>OY759222.1:26277475-27000614 GCA_963662175.1 Aradus depressus
CCACCCATTGGTAGGTCCTCGGGACGAAAATTTATCTTAATTATTAGGACAAGAACAAAAAAATAAAATAAAAATAAATAAATGCAGAAATAATAAAATAAAATAAATAAATAAAAATGAATTGAAAGACAATTTTGATGGATGGGTAAGAGAGATGATAAAAGTAAAGGAAAATTATTAAAAAAAAAAAAATTAAGAACAACTATGATTCAAGGTGGCAGTAAGTCGCGGTTCCATTTTCTCTTCAACCTTCGTGGGAGGTTTTGTGGTAAGTGTTGTGAAGATAATGTACATATTTCTGGGTTTGTATGTGTGTAATGTTTTCTAAAAAACCGTATGTAAGTAGTTTGAATTGTGTCAGGTACTGTGTGTACCTGATGTAATTCGTTTGAAGTTGGATGTTTTTGCGGAATCGTACATCTGTGATCCGTATGTCCATAATGGTCTCAGTAAGTAAGTGTAACAGTTCCGTTTTTGTGTCATGTCTAGTTTTGATGGTCTATTTAGAAGTCCGTAGAGTATTTTGAGTCGACGGTTCAGCGTGTATCGTGTGAGACGTGAGTGAGGGTTCCATGTCAGTTTTCGATTAATGTCAGTCCTAGGTATTGTACAGTATTAGTTTGAGGGAGGGAAGACCAATATAAAAGTTTTTTTAATAAGCACGATAGATGGACAGGAGATAGTTTAGCTGGTCCAAAACAACTTAGCGGAGCCAACTGGAACTAAACTTTACCTAGTGGAGACAGGTGGTACTAACAAAGCGCTGCCCGGTGATTGGTTTCTTGTTCATCTAAGAGAATATACATCACAGTGTTGCCAAGTCGGGGTTTTCCCCCTACATTTAGGGGAATTTTTGTCAAAAAAACTAAATTTAGAGAGAATAATATGCTAGGGTGGAAAAATGTTTTTAGGATTTTTTAGGGGAATTCTTCTTTTTGTTCAAAATAAAAAATTAAGCTTTTGTGAACATCGATACATTATTTATAACTTGTTCTCTTCCTGTTAATCCTATTCCGTCGAGGTTTCGATGAAATCGGAATTTAGACCAATATGAGTAGGTACATCGATATTTACACGATCAACTGATTCGTCGCCTCCTGAGTCCTGAGTACTATTTTTGTTACAGTTTTCAATTTGTATCACTAATAACAAATGTATCTACACGAAAGTTACAGTCAGTATATCAGTGGTATGCATGCTTGCTTACTGTGCTCGAAACTGCGGGTTCGAGACTCGTTTTATCTGGGAGATAACAAAAAAAACTTGAGCACGCCGTCCTTCAGATGGGACATTAAGAGATGGTCCTGAGCCTTTGCGATGTCAGGTATTCGTTAAAAACTTTTACGTACTATCTACACTGTTTTCCAAATATAGTAGAGTTGTATTGAGTTAAGGATTCATTGAATTTTACGAGTGCTAGTTTGCCACTGTCACTGCTCCCTCCCCCCAAAAAAATGTCGCCCCTGACCTAAAATAAAATGTGTGGCTTTCATGCGTCGGATGTTATGTTTTTTTAGTTATTTATGTATACTTTTTTGAAAATAAAACCCATTTACAAGATACCAGCCAGTTAGATCAACATGTATATAGGATATTTGGTACTTTGCTCTTGGAAGCCAAGAATACATTAGAATTTGTAAGCGAATAGATGAATACATATCCCAGTTTAGGGGATGTTTAGGGAAAGAGCCTATAGCTAATGGAAAATATAACTTTTGTTTGTATTCAGTCAGAAGGAATAACAATATATTATATTTATATATAGAATTTAGCTCCTAAATCCTCATACTAATGTAACGGCTGGGCTGCACCTGCCCAGCTATTTTCTGGGAAAGATTAAAATGTGCAAACTCTCTCGGGGACACCTGCTAAACTTCCCAGGGAACGGACAAGAGCGGACCTAAGCCTTCTTCGAAGATGGCTTGGAATGCGCTAGCTCGTGGGAAACGTAGGTCCCCGAAGAGTGGGAGAGGAGCCATGGAGGGTTTTTGCTAGGGCAGAGGAGGGCAGTCTTGTGCTGGGACCGAAGAGAGTCAGGTGATGGATGCTAGGGGCACACTTGCTATTTGGGGTGACCCATGGCAATCCCTAGGGCGGGTTACACTAAATTTAGTGTTGATAAATTTACTACCTCCGCAGTTATTAGATTTTTTAAATTTAGCCCCCTCCCCTAAACCCAACTTTCCTTCAGCTGATTTATACAGATTCCATATCTGTATATTCCATATCTGTATATTCCATATATGGAATTTAGAATATATTCTAATGACAGTTCTGTGGTGAGCTCATATAACATATAAAATAAAGACTCTCAGAAACAAAAAAACAAAAATAACCTACATCAATCAGGAAACGCTCACCGCAGAACTGTCATTAGAGTTCGTAATCCCAGAAGAAATCAGGAGAGCAATAAGGAATCTCTATATATCTGCTGAAGGAAAGTTGGGTTTAGGAGAGGGGGCTAAATTTAAAAACACATTGTGTCATCACATTTTGGTGTGTTTGTTTAAAAATATTAAATATATTTAAATATAAAAATATATATAAAATATTATATTTTATTATTTTAATATTTCTGCTCGCTCAGGATATACGTTAGTATTTAGAGTATAAATGTTTTTTATTTAGATATAATATTTCAGCGTGAGTTCGAAACCCGACCGAGGCCCTTAGTTTATTTTATCTGGGAGGTAAAATAAACTAAAGCACGCCGTTCTTCGGATGGGACGTTAAGCGATGGTCCTGAGCCTGTACGATGTCAGGTACTCGTTAAAGACCCCTACCCTAGGTGAATAAAAATTTAGGGTAGGCATTTAGGACTCCCATAGTAGAGTCGGGCTCATGTCCACCAGAGTGACGAAAGAGCGCTCTGGTAGGCGATATGACCTCGTAGCTAAAGCCCGGGCGTGAGTCATAAAACCTAACCTAACCTAACCTATAATATTTCAGTTTGTTTTGGTGTAAATCATTTTAATGTTAATTATTGCTTTACTAACAATTATGTCATGTCTTTTAGTCAAATCTAACATACATTAACTCTGTAATAATAATTTATCTATCTCAATACAGGCCCTGAAGAAGGTACAGTCAGTGCCGGAAGTTTAGCAGAAATTCCACAAGTTTGTTTTATTCGACCACATGATCTCACTCTCTTTTTTTTTTGGCCTTATGTTCGATGCATATTAGCCATGTCACTATGTTATCTAATTATTTACGACATCCATGGCCCCGGGAGGGAGTTCTATCTACGAAATAAAACTCATTCCCGGACGGGATTCGAACCCGCAAACCATGATGAGACCGTGCGACCAAAGCCCTACGCTCTAGCCCGCACAGCTACCATGGCTCCCGATGATCTCTAATTCCTAATAATATTAGGCTAATATTTTCAGATAATACCAGAGAGAAAGAGGAATTGCGAATAACGACACATTGTTCCTCTTTTTCTGGAAGTACTCATAAAAGAATTGATTTTTTTAATAACCTTCCCCACTTCTTAAAAACAATAGATACAAGAAAAATTTAAATTCAACTAAAAAATAAATACTGCCTTAATCTGCTTGTTAACAAAATGCAGTAAATTGGAAAATAACTTTTCACTTCCCCAGTTATAGAAAATTAGTTATTATAACTCATGCCCGGAATTTAACAACGAAGTCATATCGCCTACTAACAGAGCTCTCTTTCGTCACTCTGGTGAATATGAGCCCGACTCTACTATGGGAGTCCTAAATTTTACCTGCCCTAAATTTTTCTTCATCTAGGATAAGGGTCTTTAACGAGTACCTGACATCGTACATGCTCGGGGCTATCGCTTAACGTCCCATCCGAAGGACAGCGTGCTCAAGTTTATTTTACCTCCCAGATAAAGTAATATCTTAAAAAAACTTGAGCAGGCCATCCTTTGGATGGGACGTTAAGTGATGGTCCCGAGCCTGTAGTATGTCAGGTACTCGTTAAACCACCACTATACCCTGCGACACGAAATAAGGCGGTTCGGGATATATGCCATGTTGCCACACTTTGAACCAGTGATCGAGGAAAGGGGGCGTGGCCTGCCCCGAAAGCACCATATGTGACAACGCTGTGAGAGCCACGTTGTTTACCCCCAGCATCAGGCCTTTCCTACTTATGTGAAGTTAGTTACGGTAAAGCAAGAATTGACAACGCTGCATTTCCACCCAACCGCATTATTTCGTGTCGCCGAGTATAGATGAATAAACCTGAGTAGGCAAAATTTAGGACTGCCACTGTAGAGTCGGGCTAATTTTTCTCCTACGACAGAGCGCTCTGGTAGTAGACGATATGACCTCGTAGTTAAAGCCCGGGCATGAGTCACAATATCTAACTATCTCTTATGAGAAGTAATATTGGTACTTAAATAAATTCAGATAAAGGAAAAATATAGAAATGAAATTTTATTAGTCAGAACTACAGTTATAAAATTTCGGGAAAACGTTGTGAAAAAAAAGAACAGAAACAATTGACACCTTGGATTTCTTTGTTCATCTGAAGTCATTAAGAGGTTCTCCTGAAGAATAGGCGAATTTCGCAGAACTTCAAATTTAGTTCAAATCCATTCGAAAATGTTCAGATTTAATTGCATAATTTAGTTGCTCTTGATAGTTCCAAGATCGGGACAGTTTGTGATATCTGTCCCAGGACACACAGTTGTATCACAGCTGTCACAGCAAGAAGATTGGTTGGTCGAGCACGTCAACTTTTCAACCGTTATGAGAACAATATTGAACAACTGTCTCATGTCGCTAAATAGATTTTCTATATATAAAACCTTTATATATAATCTAGGGGTTAGTTTATCGCACAGGCTTGGAACCAAGGCTTAACGTCCCATCTGAAGGACGGTGTGCTCAATGTTTTTTCTTCTCTCAAAGAAAGTTTTGAACCCGCGATTTTGAGCTCAGTAGGCTACTGGCGCTCTTATATTCAATTACTCTAAACTCTACCTTTTCACTACATCAACCATCACTGTTTCAAGATGTTAGTTAGATATTATGACGCCCGGGCTTTAACTACGAGGTCATATCGCCTGCTACCAGAGCGATCTTTCGTCACTCTGGTGGACATGAGCCAGACTCTACTGTGGGAGTTCTAAATGTTGACCACCTTAATTTTATTCATTCACATCGTACAGGCTCGGGACTATCGCTTAACGTCCCATCCGAAGGACGGCATGCTTATGTTTATTTTACCTCCCAGATAAAATAAACTAAGGGCCTCGGTCGGGTTTCGAACCCACGATCTTGAGCTTAGAAGACAAGCACGCATACCACTGAGCTACCGGCGCACAATGGGCCAGATCCCAAATCTAGCTGGACAAAAGTCCGAAAATGAAGTGAGAGATTTCGGGAAGAAAACAACCTGGTTCAACAAGTGGTATGTGAGAGAGAAATAAACAAAGGGAATTAGAGAGGACGAAGTCAACACAACGCAGCGACGTAATAAACAAACCATGCAAACAGCTGTATTATCTTGGAGGCGAGGTAGTTTGACTACATCACTTACCTGTGAGTGTCGCTTCCGAACATTACTGATCTTTTCTTCATAATTCTTCCATGAAATACAAGCAAAAAGGTAAGTCTTAGCAATTTTTGTTTTGTCTTAAGTCAATCACAAAGTGTTGGAAGGGCCACAAGAATAGTGCACATTTATAAAAAAAAAGTTCATTCTAGTTCATAAGGCCTTAACTTTTTTCGTACCTCTTAGTAACTCGTAAACGATCATTATTCTTGTTCATTGACTAATAGATAATAGGATGGCACTAAATTTAACGACCCGTTTTGCCCCGTTTTTTTTTTTTTTTTTTTTTTTCCCTAATGTTATTTGAAACTGCAGGTGTGAAAATGTCTATATGCAGAAATTAGTTGTACGATGTGTTGAGAGTCAGCAATCGTTCTATTGGAAATACCCTCGAACAAATTACATTCCTTTTTGACTATACGAAGAAAAAAATGAGGACTCGGCAGCTATTGATACTCCAAAGCAAGGAGGTGGCAATACAAATGATGGCAATGCAGCTCGAAGGTTTTTCCAAAATCCTTCCTTAACAGCTGAAATTACTGGCGTGGATGAAGAATGAATCAAAAGGTTTAGCATACTCCTTGGCTTCGTCATCAGTGTGTGATATTTATTTGGAAGCCTTTGAAACTTTCGCTGCTGAAACTGGTACACCATGCCTGTCAGTGTTCATAAAATACTTATATATGGGAGTGCTCTTATCAAAAATTTTCTAATACTTATCGGACAGCTGGCCGAAGACGTTCAAGAAAGCCAACATAAGGAGATAAAAAGGTTCAGGGAACACTTTTCTAGAAAAATGGATCGATTTTCTACTAACTGACATTTATACAACCTGCTCATTTTGTCTGATCCTTTTATTGGCTCCCTCAGACCACTGCCTTCCAAACAAAACTGGTATAAGTGAAAAAGTAAGACAGTTACTCTTAATTTCAACAACGATTTCGGCAGAAATTAGCAGTGAAGACAACAATTCCATTAGTAATTTTAGTTTGAGCGACTTGTCGCTCTAATTATAATAATTAAAAAAGTAATTTGCAAACCATAGTGTTATTCGTTATTTTTCTGCCTTTTTATGCCCTTCTGAATAATTGAAAAATAATAATTTATCAGTAACTTATTCACAGGACTTTTGACCCGCTAGATTCGGGATCTGGCCCACTGTGCGGCGCCCTCACAGTTTCAAGATATGAAGACTCAATTTTCATGAATATTATATAAGATCAATAATGTGAAATATTGAGTTGTGTGATTGAGTTTATTAAAATTAAAAGTGTATTCAAGAAGATGTCAAGTTGTGAGCTAGTATTTTCCATCACAATAAATCCCATCTGGGTGGTTCTCCCCCGGTTTCATCTAAAATGACGCCCGCCTCACCCCCCACCACTCCCCACACATTTGAATACGTCTACTCAGGCTTCCATCCTTTTAATACCGATCTCTATACTGGAAGTACTCTACTCGCTTCATTCCAAAACCAATCGAAGTAGAAGGTAATTCAGTTTTAGAAGAAAATCTTGAGTTAGTTTATATTGTCAGAATACATTTCTGCGATCTGTGTCGAGATAGTGGGAGGCTAATAAAATACATTTAAAAAATTTATATATGATGTGGCCATTACAGGACTTTCTTATACCAACCACGCTTACAGATCACTCTCTCTCCCCCTCCTTGTCATAAATATAAATCATTTCATATGAGCAAAGTTCTGTAATGGCCATATATGTTTTCATCACATACCTACTTTTTTTAATATCATTTTTCATAAAAGACATTTTGAAATATTTTCTACGGAAATTTATTATTTATTCTTTGAGGCGCTATGACTTCAGTCCTATTAATTCTTTCTCAAATCTAAGGACTATAGGCGATTGGAAATTTTAAAACAAACATTTTTGGTAAGAATGAATGTTTTGATAGGGTCGATCGGATTCTGGTTAATCAAGGAAACATCTAAAAATATGTGCTTCAAAACAACATTTCATGACGGTTTTCGGTAGATATCTCAAAAACCGGACGACCTGCAAAAAATTGTTTTTTATATAAAATATGTATTTTAGTTTGCTCTTTAACTTTTACTTGAAAAATATTTTGATTGGGTTATAAACATAAACGGTATCTTGTAAAATGTACCTACTTAGGCGCTTAAGTAAATTGGTCTCAATTTTCAACAGATTTTGGCAAAAAACTAATGAGATCTAAGTTATCACTCGTGATTTCCTCATTCCAAATTTCAAGTTTTGAGCTACAATTGTTTTGACGGTACAACGCACACAACTTTCCAATCACATTCACACAAAAAAAAGCCTCACAAACAAACGCACAGAAAATGGTCAAAAGGTATTCTGGGGACCTTGAAACGTAAAAATCCATTGAAACAGCAGGTAGGCGAAATTTAGAACTCCCACACTAAAGTCGGGGCTCATGTCCACCAGAGTGACGAAAGAGCACTCTGGTAGTAGGCGATATGAGCTCGTACTTAAAGCCCGGGCATGAGTCATGAAAACTAACTACTGACAGACGAGTTAGTTTATTAATGATCCACAACACACTGTTGGATGTTAGAAAACCTGAGACAATATAATAAAAATCATTACCTTATTTATGTTTGTCATTAGTTCTTGTCCATTATGTCATTTCTTCCTCACCTGAAAACAAATAAAAAAAATTAAATAAATTATAAATCTAAAAAATATTTGATTGAAATTTGCTCAATGCCCAAACGTTAAGGGCGCCATTAACGAGCGCTTCATCTGTCGAAATGGCGCGGTTTCTCTCCAAATACTCATCCTGGTATTCATGGCGCGAAATAGCATGCTGTAATCAGTCCAAAATCCTCCATGTCGCTCCATCGCGCCAACAATCCATCCTTCTGTGAATGGGAAAAGAGCGAAGCGCTCCTGTTGCCTCGAACTGGTTCAAACTTGTCTCAGTGCTTAGTCGAAATTGTTTTTCTCATTGTTCAAAAATAATAAATTAACCATAATAAAAAGTCTTCGATGAGTCACCGGCAACGTTGTTCCCCTGAACGAGTTAATCAATTAACTTTTCGCTCCTCCTCCAAAACCAGCCGACCATTTGCGCTAATATTCAACAGTTGACTTGAAATCCTCATACTAAATTTTGTGTCGATAAATTCATTACATCGGCAGTTATTAAGGTTTTTGAATTGACGCTGAAAATTGATAGTTGTGGTCCTTATAGAGTTCAGGTCACACATATACAATTTCGTGTTGATACATTTATTCCAACGGCAGTTATTAGAGTTTTTTACGCTGAAAATTGATAGTTGTGGTCTTTATAGAGATCAGGTCACACATATACAATTTCGTGTCGATACATTCATTCTTTCGGCAGTTATCATGTTCACATACTACATAGAAAGACAGATTATTTATTTTTTTTCGGATTTGGAACCAGGAATACATTGTAATGTAATTAATGTGCGACCTATTTCATTTATATTCTTTATAATAAGTAAAAAAATATATATATATTTAAGTTTGGAAAAAGAAAATTGAATATAGGTGGCAATGATGTTGTTGGGTCGGCCCTATTGTGAGAGGTGGAAGATGCTGGGGGACGCGATGGACAGAAAGGTCAGGAAGTTTGGCGTGCCCTTGTCCCGTCCACGTTGTGGAAGAGAAGTTATGAGTGTTGATGATGTGTGTCCCCTTATATGATTCACAAACTTTTATGTCCTGGACACCGGTAAATAAGTTCTAAGAAGAGCAGGAGAAGAACTAGCAAAAATTAAGAAAAGGAAGAATTTGGAAGAGTCGCTAGAAAGAATCGTGGAACCCATCCAAACAACATTTAGGCACAAGGTCAACACGAGGTTTAGTTTATTTTATGTATTTTATTTTTGTTGTTTTGTGTAAATATATTCTTTTTATTATAAGTTTTTAGATTTTAGTAGTTTGTTTCCCATGCTCAAACCTAGTCAATAGTGATTTAACAATTTAGTTTTTCAAAACTTTCTTATTTGATCGAACATTCGCCTTTAGTTTATAGAAATCCAATTTATATATTAAAATCAGTAATTTAAGTATCGTTCTATATAGGCGATATGGCATCCCATTGGTATTTTATTTTAGTAAAAATCAGTTATACAGTTTGAGAAATTTCCCGCGTGTTTGAAGTAAAGTAAAAGAAAAAGATATTTTTAATAAGAACGCGAACAGTATTATATTACAACATATATGGAATTCCGTACACAGTACATGGAATTCCGTTGAAAACTCAACCTTGAATTTCTTAACGAATACTTAACTTCGCTTATACTTCGTATTGCTGGAGAAGAAAATAATATTTACATCTTGTTGAATAGCTCACAATTACCTTATTTTTTTTATCACTTTGAACTTTTTGGTACTTCAAAGTTTTCTGCTTTTAATTTTTTCATGACTCACAAAAATAAATGTCTCTATCTTAGAAGACATCTCAAAGAAATGTCAAAATGAATACCTTTTATTTTTCTTTGACTTTTTTTTTCTTTTTAATTTGATTTGTGTTGACATGTAACTTATCAATAGGACTGGAGGAGAAGCAAAGGTCTGAAATGAAGGATTGGATTGGTCTGGTTGAAAGGCCCCTTTAAAGGAAATCAATGAAGACCAGCCTCTGAACAATGGACGAAGGTTGACAGGTAAGTTGGACTCCAATGTCAGCCCACTTACTCACCCACACCTGACTCCAGCGTCGGAGGTAGAAACACTTAAACAGGAACATTTAACAATTTGACTGAAATTAAATAGGAGTCTCACAATGGGAGATTTACACATATTATGTACATCAGTGGAACGGTTATACTAATAACCAAATCAGGAATGTCGAAGCATGACCCAGCCAGCTATAGACCCATAAATAGAGACCGGATTCCCATGCAATTGCATTTTTTTCGCTTGCTTGAAATCATTAAATAACAATTTATTTTTATTGCACAAAATGCATATTTTATCGTAATTAGAAAATTTATTTGAAAATGTATACATGTATGTATGTATACATAAAAAATAAAATAAATAAAATTAAATAGTTTTATTGACATTCTTTTAGAACAAAAGCCTCTTTTTTTGGAGGTTTTGACTGCTCTTTCAACAGAAGAAATCAGAAAAGAATTTAACGATTGTTCCTAAATTAAATTAAATTATTTCTTAAGTAAAACTGTTACTTTTTGATTAAAAATAAAATAAAAATAAAACAAGATAAAACAAAAAAGCAAAAAGTAAAAATGAGGGTTATTTCTTAAATAGTACTGTTACACATTCGTTCCATGTTTCTCTGTTGCTGGCCACTGTGCACCATCCATCCCCTATTCTCTCCACTATCTCGTCCCTCCACCGCAGTCCAGGTCTTCCTTTTCCTCTTCTTCTGTCTCTAGGAATCCACTCCATGCAGACTTTAGTCCATCCTTGTCACATGCCCGGCCCATCTCAGCAAGTGTGCTTCCTTCTGGACGCTTCTTCCTCACCTTCCGTATACATACATACAAATTTATGAAGAAATGTTTCGTAAAATATTACGAGGCTGTTTTGAAGGCACTGAATAAGGTCCGCTTTTCCGGGAAATTCTCATTTCTCGATTTTCAAGTTTGACTCTTTCTTTAAATTGGTGGAAAGCCAATAATCCCCATCGTTTCCGCTCCCTTCCACTTTGTGCTACACTCAGTCTTACTCTATCTTTATTGTTACGTTTGAGCACATTGCTTCTAAAAAGAAAAACAATGATGCCTAAAGTGGGATCAAGTTATCCTTCCAAAGTAAAAAGTTGGATTATTAATTATCGTGAACTTAAGTTCCATGGAAAGACTGTACGACTCTGCACGTCATGTGAGAAAGCAATTGGGTGTCAAAGAAAATAAAAAAACAAAATTGTGTTTTCAGTAAATATTTTTTATAAATAAATTTCTTTAGCCTTTTTATTTTACTCAAATATTTATAAATATTCTGTTAAGGCTGGTCGATCCATCCTCCATGGACTTCTCTCGGGGGACAGGTCAAAATCTCAGGTTACCTGAGTATTGTATAAATAAGACTATAATGTTAGCAGACTTTTGTGCTGACGATATATTTTTGTGGAATCCTTCGGACGTATAGGAATTAAGCAATGGTCCCGAGCCTGTGCAATATCAGGTACTAGTTAAAGACCCCTAACCTTGGTGAATAAAAAATTAGGGTAGGCAAAATTTAGGACTCCCATAGTAGAGTCGGGCTCATGCCCACCAGAGCGACAAAAATTGCTAATTAACCAACAACAAAGGGAAAAAAATAAAAATTGTGATGTGACCATCAGAGGAATATCTTATACCAATCTCGTTTGTACAGGCCACTCTCCCTCCAGTGAAATTCATTTCATGCATGGTATTACTGGGTAATAAAAAAGTTTAAAAAAAAAACAAATAAGGTAAAAAAAAAGAATAATAAAAAGAAAAAAAAAGTTGAGGAAATAAAAAATAAATTAAATGTTTATATTAATACAAAAATGTAAACAATAAAAGAAAGTTGCTCTATAGAAAAAAATGGATGTAAAAAAATGTATTATCTATCCATTGTATCGACACAGATCGCAGAAATATATTCGGATGGGAACATTTTTGCAATAGATAATCGATAATTTATGAATAATACCTTACTTCTAATAATATCGAGATTAAAGTGTATCTAATAATTGCACCAGAAGGTTATTATAATAAACATTTCATTGTAGTTATTACTAATTACTTGTATGGAGAACATCTAGCAACCCACATTGTGTAAAGTTGGTTGTATGTCTGTTTATTTCCTAATTCGAAGAGGTAAAGTTATGACCTGCCTCTGGCGGTCTGAGAGTCCTAGAGACAAGAGAGATGTCTCTGAGAGTGTTGAGGGCAATGATATACGAATGGTGCGTGACAAAAATACAGGGAAGACAGAGGTCCGATAAGGACCACCCCTCCTGGCATCTGGACACTGGATCTCTCTTTTATAACAGATCAAAATGTAACAGAAAATGGTACCCTTCTCTCTTTTATAACAAATCAAAATGTAACAGAAAATGGTACCTATATCTCTTTTATAACAGATCAAAATGTAACAGAAAACGGCACCTATCTCTCTTTTATGGCTGATCAAAATGTAAGAGAAAATTGCACCTATCTCTCTTTTATAACAGATCAAAATGTAACAGAAAATGGCACCTATCTCTCTTTTATAACAGATCAAAATGTAACAGAAAACGGTACCTATCTCTCTTTTATAACAGATCATAATGTAACAGAAAACGGCACCTATCTCTCTTTTATGGCTGATCAAAATGTAAGAGAAAATTACACCTATCTCTCTTTTATAACAGATCAAAATGTAACAGAAAACGGCACCTATCTCTCTTTTATGGCTGATCAAAATGTAACAGAAAATGACACCTATCTCTCTTTTATAACAGATCAAAATTTAACAGAAAACGGCACCTATCTCTCTTTTATGGCTGATCAAAATGTAAGAGAAAATTGCACCTATTTTGTTGGAGCTTTGGGTACAGCAGTGTCGAAGAACTGAATGATAAAATTGATAATAACATTCATAAACAACACTATGCGAGCCAAACTAACTTATTAAAAAACTACACTGTCAATTATTGTGTTTCATGTTCCGCCCATAGCATAATGTCTATGTGCATATGTTCGCATTAAACGTTATCACTTCCACAGCTATACGTGAATTTATGTAATCGGTAAAAAATTCCATGCAGTGTTTTCAACGGAATTTGATGTTTTTTCTGACCTCTAGATTCCAAATATGCGTAAATGTGTGACTGTGAACACCATACCTCCCGATACAATGAATGTATCGACAAGAAATTTCTCATGTGAAAACAAAATTCTATAAGGACGACACCCATCCATGTTCAGTCAGGGGAGGGGATTAGCGGTGGGCTCAACTCAAAAACACTTGTAGCTACAGTTGCAATTAATTAAAAAATTTCATATATGATTTTAAAACCCCGAAAGGACGACACTTGTTAATAACTGCAGATGTAAAGACTTTATCAATGACTAGCGGTAACACCCGGCGTTGCCGGGGAACTTTGATTTTTGTCCCAATATCTTCTATAACGCTATTCAGTTCCTCGACAGTACATTCATGATGTTATAATTTTCAATTATTCATACGGAATAAGGCTTATAGTCCTTCAGCTGTTGTAACGCTAGTAAGTTTTTAGGACTCCTGGGCACCACAGCTAGTATGCGCCTTTCAACGGCGGAAGCCACACCTAGTGAATAATTAGCATCGCTGGACGTCATAGTCAGTGCGTACTTAAGAACGTTTGTGACCACAGCTAGTATGTGGCTTGCAACGCTGAGCACCACAGCTAATACGTAGTTGGGAATGCTGGGCATCATAGCTAGTATGTGCCTTGCGACGGCGGACCCAACAGCTAGTACGTAGTTAGGAACGCTGGTCACCACAGCTAGTATGTGCCTCGCAACAGCGGACCCCACAGCTAGTACGAAGTTAGGAACGCTGGGCATCACAGCTATTAAGTGCCTTGCAACAGCGGACCCCACAGCTAGTATGTAGTTAAATACGCTGGGCATTACAGTTAGTAAGTGCTTTGCAACAACGAACTTCACAGCTAGTACACAGTTAGGAACGCTGGGCACTACAGCTAGTAAATGCCTTGCAACAACGGACCCCACAGCTAGTACGTAGTTACGAACGCTGGTCACCACAGCTAGTATGTGCCTCGCAACAGCGGACCCCACAGCTAGTACGAAGTTAGGAACGCTGGGCATCACAGCTATTAAGTGCCTTGCAACAGCGGACCCCACAGCTAGTACGTAGTTAAATACGCTGGGCATTACAGTTAGTAAGTGCTTTGCAACAGCGAACTTCACAGCTAGTACATAGTTAGGAACGCTGGGCACTACAGCTAGTAAATGCCTTGCAACAACGGACCCCACAGCTAGTACGATATTAGGACCCCTGGGCATCACAGCTAGTATGCTTTTGCAACGACGGACCCCACAGCTAGTACGTTTTTAGGAACGCTGGGCCCTACAGGTAGTAGGTGCCTTGCAACTGCGGACCCCACAGATAGTATGTAGTTAGAACCACAGGGCATCACAGCTAGTATGAGTTTTGACACGGTGGACCCCACAGCTAGTACCTACGTAGATAAATACGCTGGGCCACACTGCTAGCGCCTTGCAACAGCGGACCCCACAGCTAGTATGTAGTTAAATACGCTGGGCATTACAGTTAGTAAGTGCTTTGCAACAGCGAACTTCACAGCTAGGAACGCTGGGCACTACAGCTAGTAAATGCCTTGCAACAACGGACCCCACAGCTAGTACGTAGTTAGGAACGCTGGTCACCACAGCTAGTATGTGCCTCGCAACAGCGGACCCCACAGCTAGTACGAAGTTAGGAACGCTGGGCATCACAGCTATTAAGTGCCTTGCAACAGCGGACCCCACAGCTAGTACGTAGTTAAATACGCTGGGCATTACAGTTAGTAAGTGCTTTGCAACAGCGAACTTCACAGCTTTACATAGTTAGGAACGCTGGGCACTACAGCTAGTAAATGCCTTGCAACAACGGACCCCACAGCTAGTACGATATTAGGAACCCTGGGCATCACAGCTAGTATGCTTTTGCAACGACGAACCTCACAGTTAGTACGTTTTTAGGAACGCTGGGCCCTACAGGTAGTAGGTGCCTTGCAACTGCGGACCCCACAGATAGTATGTAGTTAGAACCACAGGGCATCACAGCTAGTATGAGTTTTGCAACGGTGGACCCCACAGCTAGTGCCTACGTAGTTAAATACGCTGGGCCACACTGCTAGCGCCTTGCAACAGCAGACCCCACAGCTAGTACGTAATTAGGAACGCTGGGCATCACAGCTAGTAAATGTCTTGTAGGTGCCTTGCAACAGCGAACCCCACAGCCAGTACACAGTTAGGAACGCTGGGGCTGAGCACTACAGCAAGTAAGTGCCTTACAAAAGCGGACCCCACAGCTAGTACGATATTAGGAACGCTAGACATCACAGCTAGTAAATGTCTTGCAACAGTGAACCCCACAGCGAATACATAGTTACTACTACTACTACATGTGAAATTCATGACAATCCGATTCATGACAATACGATCAACCGTTAATGAGCTAGCTCTATATTTATACTTAGTCCCCCCCCCCTCAACCCCGCCACCCGTTCAAAACTTCGGGACGCCACACACCTTATTTTTCTATTTGGCCTTCAGGAATAATATATGCGCAATTTCGTGACAATACGACCAACCGTTAATGAGCTAACTCTATATGTATATTTAGCCCCCCCCACAACCCTCCTTCCTGCTCAAAATTTTGGGCCGTCACACACCTAATATTTCTATTTGACCTTTAGGAATATTACATGTGAAATTTCATGACGATTCGCCCATTAGTTAATGAGTTAGCTCTATATTTATACTTAGGCCCCCCCACTACCCCCCCTCCCGTTCAAAACTTTGGGACGCCACGCACCTTTTTTTCCTATTTGGCCAAAAAAAATACTACATGTGAAATTTCATGACGATTCGCCCATTAGTTAATGAGTTAGCTCTATATTTATACTTAGGCCCCCCCACAACCCCCCCTCCCGTTCAAAACTTTGGGACGCCACACACCTTATTTTTCTATTTGGCCTTCAGGAATACTCCATGTGAAATTTCGTGACAATCCGACCAACGTTAGGAACGCTGGTCACCACAGCTAGTATGTGCCTCGCAACAGCGGACCCCACAGCTAGTACGAAGTTAGCAACGCTGGGCACTACAGCTAGTAAATGCCTTGAAACAACGGACCCCACAGCTAGTACGATATTAGGAACCCTGGGCATCACAGCTAGTATGCTTTTGCAACGACGGACCCCACAGCTAGTACGTTTTTAGGAACGCTGGGCCCTACAGGTAGTAGGTGCCTTGCAACTGCGAACCCCACAGATAGTATGTTTTTAGAACCACAGGGCATCACAGCTAGTATGAGTTTTGCAACGGCGGACCCCACGGCTAGTACCTACGTAGTGAAATACGCTGGGCCACACTGCTAGCGCCTTGCAACAGCAGACCCCACAGCTAGTACGTAATTAGAAACGCTGGGCATCACAGCTAGTAAATGTCTTGTAGGTGCCTTGCAACAGCGAACCCCACAGCCAGTACATAGTTAGGAACGCTGGGGCTGAGCACTACAGCTAGTAAGTGCCTTGCAACAGCGGACCCCACAGCTAGTACGATATTAGGAACGCTGGACATCACAGCTAGTAAATGTCTTGCAACAGTGAACCCCACAGCGAATACATAGTTACTACTACTACATGTGAAATTCATGACAATCCGATTCATGACAATACGATCAACCGTTAAAGAGTTAGCTCTATATTTATACTTAGGCCGCCCCACAACCCCCCCTCCCGTTCAAAACTTTGGGACGCCACACACCTTTTTTTCCTATTTGGCTTTTAAAAATACTACATGTGAAATTTCATGACGATTCGCCCATTAGTTCATGAGTTAGCTCTATATTTATACTTAGGCCCCCCCACAACCCCCCCTCCCGTTCAAAACTTTGGGACGCCACACACCTTTTTTTCCTGTTTGGCTTTTAAAAAGACTACGTGTGAAATTTCATGACAATTTGACCATTAGTTAATGAGTTAGCACTATTTATATACTTAGGCCCCCCTTACAACCCCCCCTCCCGATCAAAATTTTGGGACGCCACATAGCCTATTATTCAATCGGGCTCAAAAGAATGCTACATGGGAAGTTTCATAAAAATCCGTCCAGCGGTTTGGGCGTGATGCTGGAACAAACATACATACATACATACATACATACATACATACATACATACAAACAAACATACAAACAAACAAACAAACCCCGTTTCAGCTTTATTTATATAGATTATATCACAATGTACACAAGTTTTAATTTGTATTCATATCTATACATACATCTTTTTTTTTTTTGGCATTTTTCTTCCATAGTGGATCGGTGTCACCATATTTAAAGTCAGTCTGAACGTTGTGCTGACGTTGGCATAATCCGAAACCAGCACACTCTATGGCTCTGTCAGTTAACAAATAATAAATCTATAAACCGTTGAAAAGCAAGAAATTTGAAGAATGGAGTCTACCGAGCTCAGGATCGCCACTTAGAAATCTAGCTGAGGCACTTAGGTCAGATGTTTTAATCGGGAAGTTAAAAATAACTTTGAGCACTTCGTCCTTCGGATGGGACATTAAGCGATGATCCAGGGCTTTTTCGAATGTGAGGTACTCGATAATGAGACGTATGTTATGTAAATAAACCTGGGTAGGTCAATTTCCACTTAGGTTGAAAGCCTTGAGCACGTCGTCCTTCGGATGGGACTTTCCAGATGTATCTGAATCTGTCGTATCAGTTTTAACAGTTATTAAGCCTATAAACCGTTAAATAGCGTGAATTTTTTGAAAAACATTTTTATTTTGATTTTTGTGTAGGATTCAGATAATCCGGTCGTTCTCTATCAGTTTTAACAAATATTAAATCTATAAACCGTTAAAAAGCGAGAAATTTCAAGAATGGAGTCTACCGAGCTCAGGATCGCCACTTAGAAATCTAGTTGAGGCACTTAGATCAGATGTTTTAATCGGGAAGCTAAAAATAACTTTGAGTACGTCGTCCTTCGGATGGGACATTAAGCAATGATCCAGGGCTTTTTCGAATGTGAGGAACTCGATAATGAGACGTATGTTATGTAAATAAACCTGGGTAGGTGAAATATCACTTAGGTTGAAAATAACCTTGAGCACGTCGTCCTTCGGATGGGACTTTCCGGATAAATCTGAATCTCTCGTATCAGTTTTAACAATTATTAAGCCTATAAACGGTTAAATAGCGCAAATTTTTTGAAAAACATTTTTATTTTGATTTTTGTGTAGGATTCAGATAATCCGGTCGTTCTCTATCAGTTTTAACAAATATTAAATCTATAAACCGTTAAAAAGCGAGAAATTTCAAGAATGGAGTCTACCGAGCTCAGGATCGCCACTTAGAAATCTAGCTGAGGCACTTAGGTCAGATGTTTCAATCGGGAAGTTAAAAAACACCTTGAGCACGTCGTCCTTCGGATGGGACTTTAAGCGATGATCCAGGGCTTTTTCGAATGTGAGGTACTCGATAATGAGACGTATGTTATGTAAATAAACCTGGTTAGGTGAAATTTCACTTAGGTTGAAAATAGCCTTGAGCACGTCGTCCGTCGGATGGGACTTTTCGGATATATCTGATTCTGTCGTATCAGTTTTAACAATTATTAAGCCTATAAACCGTTAAATAGCGTGAATTTTTTGAAAAACATTTTTATTTTGATTTTTGTGTAGGATTCAGATAATCCGGTCGTTCTCTATCAGTTTTAACAAATATTAAATCTATAGCAGTTATACCCGGCGTTGCCCGGGGAACTTTGATTTTTCTCCCAATATCTTCTATAACGCTATTCAGTTCCTCGACAGTACATTCATGATGTTATAATTTTCAATTATTCATACGGAATAAGGCTTATAGTCCTTCAGCTGTTGTAACGCTAGTAAGTTTTTAGGACCCCTGGGCACCACAGCTAGTATGCGCCTTTCAACGGCGGAAGCCACACCTAGTGAATACTTAGGATCGTTGGACGTCCTAGTCAGTGCGTACTTAAGAACGTTTGTGACCACAGCTAGTATGTGGCTTGCAACGCTGAGCACCACAGCTAGTACGTAGTAGGGAATGCTGGGCATCATAGCTAGTATGTGCCTTGCGACGGCGGACCCAACAGCTAGTACGTAGTTAGGAACGCTGGTCACCACAGCTAGTATGTGCCTCGCAACAGCGGACCCCACAGCTAGTACGAAGTTAGGAACGCTGGGCATCACAGCTATTAAGTGCCTTGCAACAGCGGACCCCACAGCTAGTATGTAGTTAAATACGCTGGGCATTACAGTTAGTAAGTGCTTTGCAACAGCGAACTTCACAGCTAGTACATAGTTAGGAACGCTGGGCACTACAGCTAGTAAATGCCTTGCAACAACGGACCCCAAAGCTAGTACGATATTAGGAACCCTGGGCATCACAGCTAGTATGCTTTTGCAACGACGGACCCCACAGCTAGTACGTTTTTAGGAACGCTGGGCCCTACAGGTAGTAGGTGCCTTGCAACTGCGAACCCCACAGATAGTATGTAGTTAGAACCACAAGGCATCACAGCTAGTATGAGTTTTGCAACGGCGGACCCCACAGCTAGTACCTACGAGTGAAATACGCTGGGCCACACTGCTAGCGCCTTGCAACAGCAGACCCCACAGCCAGTACATAGTTAGGAACGCTGGGGCTGAGCACTACAGCTAGTAAGTACCTTGCAACAGCGGACCCCACAGCTAGTACGATATTAGGAACGCTGGACATCACAGCTAGTAAATGTCTTGCAACAGTGAACCCCACAGCGAATACATAGTTACTACTACTGCATGTGAAATTCATGACAATCCGATTCATGACAATACGACCAACCGTTAATGAGCTAACTCTATATGTATATTTAGCCCCCCCCCCACAACCCTCCTTCCTGTTCAAAATTTTGGGCCGTCACACACCTAATATTTCTATTTGACCTTTAGGAATACTACATGTGAAATTTCATGACAATTCGACCATTAGTTAATGAGTTAGCACTATTTATATACGTAGGCCCCCCTTACAACCCCCCCTCCCGATCAAAACTTTGGAACGCCACACACCTTATTTTTCTTTTTGGCCTTCAGGAATACTCCATGTGAAATTTCATGACGATTCGACCATTAGTTAATGAGTTAGCACTATTTATATACGTAGGCCCCCCTTACAACCCCCCCTCCCGTTCAAAACTTTGGGACGCCACACACCTTATTTTTCTATTTGGCCTTCAGGAATACTCCATGTGAAATTTCGTGACAATCCGACCAACCGTTAAAGAATTAGCTCTATATTTATACTTAGGCCCCCCTTACAACCCCCCCTCCCGTTCAAAACTTTGGGACGCCACACACCTTTTTTTCCTATTTGGCTTTTAAAAATGCTACGTGAAATTTCATGACGATTCGCCCATTAGTTAATGAGTTAGCTCTATATTTATACTTAGACCCCCCTTACAACCCCCCCTCCCGATCAAAACTTTGGGACGCCACACATCTTTTTTTCCTATTTGGCTTTTAAAAATACTACATGTGAAATTTCATGACGATTCGCCCATTAATTAATGAGTTAGCTCTATATTTATACTTAGGCCCCCCCACAACCCCCCCTCCCGTTCAAAACTTTGGGACGCCACGCACCTTTTTTTCCTATTTGGCTTTTAAAAATACTACATGTGAAATTTCATGACGATGCGCCCATTAGTTAATGAGTTAGCTCTATATTTATACTTAGGCCCCCCCACAACCCCCCCTCCCGTTAAAAATTTTGGGACGCCACACACCTTTTTTTCCTGTTTGGCTTTTAAAAAGACTACTTGTGAAATTTCATGACAATTTGACCATTAGTTAATGAGTTAGAACTATTCATATACTTAGGCCCCCCTTACAACACCCCTCCCGATCAAAATTTTGGGACGCCACATAGCCTATTATTCAATCGGGCTCAAAAGAATGCTACATGGGAAGTTTAATAAAAATCCGTCCAGCCGTTTGGGCGTGATGCTGGAACAAACATACAAACAAACAAACCCCGTTTCAGCTTTATTAATATACAGGGTGTATCGCAAGCAGATGACAATACTCGGGGGGGTGAATGCCCCACTCAAGTACACTAAGAAACCGGGGTAATAAAAATCCGTTTCAACTTAGTGTAGAAATAAATGAGATTTTAAATTTTTTTACGATAACCACGTTTTTTTAGCAAAATGTCCGTAAATATCACTTTTTGGTCAAGTTAAAGTGAAATCTGACTACACTGTCGTAATCTACGTTAAATTTCCTAATAGGTGACATGTTTTTTGACATGAAAATCGAAAAGATAGAAATAGGAGGCTAAAGTTTATTTCAAAACGAACACCTGTTTAAATTGTTTGGCGAATTTTCAGTTTACCGTAATTTGTTTTCTTTATTCGCTAGGATGTCCGAAATTCACCAAAAGTTAGCAAAAATATGGCCCTTTAAAAGAATACCTTATGTTGTTCTTTATTGTCGACCATTGCCGGAGTGAGACAGGAGAAGAGATGAAAAACATGGGTAAACCTAACTTACACAAAGCGAGACTTTTTGTAAAATTAACTAATTCATTATTTTTAAAAAACTGAAATTATTACGTTATTAATTTTCAGAGATGAAAAAATGTTTTGTACTGAACATTGTGTTGAAAAAATTATAACAACATTTTTCGGCAAATTTCCAATTTACCGTAATTTGTTTTCTCTATTCGCTAGGATGTTCTAAATTTACCAAATTACTATTCTCTGAAATAATAATTAATTAATTATTTCCTCTGATAAATAAACTTATTTTTGTTTTCCCCATTGTTGGCTTCTGTTGAGGATTAGAGTAAAAAAAATAAATAAACCTAATCGGCACAATGGATTTTGAAACTGAAAACCATCGGTTAGACGTATTATCTAATGTAAACATTATTAGTTCCAATAAACAGTTACCCGGGAATACGTAAACATGATTTATACTTACGGGGCTGATGGAGGCAACAGTCTGCTAGCAGAACAAATTTACCGAAATCAATTCCCAAATCGACAAAGATGGCCGGATCCCCGAACCGTAGAAAATGCCTATCGGATTATGGGAGAACCTGGTTCGATTCCAAGATAACCTGCTAATTATACCGGTCGACGACGAAAGGATGTCGATGATATTTTTTTAGAGCGCTTTTACAATGATCCGTCCACGAGCACCCGGCGCGTTGCTGGAAGGTGGTTTGGACGGTATGAACCTTGTGAGACGGCCAGCTCGGAGTCCTGATCTGGCGCCTTTAGTGTGGGGCACTCTAAAGTCCCTCCCTTGTGTACAGCGTACCTATTAGTGATAGGGACTAATTAATCGCCAGGATTCAAGAGGTTTGTGAAGAGATGGGAACAAACAGGCTTGAGATTCAACGGGCCACCACATCCGTTCTAAACAAGGAGTCAATTGTGAGAATATGGAGGTCTGTTTCAGCAATTGTTATAATTTCTTCAAAACAATGTACAGTACAAAACTGTTCTTATCCCTAAAAGATTAATGTAGTAATTTCAATTTTTTTTAGATAATGAATTAGTTAATTTTATAAAAAGTCTCGCTTTGTGTAAGTTAGGTTTACTCATGTTTTTCATCTTTTCTCCTGTCTCACTCCGGCAATGGTCGACAATAAAGAACAACATAAGGTATTTTTTTAAAGTGCCATATTTTTGCTAACTTTTGGTGAATTTGGGACATCCTAGCGAATAGAGAAAACAAATTACGGTAAACTGAAAATTTGCCAAACAATTTAAACAGGTGTTCGTTTTGAAATAAACGTTAGCCTCCTATTTCTATCTTTTCGATTTTCATGTCAAAAAACATGTCACCTATTAGGAAATTTAACGTAGATTACGACAGTGTAGTCAGATTTCACTTTACCTTGACCAAAAAGTGATATTTAGGGACATTTTGCTAAAAAAACGTGGTTATCGTAAAAAAATTTAAAATCTCATTTATTTCTACACTAAGTTGAAACGGATTTTTATTACCCCGGTTTCTTAGTGTACTTGAGTGGGGCATTCACCCCCCCGAGTATTGTCATCTGCTTGCGATACACCCTGTATACTAGCAGTAATACCCGGCGTTGCCCGGGGAACTTTGACATTTCTCCCAATATCTCCTATAAGGCTATTCAGTTCCTCGACAGTGATGTTATAATTTTTAATTATTCATACGGAATTCAACTGTAGTAACGCTAGTAATTTTTTAGGATCCCTGGGCACCACAGCTAGTATGCGCCTTTCAACTGCGGAAACGACAGCTAGTGAATACTTAGCATCGCTGGACGTCCTAGCCAGTGCGTACATAAGAACGTTTTGACCACAGCTAGTATGTGCCTTGCAACGCTGGGCACCACTGCTAGTACGTAGTTAGGAGCGCTGGGCACCACAGGTAGTATATGCCTTGCAACGGCGGACCCCACGCTAGTACCTAGTTAGAAACGCTGGGCATCACAGCTAGTATGTGCCTTGCGACGGCGGACCCCACAGCAGGTACGTAGTTAGGAACGCTGGTCACCACAGCTAGTATGAGCCTCGCAACAGCGGACCCCACATCTAGTACGAAATTAGGAACGCTGGGCATCACAGCTAGTAAGTGCCTTGCAACAGCGGACCCCACAGCTAGTACGTAGTTAGAAACGCTCAGCATCACAGCTAGTATGTGTTCTGCAACGGCGGACCCCACCGCTAGTACCTAATTAGAAACGCTGGGCATCACAGCTAGTATGTTTTTGCAACGGCGGACCCCACAGCTAGTACGTAGTTAGAAACGCTCAGCATCACAGCTAGTATGTGTTCTGCAACGGCGGACCCCACCGCTAGTACCTAATTAGAAACGCTGGGCATCACCGCTAGTATGTTTTTGCAACGGCGGACCCCACAGCTAGTACGTAGTTAGAAACGCTCAGCATCACAGCTAGTATGTGTTCTGAATGGCGGACCCCACCGCTAGTACCTAATTAGAAACGCTGGGCATCACCGCTAGTATGTTTTTGCAACGGCGGACCCCACAGCTAGTACGTTTTTAGGAACGCTGGGCCCTACAGCTAGTAGGTGCCTTGCAACTGCGGAGCCCACAGATAGTATGTAGTTAGAACCATAGGGCATCACAGCTAGTATGTGCCTCGCAACAGCGGACCCCACAGCTAGTATGTAATTAGGAACGCTGGGCATCACAGCTAGTAAGTACCATGCAACAGCGGACCCCACATCTAGTACGAAATTAGGAACGCTGGGCATCACAGCTAGTAAGTGCCTTGCAACAGCGGACCCCACAGCTAGTACGTAGTTAGAAACGCTCAGCATCACAGCTAGTATGTGTTCTGCAACGGCGGACCCCACCGCTAGTACCTAATTAGAAACGCTGGGCATCACAGCTAGTATGTTTTTGCAACGGCGGACCCCACAGCTAGTACGTAGTTAGAAACGCTCAGCATCACAGCTAGTATGTTTTTGTAACGGCGGACCTCACAGCTAGTACGTAGTTAGAACCACTGGGCATCACAGCTAGTGTATTTTTCTATTTGGCCATCAATAATAGTACATGTGAAATTCCATGACAATCCGATCATCCGTTAATGACCTATCACTATCTTCAAATTTAGGCCTACCCCCATACCCCCCCCTCCCGTTCACAATTTTTTAACGTCACACCCTATTTTTCTATTTGGCCTTTATGAATACTACATGTGAAATTTCGTGACAATCCGATAATCCGTTAATGACATCACTATACTTATACTTAGGCCCCCATCAACCCACCCTCCCGTTCAAAATTTTGTGACATATACACCCTATATTTCTATTTGGCTTTTAAGAATACTACATGTGAAATTCCATGACAATACGACCAACCGTTATTGAGCTAGCACTATATTTATACTTAGGCCTAACCCCACAACCTCCCCTCCCGTTCAAAACTTTGGGTCGCCACACATCTTATATTTCTATTTGGATTTTAAAAATACTACATGTGAAATTTTGTGACAATCTGACCAACCGTTAATGAGCCAGCACTATATTTATACTTAGGCCTATCCCCACAACCTCCCCTCCCGTTCAAAACTTTGGGTCGCCGCACATCTTATATTTCTATTTGGATTTTAAAAATACTACATGTGAAATTTTGTGACAATCTGACCAACCGTTAATGAGCCAGCACTATATTTATACTTAGGCCTACCCCCCCCCTCCCCCCGTTCAAATTTTTGGGACGCCACACACCTTATTTTTCTTTTTGGCCTTCAGGAATACTCCATGTGAAATTTCATGACGATTCGCCCATTAGTTAATGAGTTAGCTCTATATTTATACTTAGGCCCCCCCACATCCCCCCCTCCCGTTCAAAACTTTGGGACGCCACACACCTTATTTTTCTATTTGGCCTTCAGGAATACTCCATGTGAAATTTCGTGACAATCCGACCAACGTTAGGAACGCTGGTCACCACAGCTAGTATGTGCCTCGCAACAGCGGACCCCACAGCTAGTACGAAGTTAGCAACGCTGGGCACTACAGCTAGTAAATGCCTTGCAACAACGGACCCCACAGCTAGTACGATATTAGGAACCCTGGGCATCACAGCTAGTATGCTTTTGCAACGACGGACCCCACAGCTAGTACGTTTTTAGGAACGCTGGGCCCTACAGGTAGTAGGTGCCTTGCAACTGCGAACCCCACAGATAGTATGTTTTTAGAACCACAGGGCATCACAGCTAGTATGAGTTTTGCAACGGCGGACCCCACGGCTAGTACCTACGTAGTGAAATACGTTGGGCCACACTGCTAGCGCCTTGCAACAGCAGACCCCACAGCTAGTACGTAATTGGAAACGCTGGGCATCACAGCTAGTAAATGTCTTGTAGGTGCCTTGCAACAGCGAACCCCACAGCCAGTACATAGTTAGGAACGCTGGGGCTGAGCACTACAGCTAGTAAGTGCCTTGCAACAGCGGACCCCACAGCTAGTACGATATTAGGAACGCTGGACATCACAGCTAGTAAATGTCTTGCAACAGTGAACCCCACAGCGAATACATAGTTACTACTACTACATGTGAAATTCATGACAATCCGATTCATGACAATACGATCAACCGTTAAAGAGTTAGCTCTATATTTATACTTAGGCCCCCCCACAACCCCCCCTCCCGTTCAAAATTTTGGGACGCCACACACCTTTTTTTCCTGTTTGGCTTTTAAAAAGACTACGTGTGAAATTTCATGACAATTTGACCATTAGTTAATGAGTTAGCACTATTTATATACTTAGGCCCCCCTTACAACCCCCCCTCCCGATCAAAATTTTGGGACGCCACATAGCCTATTATTCAATCGGGCTCAAAAGAATGCTACATGGGAAGTTTCATAAAAATCCGTCCAGCGGTTTGGGCGTGATGCTGGAACAAACATACATACATACATACATACATACATACATACATACATACAAACAAACATACAAACAAACAAACAAACCCCGTTTCAGCTTTATTTATATAGATTATATCACAATGTACACAAGTTTTAATTTGTGTTCATATCTATACATAAATCTTTTTTTTTTTGGCATTTTTCTTCCATAGTGGATCGGTGTCACCATATTTAAAGTCAGTCTGAGCGTTGTGCTGACGTTAGCATAATCCGAAACCAGCACACTCTGTGGCTCTGTCAGTTAACAAATAATAAATCTATAAACCGTTGAAAAGCAAGAAATTTGAAGAATGGAGTCTACCGAGCTCAGGATCGCCACTTAGAAATCTAGCTGAGGCACTTAGGTCAGATGTTTTAATCGGGAAGTTAAAAATAACTTTGAGCACTTCGTCCTTCGGATGGGACATTAAGCGATGATCCAGGGCTTTTTCGAATGTGAGGTACTCGATAATGAGACGTATGTTATGTAAATAAACCTGGGTAGGTCAATTTCCACTTAGGTTGAAAGCCTTGAGCACGTCGTCCTTCGGATGGGACTTTCCAGATGTATCTGAATCTGTAGTATCAGTTTTAACAATTATTAAGCCTATAAACCGTTAAATAGCGCGAATTTTTTGAAAAACGTTTTCATTTTGATTTTTGTGTGGGGTTCAGATAATCCGGTCGTTCTCTATCAGTTTTAACAAATATTTAATCTATAAACCGTTAAAAAGCGAGAAATTTGAAGAATGGAGTCTACCGAGCTCAGGATCGCCACTTACAAATCTAGCTGAGGCACTTAGGTCAGATGTTTCAATCGGGAAGTTAAAAAACAATTTGAGCACGTCGTCCTTCAGATGGGACTTTAAGCGATGATCCAGGGCTTTTTCGAATGTGAGGTACTCGATAATGAGACGTATGTTATGTAAATAAACCTGGTTAGGTGAAATTTCACTTAGGTTGAAAATAGCCTTGAGCACGTCGTCCGTCGGATGGGACTTTTCGGATATATCTGATTCTGTCGTATCAGTTTTAACAGTTATTAAGCCTATAAACCGTTAAATAGCGTGAATTTTTTGAAAAACATTTTTATTTTGATTTTTGTGTAGGATTCAGATAATCCGGTCGTTCTCTATCAGTTTTAACAAATATTAAATCTATAAACCGTTAAAAAGCGAGAAATTTCAAGAATGGAGTCTACCGAGCTCAGGATCGCCACTTAGAAATCTAGTTGAGGCACTTAGGTCAGATGTTTTAATCGGGAAGCTAAAAATAACTTTGAGTACGTCGTCCTTCGGATGGGACATTAAGCAATGATCCAGGGCTTTTTCGAATGTGAGGTACTCGATAATGAGACGTATGTTATGTAAATAAACCTGGGTAGGTGAAATATCACTTAGGTTGAAAATAACCTTGAGCACGTCGTCCTTCGGATGGGACTTTCCGGATAA
Organism: Aradus depressus; assembly: GCA_963662175.1. NCBI lineage: Eukaryota > Metazoa > Arthropoda > Insecta > Hemiptera > Aradidae > Aradus > Aradus depressus. The sequence goes on from OY759222.1 coordinate 26,305,616, forward strand.
ATCTGAATCTCTCGTATCAGTTTTAACAATTATTAAGCCTATAAACGGTTAAATAGCGCAAATTTTTTGAAAAACATTTTTATTTTGATTTTTGTGTAGGATTCAGATAATCCGGTCGTTCTCTATCAGTTTTAACAAATATTAAATCTATAAACCGTTAAAAAGCGAGAAATTTCAAGAATGGAGTCTACCGAGCTCAGGATCGCCACTTAGAAATCTAGCTGAGGCACTTAGGTCAGATGTTTCAATCGGGAAGTTAAAAAACACTTTGAGCACGTCGTCCTTCGGATGGGACTTTAAGCGATAATCCAGGGCTTTTTCGAATGTGAGGTACTCGATAATGAGACGTATGTTATGTAAATAAACCTGGTTAGGTGAAATTTCACTTAGGTTGAAAATAGCCTTGAGCACGTCGTCCGTCGGATGGGACTTTTCGGATATATCTGATTCTGTCGTATCAGTTTTAACAATTATTAAGCCTATAAACCGTTAAATAGCGTGAATTTTTTGAAAAACATTTTTATTTTGATTTTTGTGTAGGATTCAGATAATCCGGTCGTTCTCTATCAGTTTTAACAAATATTAAATCTATAGCAGTTATACCCGGCGTTGCCCGGGGAACTTTGATTTTTCTCCCAATATCTTCTATAACGCTATTCAGTTCCTCGACAGTACATTCATGATGTTATAATTTTCAATTATTCATACGGAATAAGGCTTATAGTCCTTCAGCTGTTGTAACGCTAGTAAGTTTTTAGGACCCCTGGGCACCACAGCTAGTATGCGCCTTTCAACGGCGGAAGCCACACCTAGTGAATACTTAGGATCGTTGGACGTCCTAGTCAGTGCGTACTTAAGAACGTTTGTGACCACAGCTAGTATGTGGCTTGCAACGCTGAGCACCACAGCTAGTACGTAGTAGGGAATGCTGGGCATCATAGCTAGTATGTGCCTTGCGACGGCGGACCCAACAGCTAGTACGTAGTTAGGAACGCTGGTCACCACAGCTAGTATGTGCCTCGCAACAGCGGACCCCACAGCTAGTACGAAGTTAGGAACGCTGGGCATCACAGCTATTAAGTGCCTTGCAACAGCGGACCCCACAGCTAGTATGTAGTTAAATACGCTGGGCATTACAGTTAGTAAGTGCTTTGCAACAGCGAACTTCACAGCTAGTACATAGTTAGGAACGCTGGGCACTACAGCTAGTAAATGCCTTGCAACAACGGACCCCAAAGCTAGTACGATATTAGGAACCCTGGGCATCACAGCTAGTATGCTTTTGCAACGACGGACCCCACAGCTAGTACGTTTTTAGGAACGCTGGGCCCTACAGGTAGTAGGTGCCTTGCAACTGCGAACCCCACAGATAGTATGTAGTTAGAACCACAGGGCATCACAGCTAGTATGAGTTTTGCAACGGCGGACCCCACAGCTAGTACCTACGAGTGAAATACGCTGGGCCACACTGCTAGCGCCTTGCAACAGCAGACCCGACAGCCAGTACATAGTTAGGAACGCTGGGGCTGAGCACTACAGCTAGTAAGTACCTTGCAACAGCGGACCCCACAGCTAGTACGATATTAGGAACGCTGGACATCACAGCTAGTAAATGTCTTGCAACAGTGAACCCCACAGCGAATACATAGTTACTACTACTACATGTGAAATTCATGACAATCCGATTCATGACAATACGACCAACCGTTAATGAGCTAACTCTATATGTATATTTAGCCCCCCCCCACAACCCTCCTTCCTGTTCAAAATTTTGGGCCGTCACACACCTAATATTTCTATTTGACCTTTAGGAATACTACATGTGAAATTTCATGACAATTCGACCATTAGTTAATGAGTTAGCACTATTTATATACGTAGGCCCCCCTTACAACCCCCCCTCCCGATCAAAACTTTGGAACGCCACACACCTTATTTTTCTTTTTGGCCTTCAGGAATACTCCATGTGAAATTTCATGACGATTCGCCCATTAGTTAATGAGTTAGCTCTATATTTATACTTAGGCCCCCCCCACATCCCCCCCTCCCGTTCAAAACTTTGGGACGCCACACACCTTATTTTTCTATTTGGCCTTCAGGAATACTCCATGTGAAATTTCGTGACAATCCGACCAACCGTTAAAGAATTAGCTCTATATTTATACTTAGGACCCCCTTACAACCCCCCCTCCCGTTCAAAACTTTGGGACGCCACACACCTTTTTTTCCTCTTTGGCTTTTAAAAATACTACGTGAAATTTCATGACGATTCGCCCATTAGTTAATGAGTTAGCTCTATATTTATACTTAGGCCCCCCCACAACCCCCCCTCCCGTTCAAAACTTTGGGACGCCACACACCTTATTTTTCTATTTGGCCTTTAGGAATACTCCATGTGAAATTTCGTGACAATCCGACCAACCGTTAAAGAATTAGCTCTATATTTATACTTAGGCCCCCCTTACAACCCCCCCTCCCGTTCAAAACTTTGGGACGCCACACACCTTTTTTTCCTATTTGGCTTTTAAAAAGACTACGTGTGAAATTTCATGACGATTCGCCCATTAGTTAATGAGTTAGCTCTATATTTATACTTAGGCCCCCCTTACAACCCCCCCTCCCGATCAAAAATTTGGGACTCCACACACCTTCTTTTCCTATTTGGCTTTTAAAAATACTACATGTGAAATTTCATGACGATTCGCCCATTAGTTAATGAGTTAGCTCTATATTTATACTTAGGCTCCCCCACAACCCCCCCTCCCGTTCAAAACTTTGGGACGCCACACACCTTTTTTTCCTCTTTGGCTTTTAAAAATACTACGTGAAATTTCATGACGATTCGCCCATTAGTTAATGAGTTAGCTCTATATTTATACTTAGGCCCCCCCACAACCCCCCCTCCCGTTCAAAACTTTGGGACGCCACACACCTTATTTTTCTATTTGGCCTTTAGGAATACTCCATGTGAAATTTCGTGACAATCCGACCAACCGTTAAAGAATTAGCTCTATATTTATACTTAGGCCCCCCTTACAACCCCCCCTCCCGTTCAAAACTTTGGGACGCCACACACCTTTTTTTCCTATTTGGCTTTTAAAAAGACTACGTGTGAAATTTCATGACGATTCGCCCATTAGTTAATGAGTTAGCTCTATATTTATACTTAGGCCCCCCTTACAACCCCCCCTCCCGATCAAAAATTTGGGACTCCACACACCTTCTTTTCCTATTTGGCTTTTAAAAATACTACATGTGAAATTTTATGACGATTCGCCCATTAGTTAATGAGTTAGCTCTATATTTATACTTAGGCTCCCCCACAACCCCCCCTCCCGTTCAAAACTTTGGGACGCCACACACCTTTTTTTCCTCTTTGGCTTTTAAAAATACTACGTGAAATTTCATGACGATTCGCCCATTAGTTAATGAGTTAGCTCTATATTTATACTTAGGCCCCCCCACAACCCCCCCTCCCGTTCAAAACTTTGGGACGCCACACACCTTATTTTTCTATTTGGCCTTTAGGAATACTCCATGTGAAATTTCGTGACAATCCGACCAACCGTTAAAGAATTAGCTCTATATTTATACTTAGGCCCCCTTACAACCCCCCCTCCCGTTCAAAACTTTGGGACGCCACACACTTTTTTTTCCTATTTGGCTTTTAAAAAGACTACGTGTGAAATTTCATGACGATTCGCCCATTAGTTAATGAGTTAGCTCTATATTTATACTTAGGCCCCCCTTACAACCCCCCTCCCGATCAAAACTTTGGGACGCCACACACCTTCTTTTCCTATTTGGCTTTTAAAAATACTACATGTGAAATTTCATGACGATTCGCCCATTAGTTAATGAGTTAGCTCTATATTTATACTTAGGCTCCCCCACAACCCCCCCTCCCGTTCAAAACTTTGGGACGCCACACACCTTTTTTTCTTGTTTGGCTTTTAAAAAGACTACGTGTGAAATTTCATGACAATTCGACCATTAGTTAATGTGTTAGCACTATTTATATACTTAGGCCCCCCTTACAACCCCCCCTCCCGATCAAAACTTTGGGACGCCACACACCTTTTTTTCCTGTTTGGCTTTTAAAAAGACTACGTGTGAAATTTCATGACAATTTGACCATTAGTTAATGAGTTAGCACTATTTATATACTTAGGCCCCCCTTACAACCCCCCCTCCCGATCAAAATTTTGGGACGCCACATAGCCTATTATTCAATCGGGCTCAAAAGAATGCTACATGGGAAGTTTCATGAAGATCCGTCCAGCCGTTTGGGCGTGATGTTGGAACAAACATACAAACAAACCCCGTTTCAGCTTTATTAATATAGATTAACATTATGATTTACACCTAAACAAACTGAAATATTATATCTAAAAAACACTTATAATCTGAATATCAAGTATATCCTGAGTGAAATTTACAAAAAACAAATAAAATTATATTTAAACAAAAAACATCCTGAGCGAGCAGAAGTATTAAAATAATAAAATATAATATTTTCTATATACCTATATTTTTTTAGTTTAAATATATTTCATATTTTTAAACAAACACACCAAAATGTGATGTCACATATAAAATAAAGAATCTCAGAAACAAAAAAACAATAACAACCTACATCAATCAGGAAACGCTCACCGCAGAACTGTCATTAGAGTTCGTAATCCCAGAAGAAATCAGGAGAGCAATAAGGAATCTCTATATATCGACTGAAGGAAAGTTGGGTTTAGGCGAGAGGGCTCAATTCAAAAAGTGTGCATGTAGTAAATTTATCGACACTAAATTTAGTATGAGGATTTAGGAGCCCCAATGTAAGTCAACTGTTGAATATTAGCGCAAAAGATCGACTGGTTTTGGAGAGAGAGCGAAAAATTAATTAATTCGTTCTGGGGAAGTACATTGCCGGTGATTCATCGACGACTTTTTTTATCTATATATAATACCTCTTTATTATAAATATTTTTTATCTATATGTATATAATACCACCTTATAAATACCTCTTTCCAACGATTAATAATTTCATCCCCATTGTTGTCCATTAAAGAGAGACTTCTCTGTATAAATTCAGAATATTCTTACATTAATAATAAATAATTTAAAATGCAGTAATTGCAGTCTCTAGCGATTTAAAATGACGACTGATGTCAGTTTTAGAACAAGCTGCCTGCAAGAATATTGAGCCATCATTTGGACTAGGTACTGTTAACGTGTGATTTCAATCTCCCTAATCAATAAACTCATTAAATATTAACGAAGGGGATATTGTACCGGGGATATTTGGGGATATAACCGAGTTGAAGGGATGAACGTGTTCCTATAATATTGACTAATAAGTGGACATGTGTTTAACAGGAGAGCCCAACTAAGTTCATCATTGGTACATCTAATTAATCACGATTCTGACATAAGTGGAGAACATGATAGCACTCCATAAATGTACCTTATATTGAACTTAATAATCTCAACCTGTCCTCCAGTATACTTTAACAATAATCTCAACCTGTCTTCTAGTATACCTTAACAATAATCTCAACCTGTCCTCCAGTATACCTGAACAATAATCTCAACCTGTCTTCTAGTATACCTTAACAATAATCTCAACCTGTCCTCCCAGTATACCTGAACAATAATCTCAACCAGTCCTCCTATTGGAGAGGGTATATTTACCTTAACATATATAATATAAGGTATATTTACCTTAACAATAATCTCAACCTGTCTTCTAGTATACCTTAACAATAATCTCAACCTGTCCTCCAGTATACCTTAACAATAATCTCAACCTGTCCTCCAGTATACCTGAACAATAATCTCAACCTGTCCTCCTATTGGAGAGGGTATATTTACCTTAACATATATAATATAAGGTATATTTACCTTAACAATAATCTCAACCTGTCCTTCAGTATACCTTAACAATAATCTCAACCTGTCCTGCGGTTGAATCTAAGGTTTTAAGACGTTTGGTCTATTTACGCGGAAACGGTTTGTCCTATCGAAAATGTTGTTCTTACAAAGAATGTTCCTTATTAAATTTCAAACCGCAAATGTTCTTTTACACTTGAGAGAGAACATTAAGACGAGTCTTATAGCGCCCTGAATAGTGTATCATAAATTACTATTTGGAAATGAGAGTGGAGTGTATGAATGAGAGTTTGAAGTTACTCTCCAAAGTTGAGTTTGAATGAAACAACCAAACCAATGTCGATGAAGAGGACCCGTGCTTCCATTGTTAAGGGTCTCTCGATACAATAGCTACAGAAAAAAGAAAATTTATTGCGAATTCTGGTCTGGTTCCAGAGACATTGTTAACACTATTCTATTTTCAGATTCATTAAGTACTCTACTCAACCCATAGAATAAGGGCCGTCGGGCTTTGCTATTACCAGGGTTGACGGTTCGAATCCCACCCCGAAGAAAGCAATTACATTTTCGCTTTCCCTCAATTAAAACTATAATAAGCTAAAACTCAATATTTGACTTGAGTCTCCTTTCTTGATTCTCCCTTCCCTTCGACCGATCGATGAAAATTGATAGATATAGTTCTTATAGGACTTTGAATTTATATATTAAATTTCAAGTATACATTCATTACAATAGCAGTTATTGGAATTTTTGTGTTAAGCTTCCCCCTTAATCCCTTCTCCTTTGGCCGATTTGACTGAAAATCAATAGGTGTCGTTCATAGAGGATTCTGGATACACATATAATATTTCATGCTCATACATTCATTCAAACGAGAGTTGTCGTGTTCAAAGATATAACCAGGAGGTCGGAAAGCTTACAATTCTACATTTATTGTCGATAGATTCATTACATCAATTAAAATGGCTTGCAATCGATCAGAAATTCGATGTTGAGTTATGACTGAAATTTCATGTTGTTCAAAAAACGATGTCACGATAGAATGAATGTATCACAGGTTGTAAAATAAAATATATTCTGACCTCTCATAGACTTTATTGATATTTGCTAGCCGCCTTTCGAGATAGCCCTGATCATCAGGCAGTCTACAAAAAAACCATCATTTAGCAACAAAGAAACAGATTCTTTTCGTTAAAATCCAAAAAATATTGTGGCAATAATGAGTTAAATAAATATAAATAAATTAAATTAATAAAAAGTAACAAAATAAAATTAAAAATAAACATACCTGATAAAATTATTTTGAAAATATCATAATTAATATGTTTTAATAATGCTGGGAATTAAGAAGAAGGATAGAGTACGAAACTCCGAAATAAGAAGAGAGACAGGTGAAGGATGTGGTGCTGCAACAAAATTGGAAATGGGCAGGACATGTGGCCAGGATGGAAGAAGGAAGATGGGCAAAGAGGACGACAGAGTGGTACCCGATATACCTGAAGAGAAGAAGACGAAGACAACTGGTGCGGTGGCGGGACGATCTGGACAGGACAGTGGGGAGTCTCTGGCACAGGGGTGTATGGAATAAAATGGGAGAGGTCTATGCCCAAAGATGGGCCTAGTTTTCATTTGTATAGATGTTTATTTATTACTATTATTATTGTGAACCTTAAGGAAGCAAATAAAAAGGCTATTATTATTATTAATAAATACAATTTAAGAAATTAAAATAAATGTGCGAATAATTTTTTTAATTTTGTTTATTAAAACATTTTAATTTTGTTATTTTCAAAATCATTTTGTCAAGTATGTTTATTTTTAATTTATCTTATATTTTTTAATTTTATTTTGTTACTTCTTATTAATTTTTTATATATATTTATATAAATCTTTATAAAATATTTATTAAATATTTTATGTATTTTAACCAACAAAATATGATTCCTTATTGCTAAATGGTGGTTTCATTCGGATAGACAAAATTTAGGACTCCCGACGATACAGCGCTCTATAGTGATATGACTTCGTAGTTAAGGCTCACAATAAATAACTAATAGTCATTGTCTCTAAGTAGTGGCTACTAACAAGTGGGATTAAACCTAAATTAGCCTTAAATCCTTTAACTTTGGTGATCATTACATTTGTGTGTAACACATTCACACAAATTTTATTATTATTTGCTAGCCAGCTTTCAAGGTTGCCCTCAATGTAAGACATTAAGTTGTCGCCATGGAAAGTCCCATTTTTTAAAAATTCTCTCTGTCAGTAACTTCTTTTTCGTTTTTTGGAACGGGCAGCTTTTAAAACGAAAGCAGCACAAACACCAGTAGCAGTGTCCACGTCCATTTCTCAAAATTCAGAACTTGACTGATTTTGGTGTGGACGCGCAACATTACTGACAACATGTATCCAGATACATTTTCTTGTGTCTCAACAAAGTCTTGGCTACATGTTGATAGATGTTGCCAACACTTTGTTTCCCGGTGTGGACTTACCTTAAGGCAGTCTCGTAAAATAATTTTTTTGACTTAATATTATTTCACCAAACTGCCTGATGATAAGGGCAATCTGGAAAGCCGGCTAGCTAATATCAATAAAATCTGTGAGAGATCAAACTATATTTTATTTTACAACCTGTGAAATAATCACTTCTCACTACATCAGCCATCTTCTTATTAAGAATGAATGTGTCGACACGAAATTTAATATGTTTGTCCAGATCCCCATAAGTTGTAGCTCAAGTTTCTGTCGAGTAATGTTATACTCAAAGTATTATCAACGTTTCAAAAAAAGAATGTCCAACATGAAAAATAATTCATAACATTCCCTTTTCGTAGTAAACCACATTCAGGATATTCATGTCTGGTCCCTTCATCACAAAATACGTAGACACATGTCGGCAATATTGGATTATTCATTGGTCAGAGGGAGACAGAATTGGGATGTAGAGCAAACCAATATTGGAACGTGCCATGTATTCACTTCTTATATTAAAAGTTAGAAATAATATATAATATATAACGTCTTCCGGAAGTCACCATCAATGTACTTCTCTCAAATTAAATAATCAATTACATTTTCGCTCTTCTTTCAAAATCATTTTTGGGCTAAAATCAAAATTTGGTTTAAATAAGGGAAGACTGAGGGAGACCCACCTAGTGTGAAAAAGGACAGCGTCAGGGCCGCTTTTGACCAGGCAACACCAAGCAGATAGACTGAGGTTTGCGACTGAGTTTGCGTAAGGCTTTTTTAAAGCTAATTTGACCCCCCCCCCCCCCCCCCCCCCTCCCCCATTGTGAGATAAGATTTCAACTACCCCCTCCCCCCCCCCCCCCACCCTTTGATAAGAAATTTTCATAAGAAATGATCGTATTGATTAAAAGACAGTTTGATTAAAAAATATTATTTATTGCAATTATACTTCGATTAATCGTCTTAACTTTTTCGTTGCTGCATTAAATTACTTCAAATAAAATATAGGTTAGGTTAGGTTAGGTTTTATGACTCATGCCCGGGCTTTAACTACGAGGTCATATCGCCTGCTACCAGAGCGCTCTTTCGTCACTCTGGTGGACATGAGCCCGATTCTACTGTGGGAGTCCTAAATTTTGCCTTCCCTAAATTTTTATTCATCTAGGGTAGGGGTCTTTAACGAGTACCTGACATCGTACAGGCTCGGGACCATCGCTTAACGTCCCATCCGAAGGACGGCGTGCTTAAGTTTATTTTACCTCCCAGATAAAATAAACTAAGAGCCTCGGTCGGGCTACGAACCCACGATCTTGAGCTCAGAAGTCAAGCACGCATACCACTGAGCTACCGGCGCCCTCAATAAAATATATAAATAGCATAAAATATATAAATGGATAATTAATCCAAACTTTACTTATTTATTTATCCATGGACTGACTAACCAGTCTGATATTGAATTAGTCACATGGATGACTGGTTCATTATTTTGTTCTTCAGGTTCTTCCAACCTTTCAACATCAATTTCATCATCTTCGTACCACTCTATATCGTGAACATTATTATTGGCGTAGGGTGTGAGACACAAACTCTGTCCAGCTCGACGACATATAAACTTAATCGTTTGAACTTTTTCAGTTTGAGCACACTGATACTTATGAACTAACTGACAATGACTTTTAACATTTTTATTTGATGCGAAAGTAGTAGATTTTAAATTCAATAACTTACATAAGATCAAATTCTTTACTCCCCTCTCCTGGGGGATGTTTTGGGTGGAAGGGGGGGCGACTGAAGTTTTACCAGGGGGAGGGTTGAGGTGCTAAATTTCGTTAAGTGCAGGTAGCAAAATAACGAGCTTTTTAACCTAACGAAAGGAGGACTAACATGTGAATTCTTAAACTAACGATAAGAAATAAACCTAAAAAAAAAATGTGGAATATGAATTTATGGATATATACAGTTCTTGAGGGAGTAGGTAGCTCAGTGGTATGCGTGCTTGCATATTGAGGCCCTTTACCTTCTTAATTAACTTAAGCACGCCATTCTTTCGGTTGGGACGTTAAGCGATGGTCCCGAGCCTGTAAGATGTCAGGTACTCGTTAAAGACCACTAGCCTAGGTGAATAAAAATTAAAAATTATAAAAAAAAACCGGGCATGAGTCAAAAAGCCTAACTACATGAGCGCTGGGTTGGTGTCCTAAAGTTTGCCTACTTAGAATTCTTCTAGGGTCTTTAACGAGTATCTGACATCGTACAGGCTCGGGAACATCACTTAATGTCTCAACCGAAGGACGGCGCGCTCTACGTTATTTTCATTTTCCCAGACTAAAAACCTAAAAGCCTCGGTTGTGTTGAGCTCAGAAGGCAAGCTGGCTGAGCTACCGGAGCCCTCACCGTGAACATATATATATACTTAAATGAGTTTTTTATTTATTTATTTAAATGAGTTATCATAAGTCTTAATTTTTCCTCAAAGTCCCCCAAAGTAAGGACGATGCCTATTCATTTTCAGTCAAATCGGCCAAGTAGAATATTGTGAAAAGGGGGTGGGCTTTTCATAAACACTCCAATAACTGCCGATGTAATGGATGTATCGACCTGAAATTTCATATTTAAATTGAAATCTTCATAAGGATGACACTTATTAATTTGTAGCGAAACTGGCCGATGACAAGGTGGTGGATCAGAAGAGTAGAGCGCAACTCAAAAACTCTATTGACTGCCGATATAATGAATTTGTCGACATAAAATTTAGTTATTCTGAAGAAATTGAGAAGTCCGTATTCAAGTTAACTATTGATAATTAATTCGAAAGAGTCGATTATTTCTGGGGGATAGCGAAAAGTAAATTGATTAATTCGTGCTGGAGAAATACATTGCTGGTGATTAACCGGCGAAATTTTTGTATTTGTAACAAAAGCGAAAACGGAGAGGGGATGAGAGGGGGGAATTCAACACAAAATCTTTAATAACTGCCGATGTAATGATTTTTCTAACACGAAATTTAATATTTAAATTCAAAATCTCGTAAGGACAATAACTTTGATTATTCTTCAGCGGAATTCGCCGAAGAGAATCGGGTATCAGAGAGGAAATTACATGCTCAATCGAAAACCCTCAAAAACTGCCAAATGCTATGAATGCATCAACATAAAATTGTATATTTGAATTTAAAATTCTATAAGGACTTATCAATTTTCTGCAATGTCGGCCGAAGAAAAGAGGATCAGAGGAGGAGCTCAAGTTAAAACGCCTTAACTGCCGATGTAATGAATGTATCGACATAAAATTGTATACTTGAATTTAAAATTCTATAAGGACTTATCAATTTTCTGCAATGTCGGCCGAAGAAAAGAGGATCAGAGGAGGAGCTCAAGTTAAAACGCCTATTAACTGCCGATGTAATGAATGTATCGACATGAAATTTTATATTTGAATTTAAAACTTTATAAGGACTTAATAATTTTCTGCGATATCGGCCGAAGAGAAGAGAATCAGAGGAGCTCAAGTTAAAAAGTCTATTAACTGCCAATGTATCGATACATAATTTAGTATAACGATTAAAAAATCGAAAAAGTCAACTAGTCCAGGTGGATTGGTTTTGGTGGTAAAGCAATTTGTGCCGGTGATCCACCAATGACATTTTTAATATTCAAATTTAATAATGTTATAACTAAAATTTAAAAGAAAATAAATGTCAGACTTACGAACAAATATTGTTAATTTTTAATAGTTGTCTTGAAAACTAAAATTTTAAAAATGACGCACAGAAATTACCTACAAAAGTAGACGCGAGACTGATTCCTTGAGACCTGAATGGACACCCCACAACGGATGTCTTAAATCAGGGTCTATATTGAAACCTGTTAAACAGTCACTTAGATCCTATACGAGCGACATGAATATGATATGAATTGATAGTAGGATATAGTGTGTATCTTGGTTCAATCAGTAGTTCAGGGAGCGTAGCCAGGATATTGACAAGGGGGTCAGAAAACTAAACTAAGTTATATAATCGGTCAGAAATTTGGTGTTCAGTGAAATTTCATGTTTCCCAGAAAATGTAAAACAAAACTTCGTCAATGAATCATCGGCTATGTACTTCCCCAGCACGAACTAATCAATAAAGTTTTCGCTCTCCCTCAAAAGCCAATCGAACGTTTGAGCTAAAACGCAATATTTGACTTACGTAGTGGCTTCTGAATCCTTGTACTAAGTTTTGTGTCGATACATTCATTTCATCGTGCTCAGGCGGCGTGCTTAAGTTTACTTTAGTTCTTGTTTGTTGTTGTGAATAAAAATTAAATCTGGGAGTTGCAGTTTTATTCTTCATTTTATTTTTGAAATATCCATTTTATTCTTGAACCATCCTCTATTCTTATTAAAAAAAAAAAAAAAAGATAGAGAATGTCACAAGAAGTTTGGTATTTTTCTCACGATCTCAATATCTCCATTTTATTCACTTTTTTTTTTTTTTTTTTTCTATCGTAAATATGAATGAAAAATCTATTGCAGTCTGAAGTTTATGATGAAAAATACCGATGGGAAATGAGGTCTATCATTGAAAGCTGAAAAGACAGCCGAAAAACCATCATGTGAGCTGAATGGTCCGTCAGGTGATATTGAAATCCAGGGGTTGAAAGGGCAGTCCCACCGTGGAAATCCTTGGAAATCTTTTTATCCTTTTGAAAGAAGTAAAGGGCGACTCAATACTACGGTAAAAGGTTGGTCAGATCCACTCTAGATCCTATCAATGTTCATTAAGGATTATACTTTTCTTGTTAATCATTAATCAATACTATATATATATTTTTCTATTTATTTATAATTGATTAAATTTTTTAAAAATAATATATCGTTATAGTTACATTGTTTTCTTTTTCTTTTCTCGCTCATTGGGACCTGATGATGGGACGTAAGAACGTGCCGAAATATCATTGGGATAAAGACACTTCCAGAAAGTTTTTGAAAAATAGTAATCTTAATTTTTATTAAATTGAAAAATATGTCTACTTATTATAAATATATCTTTGTATTAATATTTTTATATAGGTAGGTACTCATATATTTTTAGGTATTTTAAGTATGACAAAAACAGAACTGTTACACTTACTTAGACCATTATGGACATACGGATCACAGATAAACGGTTCAGCAAAAACATCCAACATTAAACGAATTCAGGCTTTTCAGTCAAAAACCCTCAGACCGATAACACAGTGCCCCCCATACATAGACAACAGAACACTTCATAACGATCTTATGATACACATAGTACCCGACACATACAAACTGTTTACATACGGTTTTTTAGAAAACTTAACACACATACAAACCCAGAAATACGTACTTGATCTTCACACTTACCACAAATCCCCCAACGAAGGTTGAAGAGAAGATGGAACCGCCACCTTGAATCATATTCGTTCTTAAATTTTTTTTTTTACACTATTTTCCTTTACTTTCATCATCTCTCTTATCCATCCATCAAAATTGTCTTTAAATTCATGTTTATTTATTTATTTATTTTAATTTTTTTCTGTTCGTATCCTAATAATTAGGATAAATTTTCGTCTCGAGGACCTACCACTGGGTGGCCTTCCTCTCAGATGCCCTTCACGACAACATATCAATACCAGCATAGATGCTGGTTGTTGCCCCCTAGCAACAGTTGTATCTTTATAAATAAAATACAAAAAAAATAAAAGAAAAGTATTTTAAGTATTTATTTGTTCAGTTTTTATTAATATCATTTTACGTTTTTTAATAGTTTTTTATTGCTACTAATAATACGTGTCTTAGACTCAAGTAGTTATAAATCTAATTTATGTCTGACGTGTCCTATTACCATGTATTGGTTTAACGGAAAAAAATTTATTATTATTATTATTGTTGAAAATAAAGAACCTTCATCAAATGGTTACCTTTCTGATGTTTATTTTGCATAATAAACTAGTGATGGGACAACCGAGGCCCTTAGTTTATTTTATCTGGAAGGTAAAATAAACTTAAGCACGCCGTCCTTCGGATGGGACGTTAAGCGATGGTCCCGAGCCTGTACGATGTCAGGTACTCGTTAAAGACCCCTACCCTAGGTGAATAAAAATTTAGGATAGGCAAAATGTATTCCATAGTAGAGTCGGGCTCATGTCCACCAGAGTGCCGAAAGAGCGCTCTGGTAGTAGGCGATATGACCTCGTAGTTAAAGCCTGGGCATGAGTCATAAAACCTAACCTAACCTAGAAATAAAAGACGTTGTCTTCCCACTGTTTTATCTTGACCAGAACCAGTTTTCAAGGTAACAACATCATCAGTGGTTCATCCCACTCACACAGCGCAGCGGTTAAAGGCCAACTGGCCAGATGAACAAAATAAAACAGTGGGAAGTCAACGTCTTTTATTTCTATGAGAAATCAAATTTTTGTGTACAAAAATTATAAGTAAAAAAATAAAAATAATACGTCTTAACATCAAGTGATTTATGACAATGGGTGCCGCCATTTTGCAGAATCCTCCTACTGATGACAGTTAAATAATTGGAAACTAAATGTCGTGAATGTTGAAGATAGGTCAAACTCTTAACTTGAAGGAAGAGGAAATCCAATTGTGGCCTCACCTAATGTTCATTGATTCTTACACTACTGCTTATCCTAATGAGATTATTGGATTGACCGCTTTATTCGTAAGATATTTGTTAAGCTTTACGTTTGTAGACAATCAAATATCTGAGAAAATACATGTTAAGAATAATTCTTGAGGAACTTTTGACGTGTCGCATACGTTCCCGTGCCAGTAGGTCTATGGGGGGTAGCCCAGCAATTACATAGGCAGCGTCGCCAGAAACTGTTCGGTAGGCGCATGCGACTCTCAGTGCGCTTCGCCTGTGGGCGGGGGCGATCAGCCTCAGGTATGAGGGAATCCTCGTTGCATCTGCCCATGTTGGCGCCAAGTGCAGAAGGATGGATGTGCTGACTCCTGCCAGCAGACTTCTCCTGCTCTGTCTAGGGCCTTCGCTCCCACGTGTCTGAGGTGCTCCCTAAAATTGAGCCTCTGATCCAGCATTACTCCCAGATACCTGATTGCCGGTTGGGTCTCGATGGTATGACCCTGGAAGGTCAGTGAGATGTTGGTTCTAACCTTCTTCCCAGTGAAGAGTACTGCATCCGTTTTGTGGATGGCCAGGGAAAGGCTCACAGAGCTCATCCAATGGCGTATCCGCTACATGGCAGCCTGGAATTTGCGTTCCAGGTTTTCCAGATTGTCAGCCACTATGACGATCCCTACATCGTCAGCATACGCCACCAAGGTAAGTTCTTCTGGCATTGGCAGGCTCAGCAAGCCATTGTACAGGATGTTCCACAGTGTGGGGCCAAGGACTGACCCCTGTGGAACTCCTGTAGTGACCTTTAACTTAGAAGCATCAGAAATTATTGGAGCCTACTTCAAAGTTAGAAAACGCGGAAACTTATTACTTTCTTATAACTTTTGAACCCATTTCACTTCCCTAGCTTATATGAAGTATAGATGAAGTTACGCAATCGGCCAAAAATTCGATGAGTTGTTCTCAACGGAATTTCGTGTTTTCTGACCTCCAGGTTCCAAATATGGAGCTGAACAGACAGTTTGATCTGCTCTACTTTCCATTCAACAGAATGAAGTATCGAAACGAAATTTTATATGTGTGACCACAACATCATAAGGACAACACCTATCGACTTTCAGCCAAATCGGTAAAGGGAAATTAGGGGAGAGACTTAAAAAAAAACATTTAATAACTACCGTTGTGTAGAATTTCAAATGTGAATTCAAAACGTCATATGAATGACACTTATTATTTTTCAGCGGAATCGGCAGGATCTGATGGGGCTCAACACAAAAACCCTAATAACTGCCGATGTAATGAATTTATCAACACAAAATTTAATATAAGGATTTAGGAGCCTCTACCTAAAACTATTGAATATTAGCGCAAACGGTTGACTAGTTTTTGGAGGGGGAGTAAATAGTTGATCTGGGGAAGTAAGTTACCGATGATTTACTGACAACTTTTTTTATTTCAAATACGTTTACAAATGATAATATTTAAGCACGCCGTCCTTCGGATGGGACATTAATTGATGGTCCCGAGCCTGTATGATGTCAGGTACTCGTTAAAAACCTAAGTGAATAAAAATTTAGGGTAGGCAAAATTTAGGACTCCCACAGTAGAGTCGGGCTCATGTCTATCAGAGTGACGAAAGAGCGCTCTGGTAGTAGGCGATATGACCTCGTAGTTAAAGCCCGGGCATGAGTCATAAAACCTAGTAGCGCAAAAGAGCGAGGGGCAGCGAGAAAGAAGTGTAAGAGATGACAGAAAGATGGCAGGACGGAAGCTGAGTAGAAGGAAAACGGCAGTCCGGGTGCCATTTATTGCATACGCTGCCTACCCCGTTGAAGATACATCAAAATGATATATGGAGGAATTGTTGGCAACAAAAAGTTCTACAAAAAAGTCCGCGACAGCATATACCTATCTATAACAGATAGCCTTCAATAAGAATTTTTATCTCTATGTAAAAATCTGTAGTTTCTTTTGTCCGTATCTTTGTAACAAGTTGGCGCAAATATATTTATATTTTACATTATATATATATATATATATATATATATATTATAATAATTATCCTTATAAGCCCGACTGAATTATAGGCTTTTTGGCTTTCCAAAAAAATTTACCAAAAAAAGGGGGGCAACATGTAAAAAGAATACTTTTTGACGGTTCATCCGATTATCATGAAATTTCAATAGCATTCTTATAAGCCCGGTCAAAGTCTCAAAATTTTGAACATGAGAAGGGTTATGGGGATAGGGAGGATCGAAATATAAAATAGGTCTTTAACGGTTGACTTTTTGTGGTTAATAATAATAATAATAATAATAATTTTTCATGTTATGTTAAGGCAGAAAATCATGTATTTCGAAGTCACTTAACCGGGCAGAAAACGTTAATTTAAAGTTACTAACTGGATAGATAACGTTACTAACCTGTTTAAAGTTATTAACCTGGCAGATAACGTTACTAACCTATTTAACGCTACAAACCGGGCAGATAATGTTACTAACCTGCTTAAAGTTGCTAAACGGGCAGAAAACGTTAATTTAAAGTTACTAATTGGATAGATAACGTTACTAACCTGCTTAAAGTTATTAACCTGGCAGATAACGTTACTAACCTATTTAACGCTACAAACCGGGCAGATAATGTTACTAACCTGCTTAAAGTTGCTAACCGGGCAGAAAACGTTAATTTAAAGTTACTTACTGGATAGATAACGTTACTAACCTGCTTATAGTTACTAAACGGGAAGATAAAGTTACTAACCTGTTCAGTGTTACTAACCAGCCAGATAAAGTTACTCAAGGCGAAGCTGGGTAACCTGCTAGTTATGAAATATGAGAGAGAAACCCCTCCTAGGTCCATTACATTGATTCATAATCCTTAGCCACGACACATCCTTTGTAGCAGGATACTCAGAAAGATACGTACCTACTTTCCTAATTACAAAAAGGATACAAGACCCTTAAATTGAAAACCATACACTTGCTCATCTCTTCTTTCCGTATTAAGTACAGTAGAGTCTTGCTTATCCGGACACCAATTATCCAGACATCCGGTAATTTTTATTTAGTAAACTAAAAATTTAATTTAGAGAGAGGTAAGTATGAAAATAATTCAAAGAGAGGGTTTGACTTGACTTACTCAGTTGGCTATGATGAAAAAGTGCCGACAAAGAAGACTTAAAAAGATATTTTAAAATATTTATCATGTGCATATTAGAGCAAATTCCGTTTAATCCAGACTTTCGGTGATCCGGAAGGGGTCCGGTCCCATCTAGTCCGGACCTGGTACCCGTTGTTACTCAAAACCTCACGAAAATATATAATGTTGACATAACAAGACTTGCTTATACTACGTCTCTAACTGATCGCTCTCTCCCCCTCCCCATCTTCAAATCATTTCATATTGTCGTTACTGGGTTTGGTACCATCAATGGTTTTCTTACTTTCATTGTATAGCGTAGTTCTGATAGTGACTTTTTTATATACTATTATATACATATCAAATAAGATACACATGAATATACAGTGTGTACATGACATAAGTTACTTAAATTAGCTAATATATGAATAGTTAAAACAGTCTCATATGGGTTAGGTTAGGTTTTATGACTCATGCCCGGGCTTTAACTGCGAGGTCATATCGCCTACTACCAGAGCGCTCTTTCGTCACTCTGGTGGACATGGGCCCGACTCTACTGTGGGAGTCCTAAATTTTGCCTACCCTAAATTTTTATTCACCTAGGGTAGGGGTCTTTAACGAGTACCTGACATCGTACAGGCTCGAGACCATCGCTTAACGTCCCATCAGAAGGACGGCGTGCTTAAGTTTATTTTATCTCCCAGATAAATCCCCAGATAGGGCCTCGGTCGGGTTTCGAACCCTCGATCTTGAGCTCAGAGTCTCATATGGTATGAGTTGGCACCGGCAGTTATATCCTTTTTGAGTTGAGCCCTCTCATCAGACCCCCCTCCCCTTCTGCTGATTTTGCTGACAATTAATAGGTGTCGTCCTTATGGAGTTTTAAATTTACATATAAAATTTTGTGTGGATTTATTCTGAGCTTAACACATAAACTTTGTCGTTGTAATGAATTTATTGACACAAAATTTCATACGTTAATTCAGAGTCCTCTAAAGACAAAACTTATTGATTTTCAGTCAAATTGGCCGAAGGGAAGGGGATAGGGCTAACACAAATTCTCTAATAATTTTATAAATTCAAAACCTTATAAGAACAACACATATTAATTTTCAAAGGAATCAGTTAAAGGAGAGGTGGCTCAACTCAAAAATCCCCGAAAACCGCCGATATAATGAAATTTTATGATGATAGTAACTAATAATTTTCCGTAAAATCGGTCATAGGGTAGATGGCCTTGAATTCATCAATTATCCTAATAACTGCCGATGAAGGGCGCTGGTAGCTTAGTGGTATGCGTGTTGTTTTCTGAGCTCAAGAACTTGGATTCGAAACCCGACCGAGGCCCTTAGTTTATTTTATCTGAGAGGTAAAACAAACTTAAGCACTCCGTCCTTCAGATGGGACGTTAAGCGATGGTCCCGAGTCTCTACGATGTCAGGTACTCTGCCCTAGGTGAATAAAAATTTAGGGTAGGCACAATTTAGGACTCCCACAGTAGAGTTGGCCTCATGTCCACCAGAGTGACGAAAGAGCTCTCTGGTAGTAGAGTAGGCGATATGACCTCGTAGTTAAAGCCCGGGCATGAGTCATAAAACCTAACCTAAACCCAACTGCCGATGTAATGAATGTATCAACAGTATGAGGATTCAGAGGCCGCTATGTAAGTCAAATATTGAGATTTATTTTAGCAGGAGGGAAAGCGAAAAGCTGACTGATTAATTCTTGTTGGGGAAGTACATAACAGGTGATTCACCGACTTTTTTTTTGAAACCTCAATCAAATTTCCGACTGTATAACTAGCGTTTTTCCATTGATAAGTTGAAAAAAATTGTGTCCCATTGAAGTTGGGCCCACCTGTACACTTGACTAAACAACATAAAATTATACGGGCAAAAAAATAATAATCTGACTTTGGAACAAGAAGTTGTAGCGATGAGAACTGTCAAGTTTGCCGATGAAGGGCAAAAACAAGTGTTTACAGATGATTTGCCTCTAGAGGAAGGGATTTGCTTTTCTTATAAGCCCTGGGCCCTTGCTAAGCCAACTTGGCAAAGTTGTGTGTAACTTCATTTCCTTCAGTTGGTTCTCGCTTTGATCCTTCGGAGGATATCAACTTGACATTATTGACTATATATTATCGACCTAGTACTTATGCTGTAGGTTATATCAAAGAATATAGTGAATATCACGGTCTTTCAATAACGCAGCGACGTAGAAATTGAACGTAATACAAAATTAAATAGGGTAATATTTATTGAGATATACATATGTTACAAAGCCGAAAAATTGTATAATAAACTTGATTGGTTTTAAACGTTACCAAAAAGTCAAAGATGATTCACCGGCAATGTACTTCGCCAGCACGAATCAATCAAGGAAGTTTTCACTCTTTTTCAAGTCAATACATGTCCATTCAGGCACTTCTCAACCCTCCTCATACATGATTTGGCAGTTACAATGGAAAACTAAGAAAACAGAGAACATGTTTAACCTTAAAATGAATTTGAATGTAAAAAAAAAACAATTAAGCAATAAAGCTCTCAGTAAAATAAAAAAAGGTGTAGAAAAATGAAGAGGGAATGAAAGGGTAATCGGAGAGAGAGGATTGTATATCGAAGAGGAATTGGAACAGAGAGGATTTGATGGTAGCTACGGAAGGAGAGTAGACGTAGGGAGGCAGGGAGTTGTAGAGAGAGGAGGCTTGGAGAAGAAACGAGTTGTGGAAGGCAGAGGTGCGATGGGTGGGGATGAAGAGGTCAGAAGTACAGGATCTGGTGTGTCTTTGGTGAACGGAGGACTGGAATTGGAACAGAGAGGATTTGAAGGAAGCCACGGAAGGAGAGTGGACGTAGGGAGGTAGGGAGTTGTAGAGAGAGGAGGCTTGGAGAAGAAACAAGAGTTGTGGAAGGCAGAGGTGCGATAGGAGGGTATGAAGAGGTCCGAGGGACGACCTATTGTAGAATTTGTCAATATAATTGTTATACAAGTTCTCTGCTTTTATTACTTTTAAAAGACATTGACAAAGAATATCATTTTAATGGATAACGTACAAATGATATTTTTTTCACAATAGAGATAAGCAGCCTAAAAATGGACCAAAAACTTTTTTTGGCAACCGATAAGGCTCTTAAGAATTTTGTACAAACTTGGTATATAACACAAAATAGATGTCGAGAAGATATAGCGCATCAAAATTCCCTATCTACTAAACCATGTTAAAAAAAAAGTTTTTAAAAAAGGAATTTAATAATAAGCCTTCAGCTCTGAGATATGAATAATTTTACGTAGAAGTGCTTGCGGTTGAATAACGTGAGAATGAGTACTGACGGTATTGTGGCAAGGTTCCTTCTATGAATAGAGACAACTTTTTTAATATAAAGTTTTAACTCATTAAAGTGGCTCAAATTGAAAAGATTTTGATACAATGTTGTTGAGTTTTTGGCATATTAAAGACCAAAATGATAACGGGTTGTCAAAATTTTCTTCCAAGATTCTGTATGTTGATGACTTTAACACGAAACCTACATAATATAGAGAATAAACATTCTGGTTCCTATCTGCACAGAGGAAACCACAAAATCTTATGTACAATGTTAGAAGAAAGTCGTGGGTGCATCACCAGCTATGTACTCATTAATCAATAAAGTTTTCGCTCTCCCACCAATGCTAATTCTATCAGCAGTTCTTAGAGTTTTTATGTAATGTCTCTCCTCTAATTCCCTCTTTTCCTCTGTTCGATTTGGCTAAAAATCTTAAAAAATTACAGACTTTTCGTGGGGTACTCTCGTGAAAATCAATAGGTGTTGTCGTTAGAGGATTCTGGATATACATAAACATTTTATATCGATAAATCCACTCTGTTCACACACAGACAGAATTTTTGGGGACAGAGAAGAAGAGATAGACTCCGCTTACGTTGGCTGAAGCTGGAGGACTACCTCAGAACGATGGGTATGAGAAGAAGGAGAAGGCAGGTCGATAGAGAAGAATGGCGGAAGATCCTTGCGGAGGCCCAGGTTCTACAAGGACCGTAGCGCCAGGGAAAGTAAGTAAGGAAATATTTGGTTGATCTTAATAGTTTAGATTTTTAGATTACCGTAAAGAGAAAAATCCTGCGCAGGTCGACCTGTGAGACGTCAGAGCTGAGTTTCCTTCAGTTTTACAGCCTTCTCCCATACTCTGTTAGTATTATATCTAAGGTCGGAGTCAACAATTCCTCCTCTTTCCTCCAAACTTTGAATATAAATAAGGTTTTACGGCTAAAAATTGAAATTAAAATGAATTGTTTGTGGGAAGAACTGTACGTGCCTTGAAAATGCGAGAGATGAAATGTACCTGATGAAACAATCTTACGGAAGATAAAATTAATTTATCCACCTTACTTATCCACCGCCTGTTTTCCATACACTTATCAATTTAATCTACGAACTTATCATATTGGCAGATCCTTGAAAAGCACTGCAAACTTCGTGAATTTACGTTCAGCCGTTTTTTCATAAAGCTGGAAAACACCTACATACAATCTGTCAGTAATACTGAGTTTAAGGCTTCTGATTATTCCAAATTTGTACAGACAAAACCTTTATCTTATATTATAGGATTTTTGAGCGTTAGCGTGCTTGTATATTGAGCTCAATATCGCGAGTTCGAGATCCGGTCGAGGCTTTTAGGTGTTTGTAACTGGAAGGTGAAAAACCCTTAGGCATGCCGTTCTTCGGGATTACATTAAGAGATGATCCCGAGCCTGTACAATGTCAGGTACACGTTAAAGACGAAACTATATATAGGTTCGCGAATTTTAGGACTCTCACTGTCACAGAACTCAGTAGGCGGTAAAAGCCCGGGCATGAGTCACAATATATAATAGCTAACTATAACTGATTAAGAAAATCATAGCAAACCAAAAGAACAAAAAAACATTAAACACCAGTATTTATCAGAATTTCAGTCATCAATAATTTATATAATTTTTTCTAGGGTTCATAACCCGTCCAGAGGTCCTCAAATTTTTTTTATCCTGGCGGTAAACACCTTGAGTTGGCTTTCAGGTGGGACGTTATGCGATAGCCTGAGGGATGTCTTACTTTTAGGTAACTAAACCTGATTGTGCAAAATTTAGTACTCCAACAGACGAGCTCATATTCATCAAAGCGACAAAAGAGAGCTCTGGTAGTAGGCGATATGGACCTCATAATCTGGTTTGAGTCACAAAAAACTGGTTTGAGTCACAAAAAACAACTACAACCTATTTTGCAAATGTATTACAAACAATGTCGGACCTCGCATTAATTGGATATGTTAATTAATTCAATGCGAATGATATTTCAAGCAGGTTTTTATTGTGAAAATATTTTATCAACTTAACCTCAAAATTTATTTTGCTTAACATTATCTTTTTCCCCCTATTATTTTTTGAATTAACAATTCCTGAGTTAACATACCTTTAAACTTTGATGTCAAGTTTTAGTTATATAGTCTCAATAGTTGGATATCAGGGGAGGGAACAGACATGCAAGTGCGTCATCATCAGTGGGACATCTATAAATACATATAAAATGATTATATGGAAAAATAACTAATGACATTGATTAATAAATTAATCAGGGTACAGAGTAACAAAAAATAAATAATATATAAAATAAATTTAAAAAATAAAAAATAATTAATTTGGGCTGTTGTTGGATTTGTATTAATTTTATATTACCTATTAAATATATATATATATATATTTTTATTAATACAATATTTATTTGCATATATGTGAGTGATTAAACAATGTTTAATAAACATTGTATCCTCCCTGTAAACTATATGCTATGTATCATTAGACTCCACAACGCACGGGTGAGGTAAGTCAGTTTTATTTAATTCTTTGTTACCCATTTCCCTAATGCTTTGGTTACTTTTCCATATTTAAATGTTATATAGGTTAGGTTTTATGACTCATGCCCGGGCTTTAACAACGAGGTCATATCGCCTACTACCAAAGCGCTCTTTCGTCACTCTGGTGGACATGAGCCCGACTCTACTGAGGGAGTCCTAAATTTTGCCTACCCTAAATTTTAATTCACTTAGGGCAGGGGTCTTTAACGAGTACCTGAAATCGTACAGGCTCGGGACCATCGCTTAACGTCCCATCCGAAAGACGGCGTGCTTAAGTTTATTTTACGTCCCAGATAAAATAAACTAAGGGCCTCGGTCTGGTTTCGAACCCACGTTCTTGGGCTCAAAGGGTAAGCACGCATACCACTGAGCTACCGGCGCCCTCTTAAATGTTATATATATTCATAGATTTGCCACTGATGATGACAAAGTTGGGATGAAAACCGGTTATAGTTGGAAAGAAAACAGTCTTTTATTTCTGTGAGAAATCTCATCCCATGTACTTACTATCGTATATGCTTTTTTTTTCATGTACGGTTCTCCATATCGATATTTCTTCTCAGAGGGACAAAACCAGAAAGAAATCCACAAATAGGGAAGTGAAGCTGACAGGTTGGTCTGAAATGTAATTTAGGGGAGGACAGGAGAGAAGATGAGGACGACAAGCTATAAACAGGAAGAAGGGACGTTGCTAAGTGAAGATGGGGTCCTAGGGGCTAGTTTGGGCTCCTGTCTCCAGATGGCTCTGCCACTATTTATACTGATGTTGTTAGTGGGAGAAGGTGTTCTTTGTTACTAGCCCCCATTTTCCGAGTTAAGCCTCCTGTTAGAACCGCCACTGGGTTGTCGAGAAGACCCCTCAGACCCCCAAAGCCAATGGCCTCCGCTTTCATCCCCTTATTACACAGTAAAAATATTTTTACTTTCTTATAACTTTAGTATAAGGAAATGTTGTAATCGTGTAAGTTTTCAAAGGAATTTTAGATTATATGGCCCCCTGAAATACTTTTTGATTACATTCGCCATGTCTGTAAATCTGTGAGATCAGAAACGATTGTAGAAATGAACCTAAAATTTGAACCAAAAAAAGTTTTTTTTGATGTAATTTACTTACATCTAATTTATCTTGGTATTCTTGTCGTTTAGTTTATTAGTTATCGTGACTCATGCCCGGACTTGACAAGACTTGAGATCATATCACCTACTACCAGAGCGTTTATTCGTCTCTCTGGACATGTGCCCGATTTCGCCTACCCAGATTCAGGTTAAGTTAGGTTAGGTTTTATGACTCATGCCCGGGCTTTAACTACGAGGTCATATCGCCTACTACCGAGCCCGACTCTACTGTGCGAGTCCCAAATTTTGCCTACCCTAAATTTTTATTCACTTACGGTAGGGGTCTTTAACGAGTACCTGACATCGTACAGGCTCGGGACCATCGCTTAACGTCCCATCCGAAGGACGGCGTGCTTAAGTTTATTCTACCTCCCATATAAAATAAACTAAGGGCCTCGGTCGGGTTTCGAACTCGCGTTCTTGAGCTCAGAAGCCAAGCACGCATACCACTGAGCTACCGGCGCCCTCTACCCAGATTTATTAATATCTTTAGAATAAGGAAGTATTGTTATCGTGCGAAAATCCGAGATCGAGTTTTTTTACGTACATTGCCAGTGATTCACCTTTTTCTTTTTAAATATAAATTATACTATATAGAAAAAAACAACTCGCGGATAAAACACTCGGCCGAGCACCTTAGGTTTTTTTATCTGGGAGGTGAAAAAACTTCGAGCATGCGTCCTTCGGATAGGACAATGTCAGGTACTTTTTAAACAGCCCTTAACCTAGATGATTTAGGGAAATTTAGAAATTTATGGAAGGCAAAATTTAGATCTCCCACAGTAGATTCAAAATACGGTGAAAAACCGCTCTGGTAAGTAGGTCTCGTAGCTAAAGCCCGGGCATGAGTCACAATAATTAACTAATCACCCAGCTCTTTCCTGGCCCAAAACTACGTTTTACTAGGAGAAGAGATGAATGGCTGTACAACGTATCACATTCATTAGCCCCTTCAATATGAGCTGACAGGTAGCGGTATGGTAACTGGTGGGTAACAGAGAAACACATTCGCCCACATACCCTGCGGCTACAGTGTACTTGAAACAAGGAGAGAACAATAACTGATGAACTTCAAACAATGAGTTCATAAAGCGGGAGCCTCTCGTCGAGTTGCCTGTCCCTTCAGAAATAGCCTCTGAAATACGATATTATTAAAAAATAATAGGATTTTCTTATATAAACAATTTTTTTTACAAACTGTCCCTTCCCGTCCCCCTCTCAAATTCATTTCAATCTGGTATTACTGGGTTTATGAAATTAATATGTTTGTTTTTTGTACAGCGTATTTTTTTTTTTTTTTTTTTAATAGGTAACTCTTTATTTTGAATATTTACAATTGGTATAACCATAAGTAAATTTGATGAATGATACATAAAATAAGAAAAAAAAAGTAAAAAAAAAATATAGCGAATGCATATAGTTATGTACAGAATAATAGGTAAAAAAAAATAAAAAAAATAATAGTAATAAAAAAATAAATAATAATAAACATAAACATGAAACATAATAATAAAGATAAAATAAAATCAATATAAAAGTAATTTTAAGAGTAACATTCGTATATATAGTAATGTCTGATGCGGCTCCGTGTCGGCCGCAGACTCGGCTAACCCATAGCCACCTCATCAATAGGGTGACGGCCCCGGACTGTGGGGCCTGGCCTCTCACAGTAAGCCACATCCTGGAGGAGTGCCCTGGATATAAGAAAATACTAATGACCATGGGTTTATGAACAAGAAACCTACATGAGATGCTCGGAGACGACTCGTCTATAGAAGCCGCCCTATCCTCAATGAAGACAAGTCACCTCATCGAATTAATCTAATCATAAACTTGTACGGCGTCGAAAATCTAGGCCATTGAACGCCGACGAATAAAGTTATTCTATTCTATTCTATAGTAATGCCAAAAAATAGAGTCAGAATTAAAGGAAATCGAGGTTATGTCGTGTGAACAAAAAATTCTGTATTTGGCCAACGTAAAAACTATTTATACCCTTGTTCAGGGCCTAAAGAATATAACGAACAAATTAGTTGGTTTTATCATTAAAGACAGTAAGATAACTGTCTAATAATATAAATATATAGTTAGTTATGACTCATGCCCGGGCTTTAACTACAAGGTCATTTCAACTACTACCAGAGCGCTGTTTCGTCACACGGTGGACATAAACCCGACTCTACTATGGGAGTCCTAAATGATGCCTACTTTAGAGTAGGTACCTGAAATCGTACAGTTTTGGGGTCGCTTAACGTGCTATCCGAAGGATTGCATGCTTAATTTTTTTTTTACCTCCCAGATAAAATAAACTAATGGCCTCAGGCGGGTTTCGATCCCGCAAACTTGAGCTCAGTAAGCAAGCACGCATATCACTGAGTTACCGGCGCCCACTCACTCTCTCTCTCTCTCTCTCAGAGAGAGGTATAAAAACAATGAATGGGGCAAAGGTGGTAACACCACACACTCGAATCATAATAAGTTAACTATAACGTCCTATTAAGTAGTAAATAAATATAAATTAGGTTATTATGTCGAGTGGATGTGTGTGGTGTTTCCACCTTTGCATAGTACCGCCATTCATTGCTTTTAAATTTCGCCCTCAGGAGCTGCCGCTGGGTGGCCTTCCTCTCTCACGCCACTCAAGACATCTACCCACGACTTCCTCTTAGTAGGTGGGTGTTACATGAATGCAAACGTTGTATAAAACGAAAAAAGTAAAAATAAAGTAATAAATTAATAATAATAAAGTACCTGTTTGAATAAATTGTGTTCTGTATCTCACCATATCCACATTGATCAGACCGGGAGTGGAGAAGACACAGACAAGCGAGAACTAAATTTCTTCATTCTAAGCTAGGTTTGACAAGAGTATTTTTAATGTAAATAGTTCCATTTGGTGTTTTTGGCCACCAGCCAACTTCGATTTGATGTGACATTGGATTTGAAGATCAAAGAATATTTTTTTCAAAGGCTCAAAATTAAAAATAAAAAAATAAAATTCATGTAGCTTCACAGAAAAATGAAGTTTTTCTTCCCCATAAATTCGAAGTATAGAGAATGTTATGTGCCTAATCAGTCGGAAATTCGGTGAGTTTTCACCAAAATTTCATGTTTTCTGTTTTGATGCATTCAATATATATATATATATATATATATTTTTCTTGTTTATTTGATATATTTACAATCAGTTAAAATATAACTATAAGTATATTTTATGACAGTGAGTATAAAAAAAAATAAATAAATAAATAAAAAATATATATATATACAAAATAATAAATGGCAATATACACAAAATAAGCTAAAATAAAATAATCCACAAAATAATACAATCTGTACAAAAACAATAAGTAGAAGTGCTGAATATAAGAATACATGAATACAGGTAATACACAATAGTTAAAACAAATAATAGGCCAGTCATTCTGGCTCAAAAAAGGGGGTTTAGGAGAAAGTTTTGATCCAGACGTAATTTTTTCACCCTTTATGTTTTTTGGGTCGCTGAACACGAATATGAAGTTTGCTGACAGAAATTTTGCCCGGAACATGTTTTTTTTTTTTCAATTTTAGTCAAAATGTTGGCACTTTTTCCAGTTTTTCGCCCATATCTCAAAAGTATGAGTTTTTTCGCAAAAGTCATCATGTACAAAACTAAAGAAGATGAAATGTACTACATTTATTAGTCTTAAAGATTTTTTGTGCGACTAACCGTTTGGCCGCTAGAGCGCGCCGAAAAACATAAGGGATTTTTAGGTCATTATGGAGGGTAAGGTTGGACACATAGAAGGGAGCATCGACTATTGTTCTTAGGATCTTGGATTGAAAGGATTCAATATTCAATTTTAAAAATGAAAAAAAAATATCTGTGTGTCTCCCAATAGATTGACACGAAATTTTATATTTACATCCTTAACTCCATAAGGACACTTAGGTTTCCTAAGATAAATCAGCCAAATGGAAGGGATGATTACGAGGAAAGCTTAACACAATAACTGGAATAACTGCCGTTATAATGAATGTATCAACACAAAATATCGTAAGTAAATTCGAAACCGCGGAATCGACCGAAGGAAAGGGGGATCAGGGGTAGCTCAACTCAAGTATCGCCTACTACCAGAGCGCTCTTTCGTCACTCTGGTGGACATGAGCCCGACTTCCCAGATAAAATAAACTAAGAGCCTTGGCTGGGTATCGAACCCGCCATCTTGTGCTCAGAAAGCAAGCACTTAGCTACCGGCGCCCTCAACTATTAGGTTATATTGTCAGTAGGGGAAATAAGTCGGTTTTGGCGCACGCTCCTGTATATTTACTTCCCCATCTATTCAAAGTACTTCAGTGAGTAAGCCTTTCAACACGATAGCTCTTGAAAAAATGAATATATCGACACGAAATTTTATGAGTGAAGCCAAAATCATATAATGACGACACTTATTGATTTTCAGCCAAATTAATCATAGTGTAGGAAGGATCAGGGGAGTGGTTTATTAAAAAACTCTACTCACTGTCGATAGAATGAATGTATCGACACGAAATTTTATGAGTGAAGCCAAAATCATTTAATGACGACACTTAGAACTCGGCATTTTTTCTCAGTCTATCATAATTATATTTTCGATTTGAATGATGCACTAATGGATTCATAACAATCTAAGTTGAAAGTAATTTGCATATGAATTAGGTACAAATACGATGAGTTTGTGGCTGTAAAATTGATATTCCGTCCAGGAGTTGAACGAACTGAACTCAAATATCCAATCCTCATCGTCTCAGACTGAATAACTTGATGGAAACTAGTTTCACAAGTTAATTTTATTGATTAGCGCAAACTTGACTAGTCTGCGACTAGCTTCTAGTTGATGAACCAAAGTTAACAGTTGCTATTCAAGTATAGTATGGAGGGAGTTATGTAGTCGGTCAAGTATTTCAATTTTATGTTTTCACTGAAACTTTATGTTTCCCCAGCGCGTATTAATGATCTAAGTTCTCTGTTGTCTGTTCGTTGCAGTTCATATTGGTAGGTGTGCCGCAAGAGTATATTCTATCACATCTGTTATACACGCTTAACACCTCAGACATACCTATGTCACACTTTACATCTCAGACACACCTAAAGCCTAGTACACACTAGTAGACCATGTTGCGCGATCTGTCTATAAGCGGTCTCGAGACACGGTCTATAGACCGTCTAGAGACACCGTTCTTTGTCTCGTCTAGCGTCCACACTACCATGTGAATTTCTCAGTATCATCTTCGCAGACCACTATGGAGGACATTGTTTTGTGTGGAATGAGTTCCTGCTTAGTGCTAATTACAAGTGAAAGAACGCGGAAGCGTAAACGTTGGTGGACGCGCGAAGTGCTCGCAGAAGGACCTAGGCAGCCAGAGATTCCAGGACCACTTTTCTTTTTACCCGGTTTTTGTAGTCGGGACTCGTAACATCCCACAAACAATAAGACGCATGGTAATCTTCAATTCGTTTTAAAACTTTCTCGTTAGACCACATGTTTTCAAAAGAACTGTAAAACGTTGGAAAATAACTGTAAAGAGCCGAACCACACCACTCGGAAGCTGGAGACAGACTGAGACGTGTCTCGCCTCTAGACGCCGAGTGACGTCCACACTGTCAAAATGTTGCGCAATATTTCTAACGTTGCATGCGGTCTCCCATTCCGATCGGGAAACTTTAGACCTGCGATTTTTGGTCTCGCAACAGTCCCGTAGACGGGGATTGGTTTACAGACATGTCTACGTAGACAACCTGAGACACGTCTCAGAGACCAAAATCGCGCAACATGTCTACTAGTGTGGACTAGGCTTTAGTCACAATTTACACCTCACACACACCTACGTTACACTTTACACCTCGTTACCTCACGACATACATGTTTAGATTTAAACAAGTAGAAAACCCAGACTATCCATACTGCTGCGGAGTAAAGGAAGATGTTGAGCACATATTCTTATAGTGTGCTCGCTTCAGTGAGCTCGAAAGAGTTCTGGATGAGATGCTCACGGCGGAGACTCTAGTGAGCTGCTGGAGTCGCAGGAGAAGTGGTCTGCGGTCGGCGAGTATGCTGCGGAAGTCATCGGGGAGCTCCGAGAGATGGAGAAGCATGGAATTGCGTAATGAGTGGTTGTCTTTGAGGGAGAGCGTCAGCTAGAGCCTCCCCCGTGATGTAATGCGTAATGTCGGTTCCATGGGGTTAATGCCCAATCATGGGAGACTCTTACACTGTCCAGTGACTACTGTCATCTTGTCACATGCTCGCCTATTAAAGGTTTTTCACCTCCCTCCACACAAAAAAAACATTGACAGCTACCTACGCCGGCAACAAGCCCCTCCATTGGACTTACATGGTTTTAAATTAACATATAAAATTCCGTGTCATCACATTCATTACTATTTGTTATTGGAGTTTATGAGTTATATCCTCGTCCCCCGCTAATTCCCCCCCTTTCCTTTGGCTAATATGGCTGAAATTCATTAGGCGTCGTCGATAATAATAATAATAATAATAATATTTGTTTCTGTTAAACCATAACATGGTAATTGGGTACATTATTTCACAGGTTGTCAAATAAAATATAGTCTCACCCGACTGAGTGACTCAGATGGTGGACAGGAACTCGTCTGTCCCCATCCATGATATTTAAAATTGTTAACGTTTTAGATTGTTTTATTTATTTATTTTTAGTTTTATTCAAATTTTTTTAAAATGTTTTATCAGACTGCCTGATGATGAGGGAAACCTCGAAAGCTGGCTAGCTATCACTATTAAAAATCTGTGAGAGGTCAGACTATCTTATATTTGACAACCTGTGAAATGATCACTTCTCACTACATCAGCCATCTTCACATTGGGTACATTATACAACTTTGTACATCAAATTTGCTTATAAATATTAAATATTAAAATACAAACACATTTAAGATGAATAGTAATAATATTTAAATTTCTGGTTCGAATCCATCCTTATGAAGTTTCAAATTTAACAATAAAATATCACGCGGGTACATTCATTACGTCGGCAGTTATTGAATTTTTTTAGTTCAGCTCTCCTAATCCCCACTTCTTTTTCACTGATCTTGCTGAAAATTGATGAAATTCGCCCTTATAATGCTTTGAATTCACATATGAAATTTTGTGTCAATACATTCATTACAACAGCAGTTATTAGAGTTTTTGTGTTAAGTCTCTCCTCTAACTCCCTCATTCCCTTGAATGGATTTGACTGAAAATAAATAGGTGTCGTCCTTAGAGGGTTCTGGATACAATTATAAAATTTCGTGTCTATACATTCATTTTATCGGGAGTCATCGTGTTTACAAACACGCAGTCAGCATTTTTTTCTTAATTTTTGAAACCAAGTGGTCGGAAAACGTGAAATTCCATTTAAAACTCAGTATCGAATTTCCAACCGATTCGTAGGGGGAAGAAAAATGAGGGTAGGAATTACGGAATTAATGAGTGTCCGGATTAGTGAGGTTTTACTTTAATATCCTTTTAATATCCTTCATTTCCACCAACTTTATGATATTATATTTTATACCTCTCTTTTATTTTTCTTCTTTTTATTTTTTCAGAATTGATTTGAGCCGTTTAAAATTTTAATGACTCGTTGTACTTTAAATCTTTTTTAATCCCAGAACTCAACAGCTTTTCAGAAAAACAGATTATCTCAAAACTCATTTATTATTACTTAGTTTTATTTTTTCAGTTTACTGGCTTCCCGTGGGGGAATCGGGTCTAAACTTATTTATTACGAATAGCTTCTTTAGTTAGTTAGCTGAAGATGTAATAAAACCTTAGAAACGACTGCATTATTTAAATAATACATAAAGATCAATTGGAGGAAAGAGAAAATAATTTATTAATGTAATAGAAGCGCAATGTAAGGAATGTAGTTAAGTGTGAAGTACAAAAAGTACACACATTATAAATATTAAAATACTGTTAAAATAAATAATTTATTAATGTAATAGAAGCGCAATGTAAGGAATGTAGTCAAGTGTGAAGTACGAAGGTACACACATAATAAATATTAAAATACTGTTAAAATAAATAATTTATTGATGTAATAGAAGCGTGATGTAAGGAATGTAGTTAAGTGTGAAGTACGAAGGTACACACATAATAAATATTAAAATACTGTTAAAATAAATAATTTATTAATGTAATAGAAGCGCAATGTAAGGAATGTAGTCAAGTGTGAAGTACGAAGGTACACACATAATAAATACTAAAATACTGTTAAAATAAATAATTTATTAATGTAATAGAAGCGCAATGTAAGGAATGTAGTCAAGTGTGAAGTACGAAGGTACACACATAATAAATACTAAAATACTGTTAAAATAAATAATTTATTAATGTAATAGAAGCGCAATGTAAGGAATGTAGTCAAGTGTGAAGTACGAAGGTACACACATAATAAATACTAAAATACTGTTAAAATAAATAATTTATTAATGTAATAGAAGCGAGCGCAATGTATGGAATGTAGTCAAGTGTGAAGTACAAAAAGTACACACATTATAAATATTAAAATACTGTTAAAATAAATAATTTATTAATGTAATAGAAGCGCAATGTAAGGAATGTAGTCAAGTGTGAAGTACGAAGGTACACACATAATAAATACTAAAATACTGTTAAAATAAATAATTTATTAATGTAATAGAAGCGCAATGTAAGGAATGTAGTCAAGTGTGAAGTACGAAGATACACACATAATAAATACTAAAATACTGTTAAAATAAATAATTTATTAATGTAATAGAAGCGCAATGTAAGGAATGTAGTCAAGTGTGAAGTACGAAGGTACACACATAATAAATACTAAAATACTGTTAAAATAAATAATTTATTAATGTAATAGAAGCGCAATGTAAGGAATGTAGTCAAGTGTGAAGTACGAAGGTACACACATAATAAATACTAAAATACTGTTAAAATAAATAATTTATTAATGTAATAGAAGCGCAATGTAAGGAATGTAGTCAAGGGTAAAGTACAAAAAGTACACACATAATAAATATTAAAATACTGTTAAAATAAATAATTTATTAATGTAATAGAAGCGAGCGCAATGTAAGGAATGTAGTCAAGTGTGAAGTACAAAAAGTACACACATTATAAATATTAAAATACTGTTAAAATAAATAATTTATTAATGTAATAGAAGCGCGATGTAAGGAATGTAGTCAAGTGTGAAGTACGAAGGTACACACATAATAAATATTAAAATACTGTTAAAATAAATAATTTATTAATGTAATAGAAGCGTGATGTAAGGAATGTAGTCAAGTGTGAAGTACGAAGGTACACACATAATAAATATTAAAATACTGTTAAAATAAATAATTTATTAATGTAATAGAAGCGAGCGCAATGTAAGGAATGTAGGTTAAGTGTATAATCGCAATATTTTTTTCTCGATTATATTCTATTCATTTTCCCTCTCAAACAAATAAAAATATCTTTGGATTAGATAATCTAGAAAATTTGCCACCATCTCAGAATTATATTTGACGGGTTTCGAATCAAAATGGTCCAAGTGACATTTTTGAAAATTTTTCGTTAAGTGCATAATCGGGGAAAAAAAGTGGAAAAAAGTTGTACGATCTAATGGCAAATCACTTCGGTATTCCATTTTGGTGACATGAACATGTAACTTAAACATATCAATAGTGACCTTGAAATTGAGATTTTTATTCAATTTTATGGTTTGCTAATAGCAACTTTCACCATAAAAGCAGAAGACAAAATATTTCCGGTTTCGATAAACTATATATTTTTTAAATCAGTTAAGAACTTAATGCACAGCTTCTCCAAAGTTTTTAAAATGTCACTTAGACCACTTTGATATTAACCCTGTCATTTTAGTAAAAAAAAAAACAATTGTAGTAATTACAAATTGAAATTTTTTATTTATGTACACTTTCTTCATAAAGTTTATGTATATATAGTTTATTCTACAGGAAATGTGGTAATTCATTATATAGGTATATTATTTATTATTTAATTTTTTTTTATTATCACACAAAAAATTTAGTATGATTCAGAAGATTTAGACAGAGCGAAAACTTTGGTGATTATATCCGGAGAAGTACCTACATTGCGTGTTCTCCAACTTTTTAATTCATTTATGAAATCAACAGGTTGACAAACATGAATTTTTTATGAAAAAACATAGAATTTCTATCAGATTTCATAACTTCCCCTATATTCCATACAGCTGGGGAAATAAAAACACATATAGATATTTAGTTTGCACATAAAATTGACATAGGCTGAAGAAACAGACCAGGAATGTTAGGTTTTACTGAATGATTGATAAACAACGAGAGCGGAATGTGTATAATCGATAAGGAATGTCGAGGAACCGATTAGGTGGAAGGGTCACTGAGGGTAATATTTTGTGTCCTTCCCCATATTAAATGGAAAATTTGGTATCCCTGTAGATCAGCCAGACACAAAAAAAAAGTGATGTGACAATATCAGGATTATCATGTACCAACCATTTTTTTACAGGTCATTCCCCCTCAATCTCAAAATCATTTCATACTGGCATTACTGGGTGGATATATGAAAGTAATATATTAATGTCAGCTGGTTACTTGTTTCGTTAAATTTGAGATGAGGGGAGGAGGAGTGGACCTGTAAAAACGAACACATCACATATATTTTATGAATTTTTATATCGCGGGTTCAAAATCCGGCCGAGCACGTCGTCCTTTGAATGAGACGTTAAACGATGGTCTTGCGCCTGTGCTATGTCGGATATTCGTAAAACCCGGAATAGGATCTAAAATTATTCAGTACGAATAGCTTCTTCAGTTAGTTACCTAGCGGTGTAATAAAACCTTTGAAAAGATTGCATTATTTAGAGGGCGCCGGTAGCTCAGTGGTATGCGTGCTTGCCTTCTGAGCTCAAGAACGTGGGTTCGAAACCCGACCCAGGCCCTTAGTTTATTTTATCTGGGAGGTAAAATAAACTTAAGCACGCCGTCCTTCGGATGGGACGTTAAGCGATGGTCCCGAGCCTGTACGATGTCAGGTACTCGTGAATACACATTTAGAACTCCCACTGTAGAGTCTGGCTCATGTCCACCAAAGTGACGAAAGATCGCTCTGGTAGTAGGCGATATGACCTCGTAGTTAAAGCCCGGGCATGAGTCATAAAACTAAACGTTGCATTATTTAAATAATACAATAAGGTCAATTGGAGAAAAGAGAAGACAACTTATTAATGTAAAATAATAACAATATTAAATAAATGTAAATAATTTTTTGATTCAAAATTAAAACAATCCATGTGGAAAAATTGTGTTTTCCAAGGGCCAGGAGGATAGGTTTTCTGGTTTCCAATTTCCTTTATCCTTGACAAAGCTCACAATAAAGGGTCCGACACCTGCTCTGCAGTGTCTATTAAGAGAAAAAGACAATTTACATGGAAATAAGGGACCTCATTGGAACGTTTAGCCTCTGCTCCAGGCTCTTATTGGCTCCTTTATCTCAGTACATTGTCACCAAAAAAACTAAGATAAGCTGCTCTCGTTTGCCAAAAATGCGAAAATAAATAAGAACTCATAGGAAGGATAACAGAAGGTTGAATTATCTTGGGATTTGTCAAAAAAAATTGGAATTTTGGTGTTAGATGAAGGGACTATGGTTGAAGATTATAGGGACGGATCCCAGAAGAAATTTTATTGACCAATCCAGAACCTTCAAGCTCTTATTGGCTCCTTTAACTCAGTCATTGTCACCAAAAAACTAAGATAAGCTGCTCTCGTTTGCCAAAAATGCGAAAATAAATAAGAACTCAGAGGAAGGATAACAGAAGATTGGATTATCTGGGGATTCGTGAAGAAAACTAGGAGTTTTGGTATTAGATGAAGGGACGATGGTTGAAGATTATAGGGACGGATCCCAGGAGAAAGTTTATTGACCAATCCAGAACATACCTTCAAGCTCTTATTGGATCCTTCATTCTGCTACATTGTCAGCAAAAAACTGAAATGAGCGCCTCTTGCTTGCCAAAAACGCGAAAATAAATACGATTTCAGAAGAAGGGTAACAGAAGGTTGGATTATTCTGGGATTCGTCAAGAAATCTAGAAGTATAGGTATTAACAGAAGGGATTGAAAAGATGATAATGTGAAAGCGGGTAGGCTTTCATGGAGAACATTTATTCGAAAACCTGGTAAGGACCTATCAGTTTTTTCAGCCAAATCGGTCGAAGGGAATCAACACAAAATTTATTATATGAGCTTTAAAGGCATGTTATGATTTTAAAACAAATCCTTAAATTGGTTCGAGGGAAAACGTAGTTCATTTATTCGCGAAACAGTCGGTGATTCACCGGCGAATTTTATTTCTCCGAAAGAATGAACTTTTGAAAGCTAATATTTGGCAAGGTTTAAAGTTACATAGAAAGTAATGTCCATAAAAATTTAGCCAAATAAGAAAAGCCAATTCCGTCTTCTTTGCCCGGCTATACCCTTCTGGGAAGTGTTCTTCGTTCTTGTAATCTTCTATTCTCTGTTAAGACTTCCCTGTTTCATTCATTTAAGCCCCTTTCCCGTTCTGAATTATACACAGGATTATGTTTGCTCAGATTCCAATTTGACCATTGTAAATGTGAAATGAAGCTGGGCTCTTTGAAGAAAATTGAAATTTTTGCTGGAAAATTGTTCAGCCAATTACCATGTTGAATTTCTCTCACTTTCTCAACCCCCTAGCATTTTACCCATGATGGCATACATCGGGTTAAGTATCCACCATAGCAACTGGTATATCTTTAAAAATAATTTATTGTTATATAGTGAACAAAAGTAACATCTCAATAATAAAAAATTGCCTTCCCACTGTTTTATTTTCATCAAATAACCGGTTTTAAACGCACTTGCGTCATCATCTGTGGCATATATGTATATTGTATTACCCGCCGAAGCCGGAATGATTTTTATCTGAGATGAAAAATCTTGTGCACGCCGACTTTTGGATGGGACGTTAAGCGATGGTCCCGAGCCTGTTCAATATCACATACTCGTTAAAGACCCCTACCCTAGGTGAATAAACCTGCATAGGCAACATTTGGGACTCCAACAGTATAGAGTCCGAAATTTCATGTTTTCTGGCCCTCTCCAAATTATTTTTATTAAATATACACTAAATATTTTTTTATACATGTTAATGTTTTTTATTATTATTGTCCTTTTTATTATTAATATTTTCTGTTTTCTTTCTCTTGTATATATTTTGCGTATTGTGACCTGGTAAGTGAACATTCCGAAATATATTCGTGGAAAATACAATTCCAAACGAATTATAAAACATTTTTTATAAAAAAAAAAAAGCTACAAATATAAAAAATTATTTTCCCACAATAATCCTCTACTCCGAGCCCTCCATTCTGCCATACTTCCCCAAAGACGGCTTAAGCGTCAATGGCCTAGAGACCTCCTGAGCAGATGCAGTGACAGTGACTGTGATTAGCTATAAACGAGAGAAAAACAGTGACTAGGAAGTGTCACCACTGGGTGATTTCTCATTTTATTAGCACATTTGCTTTTTTATTTATTTGTATACAGTTATAAATAGCTATTTGTAAATAAAAAAAGATATAATTTTCAACGGATTTTCACGTTTCAATGTCTCTTTAATACGTTTTGACCAATTTCGCGATGCTGTAAACATGATGTCTCTAGAAAGTAGAAATGTATTGATACAAAATTTTATATGTATATCAACCCCTATATATAACCCTATAAAGACGACACCTATTAATTTTCCCTAGAATCTGCCGAAGGGTGGCTGAGAGGAGGAGGCTCAACACAAAAACCTCAGTAACTTGTTATGTAATGAATATATCGATAAAAAATTGCATGAGGATTTAGAAGAAGATTTTCCGACGAGATATTCTCCGTGCGCAAGAATAAACTATTTTTCTAAAATAAGAAAAACTTTATTAAAAAGTTCAAGTAAATCGATGTAATAAAGGAAAACACAGATGTAAGAATATTGTCAATGTTTTGTCTTAGTACGTAAAAGAAAGAATAGAAATAGCCAATCTAGGGATAGAACAGATGTGACATCATTTTATAGAGACGTCTCCATCTGATAGGGTCGCTCCAGTAGAAAGAGGATAATAACGTCTCCCAATAAATAATTTTACACTCCCACAGTAGAGTCGGGCTCATGTCCTCCAGAGTGACAAAAGAGCGCTCTGGTAGTAGGTGATATGACCTCGTAGTTAAAGCCCGGGCATGATTCATAAAACCTAACCTAAATAATTTTTACATTTTCCACTGTTTGTGGAAAAAGGTCATTGGCGAATCACCGCCTATGTATTTCCCAAAAAAGAATTAATCAATTAAGTTTTCGCTCTCCCTCCAAAACCAATAAGTATAGGGGAAGTTATGTAATTGGTCACAAATTCTGAGTTTTCAACGGAAGTACACGTTTTCCTCCAGATTCCTAACAGTCTGTTAACTCAATAACTCCCGACAGAATGAATGTATTAAGACAAACATTTATATACGAATACAGAATCCCGTAGGGAGGACATCTATTAATTTTCAAAGGCAAAAAGGGAAGGATTAGGGGGAGGCTTAACGCAAAAACTCAAATACAGTAAGTACAGTTTTATTGAAATTATTGACCCGAAACATGGGTAAATTCAAAACCTCATAATGATGGCACCTGTAATTTTCCGTGAAATCGGTCGAAGGTTAGAAGGGTCCAGAAAAGGGAGGCTCGACTCAAATACGCTAATAACTGTTGATGTAATAAATGTATCGACATAGTATGAGGATTCAGAACATATTCTTACTCCGTTGGCGACGAACCCTGAAGATCCTTAGCCGCCCACACTAGCCTTCACCACCGCGATCTGTCGTGCGCCACCGGTCGCCAGTTCACCACGTGGTGTTCCACAGCATCCTTCTTCACCAGGTCAGTCCACCTCAGCCGTGGTCTTCCTCGTGATCTGGCTCCTAGGATCTGAGCGTCCATGATGCGTCCTATGGCTGTCTGCGGTTCGCTTCTCACCACATGACCAGCCCATCTTAAGCGCCGTGATTTCATATCTGCAACTACGGTCGGGTGTTGCCAGAAGATGTCCCTCAGCTCCCTGTTCGTTCTGATCCTCCACTCTTCGGTTTCTCTATCCTTGACCGGACATGCTATTTTCCTAAGCACTTTATTTTAAAACGTCTGGAAACGTTTCTCCAGATGTGAGGTCAGGGTCCAGGTTTCACACCCATAGATCAGAACGGGCTTTACCATGGAGCTGTAGATCCTATACTTCAGGTTCCTTGACAAGGCTCTGAACCGTAGCAGCTTGATGACAGAGAAATGCGCTCTTTGTTCACCTACTCCACCATCGAGTTGATGCTAGTTAACGGGGACCCTAAATACCTGAAGTTCTCAACTCTGAGGATTCAGAAGAAGTAAATCAAATATTGACTTTTAGCCAATCGATTGGCTTGGGAGGGAGAGCAAAAAGTAATTGATTATTTCGTGCTGGGAAGGTTCATAGCCGGTGATTCACCGACGACTGTTTTGGATGTTTCGTCGAAAATATTCCGTTTTCCCAAAGAATCTGTTCCGGCCAACTTATGTTGTTCCGCGTTGGCACAGGTTCAAGCTTCCTTAGTTAGGACACTGCCAGGAAAACCATCACAATAAATATACTTATATTTATTTTACTTCAGGAAAAATAAATGTTACCCTTTCTTAATTCACTTTATATTTTCTATTTAATACAAAGCTAACCCAGCGTTACATTGTGGGGTCATTATACGATTATATTTTGTAGTTACATGCGAACCACTTATCCAGATGTTCTTAGCGTTATTACAAATAACCAAAAGAATAGTCTGTTTTTTTTTCTTTTTACGTGAATACGTCTATTCGCTCGTTAAGCACAGTGATAGCCGGTCAAACTTTCTTGTGTTACAAAATACCGTCAGATTTCAATAGATAATAACTACGAAACTAATAATGCGATAACAACGGTTGAGGTCACAAAGCATGTCTATAAGTGTTTGTTGTGCAGTGTTTGTTTTGCCTGTGACGTTATCGGGCTAGGGTGGGATCCGACGGATGATTGTTGCAAATTAGCGTTGAGTAAAATTAGAAATTAGTGTAGCGTGATGCGTTTAGACAGGACGTTGATTCGGGTGTCATTGTAAAGAGCTTGAGGAGCACTACTAGGACTCAAAGTGAAACAATAAAAATATCCTCCAAAATATATGTAAAAATCGGTATTAAATTGAAAATTGCAAACAAATTAAAGATGTCGTCTCATATGAATCGTAAATATGCGCGGAATTACAGAAAACGCAAATCAGAGGAAAGCTGGAATTTAGAAAACCTAAAAAGTCTAGTGCCGAGCAAATGCAAGAGCTACGGCAGCATCGAAAAGTGACTAGACACTTGAATTCAATACAGTGTGAGGTGTACGTGTTACTTTAGCTACCACAGACCCTTGCTACATGCAATACACTTGTGATTTATCTATTCTGTAACCATACTACTTTGCATAACCATTGTATTAAAGAGATTGATAATTCAATTACATATTAATACGAAACACTTGTTATGATTTTATCCCGACGTTTTCACGGAAAATCTACGGCGTGGACCTTGACATATAATTTTTTTTTATTTGGGAGGTAAAAAACCTTTGAGCACGCCGTCCTTCAGATGGGACGTAACACGATGATCCCGAGCCTGTACGATGTCAGGAACTCTAACAGACCCCAACCCTAGGTGAATAAACTGTGTAGATAAAATTTAGAACTCCCGATGAAAGAGCACAGTATAGTGATATGACTTCGTAGTTAAAGCTCACAATAACTAACTAATAGTCATGACTACTATAGTAGTGGCTACTAGCAAGTAGGATTAAACCTAAATTAGCCTTAAATCCTTTAACTTTGGTTATCATTACATTTGTATGTAACACACTCACACAGATTTTATTATTTGCTAGCCAGCTTTCCAGGTTGCCCTCAATAAGGCAGTCTCGTAAAATAATTGTTTTGACTTAATATAATTTTACCAAACTACCTGATGATAAGGGCAATCTGGAAAGCCGGCTAGCAAAAATTAATGAAATCTGTGTCATCACACTACATTTTTATTTTACAACCTGTGAAATAATCACTTCTCACTACATAAGTCATCTTTATAATAAATTGTTTGTAATATATTTTAAAAAATCATTAATTAAATTTTAATAAGAAAAGGAAGCATTTAAGCTGACTATAATAATGGTTGATAACAGAGCTGAG
This sequence comes from Aradus depressus, assembly GCA_963662175.1. Lineage (NCBI taxonomy): Eukaryota > Metazoa > Arthropoda > Insecta > Hemiptera > Aradidae > Aradus > Aradus depressus. The sequence continues at coordinate 26,348,018 of OY759222.1, forward strand.
AGTTGAGCGGGGGTTTTGATGAAAACCAGACAGAAGATACCAGATACCTCCATTTACCGGTCGCCTAAGTGGGGCTTAACTAACCAACTGTATCTTGAAATATAAGCTACCTGCTCTTCGGGTCAAAGTTATGATAATTTTGAAATTAGATAAATATTTCACTTTGTCATTTTTTGTAATAATAAAATTTAGTAGAGACTCCACATTCAGCCGCCGAACATACAAGATCCCGCTCATCTGTTACACAGAAACCCCATAAGCTTGGCACCTATTAATTTTCCGCAAATCGGTCAAATGGAAGGGATTAGGGAGAGAGAGGGAAGGAAGAGGCTTTAACTATGAGGTCATAACGCCTACTACCAGAGCGCTCTTTTGTCACTCTGGTGGACATGAGCCTGACTCTACTGTGGGAGTCATTTTGCCTACCCTAAATTTTTATTCACCTAAAGCAGGGCATCGTACAAGCTCGGGGCCATCGCTTAATGTCGCATCCGAAGAACGGCGTGCTTAGGTTTATTTTATTTCCTAGATAAAATAAACTAAGGGCCTCGGCCGAGTTTCAAACTGTCGATGAAATGAATGTATTAACTAAATTTAGTATGGTGATTCAGAAGCCACTATGTAAGTCAAATACAGTTTTAGCCCAAACGGTCGATTGGCTTTGAACGGAGGGCGAAAACGTAATTGATTAATTCGTGCTGGGGCATATCATACCGGCGATTCACTACTTTTTTTTTCCCATTCTTGCAATCAGAGGAACAGAAAACAAGAAATTTTGTTGAAACTTAACATCGAATTACAGTCCGATTAAATAACATTCTCTATACTTTGTTCAAGTAGCGGGAGGAATAAAATGAAATGAAAATAAATGTTATTATTCTGGGACCGAGGTCCCCTAAGAATAAATACATATCGTCGGTGATAGCTCAAGACCGCGTAAGAGCAGGTTGTAAAAACCGCGTAACAGCAAAAGTACGCAAAATTGAAATATCGCGCCAACAGATTCCTAACGCTGATTCGATTTGAAATAGCCAATAGAGACAATTGAAACAAAACCGTGTACCAGTCACAGACCTGAAGTTGCCAGCAAATCCGCTTATTTACGTTATTCTAGAACAATTCGCAACACCGTTAGTGCGTACTCCCAAATATAATTATTTTGTCCTGAATAGTTATCAAGTATGTTATGTACATTGTGTTTATCGTATTTTTAATAATGTTACTAGGCCTAAATGATATGGAGAGTTTAAATTAAAATTACCCTTATATCCTTCCTATGGGACTCTGGGCCTTAGGAGGTTAAATCTATATTATAGCGTAAAGAACAGGAAACAATGTAATATATTATCAGTATGACGTACAAAGAAATAAATAAATTAGTGCTACATGGGAGAAAACTAGACAATTATAAATATAGATAAACAAAATATTAACATGAAAAAACCTAAAATTAAAAAGCTAAATTATGATGAAAAATAAATAAATAAAGTATCTATATAAATAAAGGACAATATAAAAAAAATCTATATAAATAAGAAAAAAAGAAAATAGATTAATAAAAATCGGCAGAGCATAATACTATGATGGTTGATTATAAAAGAGAAGGAAGGATGCCCAGACAAGGTTAGAAATAAAATTAATTTTAGACAGTAGGGGCTAGATAGAAAAGTGTGAGGAGAGAGAAGAAAAATAAAAAATAAATAAATGCACGATAAAAATATATAAATGTGTAAAATGAACAAAAAAGGAATAATATTGATTATAATCGACTAATTTAAGAAATTTGATTAAAAAAATTATAATAAAAATAGAGAATAACAAAAAACAAAAAAAAAAAAGTTTACAATGTGAATTTGAGAATTTGAAGAACTTTATAAAATAAACCAACTCTCTTACCTTTACATAAAGTAGGTTAGAATTTCGATAAATTTTTGAGTGAGCTCCAAAGTAGATTAGCATTGGAGCAGTGTGTGTTATGCCCCACCTAACATGAAATTTATGCATCCTTCATATTTGTAGAAAACATTAAAACTTTGTATGTTTGGGACTCAGGCCTCGACATTAACTACTAGATTATATCGTCTACCAGAACTTTAAACACAGTTTTGTACAAATGAGTTTTCATCACAATGTGATGTCATGTCCTTCTCTCTTAGGGCCATTAATTTGGGGTTTATTCATGTAGAATGTTAATTTTGAAATTAGACAAATATTTCATTTTGTAATTTTTTGAACTAATAATGCCTCCGCTTACAGCTGGCGACCTTGCAAGGGTTAGGTTAGGTTTTATGACTCATGCCTGGACTTTAACTACGAGGTCTTGTCTCCTACTACCAGAGCGCTCTTTCGTCACTCTAATGGACATGAGCCTGACTCTACTGTGGGAGTCCTAAATTTTTATTAACCTAGGGTAGGGGTCTTTAACGAGTACCTGACATCGTACAGGCTCGGGACCATCGCTTAACGTCCCATCCGAAGGACCTACCTCCCAGATAAAATAAACTAAGGGCCTCGGTCGGGTTTCGAACCCACGATCTTGAGCTCAGAAGACAAGAACGCATACCACTGAGCTACTGGCGCCCTCCGACCTTGCAAGGGGATCCTTGCTCTCATCAATCGCACGTCACTTTTCGCTCTTAGTACTCACATTTGTAATTTCAAAATTTTTGACATTTTCTCGTTATTTTGTGGAATTTCTTCCAATTTATGAAAAAATCAAAAAAGTGAATCAGTAACAATGTACTTCCCCAGAACGAATTAATCAATTAACTCTTCGCTTCCAAAACCAGTCGACCGTCTCTAATATTCAATAGTTGACATTGGGGCTCGTAAATCCTCACACTAAATTTTGTGTCGATAAATTCATTACATCGGCAGTTATTAAGTTTTTTGGATTGAGTCTCCTCCCCTGAACTCCGCCTTCTCTTCGGCCGATATCGCTCAAAATTAATAATAATAAGTGTTGTCCTTATGGAATTTTGAATTCACATATGAAATTTTGTGTCGATATTTTCATTAAATCTGCAGTAATTAGGAGTTTTTGTGCAAAGCCTTCCCCCAAATCATCCCTTCCATTTATCCGATTTGCCTGAAAATCGGTAAATGTAATTGTTAGAAGATTCTGGATTCCCGTATCAAATTTCGTGTTGAAAAATTCATTCTATCGGGAGTTATCGTGTTCACATTAGGTTAGTTATTTAGTAGCATAGGGAGGCTCAACTCAGATAGATAGATAGATAAACTTTTATTGCACAAAGATTATAACCTTTATGACAATGAGTGTTTTTTTTTTTTTTTTTTTTTTTTTTTTTTTTTTTTTTTTTTTTTTTTTTTTTTTTTTTTTTTTTTTTTTTTTTTTTTTTTTTTTTTTTTTTACAAAATACATTTTCAAATTCAAAAATGATATAAAACAAGATATGACCCCTGATAATGGAAAATAGTAAAATTGTTGTAACCATAACACAAAAATAAAACATGAATAAAGAAAAATATATACATAAATAATATATGAATTTTGAGATGAAACATTGTTGGAAACAAAATTTTATTTCGTTTGTGAGCAAAAATTGATTATTATTTATACATTACATCGCAGAAACAAGTAAACAGAACACCTAAAATCAATTTTTGAACACAGATTCTAGTTTTCAAGATTCATTCAGATTCATTCTATAAATGATACTTGTTTGCATATTGTTGTAGGCTGTTTGTGTAAAAATAGCAGGAAATATCGTCCAAACTACAAAAAGTTATCAAGCCTTGAAAATGAAAAAGTGTAAAAAATGGCATTTTCAAGCGATCGGTGCGCCATCTATATATTGGAAAAAAATGGTAAAAAAAATTCTGGTGAGTTATTTATGATAAGATCTTTCATTTTAAACCATAGCCGGCTAAAAAATTTTTTTTCGATACACCCTATATATTATAAATAAATATATATATATATTCATCTTACATGCAACAAATTAAATTATATTATTCTTTATTTTCAAGCCAACAGTAAAAAATAAAAATAAATTGTTAACTTTTCTAACATCTATGTTACCAAAAAAATGCACGTGATAATTGTGGAGAACGCAATTTCGTATTTGAATTCAAAATCGGGGGATTACTCAAATATTTCAATAACGTAATGTAATGAATTTATCGACACAAAAGCATGAGGATTTAGGAGCCCCCCTGTGAGTCAACTATTGAATATTTATCATTATCAACCCTTTCACATATGCACAAGATTCTTGTGACAAAATTCCAAATGAATACTAATCCGATGGAATCCTTACTGCTGAATCTCGCATTTTAGGACGGCCGTCATTTTGCACACTAAACTTGTGCAAAAACCGACTTATTTCTCCTACTATCGTCTAACAGAGCAATAAATAAAATGTACAAATGAGTTTTCATCAAACAATGTCTCTTCTGTCTTGGCGTCCTTAATTTGGAGTTAATTCATGTAGAATTTCTCACAAAAGGGCAAAAGGGTGGCAAAGGAATAACTTGGAAAGGGAGTGTAGGTTTTGAATTGAGTAAGCAATAAAGGAAACCACCAAAGGGCTGTTTTATAACTTCATTTAAAGTTGATCGGTGAAGGAAAAGTGACTGACAGAAAACTAAGTTCATTCAGAAGAATAGATTAATGCATTTCTTGAAGGTAGCTTTTCTCAACCCCCTTTTAAAGATCTGGAGAAGCAGGTCTCTTCTGGAACTTATCTCAGACTGGTCTGGAATGTAAGTAATGGGGAAAACCAGGGTTTTCACTGACAGAAAGCGGGCGAGAATGTTTAACATTAATAAAATAAAAGTTGTCGGAAAATACACTGGAAATGTACTTCTCCAGAATGAATTAATCAATTAACTTTTCGCTCCTCCTCCCAAACCAGTCGACCGTTTGCGCCAATCAACAATAGTTGACTTGGGGGCTCCAAAATCCTTTTACTAAATATTTTGGACATATATTCATTCCATCGATGTATATCCATTGTATCTATGCTATGACCCTTCCTAGAAGAGTTTCTATGTTATTTTATGATGGAAATTAAATGCACAGTAGCAAAAAGTTGTGCACAGTAATTAAAGTTCAGTAAAAAACATATTATTTGCAGTAATAAAATTAATTCACATTCACAAGATTAAATTCAGAGTAATAAATTTATAACACGGTTAAAAAAAGTAAACGAATAGTAAAAAAAAAAATAAAGGCAGATTAAAAAGGATATAGGTTAGTTTTTGTGACTCATGCCCGGGCTTTAACTACGAGGTCATGTCGCCTACTACCAGAGCGCTCTTTCGTCACACTGGTGGATATGAGCCCGACTCTACTGAGTCCTAAATTTTGCCTACCCTAAATTTTTATTCACCTAGAGCAGGGGTCTTTAACGAATACCTGATATAGTACAGGCTCGGGACCATGGCTTAACGTCCCATCCGAAGGACGGCGTGCTTAAGTTTATTTTACCTCCCAGATAAAATAAACTTAGGGCCTCGGTCGGGTTTCGAACCTGCGAACTTGAGTGAAGAAGCACGCATACCACTGAGCTACCGGCGCTCTTTAAAAAAGGATTTATTCACGATAAGTAAATTAGACTGTTCGCAATTAGATATTTCTGTTATGCTCCCCCACGGGGTTTCTCTATATCAGGAGAACCTGGACTGTTTCACTAAAAGGTCCGACGAGAGTGTCTACATTTTATTTCTTTCGATACATCAACTGTTACTCGGTAAACTGCAATTTTGTACTGTGCAATTTAAATCTAAGGCTTTAATTTTTTTTACTGTACATTCAAATTTTTTACCGAGTGTTCCGAAATTTTTTACTGTGTTTAACTTAATAGGCAATATATTTTTACTAATTGGGTACAATTTTTTTTTTGTTTTGTTTAGTTTTGTTTCGGCCTTATGTACGATGCATATTAGCCATGTCGCTGTGTTGTCTAATTATTTACTACATCCATGGCCCCGGGAGGGAGTTATATCTACGAAATAAAACTCACTCCCGGACGGGATTCGAACCCGCAAACCATGGTGAGACCATGCAACCAAGGCTCTACGCTCTAGCCCGCACGGCCACCATGGCCCCCAGGTAAAATTTTATTTACAGTGTTGTTATCATTTTGTATTGTGTAATTAACCTTTCTTACTCGGTAAAGAGGCGTATAGACACGCGAGCAACGAGCCGAACATTAGTCAGTGCGCATGCCTGGGGAATAGTGCACAGGCGCTCGACGAACAAGGGAGGCTCGGGGTCTGCTCCACCTGTTGTCGGTTTTTTGACGAACCATCAAAGGAATGTTCGGCTCGGGCTGCGGTGTGTGTGGACTGGTACCAAGCCGAACCGTCCCGACTTGACCCGAGCACTGTTGTTTATAACCAATATTATAACCTTCTCACATATTTAGGTTTTTGGAAGTGCACGTTCTTTTTTAAATTAAATATATATTTAAATATTATTCAATAAATTATATTTTATTATGGCTTCTGAAGACTGGTCTCAGGAGCTTCAAATTCAGTTTGCTCAGGCTATGAGACAGTTCCCAGTCATATGGGATTTAAAACACAAATTACATTTTAATAAAATAAAGAGATTGGATGCTTGGGAGGAATTATTCAAACACTTTTCCAAAAAAGTGTTAATTTTAAACAATTTACATGTAAAAATAAATTACGTATCATAATAAATTCGTATCCGTATTAATTGTACTACAAATATGTAAATTAATTACGTAAGTAGCTACCTACCTTGAGCCTTTTCTGATTGAAGATTTTGAATAGTAATAAAATGATATACAAATAAACGTAAATTTTTTATCTGCAGGTTAACTTGTGCATGTCTGTTCTAGCCTTAACCTCCTTTTTTTAACTGTGCGATTAAATCCTAGCCTTAAATAAATTCTATTAAATTGTAAAATCAGTAAAAGTAAAATTAAATTAAATATATTTATAATTAATCTAATATTTCTATTATTATTATTATTATCTATTATATTTATTATTACACTCCACTGTTCCGGATCATGTAAACATATGCTTATTGCCATTTAGCTAGTTCTCTCTCAAGCACAACTTTCAACCTAATGGCTACCTAGCTTCAGAAGTTCCTGGCAAAATGCAATAAATAAAGTTTGGGGTGAAGAAGGCCCAAGGGATAGGATCTAATTAAGAAGGAAGTGCTCGAGAAACTGGTGAGAAGAACTTCACACAACATCAATACTTGCTGAGGAAAAACAACATTTGTCGTACATAGAATCAACACAGCCATTGTGGTATGGTTAACTGGAAGAAAAATAAAAAAAAATGTTATCACATCCCCAGCTGTACAATGTATAGTCGAAGTTATGTAATTGGTCAAAATTTCAATGAAAAGTTTTCAATGGTATTTCATATTTTCCGATCTGTAGATTCTATGTGCCTGTGAACACTGGAGTATCAACACGAAATTGCATCCGTGAATTCAAAACAACTTATAATTTTAATAATAATAATAATTATTATTATTATTATTTAATTATAATAATTATAAATTTAGTCGCCAAAAGAGAAGGGGCTCAACTCAAAAACCCTAATAATTGCCGAATAAATGAATTTATCGAAACAGAATTTAGTAGGTATAGGGGATTTAGGAGCCCCTATGTAAATCAACCGTTGAATATGAGAGCAAACGGTCGACTGGTTTTGGAGGAGGGGCGAAAATTTAAGTGATTAATACTTTCTGGGAAGGTCCTTTAAAGATAAGTACATCATTTTACTTAAATAATAATAATAATAATGATCTTGATTTTTACTTTCATATACCTAAGGTATAAGGAAGTATTGTAATCTTGCGAAAATCGGAGATCGAGGTTTCAACGGATTTTCGCGTTTCAAGGTCCCCATTTTCCGTCTGTGCGTGTTGTTTTCAAAATACCGCTTATAATTATGTTTTAATAAAAAATCTTTTCAAGTAAAAGTTGTAGAAAAAAAAAAAATCCAGTTAGTTATTATGACTCATGCCCGGGCTTTAATTACAAGGTCATATCGCCTACTACCGCTCTGGTAGACCTGAGCCGGACTCTACTATGGGGATTTTAAAATTTGCCTTCCCCTAAATGTTTATTCATCTAGGGTCTTTAACGAATACCTGACATCGTACAGGCTCGGGACCATCATTTATCCGAAGGACGGCGTGCTCAAGGTTTCTTCAACTCCCAGATAAAAAAAACTAGAGCGTTGGCCGGGTATCGAACCCACCACCTTAAGCTCAGTAAGCAATCATGCTACCGCGGCGCCCTGTTAGAAAAATTGTTGTTTCTAGAAAGGAAGAACTGACAGTGAATGATGGGTGAATTCGGTGGAAAATAGACAGAGCATGAAAGAATTCTCTCATGAAAATGGACTTGTAGAGGCTCACCTTTGGACACAAAGGCCTGTACGCAGTCAACCGGCTTATGTTTGGGGTCAAAGTAGCACCCGCCCTGGGTGATGAACCTGAACGATATGTCGCAGGGGATGGACGGGCTCGAGTGGTCTTTTGACGATATAATCATACAAGGAGCTACTACGAAGAGGCTATTGTGAGGTTACGACCGGTACTAAGTGAATTAAAGGACAATAATTTCAAGGTCAAAGAAAAGTGTAAATTCACGATAACTCTCGATAGTAGAGTAGGGGTTTATACGTCGGCGATATGACCTGTTAGTTAGAGCCCGGGCATGATTCACTATAACTAACTGTGACAAGTTCATAAACATTTAATTCTAAATATTTATTACATTATTAAAAATATTTCTAACCCATCACTCTTCTGTACAGCAAGGCGTTTGCATTGTAGACCACACATTCTCTTCTCTGGAGTGTAAGAGCTACAGTTCGGACGTTTCCCATTAAATTTTTAATTCCTAATGTATTTTTTTTCTCTTTTCTTTAAGGCATTTCGACCAGGAGGGTCATGGATGCCTTATGGATGCAGGTCTCTGGGGATCCTAGCGGGCTAATTTGGATAGGCGCAGATTAATAATGATAATGCTTTATACGGAATAAAGAGGCTACGTGATGAAGACAATTTTGTTTTATAATTTAGATAAGAGATTTGTGATCTGCCATTTGATGTACCTGCTGAATACAGATGTATCTTTAAAATCGAAATAGAACCAAACGACTGAAGTTATCAAGACCAAAAACAATTCTTCTCTTAAATTCATTTAATACTGTCATTATTGGGTATGAGAATGTCACTCTCAGAATAACAACATTTTCTAAAATTTCTCTAAATTCAAAATAATTTCTGAATTTAAGAATTCACACTTATGATTTACACTGAGATACAATGTAATATGTTTTAATATTAACATAAATTTAATTATGTATGAACAAATGTACAAGTTAGATAGATAGTCAAGTGAGAAGACCATGATTACATTTCCATGCTAACTATGTTGGTGTTGGAATATAAATTATGTTGGGTACCTCGACCTCCTTGAGAACAACTAAACACAGCCGTCTGGGTAGGACATTAAGTGGAATTTAGTACACTGCCTGTACCTAGACACTAGATCTGGTAAATGGGGTCTAGGTAAATTGGTCTAAAATAAAATCGTCTAAGGCGAAAATACATTTAATTCTGTATGATTTAAAATCTGCCTCTAGTGTATTCTCATTTTTTTTTTTCTTGGAAGGAAATGGAAATAAATATGATTATATTCTAATTTTTTTCGAACTTTGCACAAAAATCATTCTTGTAAAAAGGAAGATCGAATTGGGCTAAATCTATAAAAAAAAAAAAAATGAAAATATATATTTATATAAATCTTATCTTAAAATACAAACACATTTGAGATGAATAATAATTATTACCCAAAATAAAAGGTTAGGTTTGGTTTTATGACTCATGCCCGGGCTTTAACTACGAGGTTATATTGCCTACTACCAGAGCGATCTTTCGTCATTCTGGTGGACATGAGCCCGACTCTACTGTGGGAGTCCTAAATTTTGCCTACCCTAAATTTTTATTCGCGTAGGGCAGGGGTCTTTAACGAGTATCTGACATCGTACAGGCTCGGGACCATCGCTTAACGTCCCATCCGAAGGACGACGTGCTTAAGTTTATTTTACCTCCCAGATAAAATAAACTAAGGGTCTCGGTCGGGTTACGAACCCACGTTCTTGAGCTCAGAAGTCATGCACACATACCACTGAGCTACCGGCGCTCTCCCCAAAATAAAATAAATGAATATAAAATTCCCTAACATTAATAAATACAATAGATACTATTTTTATTAAATTGTTAATTATCAATTTTTTTAAATATATATATTTCCTGATATGAATTATTCTTTAAGGCGATATTTGAGGCGATTATACTCTTCATCAGGTCATAAAGAGCGAAATAGAAGATAGAAATAGCGAAATAGAAGCAAATAGTAACAATAACTGCCAATAAAACCACAATAACTGCCGATGTATTGTATGTATCGACATGAAAGTTCATATTTAAAGTTAAAACCCAATGAGGACGTAACCTATCGAATTTCAGCTATGTTGACTGAAGGGAAGGGGAGTTCAGAGGAGGGACCTCAATTCAAAAACCCAAATAAATGCCGATGTAATGAATTTATCGACACAAAATTTAGTATGAGGATTTATGAGCCTTTCTGTAAGTCTACTGGTTTTGATGGGGAGCGAAAAGTTAATTGATTAATTCGTTCTGGGGAAGTACATTGCTGGTGATCCACCGACGACTTTTTTGTTGTTTTTATTTAGTTACAGAGCTTAAACAGATTCGAAGATGGTCAAGACATGCTCAGAAGAAATTGAAACGTGTAATTCCGTTGATTTGATCTTGTATTTTTGCACGAAAAAAAAAAAAGTATGCAAGAAATAGTTAAATTGTCCGTTGTGCCAGGATGTGCCATAATAGCCCAGTAAGAAGTTGGCTGCCAAAGAGCCCCCTCGGCTACTCCACCTGATTGGACTTCCCTCCAATCATTCTTCTTTTCTGATTCCTTCCTTCGTTATTTCTTTTCCCTCACTTCTAAACCTTCATTTACTCTTCAATGAACAATAAGTTCACTTGTAAAATTTGTTCATTAAAACAATGGTTCCATTTTAGTATATATTGTCCATATATTTTACAAGGTACCAATCACAGCATTAAATTATTCCCTCTGGAATTCTGCCAATTACGGAAACCATCCAAGCAAGCAATTGTTTAGGTGCCCCAATTTTCACTAATGAGGCCCCCAAAAAGAAGGCGGCTTTGAAAGCTTGTCCGGAACCTGATCATTAAATACTGACTAGTGGTCGAGAGTATTACTGACAATGGGTGACATCACACCTACAATATTATAACATAATACACTCATTCTGGTAATAATAACAATTGTTGGGGAGCCATGGTGGCCGTGTGGACTAGAGCGTAGAGCTTTGGTCGCATGGTCTCACCTTAGTTTGCGAGTTCGAATCCCGTCCGGGAGTGAGTTTTATTTCGTAGATAAAACTTCCTCCCGGGGCCATGGATGTCGTAAATAATTAGGCAAAACACCATTAATAAGAGTCATGGCTAATATGCATCGTTCATAAGGCCAAAAAAAAAAATAATAATAAAAAAAAAATTGTTATTTTATTCAAAATAAATTTGCAAATCGAAAACTTCTCAACTTCAGCCGAATCACTTCAATAGTAAACCAACCTATTGTCAATGTTTATCGACACTGCCTGTCATCACTGTCTGTCGTCTCCGTTTATCTTTTCTGTCTGTCGTCTCTGTTTATGGTCTCTTTTTATCGTTCTGTTTATCATCTCTGTTTATCGTATCTGTTAGTCTTCTCTGTCTGTCGTCTCTGTTTATCGTCTCTGCTTATCTCCTCTGTCCATCGCTTCTGTCTGTCGTCACTGTTTATCGTCTATGCCTGCCGTCTCTGTTTATACATCTCTGTCTGTCATCAATGTCGTCTCCGTTTATCTTTTCCGTCTCTGTTAATGGTCTCTGTTTACCGTCTCTGTCTGTCGTCTCTGTTTATCGTATCTGTTCATCGCTCTGTTTATCGTATCTGTTTATCATATCTTCCTGTCGTATCTGCTAATCGTCTCTGTCCATAGCTTTTGTCTGTCGTCACTGTTTATCGAATCTCTCTTTCGCCCCGTCTCTGTCTGACGTCTCTGCTTATAGTCTCTGTCCATCGCTTCTGCCTGTCGTCACTGTTTCTCGTCTCTGCTTATCTCCTCCGTCCATCGCTTCTGTCTGACGTCACTGTTTATCGTCTATGCCTGCCGTCTCTGTTTATACATTTCTGTCTGTTATCAATGTCGTCTCCGTTTATCTTTTCCGTCTCTGTTAATGGTCTCTTTTTACCGTCTCTGTCTGTCGTCTCTGTTTATCGTATTTGTTCATCGCTCTGTTTATTATCTCTCTTTATCGTATCTGTTTATCATATATTCCTGTCGTATCTGCTTATCGTCTCTGTCTGTCATCAATGTCGTCTCCGTTTATCTTTTCCGTCTCTGTTTATGGTCTCTTTTTACCGTCTCTGTCTGTCGTCTCTGTTTATCGTATCTGTTCATCGCTCTGTTTATTATCTCTCTTTATCGTATCTGTTTATCATATCTTCCTATCGTATCTGCTTATCGTCTCTGTCTGTCGTCTCTGTCCATAGCTTTTGTTTGTCGTCACTGTTTATCGAATCTCTCTTTCGCCCCGTCTCTGTCTGACGTCTCTGCTTATAGTCTCTGTCCATCGCTTCTGTCTGTCGTCACTGTTTATCCTATCTGTCTCTCGCCCCGTCTCTGCCTCTCGTCTCTCGTCTGGAGTTGTTTTACCTCTCTACAGTTACGATTTTTGACTATTGAACATGCAAAGCCCTATATTGAAATGTGACTTTCGTTTCATGAAATATAAAGATGTGTAGATGGTGTTTTCCCTACTTCTTTTACCAGATGCCCTCCCATGTTTTTACAAGTTCCCCAACCCGGTCCCGCTCTCTCAGCCGCTATGGGTTATTCAAAGTTCCCTTAGGAGTGGTGTCCTTCGGGACTAATCCATTATTTAGCCAACCAAGTCTTCTTTATGACCCCACTGTGGCTGGTGGCTCTATGTTATCTTGTCGCCTTCACTAACCCGGATTAGAATGCTAATAGAATTCAACACACTTATCAAAAGTGTTAATTCTTCTTTGATAACCCTGATCTATGATGGGAACTGTGTAAGTCTAATTAATTATAAGAAAAATTAATTATTCATATTCTTCATCCCCTTATTTGTGCATCCAGGGCCAAATAAAAAGGATTCTTGTCGATTTTCAACGAATCAGATCGAAGGGAAAGAGATTAGAGGAGAGGGCAGCTATTAGTGTTTTTAAATTGAGCCTATTCCCCTAAACAGCCCTTCTTTTCGGCCGATTTCGCTGAAATTGGACAGGTTATGTCCTCATTGCGTTTTAACTTTTAATATGAAATTTCATGTTGATAATAATAATAATAATAATTTTTTATTGATTGAAGGGATCACTCCTATACAATTGAGTCAGTGACCATTACATTTACATTATTAACATAATAATGACACATATAAAGGAACATTTAACAAACTAAATAAATAAAATAAGTAATTACAAATTAATAATAATAATTATGTAACAAAGACAGTAAATATAGAGTGGAGATGTATATATGATTATCAATATAATATGTAAGTTGAAGTTAATTATTCAAAGCGCTGATTAAATAATAGAAAATAGCAGTAGTAAAGTCTTTATTCAACAAACATAATAGAAAATTACATACAAAACATACATACAATAATGTGACCTTTTATGAAGACAAACTCAATGGCCTAAGCCGTCTTGAGGAGCTTATATTTACATAAATAATATTATCTTATTAACTTACAATCTTATTTTTTATAAACTTATTAACAACAAATTTTTCTTCCAAATAATTTACCAGTAGTTGCCAATCTTTACCATTTAATAATTCCAACATAAATGGAGTATCTATGTTTTTTTTTTAAATATTTTATTTTTTAAATCATCATATTTGGGGCAGGTAATGAGGAAGTGATATAGATCTTCTTTACAGGGGTTGTAACACATTGGGCATACAAAGTCCATATCTTCGGAGGTATATTGATTGATAGGTGTATAGCTTAGATGCAACAGTTCACCTCTAAGTTTAATTATCAATCTAATACTTGACAATGGTAGGTCACTCTGTAAGTAACTATCAACTGAATCGTGTAACTCCAGATCCCTACCTAGCGAGTACCGGTCTGAGTTTTTAATTTCCTCCCTGAACTGATTTCGATAATGCTCTTTTAAACTATTCCGTATATTTGATAACTGTGTGTTGCATGTCTCGATGTTATTAACAGACAAACTATCTCCCAGATTGTAGTCCGAGATATAGTTATTTATCCGTCGGAACCAGAGCACATTCCTTTTAATAACCTCTTTAGCTAGGGCCTTGGGAAGTCTTGGATTTGCCACGTTTATCACTTTGAGAATGTAATTATGATGCATAATAGAAAATATTTGAGATATCATTTTTATTATGGGCCAGGAGTAATGTATGAAAGTTGGATCTGTCTATACTGACAGTCTGAGGCAGGAAGTGGCTTCTAATGGGGGAGTAGATCGGACAGGATATTAACAGGTGGTATACGTCTTCCAATTCATTTTTATCGCAGATTAATTTCATGTTGTTGATGCATTCATTATTGTGTTAAGCCTCCCCCTAATCCCCCTTTTCCTTAGTTCGATTTGACTGCAAATCGATAGGTGCCGTTCTCAGAGAATTTCGGATATACATATAAAATTTAATGATGATCTATTCATTCTATCGGAAGTTATAGTGTTCACAGGCACACATACAGGCTTTTTGTATAAATTTATGTGGAATTGAACAATATTTTGAAAAAAATAAGTTTATTTAATTTGTTTAAAGAAATTATAAGGGTATTATTAAATGATAGTTTGAATAGTTTTCGATAGTAGGGCGAAGGTCAGCTTAACTAGGGGGGCATTCAAGAACAACCACTGAACTATTCTGGGACACAACTTGTGACCGAAATGATGGAATTAATCCTAAGTTGTTGATCCGCCCCAAAAAATCGCAAAGTTCAAATTGGGAACACAGCTTACAACTTGCTAAACGTCTCGACTGGTATATATCCAAATAGCTGTTGGAACCACTTCAAGATGGCTTTATAAGATCCATATAAGAATATGTTAGGTTAGGTTTTATGACTCATGCCCCGGCTTTAACTACGAGGTCATATCGCCTACTACCAGAGCGCTCTTTCGTCACTCTGGTGGACATGAGCCCGACTCTACTATGGGAGTCCTAAATTTTGCCTACCCTAAATTTTTATTCACCTAGGGTAGAGGTCTTTAACGAGTACCTGACATCGTACAGGCTCGGGACCATCGCTTACCGTCCCATCCGAAGGACGGCATGCTTAAGTTTATTTTACCTCCCAGATAAAATAAAGTAAGGGCCTCGGTCGGGTTACGAACCCACGTTCTTGAGCTCAGAAGTCAAGCACGCATACCACTGAGCTACCGGCGCCCTCTCCATATAAGAATATATTAAAATTACTTAAATTTTGAAACTTTACTTCCCTATCTAGTTATGTAATCGATCAAAATATCGATGCTGAGTTTTCAACGGAATTTCATGTTTTCCGACCTCTAGATTCCAAATATGAATGTCTGTCTGTGTGTCTGTGAACACGATAACTCCTGATAGAATACAAGAAATTTTATATGGGAATTCAGAACCCTTTAAAGATTATGCCTATTGTTTTTCAGCTAAATCGACAAAAAGGGACGGGCGATTAGGGAGGAGGCTTAACTTTAAAACCCTAATAACTGCTGATAGATTGAATGTATCGACACAAACATTTATATGTGCGGCCAAAACCCATAAGGACCACACATATCGATTTTTAGCCAAATCTGTCAAAGGAAGGGGGGGGATTAGAAAAGAGGCTTAACTCTAGTAACTGACTGGTATAAGTCCTGTTATGCCACTCTTCGCCCAATACATCTTTTATTAAAAATACCGCATTAGCTTTTTAGAGTTTTTCACTTCAACTGAAGAATAATGAATTTATTATATAATTATCTTTTCAACTCTAATAATAATAATAATAATAATGCAACACTTTTTAAACTGTGTTGTCATGCATTACAATAATACGTTAGTTTGTTATTGTGACTCATGCCCGGGCTTTAACTCTAAGGACATATCGCCTATTACCAGACCGCTCGGATGATATGAGCCCGACTCTACTGAGGGAGTCCTAAATTTTGCCTACTCTAAATTATTATTCAAGCAGAATACGGCAGGCTTAACGTCCCCTCCGAAGGACGGGGTGCTTAAGTTTTTTTACCCCACAGATAAAATAAACTAAGCAAGCAAGTTTCTTGTATCAAGTAATTTCGAGGTTTATTAATTTAATTAATAAATATTTTTAGTCAAGAATATTTTACAATATATATATTTGAAGATTAGTGAAGTTAGATAAACGAAGTAAAACTAGCTTATATTTTATTAACTTTAAGGAAGTTTATTCCCAAAATATTTATTTTTTATCAAATATTTATCTTCCATCTAAAGCTATCAAAACTTTTCAGATACATAATTAATATCAAAATAGGTATTAGGTAAACTTCAGTATACGATGCCGGAATCGATACTTCTCTTCTGATACCACTTGCGATAGTATATCGATTGAGTGTGTTCGACTTGCTTGAGTTCGAGAAAATTAAAAAGTATTCGGTAAATCACCGACAATGTACTTCCCCAGCAAGAATTAATCAATTACGTTTTCGTTCTCCCTCCAAATCCAATCGATAGTTTAAATCAATATTGATTAGAACTTACATATTAGGGTGTCCGTTATTTTGTAAAAGTTAAAATTTATTTGCTCTCACCCCAGAAACTGGTTCATGAATATCGAAAAAATATTGCCTGAATTTTTTCAGATTTTTTCCATTGTAATAAACCGTGCAGGTAAGGCGCTCGATTTAAACACGGGATTTAAACGGGGTTTTCGAACTTTTAACGATTTTTGAATATATTTTCAAGTCTTTTAGACCTAAAAATGTGAAAAATCACATATTTACGTTTTTGGGGTCGCTGAATTCGAATTCACTTTCAGAATTTAATTTGTGACTGTTACAACTGTCATTTATTATCAAAAAATGTCAATTTATCAATTTTCAGTAAAAATGCCATTGTTTGGTACGATTTTATAAGTTTTTCAGGTCGCTGATTGCAAATTTTTAGTCAAATTTTACTTTTTGACAGTAGCAGCTGTCAAAAACTGTCATTAGTCTTTTGTTGTTGATTATGGGGGTTTTGACGGTCGCCGAGAAAGAATCCGACGTCTACATTTCGATCATAATTATGACAGCTGCCGAATTTTTAGGTCAAAAAAAAGAAATTTTATTGTCCTATCGATCAATTCTGACAGTTGCAACAGTCACAAATTAAATCCTGACAGTGAATTCGAATTCAGCGACCCCAAAAACATAAATATGTGATTTCTCAGATTTTTGGGTCTAAAAGACTTGAAAATATATTCAAAAATCGTTAAAAGTTCGAAAACCCCGTTTAAATCCCAGTTTAAAATCGAGCGCCTTACCGGCACGGTTTATTATTACAATGGGAAAAATCTGAAAAAATTCAGGCAATATTTTTTTCGATATTCTGAACCAGTTTCTGGGGTGAGAGCAAAGAAATAACGGACACCCTACTCATAGTGACTTCTGTAACCTTATTAACGTTAGTAACGTTATTAGAGTATCTAAGTCAAGACCTTCAACTAACAATTTAGAAATTTGGTAGGACATTCTGTTGGTTGTTGTATCCAGATTTTTTTTTCTTTATGTCCAAAATTCGAGAGTTTAGTGTCAGGCAAGCTTCATTTTTTGGATCTGATTATTGCTCGATTAATGATTTCTGGTGATTCACCTAATTGGCAGATGTTGCCAAAGACTTTATTGATTATTCAGCCAGTTTAGTACATTCACGTTTAATTTAATTAAATAATTAAATTCAATTAAGTAATTTAATTCAATTTATTAGCGCCATGTTGAAACTGCATACTCAGAAAACAAATCTGATTTTGAAAGTGCAGTTATTACTTTGACTAATATTATTATAACATATGGAAATTCATTGTACACTCTTTAGGGATTAACTTTGTTTGTATCGAGGACACTTGGGCGATTGAAAATTTAATAAGGAACAATTTTGGATTTCAACAAAAAATGAATGTCAAATATACAGTTTTGGCTTGTACATTTTTTTATTTTTTTTCGCGAACGATGAAATGTATTTTAAATTACATATAAATCTTAATATTCTCTACAACTTTTATTTATCAGGACTTAAATATAAACGGCATCTCATAAAATGTACTTAGGCCTCGAAGTAAAGTGGTTCTAATATCTGTCGAATTGTTGCTCAGATCTGTCTAAGTTAGCACATGTGACGTCTTCTTTCCAAATTTCAAATTCATGGCTATTTTATTAACTGTTTTTGAGTTAGAGTGTTCACAAGGTTTCAATAATATATATAAATATTGTCGTGAAAAAGATCAAAACGTATTCAGAAGACCTTGTAAGATAAAAATCCATTGAAAATGGATTTAGGTTTTTCGCAAAATAATTTTATATGCCAAATCGGGCAAAGGGGATGTAATTTAATATTTTTTTTGGTATTATCCCCCTCCACTTTTGCTGATTCCATTGAAACTGGATAGATGCCAACCTTGTTGGGCTTTGAATTTACATAATACATTGTATCATTACATTCATTACAACGCACAGTGGGGCAAAACGCATAATTAGCGCGAAAAAATTAATATGTACAGCTCTCATATTTTACAAGCATCTATATGATAGAAAAAGATTATAATTAAAAATTCTGGGGGTATTGAGGGTCAGTCAATGATGAAAACACTATTCAAATGCCAACGTTTCGATATATTTCATATCATCATCAGGGCTATGAATATACATAGATGGTTGAGGAGAAGGCATGAAGACTGGGAAGTCTTACGTTCAACCATCTATATTCATAGCCCTGATGATGATATAAAATATATCGAAACGTTGGCATTTGAATAGTGTTTTCATCATTGACTGACCCTCAATACCCCCAGAATTTTTAATTCTACAGTCGCTAGCAAACATCTATTATAATTGAAGAGATACGTGTCAATGGAGTAAAAAAAAAATGAAAAAAAGCACTTGCTTGTACAATAGCAGTTTAATAATGAAAATATAATAAAATAATTTTAAAAATAATGCGATGAATCATCCGATGCGTTGGTAACGACAAATTGGGTTCTCTTAGCAGCCTAACACATCCGTTGGAGTAGAAGGGAAGTTGCCCCACATGACCTTTGACCCCACGGGGATCACGTGACCCATCACCCCCCACCACTAACACTCCCCCACCCTCCCCAGCTCCGAATCACCCACCATCGTACATCCCCAGCTCAATAAGTTTCCGCTCTCCCTCTAAACCTCAATAAGTTTCCACTCTCCCTCTAAACCTCAATGAGCCCCCCCCCCCATTTTTTTTTGGACCAGCTGCTCCTCATGACCTTTAACCCCACGTAACCCATCACCCCCACCACTCCCCCCCCCTCCCCGCTCCAAATCACTCACTATCGTACATCTCCAGCTCAATAAGTTTCCGTTCTCCCTCAAAACAATACTTTTCATTTTTATCCCACCCATTTAGCGTGTTTTATTCAGTAATTTTTTTAAATATTGAATTTTTCTATAGTTTTATAAAAGATATATGTTGTTAACAAGTGTCAGCGATGGTTTGGCTAGGCTATCTTCGGGTACGCTCGGCTATCATCGGGTACGTTCGGCTATCATCGGGTACGCTCGGCTATCATCAGCTTCCTTCAAGTGCCACCATTGTACATCCCCAGCTCAATAAGTTTCCGCTCTCCCTCTCTACCCCACCCCTCTTTCATTTTATTTATCTAATTAGCCCACTAGCGCTTCCAAGCGTCTAGAAATCAAATTATTATTGATATTAAAACAATTAGGTGTGACTTCTTAAGAAAAAAAATAACTCTTGTCCTTACGAGATTCGAACTCACCACCTTCCGTATAGGAGGTTGGCTTGCTAACCCCTCGTCTATCGTGACATAGACGTTCAAGAGTGCTAAAATCTAGGTATATAACGTTCGTCATACATTTTCAGATATCAAGTAACCATTTTGATATTTTTTAAGACTGATTTCGTGACCTTGAACAGGCACTTGCGTGATCTAGCATGTCGAACCCTGCATTCGTGTAGCCTACCTTATCATGTCCTAGCATCATCATCATCATCATTGTATTCAGTATTATTTTAAACTGGAGTATTATGATGGAAAAATCGCCTACCTACACTTTTGAGCATGCCGTCCTTCGGTGCCTTGAATAGTATTGCATTTAAAAATATAATTCAAAGTTCGTCATATTGAGTATGTTGTCCGATTGGAGTAATATGTGCGAAAAAACATATGTCTTCAATTCCGAGCACGCTGTCCTTTGGTGTTATTTGTGAATTCTTGTTTTTTATTAAATATTTTCTTGTAGAACGATACTTTCGACCTGTTAGAGAATTTTTTTTTTTTTTTTTTTTTATTTTTTTATTTTTTTTTTATTTTTTTTATTCTATTTGCAATCTATATACAATATATACATAATAAGCAAATATGTGGTAAAAGAAAAATATAACGTCACTTGATGGGAGAAGCCAGCCAGCGCTGACACTCCCTCGAAAGTTAATTGTCATTATTCACTATCCTCCGAGAGAAGATCGCGAGGCCACCTCCTGTTCAAGCGGCGGGGAGGATTGTCAGGATGGGAATGAGAGGAAAGGTCTTGTGCGAGAGGATTTGAATGGGAAGAAAGGTTTCTGTGGAATGATTGGAATCGGGATTTGATTAATTCATTTACAGTGGGAATACTGAGATCTCTGTGTAGGACTTTATTGGTGACATAGAAAGGAGCGTTGACAATTCGTCGGAGGAGTTTGGACTGGAATGCTTGGATACGATTGGTGTTGGATTGTTTAGCTGTACCCCAAAGTTCGAGTCCGTAAATCCAAATTGGACGTATAATGGTCTTGTAAATCGTAAGTTTGTTGTTAGTCGTCAGTTTCGATTTTGGTCCAAGTAGTCGACGTAACAGTCCGAATCTTCGATTCAGTTCTTGTCGTTTAAGTCGTGTATGTGGGTTCCACGTAAGTCTACTGTCTAGGTAAAACCCGAGATAGCGGACTTGGTTTGAAGAGGGAATGAGGATGTTGTTAATGATGACGGGAGGACAGGATTGACGGCGTAGGGTAAATGTGACTTGAACACATTTGTGCTCATTTAATTTAATTCTCCAGAGGTTGCACCACCTCTCTATTTCAGTGAGGTGCTCCTGGAGGATGAGTGAGGCTACAGCAGGATCAGGATTGGTGGAAAGGATTGCTGTGTCGTCAGCGTAAGTCGTCAGTAATGTCTGAGGATGGATAGGAATGTCGGCAGTATATGTATTGTAAAGGATGGGACCTAGGATGCTACCCTGTGGGACACCGGCCCGAATAGGTATGAGTTCTGAGTACTCAGAGCCTACTCGGACCTTGAAATGGCGATCACTAAGGTAAGATTTCAGGATGAGGTAGTAGGTACTGGGAAGGAAGTGTTTCAGTTTGAAGAGCAGCCCCGGGTGCCAGACTCGATCAAAGGCTTGCGCCACGTCGAGAAAGGCGCCCGTGCAATACTCCTTGCATTCTAATGCATTAGATATGCAATCGACAACCCGAAAACACTGTTGGGTAGTGGAATGTTCAGGACGAAATCCAAACTGGTGTTTAGGTAAAATGGATTGAGATTCAAGGATTGGGATAAAACGTTTCAACAAGAGTTTTTCAAGGATTTTAGAGAAGATTGGGAGCAAGCTAATAGGACGGTAGGAAGAGACATCAGAGAGAGGTTTGTTGGGTTTGGAAATAACAGTAAGGATGGAATACTTCCATTGGACAGGAAAGTAGGTAGTTCTGAGGACTGAGTTGTATATAAGGGTGAGGAAAAGGACAGCTTTGCGGGGAAGGTTTCGTAGGATTTTCCCTGTGATCAGGTCAAATCCAGGAGACTTACGGATTGGAATTTTATTTAGAATGTGTTGTACATAATAGGGATGAAAGGCCTTTGGCGGAGGAGAGAGAGGCAAAGGACTGGTAAGGAACTCTTCAACTTCTGAAGTATGAAGGGCGTTATAATCAGGATGGGGTGTGAACGTATTTTTGAGGTGAGAGACAAAGAGCTGAGCCTTCTCCTCGTCGTGAGAGAATTATAGGGTCAGAATATATAAGTGATGAAAACATGTAAGAGTTCTTCATTACATTAGAACTTCCTGTAAAATGAAAAAAAAATACTGTTGCTTATCAAGGAGAGCTAAGATTCTGCTTCTTTTACAATTAGAATACTAAATTACCAAGTGAAAGGAAGGCATGCAATTTTTTGGGCGGCTTTCAGAATGTAAAATTTCCCATAAACAACTTTATGCATTGAATTTAATTAAATTATGCAATATTTAGGCAAAATAAACAATATAGTTTATTCACTTACCTTCTGAATCAGACATATTAGCTAAGGTTTGAAAAATAAATGAAGTGCACTATACCACTGTGAATGTAACTGATGTGAAAAGATAATGACGTGTCGTTCCTATGTTTACATGCCGGCTTTGAGCACTTATTGTAAACAACGGAGGCCCACCTCTTGGGTTCAATGTCTACTAGTCTACTTCCAATAACAGTTGTTTCCATCTTTCTAGTGAGAGTTTCATAATTTGAATTTTTTCGTGCTAAGTTTGTGAATTGCCCCACTGTGCAACGACAATTATTATTTTTGTGTTAAGCCTCTCCCTAATCCCCTCTTTCTCTTCAGTCGATTAGGCTGAAAATCGATCTGTGCTGTTCTTAGAGGGCTCTAAATACACATAAAAAAGTTCGCGTTGATACAATGTAATCCTAATATTTGTCTCTTCCTTCGGGATCTAATGTCTCAAAAATCCCAATAACTGTAATGAATATATTGACATACGAGTACATGATAGTAAGGAGTGGAACGAGATTTCTCATAGAAATAAAAGACGTTGTCTTCCCACTGTTTTATTTCTGACTAGAACCGGTTTTCGACGCAACAGTGTCATCATCAGTGATACATCCCACTCACACAGCACAGTGGTTAAAGGACAACTGGCCCTGGGGATGTACCATTGACGAAGATGCTGTTGCGTCGAGTTAGAAAACCGGTTCTGGTTTAAAATAAAACAGTGGGAAGACAACGTATTTTATTTCTATGGGAATATATTGTCACTAAATTTAGCACTAGGATTCAGAACCCCCTATGTAAATATGATTATAACGTACGGAAACACAATTGATTAATACATGCTGAGGAAGTACATTGCTATTACTACGTACTACATTGACAGTACATTGTGTCTGAAAGGCCGCAACCGTCCCTGCACTCGATACTGGGCCTCACATAGTTCGATACTGGGCCCTTAATTCATTCTATTGGGAGTTTGTCAGGTTAGGTCCTCAATTGGTTTCGACTTCAAATATGAAATTTCTTGACGATACATTAATTACATCGGCAGTTATTAGAGTTTTTGGGTCAAACTCCTTAATCCTCCCCTTTCCTCAGGCCAATTTGGCTGAAAATCACAGGAGGAATCACAGACAGACAGGCAAACAGGCGCCCCCACGTACTACAACCAGCGAACGCACCACATTCTTCCCGAGCTCTCTCGGCGCGTTAAGAAAACTGAGTTGGACTGGGAGTAACCGCTTATTTCACAGGTTGTCAAATAAGATGTAGTCTGACCCCTCACAGATTTTTTATTTGTATTAGCTAGCCGGCTTTCGAGGTTGCCCTCATTATCAGACAGCCTGATAAAAAAATAAAAAATTTGAAATAAACCTAATAAAATTTAAAAATGTTTATAATAAAAAATAAATAAAACCATCTAAAAACCTTAACAATTTAAAATTTCATGGATGGGGACAGATAAGTTATTCGAAAGCCTAGCTAATACAAATAAAAAATCTGTGGGAGGTCAGACTACATCTTATTCGACAACCTGTGAAATAATTATTTATAATTTATATAACCACTTCTCACTACTGTAATTTTAAATGCTTATTGTTGTTATTGTGAAATAAAATGTTCTAAAAAAAAATGATTCTAGTTCTTTCTTACCTTCCTTTGGTCGTGGGTCCGCCAAGACTAACAGTTGTGAAAAATCAAAATGACATGAGGTGCAAAATACGTGAAATAAACTTAGACCATTCTGGTTTGATTATCTATATTCTTGATAAAAAAAGACAATTGTGAAATACTTAAAACTATTGCTCAGAATCCTTGCTAGATTAATAAAAATTGAAAATATATCCTCTCGAAAATTATTCTCTGGCTTTGTCTTTATAATTGTTTAGAAATAAGGTACCTTATAGATTTAGTGTTGGTTGTGGTGAGAATTGGGTCCTGGAGTTGAACAATGATCAGCCTCCTCTGTCCGTTTCAATGGTTGATAAAAGCGCCAACGGTTCTCCCTCTGCTGATCTGGTGTTATATCCTGGCTGCTCTGCCCAGTGGGTGAAAAAAGGTGATCCTCTGTCTCTGGAGATATCTGATGAACATGTCCGATCCTCTCTCCCTGGCGGCAACTGACGGAGTGGGGCTTGTTCCTACCCCTCAGGTGGCAAAAGTCGAAGAATATTGATCCATATTGGGGTCCGCTCACAGGAACTTTCCCGCCCTCCGGAAATCTCCTGGGTGCCTATTGGTGGCTCAGTCCCCCTCCTTGGTTTCTCCGTACTGTCGTGTCTCTTCTAGGACCGGTTTTCACTCCTTTGTTCCGAACTTATTTGAAACAATAGATGTCCCTAATTTTAGACATTACACTTTATGAGCCATCTTCATATTGACCGCTTATCGTCGGCAGCGGTCGCTCCTAAAATACCGCAGCAACAGAAAAAATGTAAACATTAAGGCGTAGTCAAGGTCCACGCCGTAGATTTTCCGTAAAAAGTCGGGATAAAATCATTTTTCATTTTCTTTTCGATGCTGCTGTAGCTCTTGCATTTGCTCGGCACTAGACTTTTTAGGTTTTTTAAAATCCTTTTGAGGCGAGCTTTCCTCTGATTTGCGTTTTCTATAATTCCGCGCATATTTACGATTCATATGAGACGACATCTTTAATTTTTTTCCAATTTTCAATTTAATACCGATTTTTACCTATATTTCGGCGAATATTTTTATTGTTTCACTTTGAGTCCTAGTAGTGCTCCTCAAGCTCTTCACAATGACATCCGAATCAATGTCCTATCTAAACGCGTTATCACGCTACACTAATTTCTAATTTTACACAACGCTAATTCGCAACAATCATCTGCCGGCGCCCACACTAGCCCGATAACGTCACAGGCAAAACAAACACGTACAGACATGCTCTATCCACTGTGACCTCAACCGTTATTATCGCATTATTAGTCTCGTAGTTATTTTCGATTAAAATCTGACAGTATTTTGTAACACAAAATAGTTTGACCGGCTATCACTGTGCTTAACGAGCGAATAGACTTTTTTTTTTAATTTTTGAATGACTAATAAAATTTTTAGGCTCTCATTCCCCGGCGATGGGTGTCATGGCCTACACCGGAGGTCGGCCACCCAAAAAAAAAACAGGCAGACAGAAAATGTTTTCGTATTTGGAAACTGGTGCTTGGAAAACATGAAATTCCGTTGAAAACGCATCGAATTTCTAAACTATAATATAACTTACCCTATGTTTCGTATAGCTGGAAATGTAAAAAGGGAGGTATGTCAGTTATTTCCATATTTTAATAATGGATTAGGGATGAGATAAACGTTGGATAATGCTGAAACAGGAGCTGGTTAGAAGGATGTGCGGTCTCTCAAGGCTCTATATACACCACTCTACTTCACACTTGTCAACTGACATTATTTCTGCTTGACTGCCTGTCGATGTAGGTAAACCTAAACCTGTCACCAGGTTTAACAAGGGAGGCTGTGTGTGTGGTACACGAGGGCACACGTACTCCATGCCCCGCCAATAAGGGGACTGCCTGATGATGAGGATGAATTATCAAAATATAAAGTTTTACCTTCTTTTTAATGTTTCGACAGCACACACACACAGAGAAGAACTACTACTCTAACGGAATCTATAATTTTTTTTACGAAATCGGTAGAAGGGAATGGGAGGATTAGAGGGAGCTCGATTCGAAAACCCTAAAAACTGCCAATATAATGAATGTAACCACAGAAAACTTAATATGAGAATTCAGAAACCACTATCTAAGTCAACTAGTTCTATTCATTTCAAAATAATTCAACTTATGCAATCATGTACTCGTATCTATTCACTTAAAACCCTAAAGAGTTATTTTCAATTCCAGGAGTGTATTTGCCCATTTTGCGCTGGCTAATATCAAAGTTCCTAACATGAAAGTTTCTAAGAAGCTTGAAGGCTTTTCAAAGCTCTTAGTTCCCAAAGAAGTTGTTTGAATATAAAAAGCTCGAGGCCCATGCACGAAGAGGACTCAAGTTGTTTAGCTATAAAATCCACTTTTTAGACAAATAATTAGCGGAGAAAAAAACCATAATAAATATTTATTAATTCATGGCACGTTCCATGGAGGGGCGTTTGTCCGACACTGGAATTCAGGATTTTGAAGGACAAGTATTTTGTTGCAGATTTTGTTATTATCTAGGGTGTCAGCTCTGGCTGACTTCTCCCATCAAGTGACATCATTATTATATTTGTTGTTATAACCATAATCTTTGTGATATACAAATTGTAAATAAAATTGTTATAACCAAAAAAAAAAAAAAAAATTAATTAAAAAACGTATCTACTGTATTTAATTAATATTATTATTTTTATACTCATATTTTCATGTATTTATTTATTCATTTTCTTTTTATTTTTTGATAGTATTGTTCTTACTAGAGCCCGGATTTTGGTGCCATAAAAAAATTAAAAAACATGCAAAAATAAGCAAAAAAAAATAAAATCTTACCATTAACTAATTTTCTGCTAAAAAAAAACAAAAAAAATTGGATCCAATTTGTAAATGTAATAACTTTTTTCAGCATAAAATTAGGTAGGGATTAAAAATAAATATATAAAACAAAAATCCTAAAGGAATTTATTTATACAATTTATAAAAAATATTTACTAAAAAAACAAGTTTTTTTTTTACCTCTAAAAAATATTAGAGATGTGTAAAATACAGAACAATTCACCACATTATTCGAGGCCGAGTATTCGACTTCAATTAAATTGATATATATTTTTTACTTAAGCATTTGATGCGTTAAAATTTTACTACTAGAACATTTCAAAATTCTTGTTTGAAAAACTGTGCCGCCTGTAGCTAAGTATATGTTTTAGCTAGGAAAACGATCTCTCGACGCTGAAGCTTGTGATGGGGCATTTTTTGTAGCAGCTTATAATGTCAGATTGTAGATCCAATCTTATCAATCGCTCCTCATTTATGGGTAGCATTGCACTTTTTGAGTTGGTCATATCCGGGCTTTTTTTTTCAAAACTGTTTTGTACAAATAAATTTTCTAATTACGACAAAATATGCAATTAAACCTAAAACGTGCAATTTTACCAACAAATTAAAAATTTCGAACAAAATAAAATTTATGTATATTAATCAGGATGCCTTCATTCGTAAAAATAAATTATTATGCACGGGAATCCGGGCTATGAACTATTTATTAATAATCTATGTTTGTCAGACTATAAGAGTTAATATCTGTTTATGTATCTAATTTATAAGCTATCTTAATGTATACATTTTTATGATGTATCCTATTATAATGTTTTGGTTTAACGGAAATAAATATTATTATTAATATAAGTATTCAAAGTATAATATGTTTTCGTTGCATCCGAGTTCCTGTATGGGGTAAAGGTGAATACAGACTACTCTGACGTTACGTGGGAATACGTCACGTCAGCCACTGTGGGACCACGTCAGACATGAAGCGGTGTTCACATTGGCCTGACTATAGCACATACAACAACAAGTTGGTGTGCATTGCATTTCCCGACAGTTTGTTTTGAACCTCCAACCATGAGTGTACTCCGTGTTTTTGACATGCTGGAAGAAGAAGAAGAAGAAATGGCTGCCCTGTGTATTGCATCTATTTATTGGTGTAGCCAACCTCCAACCCATTCGTAGAAATTTCGTGAGACAAGCGGCCTCCACCCGAGATAAGTTCAAAAAGTACTTCGTTTCTGAACATGGTTCAGCAAGTTGGCAATGGTACTCAATTCGAAAGGGTAGAGTTGCTCCGTGACACGTCCTAGTAATATTTATTTAATAGACGCATTCGTGCTCTAAAATGCGCCTATCTGGGGCGTAGACAGAAAAAAAAATTTCGGGGGGGGGGGGGGGGGGTCATCAAGTGACCCATGTTTTTTATAGTAAATTTTTTAAATTTCTACATTTCCATGTAAAATTTCTACATGGGGGTTAAAACCCCAAAACCCCCCCTGGCTACGCGCCGCCAGCCTATTGAACTATTATAAATTGTACAAACTAATAAAATATATGAAAAAAATAACTGTTTTCACTAACCTGGAATGCCGAGTTTTTCTCCTATTTTGTCCCAAGCCTCTTTCCTTGTATGCTGGTTTCGATATTCCCGGTTTGTTGGGTCGTACAGCACCGGATTTGGCCTAACCAACTCAATTAACATGTCTTCCATCACTGGAAATGGTATGTTTCTCTTCTGATGCCTTCCCACTAGTGACAAAAAATCTTTTGATATTCTTCCCACGCGTCATAACACGTGTTGCGTCAGGCTGCGTCATCCAACGTGTTCCCACGTCACGTCAGAGTAGTCTGTATTCACCTTTAGTCATAGTTCTACATGAAGGGTGTCGTATTGTCGGGCCACCATGTTAGTGCCACTTCCCAAATTGCTATATAACCCCTTTGGCTAAGATTGTATATCCACTAAATCAATATTTTCCTGGTATGGTCTGGTCTGGTTTGTACCCCTATTTGCAAGTCAATTTGTCTCTAATTTCCTACAGGGTCCCCGGTCTCTACTGTTGTCCTTTTCTATTACATCTACATTTATATTGAGGTTCATCCTCGACTCTCCCAATCACTCAACCTGCTGCTTTACCTAGAGTTAACTATAAACTGATTTTCCTATCTATTAGAAAATTATCTACTCTCCCGCTTTATTTTATACCAAAACCCTATAATTGTATATATGTGGTGGGCTGGTGTTTTACACCTAGGGACCTAAGCATCCAATGCTCTTATCCCTTCCCTGGAAGCGCTGGGCTTCCCCCTTATTATATTACCTGTATGTTTATACTACCTGAACCCCTTCATGAAGTGCTCAGTCTCCCAGTTTCCTTAATGAATCTGAGAATGCTCTCATAGTCCAATCTTCTAAAGTCCTCCTCTGCGATTACATCTCCACCAAAAATGCGGAACCTCGTTCGCGCATATCCCGCGCAGATGCCCAGGAAGTGTTTTGTCTTCTTCCCCGCATCTATTGCAGGTAGGACTGTCCTACCGAGTTGCCTAAGCTCGTTCCTTTTGAGGTTCAGCCTCCCGTCTTTCAGAACCCTGGACTCCCCTCCCAGGAACATCTTCGACTGTTTGCATGTGGTCTTTCCTCTCCATGTACTCTTCAGAAGGTCCTTAGTCCATTCTTTAATTCGGGTTCGGTATGTTTCCCGAGATATTCCCAGCACCGGCTCTGGTCCCATAAAAGGTTTACTTGAACCTTCCTTGGCTAGTCAGTCTGCCTGGATCCCAGAATGTCCGGGAACCCAGTAGAATAAAACCCTATAATTAAAACACCTAACAAATTTCAGTCAAAGGGAAGAGAGGGATTAGGGGTGAGACTCAAAAACTATAATAAACTTCATATTTTAATTTAAAACCCCATAAGGACGACATGTTAATTTTCAGCGGAATCGGTAGGAGGGAATGGGGGTCAGGGGTGGGGATTTAATTCAAAAACCTAATAACTGCCGATGTAATACATATATCGACATGTAATTTCATATTTAAAGTCAAAACCCAATGAGGAAATAACCTTTCAAATTTAAACGATATAAAATGAAGGGATGGGGGGTTAGGGAGAGGGTGCATTCAAAATGCCGATGGAATTTATCAGCTTTTTTTTTTACATTTTTGTAATCAGGGGGTTGGAAAACATAAAATTCCTTTGAAACATCAACATCTAATTTCTGGCCGATTACATAACTTTCCCTACTAGCTGCGGAGGTGAAAAAAGAAAAAGTATTTTTGTCATCAGTGGTACATCCCGGGGGGGGGGGGGGGGGGGGGCAGGGAGGGGCGCGTGCCCCCCACCTGGCCAGACCAAAAAACTAAGATAAAAATTAAATAAACTGAAAAAAACGTTTTTATTAAAAATGGATTTCTTGCAAGTTACCAATAGGATCTTCAATTTCCCGTGCGTCTGATTACTAAATCAGCAATCAGCTGTTACATAAATGTACATGTACAAAACAAGTTATATTACATTTATTTAAATATATATGACTTCGATCATTTCATTTCCTCACTCAAAATCGTCATTTATGTTAACTTTATACTCTTAAAGCTGATTTTACATGCGCTTTGCATTTTTGCTGCTCATGTAAAGTCAACTTAAGTATTACAGTCTGTGGTTACCTCAGGGGGAGCTTCTAGAGGTCCGAGTCTCCCAAATTAATAACAAAAAGTCTGCAACGCTAACCATAGAAACTGTGGGCTGTGCCCCCGGGAGTCTATACCCCCCACTCTCGTAGCCTAACTTTGCCCCCTGCTCAAAATCCTGGCTACGCACCTGCTCCCACACAATGTAGAGGTTAAAGGAGAACTTATCTTTCTTCATTCAATCTACCTACTTCAATGTTCTCTACACTATGTTTATTTCAGTTCAGTGCCCCCCTCTCAGTTGCATTGACTACTCATTCAGTTCAAACCCCCAATACAGTGCTGGTCAGTAGATCACTCTCGTAGGAAGACAAAGCTCTCATTATGCAAACGAGCTTTGAGTGCAGTGGGTTGGTCTAAACACATTTCTCATAATGATACGTCCCATTCAGCCTCAATTCTGCCAAAATCCAATAACCACACAATTTCACACCATTTCCAGATGCTCTTTATGAGCCAGTTATATAAATTTTACTACTACACTCAACTATACGAGGTATGGAGGAAGTTAAGTAATTAATCTAAATTTCGAAGTTTTGTTTTCAACGAATTTTCATGTTTTACGACCACTAGATTTCAAAAACTAATAAAAAAAAAACTGTCTGTTAGTGTGTGTGTATATGATTCTATAAACACCATAACTCCCTATAGAATAAATGTATTGACATGAAATTTTATATTTAAATTCAAAACTCCATAAGAACAGTGTTTAAGTGTCAGATATTATTTTTCTTTAATTTAAATTGTTGTTATATTATTTTCTGTTTGTGTATATTGTGACTATTTTATAAACTCTAGTGAGTATTATTATTTATATAAAAACATGCCTTGTCCGGCTGAATGCGCTCTCGATGAACATAGGATAAGAGAGGGCGCCGGTAGCTCAGTGGTATGCGTGCTTGTCTTCTGAGCTCAAGAACGTGGGTTCGAAACCCGACCGAGGCCCTTACTTTATTTTATCTGGGAGGTAAAATAAACTTAAGCACGCCGTCCTTCGGATGGGACTTTAAGCGATGGTCCCGAGCCTACTCATTAAAGACCCCTACCCTAAGTGAATGAAAACTTAGGGTAGAAAAAAATTTCTGACTCCCACAGTAGAGTCGGGCTCATGTCCACCAGAGTGACGAAAGAGCGCTCTGGTAGTAGGCGATATGACCTCATAGTTAAAGCCGGGACAAGAGTCATAAAACCTAACCTAACCACAGTGACAGAAAAAAATGTTTGTTCTAATTTTTGAAAACAGTTGGTCGGAAATCCGGTGAAAACATCGTATTTCTGCTCGATGACACAACTACCTCAATACATCGTACAGCTGGAAAGGTACAATCGGATGCCACAGCAAGAATAAATAAACCAAACATTTTTTTCTTATATTTTTTCCTTAAAAAATTGTTTAGTAACATTTTCTTGTTTAAAGAACATTAATTACACTTTTTTAATTAAAAAGTTTCAAACTTTGTTGAGCTTAAACAATTTGTTAGCTTGTCCATACAGTCAGTTAGAAAGTTTAAATTTTCACTATAAATCAATTCATTGATATTTTTGTACTCGATATTTGATGGTTGAAGAGTACAATAAACAATAAACCGGTACAATAAACCGGTTATAAGATTAGACAATTTGAAATATTATTTTCAATTTATATTTTCACTTTTGGGTTGTTTAAGGAGGTATTAAAATAATAATAAAATATATATTGTGATAATGAAAATTCATTTTCCATTTTTCCAATATGGGCGGTTGGGATTTTCCTCCCATAATTTCAATTTTGATTGGAATGTGATCACTTCCGAAAAGATCTGCCAGAGGATACCGACTGGGCTACACAACGTCAGATCAATAGCGCTTAACGTCCCGCTTGAAAAATTTAAGTGAGTGGGTTCTTTAGAATTCAAAAGAACTATATTTGGATCTTCTAATAAAGACGAAAACAAGCCATGGAAACCTCCAAGCACCATCAGACGAGACACGGTGATCATCATAAGACTAAGACTGGCTCATAGTACAACATATACTGACGGACTGCACAAACTACACCGCATTAAGAAACAAATACAAACTACCGACTGACATGAAAAAACTACTTCAAACACCCACCGACGAATACAACGGTCTCATCCAGTTCCTTCAAGACACAAAATTCTACGAAGACATATAGAAGCAATAGTCGTCGCTAATGGCCCTGCAGTCGATGCGACGTTGAATAAAAACTAAGAAAAAAAAAAAAAAAATGAAAATTATGTAAAATAATAATAAATATAAAATTAAAATAATTGAATTCATAAAATTAATAATAATTAAATAAAAAAATAAATAAATAAATGAAATTACCATATTTTCTGTAAAAATTACCTATATCTTTGGTCTTTTACTAAATTTTGATTTCTACAGATATTTCCGAAAAAGGCACTAAAAATATATCAAAAGTTCAAGACGTGCACTTTTTTAGAAAGTGCACGTAAAAAAAAAAAAAAATTTACTTACATGCAATTAGTAACCACACCAATTGTTAGGACATATTTTGCCTACTTTCTTGACACAATGCTCGTTGCTACTGAACGTTATAGTTACCATCTCTCCTCTTACCTAAAAAACAATACAAATTAATTAGAGAAACAGGTTTTCAGACTGAACAGTAAATAATACATTGTAACATGATATGTACACATCACATCACCAGAGAGAACGTATGTATTCTATATATTGATTATATTAGTCCAGCAGGCCAACCAACTAACATAGGGCCCATAAGGATTATGGCATAGATCCGCAGTTGTTCACAATACAATACTTCCTTATAGTAAAGGTATATGAAAGTATATATAATAATAATTTACAAATTATTTGTCGATATGATTATCTACATACGATAATAATATCGATAAATATTGGTATCGATATACATAGAAGGTTGAAGAGAAGGTTTGGAGTGGGAGGCTTTTAGCAGGTAGGTGAGTTGGTAAGTGGACTGAGAAAGGAGCAGATGACGCGAGTCACTAACCACTTCACACACCTCACCCCACTTCAGGCTAGGCCATTTGTCAGAGGCAACTACTGTCTGTCACTGATTGGGAGGCGCGTCAGGTCATACCCACCTCACCTGTCACTCATCCTCAATACTCTAGAAACAAGAACATACTAGAACAATGCAGAGTAAATAAATATATGCATAAACAAAAAAGGCAATAATGAGAAGAAAAGAGACAAATAGAGAAGAGATAGACAAATTATAACAGATCCTTATGCAGGGCTGTAGCAATGATACAGACAAGCGTAAGCAAAAAATCGTAAAATGTTATCCATAGTCATACTGAAAAAAGCAGTCTAAATTAAAACTTCTCTGGGACAAGAACGGCTATCGGCCTTAACAATACTGTCCATAGAAAAAGATGAACTTGAGAAACTAAAATCTTCTCCACCTATGTATGATATAATAAATACGTTCGCCGAAAAAAAGGCAAAAAAGTACCAATTCAATCAATAGAATATTTTTTTGGAGTTAATTTTTTTAATATCTATTGTTTTTGTTTATTTTCCGAAAAAGAGCCCCCCCTCTCCCCAATAAATTTTGATACAGGTCCTTAGGTATTATTTTTATACTTCCCCCGCTGTTCAAAGTATACCGACATTTAAGTAGTCGTTCAGGGATCAGATGTTGATTTTTCTGAGGAATTTTGTGTTTTCCAACTCCTTGAAACGTGTATCCTTTTTTTTTTGGGGGGGGGGGGGGGGGGGGCGACCTCCGGTGGCGGCCACGACACCCATCGCCGAATCGTCGGGGAGGAATGAGGGCCTAACAATTTAAAACGTGTATCTCCGATTTTCGCTACCTACCTACTTCACAAAATATACAGGTGGCACCAAACAATTGTCAGTAGTTACTCAAGGGACCCGTTATTTTTCCAAATCCATGAAAAAGATAGAGTATCTACTAGACTACACAATCATACTTAGTAAAAACTTTTTCCTTAAATGTGAAAGAAAGGAGAACCATTTGGTTAAATAAAAATTGGTTAAATAAAGAAGGGAAACCTAAAAATGTTAGATCCATACTTTAACTAGGTACATCTATCATTTTTAGGGGGCGCCGATAGTTTAGTGGTATGCGTACTTGCCCACTGAGCTCAAGTTCGTGGGTTCGAAACCCGGCCGAGGCCTTTAGTTTATTTTATCTGGAAGGTAAAACTTAAGCACGACGTTCTTCGGATGGGATGTTAAGCGATGGTCCCGAGCCAGTACGATGTCAGGTACTCGTTAAAGACCCCTATCCTAGGTGAATAAAAATTTAGGATAGGCAAAATTTAGGACTCCCACATTAGAGCCAGGCTCATTTCCACCAGAGTGACGAAAGAGCGCTCTGGTAGTAGGCGATATGACCTAGTTAAAGCCCGGGCATGAGGCATAACAACTAAATTACTAACCCTATGATCAAACTATTAATTTATTTACTAATTAAATGTCCCAGTTTTCCTCTACCCTTTTCTCTTTCTTTTTCATTAATTTTTTTCATCCTTTTCTCTTTGCTGGTAGCATTTCTTTTTAATTAATTTATTTGTTATATATCTGTACCTCATGATAAAAGTCCAAATTTTAATAAAAACAGTTTTTTCTGTTTAGGTAGATGAAATTAACTCCTCTTTCAGCTGTTATACGGTATTAAGTCCTAGATTATAAATTTTAGAACATAAAGATTTTTAAATATTATTAACTTGCTTAGCGGTCTAGGATAAGACAATACTAAATGCTTTAATACTTTTTTACATTCTTCAATTCAAATACATTATAGTACTAAGACCTATATTACTCAAATACATTATAGTACTAAGACCTATATTACTCAAATACATTATAGTACTAAGACCTATATTACTCAAATACATTATAGTACTAAGACCTATATTACTCAAATACATTATAGTACTAAGACCTATATTACTCAAATACATTATAGTACTAAGACCTATATTACTCAAATAAAAATAAAGTATATTTACTCCTTGATTAATAAATAAATAATTGAGTTTATTAAAAGAACGAATCGTATTCTGTTTTGATATTTTTTGTATTATCTCCTTTTTGGGTTTCCTGTACTATACATAATAACCTCACTTGAATATTCTTAAAAATACAAAAGCAATATTGAGTGCAAAATTTAACAAATTGTTTTTAGGAAATAGGTAATTTCTTTGTTTTTTAAATTAATTTAGAGCGTATGGAATACTTATTAGTTAGCAGAAAGGATATACAAAAAAAAAAATGTATTTTTTCCAAATTCTAAGAGTCTATGATGTTTATATACCTACCTGAAAAAAGTTCAAATCGCTGTTTCCTAAAGTTTACATTTTGTGACTTAATACACTTTTATTCTGAGGTACAGATATATACTTTGTAATACACTTTTATTCTGAGGTACAGATATATACTTTTTTTTAAGGGTAGTCTTAAGGAATCTTGCTTACCTAATGTAGACATTTGTGAACGAATTTGAAAAAAAAAAATACCTGCAATGTACTTTTCCCAGGAAAAATTAATAAATTAACTTTTCGCTCCCCCCCCCCTCCCCCCAAACCGTCAAACGTTTGCGATAATATATTCAATAGTTGACTTACATAGGGGCTCGTAAATCACACTAAATTTTGTGTCGATAAGTTCATTATATCGGCTGTTGTTAGGGTTTTGGAATTGAACTTCCTCCCCTAAACATCCTCTTCACTTCGGCCGATATCGCTGAAATGTGAAATGTTATTTCCTCATTGGGTTTTTGATTTCGAATATGAAATTTCATTTCGATACATCGGCAGTTATTGGGGATTTTGAATTGAGCCCCCTCTGATCCCATCTTTTCTTGATTATTGAAAATTGATAAGTGTCGTCCTTATCGGGATTTAAACTTAAATATGAAATTTTTTATTACCTTGAGTTAAGCCTCTCCTCTAAACCCCCTTTCTCTTTGGCAGACTTGGCTGAAAATTGACAGATGTATCGAGAGTTATCGAGTTCACAGACACAAATTCAAATCCACAGAGAGAACTTTTTTTTTTCCTATTTGGAATCTGGAGGTCGGAAAAATTGAAATTTCATTGAAAACTTAACTTCGAATTTCTGATCAATTACATAACTTCCTCCATACTTTGTACAGCTGGGGATGTAATACACACATATATGTATTCTGCCTTCCAGCTCCAGTATATTTAACTTTCTTCTTTTACAATATATGTTTTGCCTCTTTTAAAATAGAGCTATGCCATTTGTTCATTTATAGTCCTTTATAGTCATATAAAAAAAAAAAGGGTCATTTGTTTCTTTGAAATAGGTCTTTTGATTAAAAAAACACTACAGTTTAATGAACAGTAGATGAAAACTTCAACAGGTAGGGAAAACAAACTAAAATTAAATTATTTGGTTCAGAGAATTTATATAATAAAAGTCTAAAGTTAAAAAAAATTTGTATTCTCATAATCCAATGGAAAAAAAAAGTGGTTGGTGAATCACCGGCTATGTACTTCCCCAGCAGAAATTAATCAATTATGTTTTTGCTCTCCCTCCAAAATCGACCGACTGAACCCCCGTTTCTTTGGCCGATTTCGCGGCAAATTAATAGATGATGTCGTTATGGGGTTTTGAATTTAAATATAAAATTTCGTGTCGACACATTCATTATATTCGCAGCTATTGGTGTTTTTTTTTCTAAAACTCCCCTCTTAAGGGGCTATTTCATTTGCCCAGTTCGATACATTCATCCGCAGTTATCTCACATACGCTCAGACACACATACAGATTTTTTATTTTTTTCATTTAGGGGGCCATGGTGGCCGTGCGGCGCCATGGATGTTGTAAATAACTAGATAACACATTTATAAGAGACATGGCTAATATGCATCATACATAAGGCCAAAAAAAAAAAAAAAAAAAAATTAAAAAATTTTTTTATTGAAAATTCAGCATCGAATTTCTATCCGATTACATAACTTTCCCTATAGTTGGGAAAGTAGAAAGTCGTCGGTGAATCACTGGCAATATACTTCTCCAGCAAATTAATAAATTAATTTTTCGCTCTTCCCCTGAAATCAATCGATCGTTTGGTAAAATATCTTTATATATATTTGTGAAATAGACAATATTTTTAAAAAAAACATATTTTTTTTTCTTTACTTACAATTAGTATCAAAAGTGATGAATTAGTTTGAAATTTAATTACTTGACCATGATCCAAGGTTGTGAAGTAATAAATAATGCCATAATGAACTTTTATTATTCTCTAATTATTATTAATTACTTGCATTAGTGACTCCAGTTCTGAACTTATTTCCAAGCTTGGAAGCGTTCAAAATAGAACCGATGTATCTTGTATATACGGCGTCTTTAAAGAAAATATATATGTCTATATGGACAGTTATTGGAACCTTCAGGACAAAGTAGGTTAAAAAAAAATGTTAATTACTAATCAGGGCAATGTAATGTTTTTATTTCGTGATTTTAGGCGGATTTAGTGGACATGTTGAAATTAGGATTAAATAACAGGTATAGTCCAAGTTAGTTAAGTCAGTGATATAAAAGTCGTCGGTGAATCACTGTCTATGTACTTCCTCAGCAAGAATTAATTAATTATGTTTGAGAGGCAATCAAACGTTAAGGCTAAAAATCAATATTTGACTTACATAGTGGCTTCTGAATCATCATACTAAATTTTGTGTTGATACATTCATTAGATCAGCTGTTATGAGGGTATTTAATTTTCCTTGCCTATTTTCCTTATGAAGTTTTGAACTTAAATATAAAATTTCATATCGATAATTTCATTACATCGGCAGTTATTGAGGTTTGTGAGGGGAGCCACCTCTGATTCTTTCTTTCCTTCGGCTGAAAATTAATAGGTGTCGTTTCTTATTTTTACCTAGGTCTAGTCGAGTTTCTGAGTTTAAA
The DNA here is from genome assembly GCA_963662175.1 of Aradus depressus. Lineage (NCBI taxonomy): Eukaryota > Metazoa > Arthropoda > Insecta > Hemiptera > Aradidae > Aradus > Aradus depressus. Next base: position 26,386,721 of record OY759222.1, read on the forward strand.
ATAGTCGAAATTTTATATTTTGTAGACAAGGGCCCCATAGTCGGCTGGTTCGGACAACTTAAAATAAAAAAAATGCCCTAAAACAAAAGAAAACCTTTTTTTTTAAATAGAATAACTCAATTTGTTTCCCCCATCTTGAACTTTGTTTTGGGAACACTGGAGGGAGGGGGATAGGCAACCCGATCTGACCCCAATCAGTCAGCCCCCAACTTGACCTGAAGATTACCCTTAACCCTTCTCAACTTTTAGATAATTTTACTTGTTTTTAATTATTTTTATATAATTTCAGTTCCTGTTATTATACCGGGTGGTTCATCATAAACCCGAAAAAAAAAATTTGGGTAAAACAGTTTTACTCAAATTTTATTTTCGGGTTTTACTAAAACTAAATAAAAAAAGGAGTAAAACGCCACAAACCGCTTCCTCCTATCTCAAACTGTCTAGAAATATGATTTTTTAAAGTTTTTGCAGATTTAACACGACTTGATACCGAAATAAGTATTTTTCTCAGCTTCTGGGACACGAATTTGCACTTTTGACTATGGTTTCGAAATGAAAAATTTCTAAAATTTGCCACTGCCCTACACAATGATCTAGAAGTTGTTGAACTTCACAAAAACTTCCACATTTAATACGCTTTCCAACGGTAGGTGAAATCATATGGTTCCACAAATACTTTTGGAGATAGAAAAATGTGGTTCCCGTTGCAGAGCCCTTACAGAAACACGATTTGAATAGGAACGAGCCATTCCTTTCAAATAAGGTACTGAGGTGGGCGCAGGTATTTCATACAGCGAGTCATTGTTTGTACAACTGTAAACCTGCAAGATTTTCTTGTTGTGGGGTTCAAAGTTCAGTGTGATAAATAAGCTTTGATCGGCTCCCCTATTGCATCGTACCACATTTTTCAATCTTCTTCAAAATGAAATTTCTTCAAATGTATATAAGGAGTCATCATTTGACCTACCGTTGGAAAGAGTATTAAATTGGAAAGTGTTTGACAACATCTAGATCCACTGTGTGACATTGAGGGCAGTGGCAAATTTTAAAAATTTTGCACAATGATTGTTTTTCTTCAAATTTGATGTTTAAACAGTTAAAAAATACACTTTCAAGCAAGATAAAAGACTGTGGTTTCGGTGGACGGAAAATTTTTGTCTCTCTTCGAAACCATCATAGTCAAAAGTGCAAACTCGTGTCCCAGAAGCTGAGAAAAATGCTTATTTCGGTATCAAGTCGTGTTAATTCTGAAAAAAATTTAAAAAATCATATGTCTAGGCAGTTTGAGATAGAGAGATGTGGTTGGTGGCGTTTTACTCCTTTTTTGATGACGTTTTACCCAAAGTTTTTTATCGGGTTTCTGGTGTACCACCTGGTATAATAATACTCAGTCTTATCACTTTTTATCTTACGTAACTTATTTATTGTAAATTTTTGACTTGAACTGCAACATTTCATAAACTCTGGTATATACCTAATATATTTTAAATTTTTTTTAGTTTTTGTATGTTCAATTTTTGATTTTTAGCCCAAACGTTCAACTGGTTTTTGAGGAGGAGGAGAAACCTAATTAATTAATTGGTTCTGGAGAAGTTCACTTCCGGTGATTCACCGGTTTTTGTTTTTTGCTAATACTCGTATTGTCTTGTAGTATTTCAGAACCCATAGGTAGTTGAGAATTAATGGCAATTGTAAATGAGGGTAACATAAATAACGGTTACCTCTTGAGGAAGCTGAGGGTTCATACAGAGGCATCTCTTGAACAAACAGTGTTCCACCATAAGTCAAGTATGTTGTCAGAACAAACACGACGAAGGAGTATCTTAGAGACGCTCTGCTCAACTTCCAAATAGTCGTAAGTCATTCTGTTCCAGAGTCTGTCATTAATTACCATTTCAGAATTTCTACCATTATACCCAGTATAGCCCACATCGCACGGAATGTAAGTTACGTGATAAACGCAGTAATAATAGTAATAATGCGTACTGCGTCAAAACAATATTTTTATTAACCTTGTGTAGGGATTTTCAAGTATCGTACAAGGTTGGCACCATACCTTAATGTCCCATCCGAAGGACGGCGTACTAAAGGGTTTTTTTACTTTCCAGATAAAAAATCTAATTGCCTCAGCTGCGTTTCGAACCCGCGATCTTGAGCTCAGTAGACAAGCATGCTACCTCATTTTTTGGGTCGGTATAACTTTTGTCGTATTGTTCCTCTCCCAATTTGGTTAGTCCTATAGAAAAATTGATTCCTACCAAAAATGTATGTTATTAAATTTTAAATGTCGACAGATATGTGACAGGAGCAATACGACCAGAATTTGAGCTCCTAAAAATTGGAAAATAAATTTAGAAAAGATTTACAATAAATATTTATAAGATTTATAATAAATAAATAAATTTAAAATTGGAAAATAAATAGTCAATGTACACAGATATGGAATAGGAGCAATACGACCAATGTTCCAGCTCCTAAAAATTGGAAAATAAATTTTCGTAAGACATATTTCATATGTGATAGTAAGATGTTCTGGGATGAGATTTCTTATAGAAATAAAAGACGTTGTCCACTGTTTTATTTTGACCAGAACCGTTTTTCAACGCAACAACGTCATCATCAGTGGCCAGTTGTTCTTTAACCGTTGTGATGTGTGGGTGGAATTAACCGCTGTGATGTGTGGGTGGGTTGAACCACTGTTGATGAAAACCAGTTCTGGTCAGAATAAAACTTCTTAGTGTCCGTCTTTTATTTCTATGACATGTATTGTTTGAATTATGGAACGAATTATAAATATATAAATATTTTTATTTTTGGCTAAACTGTAACAAACCGTAAAACCTTTAACATGCCGCCTTTCGGATGGGAGGATAAGCGATGGTCCCAAGCCTGTACGATGCCGGGTACTCGTCAAAGACTCCTAACCTAGGTGAGTACAAATTTAGGGTTGGCCAAATTTAAGACTCCCTTTGTAGAGTTGGGCTCATGTCTACCAGAGTGACAAAAGAACGCTCTGGTAGTAGGCGATATAAAGTTAAAGTTTTTTATTAAAAGAGATAAAAATAAAGAGAAAATACAGTAAATGCAATGTGGCCAACACAGAGCTTTCTTATACCAATCATCTTTGTGCAGTTCACTCTCCTTCCCCATCTCAAATTCATTTCATATCGGCATTACTGTCTATAGGATTGTCATTCTCAAAATTACGGTATGCTATGAAATAAAGAAAATCGCTGAGGCCAAAACATTACTATAATATTCCCAGTAATTTCAGTATGAAATGAATTTGAGAGGGGAAGTGAGAGTGATCTGTACAAAGGTGGTTGGTATAAGAAAGTTCTGTTATGGCCACATCATTTATTAAAATTGTGGACGCGCCAACTTTATTTTAACCAAAGAAAGTTGAAAGACCAAGAACATCTATTCAAGATGTGAAACATTCAGAATAATTTATTGTTCTTATTATTTATGCTGTTTTTATAAAAGTAGGACAAACGACTGAGAGTGAAGCAAACCATTTAGTTCTGAGTAAACAGGTGGGTGAGCCCCAGAGTTGAAGAGTGTCAGCGGGGAAGAACGAATGAAGGAGGCAAAGCGACTAAGTCATTTATATCTGTCCGCCTCAGTTTCCTCCTGGTACAGAGCCTGCAATACAGTGAGCTCCCTATTATCCGTCACTTTCAATTATCCGTGAAACATTTTTTTTTTTAAATAAGAAAAAGTCATCTGCAACCGGGCTAAAAATCTGTTAGACGACACACATAGGGGCTTCTGAATCAAATAACCTAGTACAGCAGATGTAATGAACGTATCGACACAAAATTTAGTATGAGGAGAAGCCATGTAAATCAAATATTGAATTTTATCCCAAACACATAATTGATTAATTGGTAATGGGGATGTACAAATCAGGTGATTTACAGACGCTCTTGGAATGAATTAAAACAGCAGTGATTTTCTTCCACGAGATCAGGCGCGTATACAAGGGGGGTCCTAGGGGTCATTAACCCCCCCCCCCCCCCCCCCCCCCCCCCCCCCAAGAATTATAGATAGATAAACTTTTATTGCACAAAAGATTACAACCTCTATGCCAATGAGTGTTTTTTTTTTTCTTTCTAAAAATAAATATTCTTATAGTTAAGTATATAAAAAATAAATAAAATAAAAGAAAAAATATCTATACAAAGAATTGTACATAATAAGCAATATAACAACTAAATAAAAAGATACCAATAATAATGAAATAGTAAAAATGGACATGCTCTTTAATATGAATAGTAAACAAAGACAGGATAAAAGGAACAATTCAAAAATTATATAAAATAAAATATGACGTGAACATGAATAAATAAAATAAAATAATAATAATAATAAAAATATATATATATCCATCTTACATGCAACAAACTAAATTATATTATTCTAATTAAAGAAATACACTATTATGAGGAAATTTGTAACTTATTTAACTTAGATGAAAACTGGCTGAGTTCAAATCACTGTCTATTAATACATTTTCAAATATAAAATTATTTGAATAAACATTTTATATTACGATAATTATCTGTTTGACATAAAAATGAAGATTGACATAATATTTTTAATTTTTAACATCGCTAAAATAATTATTTTATATTATTAATTATTTTATATGAATTATAGGAAATTGATTTGACTTCATTTCTAGTTGCCATATTGTGCATCTCTCTCTATTACCTTCATTAGACAGAGGCAGATTCTGAAAGATTTTATAAGGTGAGTCCCAGAACTTTTTAATAATAATTTTTTTATTGAAAAATTCGAATTGTACTACACAATTACTTATGCCTTAGCCTTTGAACTCAAAACTACTCAATCGGTAGATACTGCACTTCTCCTTATGAGGCAGTCAGTATATTATAACCTAAATTTCTTTTATACATTGTTTCGATATAACTCTTATAGTTCAGGCAACGCATTCTTGTATTAACGCGAAAAACGCGATTTGATGTCAGAAATGGTCAATATATATATATATATATATATATATATATAAAGGCTCACTACATTATATATATATATATATATATATATATATATATATATATATATATATATATATATATATATATATATATATATATATATATATATATATATATATATATATATATATATATAATGTAGTGAGCCTTTTATGGGGCCAGAGCCGGTGCTGGGATTATCTCGGGAGACATATGGAACCCGAATCAAAGAATGGACTAAGGACTTTCTGGAGCGTACATGGAGAGAAATGACCACATGCAGGCAGTCGAAGATGTTCCTGGGAGGGAAGTTCAGAGTTCTGAAAGACGGGATCCTGAACCTCAAAAGGAACGAGCAACTGAATGGAGTTGGGTTCAGGTGGTATAAACATAAAGGTTATGTAATAAGGAGGAAGCCAAGCGCTTCCTTAGGTCCCTAGGTGTAAAACACTAGCCCATATATATATATATATATATATATATATATATATATATATATATATATATATATATATATATATGTAATCATATATATATATATATATGTAATAAATATATATTTTAATATTATAATGTAGTGATAGTTTGTGTTTAATTTTTTCCGAATGACTACCTCCGAGAGGTTAGGCTGTATATGCGCCTGATAGAGATCGTATTATATGAGTGTTTCGGTCAGTTGTAAAATATATATATATATATATATATATATATATATGTATATATATATATATATATATATATATATATATATATATATATATATATAAATATAAAAGAGATATAAAGTATATAGTTGAAATAAATGCATTTTTTCTTGGGATTGCTTCGCTGATTGACACAGATTGACGGATAGTCAGACAAAGACAGAATGGGATAAAGTTGTCAGGTGATGTATTTTGGGAGGAGGTTAATGGAAATACAGTGTAAGTCCAGTTTTGTACAGGACAAAATCCAGGATTCCATCCGGGGGACATTCCCGATCTGGACAAGGGTTGGGACATATAGATCCCATCAGCTTAATCCTATCATTGGATTGCAAAGGAAATACTTATAGACAACTAGATTTGACGATTTTAGAGAGTTATGTCAACGGATCAAGACTAGAATAGATATAATCGGAATTGTCAATATAATACCAGCGAGAGGTTTTCTGCGCTTAGAATGTAGGGGCCTCCTGTAATTCTTTATAACACACCCCTTCCCTTTGCGAATCGAGTCCGCTACCTTAGGTTATTTATTGATAGACGCCTGACATGGAATCCTCATACTAGCCTTAAAATACAAGAACTTAATCGATGATACAAACCATCGATAATAAAAGACTCATTTACAATAAATTACTGAAGCCAATATGGGCGTACGGAGCTGAACTCTATCCTTCGTAAAATGGCAAACGCTCCATTCTGCGTCTCTAATGCTATCCTTCACAATGACCTGCAGATTCCCTTTGTAAGGGATTTAATTAAATCCCACGACCATTCAACTCTTTCTTTTCACCCTAATCCTTTATTCCGCAAACTTGGCACAAGAACCCTTCCTAATGTTCATCGAGATTGAGGCAGCAAAGGCCTCGAGACCTACTAGTGGATTGAATATATTTATGTTTCTTTTTCATCTACTTTTTTCATATATATTTTAATTTCTCTTACTCCAACAGGGAAGAGAGCTGTAGTGTCTGCAACGAAGACCGACCGGACGACATCCACCACTTCTTCATGGAGTGTCCAGCCTTCAGCCAATTAAGAAAAAAGTACTTTGTAGAAGCACTGAGGAGCCCACAACCTCACAAGACCCTTTTCAACATTGCAACCAACCAAAACCTCAATAATATCTGTACTATACATACTAAGGGTGCTAAAAATTAGAGGACATTGAAGTATTTAAATCAAATACTATTTCACTAGAAGTTTTTTTACTATTTTTTTTTTTTTTTAATTTGTTAACTAACAGTTAGGTTCTATTATTTGTACTTTATTATTATTACTATTTTCTATTTTCATTTATTTTATTTTTTTAAACTGAATAATGTATATATCAGGCCGAACGCTGAGCCATCATTAGATGTATTTCCCAAAGGCTAATAAAGAATTGAATTGAATTGAATAATTTCTCTTTCTCATCCGTAATAATAAGATAAAGGAGTGTCATTGATGAATGATTTCTCTTTCAACATCCAAGACATTTTTCAGGGTGTACTTGATATAAGGAAAAGAGAGCCCAACTCTAATGACCCCCTAACATTTTGCCTACTACTACTCTCAATTTTTATTTATCTTTAACGAGTAACTGACATCGTATAGGCTCGGTCCCATCCAAAGGACGGCGTGCTCAAGTTTTTCCACTTTTCAGTTATAAAACTTAAGAGCCTCGGTTGCGTTTCGAACCCGCGAACTTGAGCTCTGTAGACAACCGTTTTACCTCTGAGCTACCAGCGCCCTCTATAAGGATGAGATATTTAAGGGAGTATTTTATACAAATAAAATTCAGAATATACTTTATACAACTTTATTTAAAAGAAAAAAAAAAGTATAAGAAAACTTTTGAAGTGAAACTTGTTTAAATTAATTCTGAAGAATAACAAGACTTTAGCATAACTTCGTTAGCACTTTACATGTAACTTTGCAATAATAAATCTGTTTTATTTAACACTTATTGTGAGCTTGTTGGCGAATCACTGCCAATGTACTTACCCAGGTCGAATTAATCAATTAGGTTATTGCTCTGCCTTCAAGATCGATTGTTTGGGCTTAAAATCGATAGTTGACTTACACTGGGCTTCTGAATACTCATACTAAATTGCCAATACATTGATTCCATCGGCAGTTATTACAGTTTAGGCAGACTTGGAAAATCAATAGGTGTCAGCCTTATGGGGCTTACAGATACACATATAAATATGTTTTTGTCGATACATTTATTCTTTAGGAAGTTCTATCGTGTTCACAAACACACAACTGAAATTGAAAGAAATAGCTAGGTGTGGCATTCTTTTCTCTGAGGGATTTGGTAGCTCAGAGGTAGAATGCAAGTCTAATAAGCTCAAGATTGCGGGTTTGAAACCACGCCGAGTCCATATTACAAGGGAGGTAAAAATCTTGAGCACGCCGTCCTTTGCACAGCTAAAAGGGAAGGGATAAGACCATTGGATGCTTAGACCCCTAGATGTACACACCAGCTTTTTTCAAATGTGGATTTATCAGTGACGGATCTAGCATGTTTGTGTGTTTGTAATTGGAAAATTTGTTCGCTCGAACGAAGAAATGATTATAGCTATGAACTTGAAATTTGATATGAAGATGCCACATATGCTAACTTAGATTTGATTAGATTTAGGCGGAAATCGGACGAAAATTTAGACCACTTTACTTGAAGGCCTAAATAAATTTTTCGAAACACCGCTTAAATTTATGAGTTTAACAAAAGACTTTACAAATAAAAATTGTAAAAAAAAATGTGAATGTCACTCTGAATATGAAATATAAATTTTTGAAGAATGCTAGGTTTCAGAGATACTAAAAACCGTCCTAAAATGTCGTTTTGATATATTTTTTTTAGATTTACGCGAAAACAGTCATTCTTATCGAAAAATTGGTTCTTATCAAATATATTCCTTATTAAATTTTCAATCAAAAATAAATTTCAGTAGGAAATATTTTTACGAAATTTTTAAATTATAAGGCATGGCAATAAATACAAAAGTATGTTTCTTATTAGGGGGCCATGGTGGCCGTGCGGGCTAGAGCGTTGGGCTTTGGTCGCATGGTCTCCACTATGGTTTGCGGGTTCAAATCCCGTCCGGGAGTGAGTTTTATTTCGTAGATAGAACTCCCTCCCGGGGCCATGGAAGTCCTAAATAACTAGATAAACCACACATTGACGTGGCTAATATGCACTGTACAAAAAGCAAAAAAAAAAAAAATGTTCTTATTATTTTTTTTTATGTATATTTTTTTGTTTAAAAGGATTAAACATACGAAAAAATCTCTATATATACAAAAAATATATATATATGTATATAGGTTAGGTTAGGTTTTATGACTCATGCCTGGGCTTTAACAAGGTCATATCGCCTACTACCAGAGCGCTCTTTCGTCACTCTGGTGGACATAAGCCCGACTCTACTGTGAGAGTCCTAAATTTTGCCTACCCTAAATTTTTATTCACCTAGGGCAGGGGGTCTTTAACGAATAACTGACATCGTACAGACTCGGGACCATCGCTTAACGTCCCATCCAAAGGACGAAGAGCTTAATTTTATTTTACCTCCCAGATAAAATAAACTAAGGGCCTCGGTCGGGTTTCGAACCCACGTTCTTGAGCTCAGAAGACAAGCACGCATACCACTGAGCTACAGGCGCCCTCTATGTAGGTATATATATGTAACTGGACGTTATTATACCAATAATTTATGTATAGGTCACTCTTTCTCTCCCCCTTTCTCGTCTTTCTCAAATTCGTCTCTCACAAATTCAGTTCAAACTGGCATTACTGGGTACAAGAAACTCTCAGAAGACTTCGAACTTTGTGAGAGGGAAAGGGGGGATGGTGGTGATTTGTAAAAAATGTTGTCAGTCTAATAATGTCCTCTGCCGCCCACATCACATATTACAGTGTGTTTTCCTCTATTAGTATCCTAGACTCATCATATAAATTAATGAATTTCCCGCCCAATTCTGAGTACATTTCTCATTTTCTTCTTGTTGCTAAATGATTCCTGTCATCCAGCGGGTCTCGTTGATTTCCGACATGATGAAAGTAGACAGGATGTATTTTCCAGGAGAAATGGTCCTAGTGGGAATGTCATGGCTCTGGACCGCACTGTCATTCTCAAAACCTGTCAAATTTCACATCAAAGAGCGGGATTCCCATAGCTCCAAAAGGGCTCTAACTTCTCTAACTGCCTTCAGAACTCATCCATGAATATATCGCTGTTACTGGGCAATTAGTCAAAAATAGTCATTTTTCAGAGAAACCAAAAGGAAAAACGATTAGTCAAATTTCAATGAAGACTAAAACTGAATTTTTGGTTCCGAGATTGTTTTATCTGTAATTTGTCTGAAAATTTACTTTTATTGTGTTTGCAATTGAAAAACGTTGTCGTTGACTAATAAGCGAATTAATCAACTAAGTTTTTGTTCTCTAAAACGAATCGACCGAAAGAGGCCAGCAGGAGGATACTGGCCTCCAGTCTAGCTCCTAAGGGTTGCTGTGCTTGAAGACATGGAACTTGGAAGTGAAGAAGAGGCGTCTCGATGTCTTCAAGAGGTGAATACTTCACAGGAAGTACGATTTCACCCAGGAGGACGAAGTTTGGTGCATCCCAATCAGGATACGTACGCACTATATACCGAAGCAAAGTGATCCCACTGAAGAAGACCTATCCCGGAGAAGATTCCCTCCAATAAGTCACATCGAGAAGGCGGCTGGAATCAAGGCTTCAGCAAACTCCACATCGAATTGAAACTCTATAAAGAAGGACATGACAAAACTATATTTTCTTAGATTGGAAAGGCATCCAGCCATATATCATCTCTACAAACGAGAGGGCTTTCGAATGAAAGATTTGTGGTGAGGTCAGTATTAACTAGCCATTCTCAAGATTTGGTAAAATAAACTTAAGCACGTCATCCTTCAGATGGGACGTTAAGAGATGGTCCCGAGCCTGTACGATGTCAGGTACTCGTTAAAGACCCTTGGCCTAGGTTCATGTCAACCAGAGTGACGAAAGAGCGCTCTGGTAGTAGGCGATATGACCTCGTAGTTAAAGCCCGGGCATGAGTCATAAAACCTAACCTAAACTATATATATATAGTTGTAAATAACACTGATTAAGCAAATAACACTCCGTTATCTTGGGTAACAGCTGAAGAGAGAAATAGAAAAAAAAAAAAATAAGATAAAAATAGGTAGTTAAATGATAAAAGTAAAGGTAAGCATAAAAAGTGTGTAGATGATTAAATCTTCAATCAACTAGTAGGTCTCGAGGCCATTGCCATCACTATAATGACCGACAGAAGGGGCATCTTATTCTTTCGGATAGGTTAGGTTAGGTTTTATGACTCATGCCCGGGCTTTAACTACGAGGTCATATCGCCTACTACCAGAGCGCTCTTTCGTCACTCTGGTGGACATGAGCCCGACTCTACTGTGGGAGTCCTAAATTTTGCCTACCCTAAATTTTTATTCATCTAGGGTAGGGGTCTTTAACGAGTACCTGACATCGTACAGGCTCGGGACCATCGCTTAACGTCCCATCCGAAGGACGGCGTGCTTAAGTTTATTTTACCTCCCAGATAAAATAAACTAAGGGCCTCGGTCGGGCTACGAACCCACGACCTTGAGCTCAGAAGTCAAGCACGCATACCACTGAGCTACCGGCGCCCTCTTTCTTTCGGATATATAATATCAATTATTTTTTTTCATATCATGTCTTCGAAAGAATACAATTTTGAAAGTACCAATCTCTTGCCATTCTACGAGTTTCACCTTACTTATTTTTATAAATGAATATATTTATCGTTTTTAAGACGCTATTTATTCAGGCCTGAATGGAAGCTCAGTAAATCAACAAAGACATCCTTTGAGCATTTATTTACATTTTTAAATAAATGTATACAGAGTTAGTATAATATATTATATACGAGTATTTACTTCTGGAATATAGGATTAAAAAAAAAAAAAAAAAAAAAATAGACTTCATGAGTTTTTTTAATTATCTAAGTGCTTTCATGCTTTCTGTACTAAAGTAACGGATTTAGCTTTGTAACCTTCCGCTTGAACTAAATTATGAAAGTCTAAGGCCAAGGGTTTGTTACATGAAGCGCTGATGGTTACACGATTTCCTGTAGAAGAACCTACGGATCTTAGTAAGCCACACGGGTGTACCTGATAAGGCCAAATAAAGATCACATTTGCACATGAGATTCATTAATTTGCTAGCTTAAATTTCGTACCTCTTGGAATATATTATTGATAAGTATCTGACCAAAGTGATGTCCGCAAAGATGAACTCTCTTTTTTCATTAACTCCTAGTTCCGTTCAGAGTTGAATCTGAGAGAATCAAAAGATGTGACAATTCCTGAAGACAGAATCAGAACTCACAGATGACAGAGGATGTCTAGCGTTGTGATTGGAAAGGATGACTCATGAGTGGCAGGGGAAAGACACTGCCTGAGGCAATCACTAACTTCTAGTTTAGCGAGGAGTAATATCACCCAACACTCACTAACTTCTAGTTTAGCGAGGAGTAATATCACCCAACACTCACTAACTTTTAGTTTACCGAGGAGTAATATCACTAAACACTCACTAACTTTTAGTTTAGCTAGGAGTAATAGTACTAAACACTCAATAACTTCTAGTTTAGCGAGGGGTAATAGCACTAAACACTCACTAACTTCTAGTTTAGCGAGGACTAATAGCACTAAACATGGATTAAAATAAATAATACTACAAAAAAATTGAATGAAATAATATGTATAATAGTATTATTTTTATACTCATATTTTCAAGTATTTATAAATAAATGGAAATTCCATTTCATTTAATTTTTTTATAGATATCTATATATTATAGAAATGAAATATATAATAAATAGAGTAGATATATTTTTTGATGTAATTATAGACGTTCTTACATCCCTTCCTCAGGTCACAATGTACAAAGTGTAGAAAAGAGAAAAAACAAAATAATAACAATGATAAAATATATAGGTATCTATAAATAAATGAAAAATAAATAACATCCACCAGGGAGTAAACTGTACCCATATCAAAAGTGATCGATTGTAAGTACTAGATCGATGTGCTAGTTGTGACTGTTTTTAGTTTCTGAAATAAGTACTTTTGAAATAATATTTATTAAGTATAATAATTTGCGACTAAAAGTTTTTTTTCACAACCCCAATCACCATAGCCAATGAAATTCCATCCGTACTCCTTTTGTAAAAAAAAATAGTTGGTCATTTTATTGAAGAAGATATCTATGGAGGAACTCTGCCAAAAAAAAATAAAATGAAACTATGCATCAAATAATATTTTAGAATATGAAACACGACTATTTAAATTTTAATTTTAATATAAGAGCAGTAGAAGAGATTGAAATATTTGTAACAAAAATAGTTCAAAAACTTTGGCGCCCGAACAGGGCTCTCTCTCTGACAGTTTCTAATACAACTTTTAAACCCTCCCGTTATAATGGTCTTCAAGCCTGCTAAAATATTGGCACAATCCAATTTGTGAATTCGTTCAAAACGAATAATTAATAAGTTGAAACAGGAGGAAAATGTTTAAACCTTGAGTAAAGGGCTACAGAGGACTTAACATTCAAATGTTGACAAAGGTTTCCATTTACCGCCTCGTATGAAAGGACCCTTCGACCCTTCGATTAACCCTAAAGACCGCTCAAAGAACATTTGACGAAGTTCAAAGCCATTCACGTCTTTTGATGTTGTGGGGCCCTATGTAAAACCTTACATCTTATAGAGGGGATCAAAGCACTTTCAAACCTCAACACAGAACCTTACAAGATGGAGGTAAAACAAATTTCAAGAAGGAATAACTTAAAGAGAAAATATTTTCATAAACAGAGTAAATAGAAAGGGGCAGTGGGACAGGCAGTATTTCCTACTTCTCCACCTATAAGAGGTAGAGGGGAAGTTATGATAGAATGAATGTATCGATACGAAATTTAAATGTGAATCCAGAACTCTCTAACTACAACAGCCATCGATTTTCAGCCAAAAAGTGTAATAACTGCCGATAGAATGAATGTATCGACACGAAATTTTAAATGTGAATCCAGAACTCTCTAACGACAAAAGTTATCGATTTTCAGCCAAATCGACCAAGGGAAAGGGGGGATTGGGGGGAGACGACATTTTATATATACGACCAAAAGAAAAACCAATAAGAAAAACAGCTATCGATTTTCAGCCAAATTGGCCAAAGAAGAGGGGAGGATTAGGGGTTAAAAACTTTAAAACTCTCGTTTTACCGTATGAAGACGACTTCTATGTTCTGTAAAGGGTCAGAAATACGATATTAATTTCTATTTTAAGTTCTTACTGGGACTCCATGTTTTCCGACTCCGTGTTCCAAAAATAAAAATGAAAAAATTAAAATCTGTTTGAAAGTGTCTGTGAATGTGTGTGCTTGTGAACATGATAACTCCCGATAGAATGAATGTAACCACGCGAAATTTTATATGTGTATAAAAAAAAATAGTATTGATTTACAGCCGGATCGGCCAAAGGGAAGGGTAGGATTATGGGGGTGGCTTAACACAAATTGTATAATGGCTGCCGTTGTAAAGAATTTATCGACACAACATTTAATATGTAAATTCAAAACCCTATAAAGAAGACACTTAATTAATATAGGGGGGTTTCAGATGAGAGGCTGAGGTCAACTATTGATTTTTAGCCCAAACTTTCGACTGGTTTTTGGAGGGAGAGCGTAAACATAATTGATTAATTAGTGTTTTTTTTTTGTTTTTTGTTTTTTATTTACATATAGATATTTACAACTGTATAAAAATAAATACAACAAGCAAATGTGCTAGTAGAGATAATGGCAATGTCAAAATGTCAAGAGGGGAGAAATCACCCAGTGGAGTCACTGATTTACTCTCTTTTGTAACTTGTCACTGTCACTGCTGCTGCTAAGGAGGTCCCTAGGCCATTGACGCTTAAGCCGTCGTTGGGGAAGTATGGCAGAATGGAGGGCAAGGACTAGAGGATTATTGTGGGAACTAAGAAGGGAAAATAATTTTTTATAATACATATCATTAAGGAAGGTATGTGAACTTGAGATAAGTCAAATTTGACTAATATTGTATGATAAGACAGTTGAGGGCAAACTTGACTAAAGTTACGCATATTGTTGAGCTTCTCAACCAAGTTTATGTCAAGCGCTTAACTACATTGATGTATCGTCCTTATACGTAATATAATAGAACAAGACTTCTGGAGGAATAAAGCAAATATTGTACGAAAAGTACATATACATGTACAATCTCGGTATTAAATATTCTATAGACAAATTAGTTTTTTTTATTTAGATATATACTATATATATACCATGTATGAACTCAGGGGGGAGGAACCAAACACGTTGCTGCTTTAAGAAAGTCCTTTATGGCTAAATCGTACATTATTATTACCTAAATTTTTTTAGAATTTATTTATTCAGTTTTTATTAATTTCATTTTACTTTTTTTGATAGTTTTGTTATTACTACTAATCATACGTGTGTTAGACTCAAGTAGTTATAAATCTAATTTATAAGCTATCTTAATGTATAGATTCTTTTGACGTATCCTATTACCATGTATTGGTTTAACGGAAATAAATTTATTATTATTTAAAAAAAATATATATATTATTATGCAGTTTTATTAAACGTAAAATGGGCCATCGGCAGTGTGGTATATTATAATGGATTGTAGTTACTGAGAAGACGTTGTATCTTTGATTTTTTGGCTGATCCCCATATCCCGATACCGTAAGTCTAGATGGGTTTCAGTATGATGTATATGTGAAGTTTATTCTCGAGATAATGCCGATCGTCGTCCAATGATTGATTTCAGTTGTCCAAATCGTATTTTTTGGTCTGTGCGTTTCAGTCTGATGTAGGTTGTCCAAGTTAAGCATTGTCGGAAGAATTGACAATGAAGATGATTTCTATAAGCCCAAATTGATGATACTTTTTTAAAAACATACATTTTTTTTGGAGAGATGTGTAACATTTAGTAAAAATAAAGTAAAAATGTATATTTTTTAAAAATATTGTGTATTTCACAAAATATATACAATATATGATAGTACTCCATATATTATATATATTTTGTGATATAGACAATATTTAAAAAAAAAAAATTTTTTTGCTTTATTTTTAACACAAAAATAGCTGAATGGGAGAACTAGTTGAAATAGCGAATGAATAAAGATGATTTTTCTCAATAGAATAGACAGAATCTCATCCAAAAAGTCACAATTTAAAAATGGAGAACATATTTTAGCTCAAATTAATGACGAGTATTACAAATAATAATTTGAGTAGAGCTAATAACTTTCCCAAAAGAAAAATGAGTAAGATGTCTTATAAAAAGGCAACTTGCCACTCAGCCAGAGAAAATGACCCATCTTACAGACAAAAGAAAAATAATATAAAATTGTTTTTTTTTTTTTTTGTTAAATAAAAAAGTGAAGATCCCTCAGCCTTTTTAGAAGGAAGATGATTTGTCTTGCCCACTCCGGAACTTAAGCTCCGCTATAAAAATATTTCTTTCATTTAAAAGCTCTTTAAAATGACTTATAAGGTAATTTTTTTGTGAGTGGCATTGAAAACAGTCAACTTTTGTAGTTTTGTGGCTTCCTCATTTCAGATTTAATTATCAAATATTGCTTATATATTTTGAGAAAAAAAAAAAAAAAAAAAAAAAAAAGTCGATGAATTATCCGTAGGCCACTATGGGGCTTCTAAATCCTCGTATTAAATGTTGTATAGATAGATTCACTCCTCGGGCGATTTCACCGAAAATGATTAGGTTCCATTCTTATGAGATTTTAAATTTATATACGAAATTTTCTACATTCTAGGTTAGGTTAGGTTTTATGACTCATGCCCGGGCTTTAACTATGAGGTCATATCGCCTACTACCAGAGCGCTCTTTCGTCACTCTGGTGGACATGAGCCCGACTCTACTGTGGGAGTCCTAAATTTTGCCTACCCTAAATTTTTTTTATTTATATAGGGTAGGGGTCTTTAACGAGTACCTGACATCGTACAGGCTCGGGACCATCGCTTAACGTCTCATCTGAAGGACGGCGTGCTCAAGTTTATTTTACCTCCCAGATAAAATAAACTAAGGGCCTCGGTCGGGCTACGAACCCACAACCTTGAGCTCAGAAGTCAAGCATGCATACCACTAAGCTACCGGCGCCCCCCATACAAAGAACACATAGTAAAAATAATTTTGTGCAAAAACAGCTGTTGTTGTCTACAAAAAGGCTAGAAAAAATGCATTGAATTCAATTGAAATCTATTTAAAGTATTAATATATTCATAAAGAACATACAAGGTGAGAAGTTACTGATAATTGTTAAAACATTAACTGAGTTTTTTATACAGATATGCCTGACTCAGCTCAGTTTTTGCAAACAGCAGAATGTATTGCACACCTAGTTTTAGTAATGGTTAACATCTTAGCTCGAACGCCGCCCCAAAAGATCGTACAGTAGCTGATCTCATGAAACCGAAATCAGTGCGCACCCAAGCTAAATTGTGAAGGGGATAGGTGAGCATCTCAATAAGGAGATCTTGACTGGATATAGCTCTGACGGCGTCTTTACTTCGTTTTCGTGTATCGTTATTATCGTTCACAGATAGACCGATAGGACATTTTTTGGAATAAGGGGAAAACAAAACCGTATGTGTGTGCCTTTGAACACTAACTGCAGAATAACTTCCGATGGAATGAATATATCAACACAAAATTTTACATCGTCGATACAAATGCAAAGTATCGAATGTGAAAAAACGCATTTTTCGTTTTCGGTCTATAGCGAGAGCTTTAGGACGGATGAATGTTGTAGCGAACCCTCGAATCTGAATTCAAGTTGTAAAGGCGAGGAATAACCCTGGCAAAGGTTCGAATATCCAAACTATGTAATGATGTTCAAAATCAAAGTGACGAATAAAAAATTCGTTATTCTGCATTCGGTATTTTGAACAAAGTTTTTGAACTGGGAGGTTTCAATGTCTCGAATGTACCACATGCGTTTTAGATCTGGTTCGAATAGGAACAAAATCAAATTCCCTGCATGGCAAAGTATTGAATATGTCATGTTCGTGTGTTTGTAGTTGCAATTTTTTGTAAAAAAATGAGCTGTTTTAAAGCAGACTATCGATTGTGACATATTCAATAGTTTGCAATGTAAATATTTAAATATTATACAATGCAAACTAACGAAAATGCCACATTCGAAAGTTTGCGTTGTAAATTATAGAAAAATAATCATCAATTATAGATAATCAAACTAACGAATGTGCGTTTTGACTAATTAAGATACATAATTCGATAAAATTCTTATAGAGTCATCTATAAGGCATAACACCACGTATAATGACAAAGGCAAAAAATGTTCGACAATAAGCACTGATTTTGAATGAACCATGAAACAGTTTATTCACTCTCCTGGGAAGTGGTGTTTTTCACATTCGATATTTAGCATTTGTATCGACGATATGTGAATCCAGAACCTCATAAGAACGACACCTGTTGAATTTCAGCCCAATCAGTCAAAGGGAAGGATGAGATTAGGGATGATAAAACAAAAAAACCAATAAGCTGTTTCAGAGTGAGAGTAAAAATTTAGTTGACTAATTCGCTCTGGGGAAGTACATTGTAGTATACGAGTACCTATTACTACATACTTTCTCCATGAATCACTTCTATTAACAACCTCATAAAGCTTTCCAGGAATAAGAGTTCCAATGTAAAGTTATACAACCTGAGACTATGTGGGTTCTGAACTGCTGACTATCTTCAAAAGGGGTAACTACCTTAAGTCTGGGGTTCTCAAAGTTTGCGATATCCAGGGCTCTATATAATGACAAATTAATTAATGCCTCCCCTTAATCGAGCGCCCTCCCCCTCCCCCTCCCCCGTCGACCTGGGACCAAGTGAATATTATTTATAATAAAGGAAGAATTAACTGGATTTTTAGATAAATAAACATTTTTTTTACTGTTGCTAGGGTGCAACAAACAGCATCTATGATGGTATTGATATGTTGGCGTGAAGGGCATGTGAGAGGAAGGCTACCCAGTGGTAGGTCCTCAGGACGAAAATTTATCTTAATTATTAGGACAAGAACAGAAAAAAATTAAAATAAAATAAAATAAATAAATAAAAAATAATTGAAAGACAATTTTGATGGATGGGTAAGAGAGATGAAAAAATTAAAGGAAAATTATGTAAAAAAAAATTTAAGAACGAATATGATTCAAGGTGGCAGTAAGTCGCGGTTCCATCTTCTCTTCAACCTTCGTGGGGGTTTTGTGGTAAGTGTTGTGAAGATAATGTACGTATTTCTGGGTTTGTATGTTTGTAGTTTTCTAAAAAACCGTATGTAAGTAGTTTGAAAAATAAACTTAAAAAAAATAATATTTTTCATAAAAAATATGTAAACTATCGTTTTAAATGAATTGAAACCCTTAGAGAGATAGAAAAATATTTGGCGTATGCAGACGATGTGTAACGGCACGCATCAATTCGGTCGTTGAAGCCCCTCACGTAGAGACATAATTACAAAAAATGAAATTTAATAAGGATCATTTTCGGCAAGAAGAAATTTTCCGATATGACTAAAAGTTTTCGCGTAACTCAAAAAACGTCTAAAAAAAGGAGTTTCAGAACGAAATTTTACGAACGTTTTTGGCATTTATCTCGCAAGCCGGGCGACCTGTGAAAACTAGTATTTCATATAAAATTCAAAATCTATTCACATCTAAGTTAGTATGTCTTAGGTAGCTATAATAATTTTTATAGTTAAAGCGCTGACAAAGTTCCAATCACATACACACAGACAGGCATATGTGGGCGTGCTTGATAATCGGGGGTTCGAATTCCGGCCGGAGGCCCTTAGATTTTTTATCTAGGAGGTAAAAAAACCTTGAGCTCGCTGTCCTTCGGATGGGACGTTAAGCGATGGTCTCGAGCCTGTGTGATGTCAGGTACTCGTGAAAGACCTCAGCCTAAATGAATAAACCTAGGACTCCAGAAGAGTCGGGCTCATGTCCACCAGAGCGACGAAAGAGCGCTCTGGTAGTAGGCGATATGACCTAGTATTTAAAGCCATAAGAGTCATAATAACCAACAGATATCATGATGAAAATGATCAAGATGTGTTTAGACCACTCGATCTCGGATTTTCGCACGATTATAATACTTTTTTATACTAATTTGTTCTTGTAGGAGATATATCTTCAACATCGATGTTGTATCGAACTGAGTCACTGTTTATTAGTAGCTAATTTCATGCATTCATTGTTGGTATAGAATGTTCTTTTTTTTTCCACATTAATATTCGAACTTATTTTCACTTTTACTTCTCCCGCTACACAAAGTATAGGAGAAGTTATGAAATCGATCAAAAATTCGATGTGGAGTTTTCAACGGAATTTCATGTTTTCCGACTATTTCAAATATGTAAAGAAATGTCTGTCTTTGTGTTTGCAAACATAACTCCTGATAGAATGAATGTATTGACACGAAATTTTATATGTGAATATAAAACCCCATTACGTGCCGATGTAATGAATGTATCGGCATGAAATTTCATATTTAAAGTCAAAACTTAATGAGGACATTACCTGTCAAACTTCAGCGATATCGGCTGAAGGTAAGGGGGCGTTCAGGGGATTATTTTTTTTTTGAGTTCAGATTCAGCTGTTTATTTTTATTCCAAATAACTTGGTTTTTTTATATTAACGTCAAATTCCAGTGGAATGTCTCGGATTTTTACAAGAATGCATGCAATACATCTTAATACTGAACGTATGAGGAAGAAAAATGACGCATATTATTAATCTAACATTAGATTATATTTTTCATTTTAGGATTATCCGCCAGATATGCCTTGTTTAATCCGAAGCTAGATTCAAATGCAGCCAAAACAGCGTGGCTCTCTCTGTGTTAGCTCTTCTAAACCAACCCTGAGCACCACTCAACATTTGCATGGGATATTTTCCTTGAGCAATCCTTCATCCCTTAAGCCAAATCTGAGATAAACAACGAATGGAAATTGGATTTATCCATTATCCATTGTGTCAATATTGTTTCAATATTTAATTCTTCGTTCGACAAGGCTCTGCTGTCCTTTCCTTGTAGTTCATATTGATAGGCGTTTCGCAAGCGTCTATTTCAGCATCTCTCTTGTATACATTTTACACCTCAAATCTGCCATTGTTACAAATATATGCTCCAACAAATATTCCAACACACATTCCTTGTTCACATTATTGTAGGTATGAACCTGAAATTTAGATTGGAGACGTTTCATTTGCTAACTTATACTTATTAGAAATCTGAGGCAAATTGAGATCACTTTACTTCGGGTCCTAAGTACATTTTACAAGATAACATAAAACTGTCGTAATGAATTTATCGACACAAAATCAATATGAGGATTTAGGAGCCCCTATGTAAGTCAACTAATGAATATTAGCGCAAACGGTCGACTGGTTTTGGATTGTGAGCGAAAAGTGGAGATTCATCGACTTAAGTACTTCTATCACATTGAATGGTCTTAGTGCCTCTTGGCCATGAAACGAAGAATTTAAAGATATCTCAACGTTAGATAAAGCAGTGCGAAACAGGGTCTATTTTTTTCCAATCTAAACTAAAATACGTAGAAAAACATTGATACCTGTTGAACGTAGAGGGACTCAGGCCACAGGAGATTTGTAAAACTTTTTAAGGACTTTATCCCTAACAAGAGGGGAGAAAACAGCCCTTATGTGAACTCAATGTAACTCTCCCTTACTAAGGAATATTTTATATCACTTTCTTGTTTCACCAAATGGAATGGACATAAATAGTAAGCCACACAAGTTGATAATTCAACTAGAATGTGCTAAACTTTCCCCACATTCTGGCACTACGTACTTATATCTCACAGACCAGTTTAGAAAGGATTTAGGCTTTCTACCATCTACCTGCGTAAATAAAGTAGTGTTTTACTTGCAGCTGTAAGAAGTATAAGGGAACTTATGTAATTTATCAAGAATTCAACAACAACAACGAAAGTTACATATGGTTCACATATATGGATTAGATCCATGATATGGAATACACCCTACCCCATATATATCGATAATCGTTCGGAAATGTATATTGATTGAGCGGTTATTCACCAGGAGCGCTCTGATGCCCCTAGGTGGGTCCTCAACCAACATCATTCTGTACAATTCCTTGTCGAGCAACGAGTCTAGCAACTTGCCCCACAGAGAAAAGACACATACGAGGTTCTGTATATTGAATTATAATTGAAATATATTTGAGATAATTTATTATATATATATTATGTGTATAGTCTTTAGAGGGATCCCTGTAGTAGAAATTTATCCAGTCTATTCTTATTTTTGAAGTTGGTATTTTGAGTTTATTGAAGATTAAATTTCCTCGTTTTTCTTTTATATCAATTGTTTTTATTTTCACTCTCTCACCCCTTTCCCAGCAGAAGTGACGACCATCTAGACTCCTGACTTTTTTCCTATCGGAAATATAGGTTTTTTAGGAGGGTTTTTGTCGAGTTTTAGCATAACTAGAATTTCCGCCCTCAAGTGTTTTTGATGTCCTTTCGCGGTTTCCACTGCTAGAAATAGAGAGAACATCATTACAATTGATATTCAGCCAAATCGACAAAAGAGAGGGGAGTTTAGGGAGGGGCTCATTTCAAAAAATCTAATAACTGTTAATGTAATGAACTTATCGACACAGAATTTAGTACGAGGATTTAAGAGCCTCTGTACCTATTGAATAATCGCGCAAACGGTCGACTGGTTTTGGAGGGGAAACAACAATTAATTAATTAATTGCGTTGATTGCAATAATTCCTTATAGTAAAAACGTAATAATTCTATCGCTTTGAATGGTTTTAGTGCTTCCTGATACTGAAACGTATACTCGGCGACACGAAATAAGGCGGGTGGGTGGAAATGCGGCGTTGTCAATTCATGCTTCAACACCCACTCGTGGTTCTCACAGCGTTGTCACATAAGGTGCTCTCGGGGCCGGCCACGCCCCCTTTCCTCGATCCCTGGTTCCAAGTGCGGCAACATAGCTTATTTCGTCTCGCAGAGTATAGACTTTGAAGACCTGAGAGGAGTAATGGAGTTGCAAAAGTGGTCTATTTTTTTCCAATCCAAAATACATAGAAAAACATTGATACCTGTTGAACGTAGACGGGGATTCAGGCCACAGGAGATTTGTAAAACTTTTTAAGGACTTTATCCCTAACAAGAGGGGAGAAAACAGCCCTTATGTGAACTCAATGTAACTCTCCCTTACTAAGGAATATTTTATATCACTTTCTTGTTTCACCAAATGGAATGGACATAAATAGTAAGCCACACATGATAATTCAACTAGAATGTGCTAAACTTAGCCCACATTCTGGCACTACGTACTTATATTTGACAGACCAGTTTAGAGAGGATTTAGGCTTTCAACCATCTATCTGGGTAAATAAAGTAGTGTTTCACTTTCCTAGCTATAAAAAGTATAAGGCAAGTTATGTAATCATATCAGCAGAATTTCAGATTTTCCGACCCCTGATTCTAAAAATTATAAAAAAAAAAGAAAAAAAGTACGGCCAAATGAAAGGAAGGGGTCGTGGGGGCTCAACTGAAAAGCCCTATTAACGGTTACTGTGATGAATGTATCGACAAGCAATTTCATAATCAAATTTAGAACGACATAAGGACATCATTTATTAATTTTCCGCGAAATCGATTGAAGAGAACAGTGTGCAGAGGGGTGTCCGACATAGAAACCCTAATAATAATAATACATTTATTTCCGTTAAACCAATACATGGTAATAAGATACGTCAAAAAAATGTATACATTAAGATAGCTTATAAATTAAATTTATAACTACTTAGTCTAATAGACCTATGATTTGTAGTAATAACAAAACTATTAAATAATAAATAACTAATGGACATAAATAGTAAGCCACACAACATGATAATTCAACTAGAATGTGCTAAACTTTCCCCACATTCCGGCATTACGTACTTATATTTGATAGACCAGTTTAGAGAGGATTTAGGCTTTCTACCGAAACTATTAAATAATAAATAACAAATAATAAAACTATTAAATAACTGCTGTTGTAATGAATGTATTGACACAAAATTAAGTATGAGAATTCAAACGTCACAATGTATATCAAATATTGAGTTATAGCCTGTGCTAAAGAAAATAAAAAAAAATTAAAATTAAAATAATTTAAATAATAAATATTAAATATAATTATATAATAAAATTACCACATTTTCTGTCGAATTTATAGTTTGTCTTCTACTAAATTTTGACTTCTACAGTAATTTCCGAAAAGGGCCCTAAAAAAATATCAAAAGTTCAAGACGTGCAATTTTGATGAATGTGCATGTATTTAAAATTTTTTCCATTTGGATTTCTTCTAAATTTACTAAAGAGATGCCATATTGTTTTTTTTTAAATTTTGGAAAAATGTTAAATTTAATCCAAAGGTATAAATTATCTTTCTGGGTTTACAGGGAAAATGAATAGCATAGAATAAGAGAACAAATATCGGGTTTATATTTTCCTAACCTACATTATGCATTGAATAACTAAGATTGGAGATAAAAAAAAATGAAATTATTTTACAAAAAGAAATCTTACGAACTAATTACTTAAAACTATATCAGTCTTTTTTCTGTTTTATAGTGAGCACTATTTATAATTCTTTTATATTTTGGGCATATTAAACATATAAATAAATAAAAGTACCTTTGCACATCCACTTCAATGTTGTTTTCACTCCTACCACTATCTTAAGCCTAAAAACAACTCTCTCTCTAGACTGTCCACCTCCACATCTCAACTTAGACTGTCTCACACTCTTAGAACAGCAGATCGTCTTTTGTACTCCATTCATTGGTTGTTCACATTTCGTTTTAAAACAAAATGTGACTTCATATATTTATTCACTAATTAAGTTACTTCACTCCTAACAGCTGTTTTTTTTTTGTTTTTTTTATACAAATAGTAATAATTAATTTTATAATTTTTTAATAATTTTAATGTGTGTTTTGTTTTACATCACAAACCCAAACGGTTGATTGGTTTTGGAGAGACAGCCAAATAGTAATAATTACTATTATCAATTATTGATTTTTTTTTTAAATTTTGGAATTAGATGTTGGAAAAAAGAAATTGATTTGAATACTCAACATCGAATTTCTGACTGGGTCACTAAATTAGTACATTCATAGGTAACTTTCTTTACTTCATTCAAAATAGATATCCCAAGATCATCCTTAGGATCTTAGATATTTTCTCACTAATAAGGTGTTGAAGACGAGATATCTTTTGACTGTTCGAGAAGGATGATCAAAAGCTTGGGGATGCACTTTCCAGATTAAACAACCTTTTGAGACATGTCATAGTGATCCTGATATCCTGTACTCTCCTATAACAGGGTTATAGTACTCCCCTATAACAGGGTTATAGTACTCCCCTATAACAGGGTTATAGTACTCCCCTGTAACAGGATTACAGTACTCCCCTATAACAGGGTTATAGTACTCCCCTATAACAGGGTTATAGTACTCCCCTATAACAGGGTTATAATACTCAACTATAAACATGATTATAGTACTCCCCTATAACCTTGTTATAGTATTACTCTATAACAAGGTTATAGTATTCCCTTATAACAGTGTTATAGAACTCCCCTATAACAGGATTATAGTACTCCCCTATAACAGGGTTATAGTATTCTCTTATAACATGATTATAGTACTCCCTTATAACAGGGTTATAATATTCTCTTATAACATGATTATAGTACTCCCTTATAACAGGGTTATAGTACGAACGATGACAGGTACACGTTAAATACCTCTACCATAGATTAATAAAAAACTTGGGTTGGCAAAATTTAGTACTTCCCCAGTAGGGTCGGGTTCAAGTCCACTAGAGCGACGAAAGAGCAATCTGGTAGTAGGCGATATGGTCTCGTAGTTAAATCGGGACCATGAGTCGCAATAACTAACTTTGCAATCTATGTCATTATAGTGAAATAATAATTAATATTATCCTCTTTGTCGATCTTCGCCGACACGAACTTGTCACTAGAACAAGAATTTATGAACGTACCACTAACACAGCCGTAGAGAATGTGCTGTCACTGATCTCACGAATATGAAGGACTTTTCTTCCATCGATCAGCTCTCACGTAACATTGTTCTACCGCCGATTATAGATTATGATGCTGGTGTCAAGGACCAACTGGTCTACCTAGATCTGCAATCTCTCCGGGAATCTCCAACGTCATCCCATCGACTGCAGAACATGAGATTTGCAGTGACATATCAACATGGACACCGCGTCCGTTCGTCCTCCGGCAACAAAGCAAATAGATCTTTGATCTTGACACAACCAGAGGCAAAGGACTCAGCTACTGCATGCCGCTAGCGTTTCCTATGACCGGGAATAGCTAGAGATTGTACCCGGGAACGCCTGACCTATCAGAAGACCTAAGTTCCCATGAAGCGCGAGAAGCAGCACTGTTCCCGACGAGAGGTTTTTGGCATCTGCACGAAATATCGTAAAGGGTCTAACCGAATAAAAAGGTGAAAAGTGCCCTGTTTCTATAAGAAGTTTTATAATCATAAAATATGTTCTCAGTCCTCCATCTTTTTTATTAGGCTGGTTAAAGTGAAAAACATAATTTTCAATTTTCATTCTCTGCCATTACTTTATTCGAAACATTTATATAACCTTGGTGGTGTATTTTTATAAGAATAATGTAAAAACATTTTTGCAAATAATCCACACTCAAAATTGGAATTAAAAGAAATTCCTAAAACTTTCGATTTGATTTTTGAGTACTTCTTTGAATGTCCCTTGAAAATATATTTTTTAAATCCCTTTTTTGATTATCCTTCCACAATATCGATAAATAAATAAATTCTATTGATTAGGGAAGGATTGAGTGATGCAATAGCTTGTGGAATTTCTGCCAAGCTTACGACACTGCCTTCTTCAGGGCCTATATTGACATACAGTAGACCATCAATTATCCGAATGCGTTCCTGTCGGCAAATTAAGATTTGCGCGCCATGTAGTTCTGCTAGTGGCCGCTAGTGTTGTGGCTGCAGCGCTTTCCCCCTCCCTCCCAACTGGCCTACACGCATCGCAGTGGCGCCTAAACGTAAACGCGACAATTATCGTATCAGAACTGACTGGGCCGAATAAAGAATCTTCAGGATTTGAAGAATGCGACCAGGAAAACATTCAAGACTGACTCGAATGTGATGTCGATGACCTAGCTGTCAAGTATTGATGGACGATGAAATCATTGTCAGTGTCATCGACGAAAAAGACCCTTGCAACGACGAGGAAGAGCCTAGCGACAACGACCGTGCTGAATGTAATGCTGTTCAATTGCTGTCTTTAAAACTTGTGTGAGATTTAGCGAGAAAAAACGAGTCTCAGCTCTGAAGCAAAAGAAAATTTTGTATTTCTTTTCTTATACTTTAATGTATTACTTTAGGGATATCGGATGAAGGGAAGGGGGGTTCAGGGGAAGGGGCTCAACACAAAAACCCCAATAACTGCCGATATAATGAATATATCGACATGAAATGTCATATTTAAAGTCAAAATGGCCGGTGATTTCCATTTAATTTTATACTTCGAAACAAAGATTCGAAATTCTTGTCAAAATTCAATATAGAATTTTATACCAATTACAAAACTTTCTCTATACTTGCTGAGAAAGTAATATGAATATGGCAATAGCATAAGGGGGCAGTATATTGTTGGACTGGGCTGCAGAAAAACCTGAGCTGGCCCAGCCTGAGATGTGCCTCTCTGTAGTTCTCTTACCTTTAGAGAAGAAGTTTTCTAGCGGTTTATTTGATATGGGTTTCCGATAAGTGGTTAGAAAACCTGAATACCTCATGGATCGACAACCCTACACCGCCCTTCACTGCATTCCAAAGGTTCTCAACAGACCCAAACCTAGGTCTTTTGGCCTACAGAAGACATGATATCATCTCAAAGCTGTGATACATAGATAAATAAAACAAACACTTTGTTAAATTTCGTCGTTAGAGAGTTCCTGATTATAAAATTTCGTGTCGATACATTCATCCATTCGGGAGTTATCGTGTTCACAGACACAGACAGACAATTTTTTTTTTCATTTTTGGAATCCGGAGGACGGGAAATATGAAATTCCGTTGAAAAATCCGCATCGAATTTTTGATCGATTGCATAACTCCCCCTATACTTATTTTGTCTGGGGAAGTAAAGAAAAAAAAAATACTTTGTGAACTCGATTACTTCCGATAAATAGAATGTATCGACACAAAATATGTATCAAAGGACAACATCTATTGTTTTTCAGTCAAATGGGCCGGGAGAGGCTTAACAGAAAATTTCTAAAAACTGCTGTTTTAATGAATGTAAATTAGATTGGTCGAAAGGAAGGGGGACAAAGAACCAGAGCAAATGAGATTTCAGAAGCCTTAATCAATGTCAACTACCGATTTTTTGCCCAAACGGTCGATTGGCTTTGGAGGGAGAACAAAAACTTCATAGTGAGGAAGTACATAGATGGTGATTCACCGACGAATTTTTACTTTCTTATCTGAGAGGTAAAACAACCTTAAGCACGCCGTCCTTCGGATGGGACGTCAAGCGATGGTCCCAAGCCTGTATGATGACAGTCGTTGAAGACCCCTGCCCTAGATGCATAAACATTGAGGGCAGCCAAAATTTAGTACACCCGTAGTAGAGTCGGGCTCATGCCCACCAGAGTGACGAAAGAGCGCTCTGATAGTAGGCTATATGAATTAATAGTTAAATCCTAACCTATAGGATAATACTAACTAAACTGTACCTAATATCACTTAAGAATAATATTATTAGGAAAAAAGTTTAAGAAGGATAAAAGTCTACTAAACCTGTCGTTGGCTTGGTGCCGGAAAATGTTTTTTTTTTTTTTTTTTTTTTAATATTTGATCTAATAAACAATATTTCAAAAAAAAAAATTTTTTTTTACTTACGATGGGTGTTAAAAAATAAAATAACGGGAATTATCGGTTTTTGAAAAGAATTTTATTTATTTGTCTACATCAATGTTATCCCCTACAATAGTCCCCATTAGATATTATACACTTATGCCAGCGCTTCTTCCATTCCCCGAAACACTTCTGGATCTCGATCTTTGGGATAGCATTTAGCTCTCTTGGCGATGCGCTTTGATGAGATTACATCTATGTTTGTGAAACGACGGCCCTTTAAGGTTCTCTTTATTGTTCGGAACAAAAAAAAGTCACACGGAGCCATGTCTGGCGAATATGGAGGCTGGGGCATCATTACAGTGTTGTTTTTGGCCAAATATTCACTAACAAGCAATGAAGTGTGAGCAGGTGCATTATCTTGGTGCAAAAGCCATGAGAGGTTTCGCCACAAATCCGGGCGTTTTATTTCGGATTGCTTCACGCAAACGGCGTTGCACGGTAAAAGGTACTCCTTATTGATAATTTGACCTTGTGACAAGAACTCGTGGTGCACTATGCCGTTAAAATCGAAAAACACAGTGAGCATGACCTTCACATTCGACCGCACTTGTCGAGCTTTTATACCACTCATAAACCCTAGTTTTACTCATAGCAGACTCACCAAAAGCAATATTTAACATTTCTAAAACATTGCTGCACTTTATTCCATTCTTACAGTAAAATTTAATGCAAATTCTCTGATCCATTTTGTAAACAAATGATCGTACCAAAACACATGTAACCTCTTTGACAGCTGACAGCAGACTAAACATCCGGTTTGGCATACTTCCACAAAGACGGCTTAAGTGTCAATGGCCTAGAGACCTCCTGAGCAGTAGCAGTGACAGTGATTAGCCATAAACGAGAGAAAAACAATGACTAAGGAGTTTCACCACTGTGTGATTTCTCCCCTCATGACATTTCGACATTGCCATTACCTCTTTATTAGCACATTTGCTAGTTGTATTTATTTGTATACAGTTGTAAATAGCTATTTGTAAATAAAAAAAATAAAAAATAAAATTATCTCTGATGTAACAAAAACTTGAACACACCGTCCTTCAGATGAGACGTTGAGCGATGGTCCCCAGCCTGTTCCATGTCAGGTACACGTTTAAGACCCACCCTTACTTAACCTGGGTAGGCGCCATTTAAGACTCTCGCATTACAGTCGGGCTCAAGTTCTCCAGAGCGACAAAAAGTCCTCCGGTAGTAGGCGATATGACCTTGTAATTAATGCCCGAATATAAAACTATCTAGTTACTATTTTGAATTGTTAAGTATGTTGTACGAATAAATAATAAATGATGTAATGTGTGGACAAAAAACTAGTATTGGTTTTTTCTCGGTTTTTATGTTGAGCCTCCCTCCTAAAGCCCCCGTCCCTTTGGTTCGATTTTGCTGAAAAACAATAGGTGTGGTCGTTCGAGGATTCTGGGTTCAAATTTCGTGTCGATATATTTATTCTATCTGGAGTTATCTTGTTTTCAGACGCATAGAATTTTTTTTTTCATATTTAGAATCTAGAGGTCCGTTGAAAACTCCATTGAAAATGTTTGACCGATTACATAAATTTTTATAGGTGTAGAAAGAAGTAAAAAAAAGAAAGCTGCCTGTATTTTTGTCTCTGAAGATGATAACTCCCTATAAATGATATAAAAATGAAAATCTAAATATAAAAAGGGGGCGCCGGTAGCTCAGTGGTATGCGTGCTTGCCTTCTGAGCTCAAGGTTGTGGGTTCATAGCCCGACCGAGGCCCTTAGTTTATTTTATCTGGGAGGTAAAATAAAATTAAGCACGCCGTCCTTCGGATGGGACGTTAAGCGATGGTCCCGAGCCTGTACGATGTCAGGTACTCGTTTAAGACCCCTACCCTAGATGAATAAAAATTTAGGGTAGGCAAAATTTAGGTCTCCCACAGTAGAGTTGGCCTCATGTCCACCAGAGTGACGAAAGAGCGCTCTGGTAGTAGGCGATATGACCTCGTAGTTAAAGCCCGGGCATGAGTCATAAAACCTAACCTAACCTAAAAATCCTAATAATTGATGATATATAAAAAAACTGTTTTAAATATATCGATAACTAATTAACCTCCAATTGTTTACCCAATTAGAAACTGTCTATAAAAACATACATTTTTGAACCAAAATCCACGGATAAAGATAATACTACCATACCACTAATATTTTCAATAATTACAAGTAATATTAAACATATAAGTGAGATATTTTGGAAATAATTTTTTACAGAAGCATAATTATGATGTTGGAAATATATATTAGACTTTGGACACTCTATGTTATAAAAAATAATGTTTCATAGCATAACAAGAAACAAGGTTTAGATTTGATATTAAACTAACAATGTTAATTTTTAGACGTTCATATCTATGTAATATTTTTCAGTTTGTACTTGAAAATGTCCTGATGGATGAAATATTGTATTTCTAAATGAAGAGAAAATAAATTAAATAGAATGAGACAAAAAAGGGCCAAGATTTGGAATTATTGAAATAACTACATTAAATGATAACTCCCTATATCAGGGGTTCTCAACCTTTCAGGCTCTGAGCCCCCCTTCATACTTTGGTGTGTGGCCTCCCTTTACGGATTAATTTAAAAAAGAGTAAATTTATCATATATGTCTAAATTTTAGAATATATGATAAATTTACTTACATTATGTTTGAGTAAAATGAATTTGAACTTAGGCTAGACATACTCTGGTAAGGAATATAAAATCATATTTGTTCAAATACAAATTTTAATTACACAAAAATTATCGAAAAAATCACAACAAAATATCAATAATGTAACCAGAAAAATGTTCGTTACTTTTGTAGTACTAGTGTGAGGGCTGGCACATGCTGAGTCACAGCTAGTTTCTCACGCCTGGCCGGACGCTCACTTACATTTTATTGAGTTAAGCTATAAAGAAATTTCAATGATTGTGTGTTTGGTCCAGCATCAAATTCAATTTTTTGTTGTTGTAAATATACATGAAAAAACAACTGTTTCAAAAACTACAAATTTATTTAATTTTTTTTAAATTTGTTGATGCCTCCCCTTCCACGCCCCCCAGGTTGAGAACCGCTGCCCTATATAATGAATAAAGCGACTCAAAATTTTGTAGAGTCTAGGACCTTGTGAGAAATACACATTATTTTCAGCCAAATCGGCCAATAGGAATAAGAGGATTAGAGGGGGCTCTAAACAAAAATAATAATAATTTCCATTGCAATGAATGCATCGACATGAAATTTTATATTCAACTTTGAAACATTGGACGGCACCTATTTTTAACGAAATCGGTCTAAGAACAAGGAGAACTCAACTCAAAAATCCCAATAACTGAAAAATGATATCAATTTATCGACTGAAAATTTAGTATGAGGATTCAGAAGCCACTATGTAAATCAAATATTTACTGGGTTGCCGGACACTCGGGGATCCAGGGAAACGAAGAGGCGGACCGACTAGCCAAGGAAGGGTCAAGTAAGCCCTTTATGGGGCCAGAGCCGGTGCTGGGAATATAGGAGGCATACCGAACCCGAATTAAAGAATGGACTAAGGTCCTTTTGGAGCGTACTTGGAGAGAAAAGACCACATGCAGGCAGTCGAAGATGTTCCTGGGAGGGGAGTCCAGAGTTCTGAAAGACGGGAGGCTGAACCTCAAAAGGAACGAGCTTAGGCAACTGACTGGAGTTCTCACAGGACATGGTCCGTTCAATAGACACCTACACACTGTGGGAGTCAGGGACAGCCCTACCTGCGATAGATGTGGAGAAGAAGACGAAACTGGGAGACTGAGCACTTCATGAAGGGCTTGGTTCAGGTAGTTTAAGTATAAACATACAGTTAATATAATAAGGGGGAAGCCGAGCGCGTCCAGGGAAGGGATAAGAGCACTGGATGCTTAGGTCCCTAGGTGTAAAACACCAGCCCACCACATATATATTTATAAATCAAATATTGGTTTTGGATGGAGAGCCAAAAACTTAAATCATTAATTTGTGCTGGGGAAGTACATTGTCTGTGATTCAATGATAATTTTTTTTTTTTCCTTTAAAAAGAAAAAAAAGCTAATCCTGACAAAAGATCTTTTTAGACGGAGCAAAGTGAGATATTTAATTTTTTTTATTCAGAAGGCAATTCAATTTGCCGGCAGTGATAGAGAGTTGGGGCTTAAGGGAGGAACCATGAAGCTATCTGCACACAGACAGATGTAAGGAACACAAAGGCAAGGGAATCGTACTTTTTATATCAGACTTTATACTCAGAGCAACAGACTCATGCCCGGGCTTTAACTATGTCACCATATATATGAGTGTATTCCTTGTTCCCAGGATCCCTTATATTCCACCAAGTAGACATACACTACACTGACACTAAGGGGAAATTAATAGTTAATATTTTAAAAATATATCGGGACATATAACATTATATTTATGGGACAAATAATCTGATGTAGTTTAGATCCAGATGGAATAAATAGGCCTTATAGAAGGAATAGAACTAATGGACCAAATCGACGCCTTGTCTAGATTTTAGTTTTGCCAAAATATATATTATAAGGCTGATATAAGTTTTGTTAAATAGAGTTAAAGATGTATATATTGTAACGACTCTTACCTCTTTTAAATTAAAAAGAAAACTATACTATGAGATTAAATGGTTGAAAGTAATAAAAAAATCACATAAGAAGGTGTTACATTTTATAATTATATTATTTAAATTAAAATTTTTTAAACAATATTTTTTTTTTAAATTATAAAATGGTTAGTTACAGGTTGTACACACATAAAATTTACCACATTTAAAAGCTGGCATGATTTTTTCCGACTGATGATTTGATGATTAACTGGTGGGACAATATGTGCTATGGGTTGCAGGTATCACTCCTACGTCCTCTTCTGACTTCTGAAGTTGATTCTTTCGACTATTTCATTTTTTCTTTCTTCTTCCTCTTATCCTCGACTTCTCATCATTGCTTAACGTTCAACATTCCGGGACACTTCCCCTCCTGGTACTATGTACTCAGACAACCGATTTTCACTTCACACCAAACACATTTCTTTTCTTTTTTTATCACTCCACTGACATCCTCACAGACCTGACTCTGAACACACACACCACACTCCTCGTGGGAACCAAAAATCTCCATCTTTTTTTCACTCCTATTTTCTTATTGGCTAAAATTCGTACTGCCTTGAAAACAACAGAACATATGTTTTTTTTTCTTTTATTTATCTTTTATTGATATTTTGTTTTTTTACCATTCTATTTCTCACTCCAAATTTTTTATGATTCCAACTACCTGGTTAGATTTTTTAATAATTATCAAATTATATAATTGAATCTAATAAACTAATCGATTGTTGTATATTATCAAGTTGAGACAACCTGATATAACCTCACACTCCATATTTATCTAATTGTAATTACATTTATTTCTTTTGATTTAATAGTGTAATGGTCAATGTGGACCATTACAATATATGTGATAATAATTTAAATACAGAACAAAACCATTGTAAATACCTTATATATAGAAATATCCAATTTTCCATAATGGAAGGCTGCCCTATGGCATTATAAATACCCAGGCCGGCAGAGCGAGACACACTCACTCTTGTATTTGTATTCTTGTCTTCAACTTTTTATTGTGGGTCTATTGTATTATATTTATTAATTGTATCTAGTTATTTCACTTATATCTGCCGAGCCGTGCCTGGACCCCAATTGTAAGTACAATATCGTCACCTTAATACTACAACTAGATAACTCGAAAATCGGCATGTACGGGATAATTGTACCATTAGTTGTATTTTGCAGATATCTTTGTTGTACTAGAAGTAGACAATTTTAAGAAAATATGTTAAGAACTTATGTAAAAGTGTCAATAGTTCAATTTGGATCATTCTACAACGGCTGATTAAAAAAATATATATATTTGAGTTTTTCTCAAAACTAAATTTCGAGATGTCTAGTTGTAGTATCAAGGTGACGACATATATTTATCTGTTTCTCTTGTGTCTCTTTTATTACGACACCACTACCCCTTTTTAGATATCACTACCACTGCGTATAGCCTCGAGAGAATAATCCTAATTAACTGGTTATAATCGTAATAAAGTGGTAGCAGACCGTGGTCATCGTAATAACTACGAGGTCATATCGCCATTCATCGCTCTGGTGGATTTGAGTCCGTCTCCCGTCCAAAATTTTGCCTACCCTAAATTTTTATTCACCTAAGGGATCTTTAACGAGTACTTGACATCGTACAGACTCGGGACCATCGCGTCCCTTCCGAAGGACTTAATGGCTTCAGTCGCGTTTCGAACCCGCGATCCGAGTGACCACACTTTTTTTTTTGGTCTTATGGTCGATCCAGACCACACCTTAGTGTTCTTTTTATTTCGTACAATTGAATTAATTCCTTTTGAAAACTTTCAAACCATGAGCTATATAACCATGAAAGCGATTTGAAAGGCGAAAGTGTGCATCACAAGCAATGTAGTTCCGAAGTTCAAATTTTTTCTTTAAAAGTTTTTTTCTTCCAAGTTTGTCTTTTTGACGTGAAAACGTCTATAGATTCGCTCGTTAAGTACAGTGATAGCCGGTCAAACTTTCTTGTGTTACAAAATACCGTCAGATTTCAATCGATAATAACTACGAGACTAATAATGTGATAACAATGGTTGAGGTCATAATGGATAGAGCATGTCTGTACGTGTTTGTTGTGCAGTGTTTGTTTTGCATGTGACGTTATCGGGCTAGTGTGGGCGCCAGCGGATGATTGTTGCGAATTAGCGTTGTGTAAAATTAGAAATTAGTGATTGAATAATTAGATAACGCCTTTAGATAGGGCGTTGATTCGGGTGTCATTGTAAAGAGCTTGAGGAGCACTACTAGGACTCAAAGTGAAACAATAAAAATATTCGCCGAAATATATGTAAAAATCGGTATTAAATTGAAAATTGCTAAAAAATTAAAGATGTCGTCTTTTATGAATCGTAAATATGCGCGGAATTATAGAATACGCAAATCAGAGGAAAGATCGCATCAAAAGGAATTTTAAAAAATTAAAAGTCTAGTAGTGTCGAGCAAATGCAAGAGCTACGGCAGCATCGAAAAGAAAATGAATAATTATTTTATCCCGACTTTTCACTGAAAATCTACGGCGTGGAACTTGAATACGCCTTAATGTGTTTTACATTTCTTTTTCTTTCACTCGTGGGACATAAATATTGTCCATCAGTGTATTTTCTTTCCCTATGTACAACTGGAGAAGCCAAATAAAAAAAATATTAAAAAAATTAATAGGTGTCACCATTACGGGAATTTCGAATTTCATTATAAAATTTCATGACGATGTATTCATTACAACTACCCTTGGATTCCACTGAAAATTAAGAGGTGTCGTCCTTAGAAGGCTTTTGATACGACATTTCATATGTAAATTTAAAGTTTATTTTATTCATTACATTTTTTTATTATTCTTGTCTCTAATCCTCTCTTTTTTTCTGGTTGATTTGACTGAAAATCAATAAGTGTCGTTCTTAGAGAGCTTTGAATTCCCTTGTGAAATTTTGTGCAACTATAATATTCAATTTATAGAGAATTAGCGTGATCACAAAAACACAGTGAGACATTTTTTTTTTTGCACATTTTTAATAATTCCGTTAAGAACTATGCATCGAATTTTCGACCATTTACATAACTCCCTTTAGACTAAGCATAGCTGAAGAATAGTAATAGGCAATAGTAAAGCAAACTATAACAATAATGGGGTTATTGAGCGACCAACATTTAACAAGACTAACCGCAAATTTCAATCCTATCGGGGCACAGTCTGAGAGAGGAACTTTGCCCTGTTCTAACGGGAAACTATTTCTGATTGTGAGAAACCGCAAAATAGGGGTAATTGAACTTCCAGTTAAGGTGTTTGCTATCTATTCTATGAATGCTTGGCCCCCATCAAGATGATGAAATTTTAAAAATTGGCTGAATTCGTTCAAGTTTTTATTATTTTGTTTTTAGTTTTAAGAATAACGAAGGTTGAAGAGGCGATGGAAACGCGACTTTTTGACATCTTAAATAATCTTCCTTTTTAATATTTCTCAACCGTAGCCCGACCGAGGCCCTTAGTTTATTTCATCTGGGAGGTAAAATAAACTTAAGCACGCCGTCCTTCGGATGGGACGTTAAGCGATGGTCCCGAGCCTGTAGGATGTCAGATACTCGTTAAAGACCCCTGCCCTAGGTGAATAAAAAATTGAGGACTCCTACAGTAGAGTCGGGCTCATGTCCACCAGAGTGACGAAAGAGCGCTCTGGTAGTAAGCGATATGACCTTGTAGTTAAAGCCGGGGCATGAGTCATAAAACCTAACCTAACCTATATATAATATTCATTTGAGAGGTATCGTGTTCATAGACATACAGACAGACTTTTTTTTTATATTTTGAATCTAGAGGTCGGAAAATGTAAAATTCCGTTGGAAACTCCACATCAAATTTTTGACTGATTACATAACTTCCCCTATACGTCGTTTAGCTGAGAAAGTGAAAAAGTCAACTATAGATTTTTGGTTGATTATTTCTGAAGGGAGATGGAAAGTACATATATATTTATTATTCATATTAATTTATAGACTAAAGATGGCAGCACTGTGTTGGCGACGAGCTTGTCCATTAATAGTAAATTCTTAAAATTTAGATCATATTTCTGAATTTATATCCTCCATAGAAAAAATAATAGCTAGCATATAGTACAGATGGAACGAAATATAAAAAGCAAATACTAGGTTCATAAAAAATTCAATCTTTCATGGTCATATCCTGTGCAATACCAGAAAAGTAGTCACGTAGAGAAAAGGGCCGAAACATGCCGTTTTTGTGGAACATATTGAAGATTGACCCTTTTTAGTCCGCACAAGAGAATGGTATGAAAACTGCTGACCTCCAGTGGGGACATTTAGAACAGCCAGTTAGCTACACGGGTTATGTAAATCCAAGGATATTGTTTCTCAGCTGGGGGTTTTGTAGAATAAAGCCTCGTCTTCAATTTAATAACTGACTGTCTCACCTTCAAAATTTTCTTTTTATCAGCTCTACTGTCTTAGTTTTATGAAGTGAATATGTTATAACACAAGGAAAAGTAGGGGAGATAAGTTAATTTTGGTACAAAGGACAAGATGGCGGTTCTATACTCACGCAGGCAGGTTTTTTCAGTAGGCGGCCACATTCGATCCGCAATTTCCGTGGATGTTTGCTAGCTCTATACAGTACGTAAAATGACAAAAAAAGACTTTGGTGGATCACGAAGAGTTAACCAATTACGTTTTCGCTCTCCCTCTAAAATCATTTTGGTTAAAACTCGATATTTAACTCGAACTAAGGTATTTGAGTCGAGCCACCTTCTTTGATCCTCCCCCCGACCGATTTCGCACAAAATTTATAGGTGCCTTTCTTATGGGGTTTAGAATTCGAATATATACAATTTATTGTTACGATACATTCAGTACATTGGCAGTTAACCTTTGGCGACTTAACTAGGCTTGTCTCGTTTCCTAAACATTTCTATGATAAAAATCCTTTTGCTTAATCTCTGTCATCCCATTCTCATACCGACAACCCCCCCCCTCAAAGGCGGTCCTGGCCATTAATTAAGTAGCTACTACTTAGGCGGTGCCAACACTGGCCAGATTCTCCCCACAAGTATTCACATTAAGCTATTCCTGTCCCTCTCGGTCTGCCACCACTGCTGGTCAGAGCGAGGTGGTTTGAGGGATACCAGGGGCCTCCTCTACCTCCATTAAGTTGGGAGGATGCGGATGGTGTCATCGCGGTGGAATGTGGATCTCGAGCTAACTATATTTTATATTTTGTATTTTTAATTGGATTGTTATAGATATATTGTCATTTTTTTATTCTATATTTTTTATTTTATTATATTTTTTATTTTTTGTATTTTTTACATATTCTTCATGAGTTCACAGAGACATTTTTATTTTTTAATTATTTGGCTGTTTAGCCAAAAGTAACTTATCTCCCCTACTCAGGAGTGTTAGCTCTTCTCTTATATATTTTAAACAGATCCTGACATTTCACTTATAAAAACGTGAATATATGTATATTTTTCATACATAGCTGCGATGGGTCAATGCGAAAACGTCAAAAATATTGAGAATAATGTCTATTGAAATTGTGTTATGTATGTTCTAACAGGAGTGCCTCAAGGATATATGTTAGCTCTTCTGTTATACAATTTTACACAGATCTCAACCTTTAAAAACGCAATGATTGCTG
Source organism: Aradus depressus (assembly GCA_963662175.1). NCBI lineage: Eukaryota > Metazoa > Arthropoda > Insecta > Hemiptera > Aradidae > Aradus > Aradus depressus. The sequence goes on from OY759222.1 coordinate 26,425,866, forward strand.
GATAGAAACTGCTGACCTCTAGTGAGGTGAGTTAGAACATCCCTCCTGCCAGTTAGCAACACTGGTTATGTAAATCCAGGGATATTGTTTCTCAACTAGGGTTTTCTCGGGTAAACCCTAGACCCCAATCTAATATTGAGGCTGTCAACAGAAATTGCCTTACCTTGAGGGGATTATCCATTGTATCTATGCTATGACCCTTCCTAGAAGAGTTTCTATGTTATTTTATGGCGGAAATGAAATTAAAGTTCAGTAGAAAACATATTATTCATAGTAACAAAATTAATTCACATTTACAAGATTAAATTCAGAGTAATAAATTTATATATAACACGGTTAAAAAAGGAAACGAATTGTAAAAGAAAAGAAACTCACGGTAAGAAGGATATATTCACAGTAAATAGATTAAATGCTAGTAGAATAATATTTAACGTTTGGTAAACAGAATAAACGCTCAGTAAAAAGGATATATTCAAGGTAAAGAAATTAAATAGTAGTATAGAAATATTTAACAAGTTGTAGAAAAAAAATAAAGGTTGTGATAAAAGGATATCAGGAGAACCTGGACTATTTCACTAAAAGGACTGACGGGAGGGTCAACATTTTATTTCTTCATATACGTTAACTTGGTCAATTTGGTACTGTGCATTTTAAATCTTAGTCTTTAATTTTTTTTTACTGGACATACAAATTTTTTTGGGGGTCGCAACGTTTAATGGTTGCTATTTTAGTGGGTCATGAGCTATGAAAAGTTGGGATACCAGTGCTTTAGACCACAGGTTCTATGGAGGCATTTCTTTGACGAAAATTTAGAAATTAATATTTTTTGAGAGGACTTATTTTTCGATTGGACTAAACATTTTTGCGTAAATCGATCAAAAAAAATGGGCTTCAAAATAACGGATCCTAGCTACAATCGCTTCTGAGTTCAATCACAGACATATCAATGGATGTAAAACATACTAAGAGAATCTTGAAAAATGAAATTTCGTTGAAAACTCGATCTCAGATTTTTGAACGATAACAATATTATAGTATAAAGTATAAGAATGTAAACATCCTGAGGTCTAAGATTGTTCCAACCAATAGTTGGGGAGTTGAGAGAAGAGACAGAAAGACGGATATAAAGTTTTAAATGGATCAAGACATGGTCAGTAAAGTTTTATGGAGGGATGTTGGTTTTTATTAAAGGACCTTATGGGACGCAACCCCTTCACTAATATACAGCTATATAATTTAGACTCATATAACCTACCCTTAATCCATTCGGTTAGAACCAATCTATTTAATCTACGTTACTTTGTAATCCTACTGAGCTCAAGATGGCGGGTTTGTAACCCGGTCGAAACCCTTAGGTTTTTTTATCTGGAAGGAGGGAAAACGTTTAGCACGCTGTCTTTTAGATGGGGCGTTAAGGGATGGTCCCGAGCCTGTACGATGTCAGGTACTCATTAAAGACCCCTACTCTAGGCGATTAAAACTAGGAAGATAAAATTTAGGACTCGTACAATAGATTCGGGCTCATGTCCACCAGAGCTACGAAAGAACGCTCTAGTAGGCGATATAACCTCGTAGTTAAAGCCCGGACATGATATACAATAACTAGGCTTTAACTACAAGGTTATATCGCCTACTACCAGAGTGCTTTTTCGTTAATCTGGTGGACATGAGCCCGACTCTACTATGTGAATCTTAAATTTTGCTTGTCTTTAACGAGTACCTGACATCGTACAGACTCGGGACCATCGCTTAACGTCCCATCCGAAGGACGGAGTACTTGAGTTTATTTTACCTCTCAAATAAAATAAACTAAGGGCCTCGGTCGGTCACCGCCAATGTCATTTATATTTAGTTTTAATGTTCAGTAATTATTCATAGTAAGTCAGTTTCAATTTTTAACTTGTTATAATGTATTTTTAACGTTCAGTAATGTTTATCAAAAAAAAAAAAAAAAAAGTTTATTTTTGATTCTAATCTTGATTTCCCCCCCCCCCCCCCCCCCCCCATGTTTGTAGGCCCTGATGATGATATAAAATATATCGAAACGTTGGCATTTGAATAGTGTTTTCTTCCATCTTTGACTGACCCTCAATATTCCTACAATTAGAATCTATAGTCGCTAATCAACATCTATTCAAATTTGTCCATATTGATTTCCCATCAAACCGATTTCATTTCAAAAGGAGAGTAGAAACAGTTGATAAATTCGCTCTGGGGAAGTACATTGCCGGTGATTTTGATGCTATTTTGCCGATACACGGAGCGGACGATACCTTTCTCAGCAGATATGGAGGGACGGTAGCCTATCGCCCCGGCCAGTTCATTTCCTGCCAATCCTCTTTGACGAGGAACCTCATCCCCGGGTTATTTCCCAGCCATTTGCCATCCCTTCAACAACGTGATCAGCATCCCTCACTTCAGGTCCTATATTCAACCTCCACTAGACTACGCTCCCTATAATAATCTATTATCTATCACATTATCTATTATGTATTATAACCCATAGGAAGCTTCGGAGTGTTTCTGCAGATCTATTAGTCAGATATCTATGGTAGAGTTGTTACATCTTGTCTTTCATCCAAATTTTTTTAAATTTATTTAACGAAATTTCATATCCATCCCTTCTCTTTAATATATAACAAAAGAAATTGTAAATAGAGATGTTCTAGGCGACTTAAATTGCAACAAACAAGATTTGTAATAGATAAAAAAATATACTAATATATGTACTCGTAGGTTAGGTGTAGGTTTTATGACTCATGCCTGGGCTTTAACTGCGAGGTCATATCGCCTACTACCAGAGCGCTCTTTCGTCACTCTCCTGGACATGAGCCCGACTCTTGCCTACTAAATTTTTATTCACCTAGGACAGGGGTCTTTAACAAGTACCTGACATCGTACAGGCTCGGGACCATCGCTTAACGTCCCATCTGAAGGACGGAGTGCTTAAATTTATTTTACCTTCCAGATAAAATAAACTAAGGGCCTCGGTCGGGTTTGAAACCCACGTTCTTGAGCTCAGAAGACAAGCACGCATACCACTGAGCTACCGGCGCCCTCATTTTTGCTATGTATGAGTGAATTGGAATTTAGTGCTCGAGATGTAAGGAAAGAAGAGATCTAAGGAGAGGGCTTAATTCAAAAACCCTAATAAATGCTGATGTAATGAATGTATCGATTCAAAATTTAGTATAATGATTGAGTCACTATGTATGTATTAATTTTTAACAGAAACGATCGATGGGTTCTATAGGAAAAGAAACGATGATTAATTCGTTCTGGGGAAGTACATTCTTCTTAGATGATGCACAGAGCTGCCAGAATGGAACTGAGGTAATATGCTGTGCGTTCTCATGCGAGCATAATTAAGTTACAAAATAAATTTTATGATGCTAATTTTAATTAGGTCATTGACAAAATGAAATTATTAAGTTTCCATAGAAACCAAGTGGATGGTAGAACACTCCATGGTATAAGTCGGTTGTTGGAGATCATGTAATATTATATACGGAGTCAAGACAGGAATTCATTTTTCATGGTCTACCTGTCGTGGAACTGGGAGAGTGGAGCCAGGAATTCTCATCAAAGTCGACTCAGCCATACATCCCGCTCGGATATTGTCATACCTTTGCGGAGAAATGCAATCGATTGTCGTTCTTAGGACGGACCTCTTGTACTTCATCACAGTTGATTTGTCGTCTCATACAAGGCCGGTCCTTTGTACGACTATTCTACAGAGAGAGAGAGAATTCATATGTTTGTAGATGACCTACTTCCATTCAATGCCCATCAACCCCAGAAAAATCATCACAGACTCAACAGTCATTCTGAATTCCGTTTTTGAACTCTCTCAAAAGCCATAGACCGTTTGTGCTAAAACTCAATATTTTACTTAAATATTGGCTTCCGAATCCTCATACTATATTTTGTGTCGATACATTCATTAATATGAAGGTGGCTGATGTAGTGAGAAGTGATTATTTCATAGGTTGTCAAATAAGATATAGTCTGACCTCTCACAGAATTTTTATTTGTATTAGCTAGCAGGCTTTCGAGGTTGCCCTCATCATCAGGTAGCCTGATAAAATAATTTTTTTTTTAATAAACCTAATTAAAATAATTTAGTAAATAAATTTAAAGTAAAATTGTAGTTGATGTTAGAAGGATGGTAAGTTATAGAAAACTTGGCTGTAACTTATAAGATATAATAATATAAAATGTACACAAAACATGTATTCAGATTTTACAGTTCACAGTATCCCAATCTTTAATAGTAAGCTTTAGTTTATTTTATCTGGGAGGTAAAATAAACTTAAGCACGTCGTTTTTCGGATGGGACGTTAAGCGATGGTCCCGAGCCTGTACGATGTCAGGTACTCGTTAAAGACCCCTAGATGAATAAAAATGTAGGGTAGGCAAAATTTAGGACTCCCACAGTAGAGTCGGGCTCATGTCCACCAGGGTGACGAAAGAGCGCTCTGGTAGTAGGCGATATGACCTCGTAGTTAAAGCCCGGGCATGAGTCATAAAACCTAACCTAACCTTTAATAGTAAGGAAAAACAAGGAACTTATGTCCATTTTCCTTTACAAACAAAAATATTAAAGAAAAAATTACTTATATTCACGGCCATTAATCATGAATATTGATTTACAGAAATAATAATAATAATAATAATAAATTTATTTCCGTTAAACCAATACATGGTAATAGGATACGTCAAAAGAATTTATACATTATGATAGCTTATAAATTAGATTTATAACTACTTGAGTCTAACACACCTATGATTAGTAGTAACAAAAAAAAATTAAAAAAAGTAAAATTAAATTAATAAAAACTGAACAAATAAATACTTAAAAATATATGAGTATATAAGAAAAAAAAAAAAATAAAAAAATAATGAGAATAAATTCAATTAAATATGTAGCTACTTTTATGTGTAATAATATGTATTTAAATAAATTCCTCAGGAATAATCAATTTGGTACGAAAGAAGAAGAAAAAGTCAATCTATTAAAAAACTTAATTATGCAAATATATATGTATTTTAAAGTCTACTGCAAAAGTAGCTGAGAGTAATGTAATAATTATATTATTTATAATATTAAAGTTATTAGTTTTTAAACTTTTATCTGAGAATGAGAGCTGTGATATCTTAGATATAACATGTATACGGAAAATAAAAAATATACGAGTTTATAATAAATGTAAACTGTAAATAAATAAAACCTAGAGTTGTGACTCAGATGGGGGACAGGAATAACTAATCTGTCCCCATCCATGAAATTTTAAATTGTTAACGTTTTTAGATGGTTTTATTTATTTACAGTTTATTTTTATATAAAAATTTTTAAATTTTATTTAATAAATTATTTTAATTAGGTTTATTTAAAAAAAATTATTTTATCAGACTGCTTGATGATTTTAGGTATGTAATTTTGTGTCAATGCATTCATTACAACTGCAGTTATTAAACAGCGTTTTTGTGTTAAACTTCTTCCCTAATACTCCCCTTTCCTTAGGACGATTTGGCTAAACATTAATAGGTGTTGGTTCTCAGAGGGTAAACACATATATAAAATTTCGTGTCGATCCAATTATTCTATAGGGAGTTATCGTGAACAGATCAGCAATACGATATATAGGGAAAGTTATGTAATTCGATGCGGAGTTTTCAACAGAATTTCATGTTTTCCGATCTGAAAAAAAAAAAAAAAAATGTCTGTTTATCTGACTGTTTCTGTGCACGATAACTGCCGATAGAATGAATTTATCGACACGAAATTATATATGTGAATCCAGAACCTTCTAAGAAAAACACTTATTGATTATCAGCCAAAGGGAAATGGGGGGGGGGGGGGGGGGGGGGGGGATTAGGGGAGAGGCTTAATTCAAAAATATCGAGAAGTATTAATGAATGTATCGATTGACACAAAATTGTATACGTAAATTCAGACACGAAACCTATTAATTTTCAGCTGAATTGGCAGAAGGGAAGGGAAGAATCAGAGAGAGGGATCAACTCAAAAATTAATTCCCATTTATTCCCGATGTAATGAATGTAACGACATAATATTTAATACGAGAATCAAGTTATCCAGCATTCACCCAATTTGTAGCGGAGTGGAGGAGGCGAAAAAACGCCTTCTAACCTCGAGCCTTGGCGGACCCCAGGTGACAATAACACCTGGCGCTCCTAACCCGGCATGAACTTTCCGAGTTTCACCGCACTCCAGATACTACAGCTATGGTTCCTCACCGGGAGGACGAAGAGGGTGTTATGGTCCCACGCCAGGGACGAAAGCATCCAAGAGCTCAGGGGGGTGGCTTTAGTGGAAAGCCAACACGAGGTACACCACACTGTTGGGAATGCATGTGCATCCCTTCGTTAAAAGTATTCCCATCGCCCTGCGAAAAAAAAAAAAAAATATATTACGGGGATTTAGGAATCCCTATGTAAGTCAACTGAATAATAGCGTAAACGTTCGACTGGTTTTTGGATGTGAAGTAAGGTATATATATCACCAGTGATTCACCGACGAATTTTATTTTCATTTTTGGAATCAAAAGGTCGGAAAAACATAAATTTTTGTTGAAAACTGTACATCGAATTTTTGATCGATTATATAATTTCCCCTATACTTCGTATAACTGGAAAAAAAAAAAAAAAAAAAAAAAAAACAGGAACAGAATGTTTGAGGTTATCTCTGTTTAACAGCTGAGCTAGTTGATGGCTGACTGCCAACTAGAACAGTGTTAAGTCAGTTCTAAACACTAACCCAGGGGGAAAAGAACATTTTGGACAGGAATTTAGTGGGGTGCCAAAGAAGACAGAAGGATCCAAACCTATTATCTGCTGATTAATGACATTTCCATTAGCAACCCCCCAAATGGACGGGTCATCATTTTTTATTTACTTAACTTTTCCCTGGATTTAGCTATTTAAATTATAATCATTAATTTTATTCAATAAATTTAATTGACTAAATGACTGAATGATTAAATTAAATTAAATTATTATTAAAATATGTGATGTGGCCATTACATCCCTTACACCCCTTAGCCTAGTCGTCCACTGGGACCGGAAAGTTGCGAACTGCGAAGCAACGAAATCGGGCGAAGCCGTTCGTGCGAATGCCGATCGTCCATTGATCCACTCAGTACGTCCGAATGCATAGACGGGATGGCTCTTCGGAACGGTTTTTCCGATGATTCTGACGACGAATTTTTAGCGTTGGAATTATCACCTTTGATTTATCGACGAAGGCGATATAGACGTAGACGGGAAATGTGGGTGAATCCCATTTTCGAAAAAAGAGAAGAGTTTGGCGAATTTTCTCATTTGTGGCGTGACCTTCAAATCGATGATAATCACCACTTCTCCTATTTTCGATTGGAAAAGGACACTTTTCAATACATTCTTGACAACTTCTACTCAAAACTCGAAAAATTCAGTAATTTTCGTGTGGCGATTTCCCCACAAGAACGGCTGGCTGTTACATTAAGGTAAGTGGAAAGAAAGCAAAAATCACTGTACTTTTTTTTTGTACAAACTGTATTTTTTTATACTTTCAAACTAAACTAAGGTACATAATAACGATACAAACGAATAACTAGACAAACGTAGTACAAAAAATGTTAGTAATTTTTTATTGATTTACAAAGAAGGTCCCACTAGGATCTAATTCGTGAAAATAGGACGATGCGTTGTACTGACCCCCGGAGGAATCATCAGAAGAATTATTTGGTGTACAATGTGAGGATGTATTCGGAGTTTGTTGCAATTCATCCATCACAACATGTTTTTTTAAGCTCTTTCGCACCTGTTCGTCCGTAAAATCCCAGCAGAATGGGATCGTTTCGCACTTCGCACCTGTTCGGCCGAAAACTGACGAACTATACGGGTCTAGTGGGCGCGGTCCCCCACCTTGTCACATGTTTGGATCGTTCGTGCATTTTCGGCCGAATTCTGACGAACTGATTTCGCTACTTTTCGCAACTTTCCGGTCCCAGTGGACGACTGGCCTTATACCAACCACGTTTACAGATCACTCTCTCCCCCCTCCCCCTTCTTATAATCATTTCATACTGGTATTACTGGATATATGAAAGTATTGAGTTGGCGTTAATAGATTTTTTTGTTCTATTTATTTATCTTTACCAATAATGTCAGAATGATGTGATTTTAGTCTTCTAATGGCCACACCACGTATATAATATACGGAGATTTTATGTCGATACATTCACTACACCGACAGTTATTAGGGTATTTAAGCCCCTCCTCTTAGGCTCCTTCCCTTCGACGGATTCTGCAGAAAGTGTGAGCCATCCTAATGAGGTTTTTATATTAAATATACAATTTCAAGAAGATATTTTCATTACTATTACTATATATAGTTATTGGGATGTTTGTGTTGTGCCCCTTTTGATCATCCTCCCCAGATTCCGCTGAAAATTAATAGGTGTCGTCCCGAAGGCTTTTAATTTACATATAACATTTCACGAAACACGGCAGTGTCTCTGGCCAAGTTCGAAAAAAATGTCGAAAGACACTGCTGTGTTACTTTTCTTGTGACACTAAATGCCACTTTTTGCATCAAAAAAGTATATTATTCATTATGAAAATTATATTTTTTCCGACATAGCCGTCTGAAGAAGTCCGAGCTGAACGAAATAAAAATAAAAAAGTTGCCAAAAAGAATAATTTTTGACCAAGTTTCGAAAGGTCAAAATTGGTAAAAAATAACTTTTTTTTCTTTTTTCTTTTTCAGTGTCCGTGCGTCCGGATGATGTCATCAATGTTAATATTATTATGTTTATCTTAATTTTTATAATTTTTCATTAAAATTACCATTTAATAATTATTATATAAATATATTGAAATATTTTTTTTGGGCGCCGGTAGCTCAGTGGTATGCGTGCTTACCCTTGAGCTCAAGATCGTGGTTTCAAAACCCGACCGAGGCCCTTAGTTTATTTTATCTGAGAGGTAAAATAAACTTAAGCACGTCGTCCTTTGGATGGGACGTTAAGCGGTGGTACCGAGCCTGTATACGATGTCAGGTACTCGTTAAAGATCCCTGCCCTAGATGAATAAAAATTAAGAATAGGCAAAATTTAGGACTCCCATTGTAAAGTTGGGCTCATGTCCACCAGAGAGACGAAAGTGGGCTCTAGTAATAGGCGATATGACCAAACTATTGAAATACTTCCTAAGGAAACTCTATTTAACATTATTTGAGGTACTATAACAGTCGTCGTTTTGATCACGTCTTAAATCTGAGGACATTTTGGCGATTGGAAATTTTATAAGAAACATTTTTGGTAAGAACCAATTTTTCGATTGGAATAACTGTTTTCTGGTAATTTAAGGAAACGTCTAAACAAATGGGTTTTAAAACAACATTTCAGGACGATTTTTTGTGAGTATCTCAAAAACCAGATGACCTGCAAAAAATTGTATAAGATAAAAAGTTTGCATTTTAATTTTCTCTACAACATTTAAGCTTGAAAAGATTTTTGATTAGGTCGTAAACATAAACGGTATCTTGTAAAATACACTTAAACCTCGGAGTAAAGTGGTTTTATCTTTTGTCCTAATTCGCTCACTACTTTCCAATTACACACAGACGTACACACACACGCACAGACAGACATCATCGCGAAAATGATTCAAATGTATTCAACAAGGAGACCTTGAAACGTCAAAATCCGTTGAATCCTCGACTCAAATGTTTGCACTATTACAATATTTCCTTATATTATAGATTTAAGAAAGTAATTAGTCTAAAATCTCTTGAAGCGACCATAATTTCTTACATATTGTGGGTAATTCGTGATAAACGTTTATCAAAATAACAGATTTTGATAAAATTTATTTTTATTAATTAATAAGTTTTCTCAAAAATAAGCACTTAATACTCCAAAAGTTACATACTTTAAACTAAACGAATTTCCAACCGTTTCTAATTAATGTTTGTTGTAAAACAAAGTTGTTGAGCTCTCTTGGTGACAGGGAAGTTTCATTAAAATATTTTATAAGAAACCATGAAAATAGACACCAACAAAATTAATTCAAAGTAATTTTTTTAAATAATATCTCACGGCGTGCTACATACAACATAAGTATGTGATTCTTTAATAATAATAAAGGGGCGCCGGTAGCTCAGTGGTATGCGCGCTTGTCTTCTGAGCTCAAGATCGTGGGTTCGTAACCCGACCGAGGCCCTTAGTTTATTTTATCTGGGAGCTAAAATAAACTTAAGCACGCCGTCCTTCGGATGGGACGTCAAGCGATGGTCCCGAGCCAGTACGATATCAGTCGTTGAAGACCCCTGCCCTAGGTGAATAAACATTTAGGGTAGGCAACATTTAGTACATGCCCGGGCTTGAACTACCATATCGCCTGCTAAAACGTTCTTTCTCTGGTGGAACTGAACCCGAATCTATTGTGCGAGAGATTTTACCTTCCTAGTTTTATTCACAGATCTTTATTGAGAACCTGACATGGTACAGGCTCGGGACCATCGCTTAACGTTCCACTTGAAGAACAGCGTGCGCAAGCTTTTTTCCATTCCCAGAAAAACCTGAAGGCCTCGGCCGTAGAAAATATTGTGATTTGGCCGGTTCAACCTCCATCTCTCAAATTTATTTCATACTGACATTATTGAATATTTGTAAGTAATATTTTGGCGTCAGTCGTTTTCATTATACAGCGTAATTCTGAGAGTGTGGGGGAATGGAAGAGAGTGTGATCTGTACAAAAGTGGTTGGTATAAGTCCTGTAATAATATAATAAAAAAACTACCAATAATAAAACTTATTTAACAAGCGTTACACTCTGAACATTATTTAGAAATATATTCCACAGAGAGGGCGCCGGTAGCTCAGTGGTATGTGTGCTTGTCTTCTGAGCTCAAGATCGTGGGTTCGAAACCCGACCGAGGCCCTTAGTTTATTTTATCTGGGAGCTAAAGGGAGGTATAACAGCGTAGGGAAAATTCAGGACACTCACAGTAGAGTCGGGCTCATGTCCACCAGAGTGACGAAAGAGGGCTCTGGTAGTAGGCGATATGACCTCTTAGTTAAAGCCCGGGCATGAGTCATAAAACCTAACCAAACCTAACCTATTCCACAGAAATTAATTTAACATTCTTCGGAGCGCTTTAACATTGGTTGTATTAATATGAAGATGACTGATGTAGTGAGAAGTGATTATGTCACAGGTTAAAAAATAAAATTTTTACTAGCCGGCTTTCGAAGTTGGCCTCATCATCAGGCAGTTTACAAAAAAAAACAAAAAAAAACATCATTTAGCAATATTTTATGGATTCCATATTTTTATGGAACTTTATACGATGTAGAAGGAATTCGAGGTTCTGTCATGTAAATGAAAACTCAATATTTGGCCAACGTTCCAGAAACTATTTATTTATTTCTTCAGGGCTTACAGAATACAAAAAACAAATCAATCATTATGAACAATGATATAACTAGATAGAGGGCGCCGGTAGCTCAGTGGTATGCGTGCTTGACTTCTGAGCTCAAGGTTGTGGGTTCGTAGCCCGACCGTGGCCCTTAGTTTATTTTATCTGGGAGGTAAAATAAACTTAAGCACGCCGTCCTTCGGATGGGACGTTAAGCGATGGTCCCGAGCCTGTACGATGTCAGGTACTCGTTAAAGACCCCTACCCTAGATGAATAAAAATTTAGGGTAGGCAAAATTTAGGACTCCCACAGTAGAGTCGGGCTCATGTCCACCAGAGTGACGAAAGAGCGCTCTGGTAGTAGGCGATATGACCTCGTAGTTGAAGCCCGGGCATGAGTCATAAAACCTAACCTAACCTAACCTATAACTAGATACTTAATAATAATGTTAAAAAGAGATGGAAACAATTTTTATTAATAAATAAAAGAGAACAAATAAATAAATAAAAATAATAATAATGAATACATAATGAAAAAAAAAAAAAAGTTATAAACATTTTTTTATTTTATATTTTTCATTTATTTTTTATTATTTATTTATTATTTTTATTTTTATTTTTTTCTGTTTCATTTATTTATAAAAATTGTTTCCATCTCTTTTTTCCCGAAACGTTGGCCAAATATTGAGTTTTCATTTACACGACAGAACCTCGAATTCCACATTGAAAAGATACTGTCGACTCTATTAATCAATAAAGACTTTACACCTGTTCCTTTGATGCTAAATAATGTTTTTTTGTAGACTACCTGATACTTAGAGCAACCTCGAAAGCCGGCTAGCAAAATTTAATAAAATCTGTGAGAGGTCAGACTATATTTTAAATTTAAAACCTGTGAAAAAATTGGTTGTATTGGTTCTATTTTAAATTTAGTGATTGGAAATTTAATAAAAATATTTTTGATAAGAATTAAATATTCGAAAGGACTAACCGTCCTCGTGTGAATGTAAAAAAAAGTTTTTAAAACGATATATCAGGACGGTGGCATTCATCACCCAAACCAAACGACCTGCGAAAAATTGTTTTCATTATAATATGAGCAATTTTGGTCATAAGTATAAGCCGTATTTTGTATGAAATACTTAAGCTTCGAAGAAAAGTGTCTCAATTTTAGTTAGATTTTGCCAAATTTAGCACATATGATATTTTTATTTCACATTTTAAGTTCATAGATACAATATTTTCTGAATCGATCACAAGGTTTTAATCACAGAGACTGAGAGAGGCATCAAAACATATTTAGGGAAATTTGAAACTCAATCTCGGATTTTTGCATGATTACAATACTTTTTTTTAACTATAGATATAAGGTAGTAACATTGACAAAGACCAAAAAGTAACATTATACATCACAAAACTGGACAATGTTGACAACTGAATTCATTCCCCAAATTGGATTCTTCTCAACTCTGTGTTAAAAAAAACAAAAAAAAAAGCGAATATTTACAATTTTGTTATGTCCACAATTCAATATTTCATGTAATTAAATTCATGTAAATTTCAAAATCAAATTAAAATGTATCGCTACGAAAGGGTGAATTGAGGTAGGAACCACAGGACTTTCGGTTCAGCAAACAAATTGTTTCAATAAAATATTATTTATTAAACATGAAATCATAATCTAAAGAAGATTAAAGGATTAACAATATATGGGAATAGGGGAAAAAATTATTTATTTAATCTATAACACGAAAAGTAACATGTCAGATATTATGTTTTTAAATACAGTCTCCCTTATCCGGCGTTGCCGAGACCGACGTGACGCCGGATAACGGAAATCATCAATTAATGAGAAAAAATATATCAATTAAAACATAAAAAGAATTGTTTTTAGAATAAAACACGTATGTATTTTGTTGATAACATTTATTAAATTGACAATAATATGTATATACTGAACATTGATTTATTATATGTACGTACATATGTACATATATTTATCCAAGCATTAAAAAGATATTTTGAAATCTGCGTTTAATTAAGTGAAGTAATAAAATATTGTATTAGCGTTCCCTTCATTATAAATACAATGTACATACCTATGTATTTATGCATAATAAAAATACATAAAAGATTCGTGAGTTACGGAATCATTATGTGCTCGTAAATACACGTGGCTCATATAGTTGATAATATAATAATTGAATGTTAATTTTAGTTTAACAAATTTTATATTATTTTACGAGCGCCGGATAAGGGAGCGCGCCGGTTAACAGAACGCCGGGTAAGGGAGAGTCTACTGTATACATATTTCAACCCGAGCATGAGTCACAATAACCTTATAGAATTATATAGTTTATTACATATATAAAATATTATTAAAGAAACACATATTTACGTCATGGATATAAGATTATTTTTCGAACTCATCTTCTGAAATGCTGTTCAGCTCCTCCAGCGATTTTTCTTTAATTTCCTCAGTTGAGTGAAATTTCTGCCCTTTTAAGGGTGTCTTGAGTTTTGGAAACATAAAAAAAAAGTAGGCAGGGGCCGGGTCTGGTGAGTATGGAGGCTGAGGGATGACGGCCATGACGTTTTTTGTGCAATAATTGCGAATGAGCAACGCAGAATGAACAGGCGCGTCAGCTCATGTCTCTTCCTCTTCACAGCCTCGCGCAAATGTCTCAAAGTTTCAAGATAACGGCAAGCAACAGAACACTCCACAACATAGTAGACGATACAATTTCAAGTTCACGTACATTCGTTTTTAGCGTTAGAGTGCTAAAAATTTTCCAATTTCATACTACATATTCACGCTCATAGGCAGACATTGCGAAAATGGTTAAAACATATTCAAGGGACATTGAAACGTAAAATTCCTTTGAAAACTCGATCTCGAAATTTTGTACGATTACACTTTCTTATAACTATATGTATAAGAAAGTAATAATAATAATAATAATAATAATATAGATAATAGTCAACAAGACTTAAAGTAATGTTTAGCGTGTAATTTAAAAATAAAATAAAAAAACAGAGACATTGAAGAAGACCACTTACGAAATTAAAGGGAGGAATGGACCCCTGAAAAATGGGTTTCCTTCCTTTAAATTAGGTGGCTGCCAGAAAAAATGCCTCAGCTTATTTTTATTTTCCTTTTTGGCTCATGGAAGAAATGGTCGGGAGCACCCCCACCCCAATTTTATTTTCTTGAAAAGTATCAATCAATGTACTTCCCCAGTGAGAATTCCAGAGTCAATCGACTGTTTGGGATGACGCAATATTTGACTTATATACTCACTTCTAAATGAAACAAATTTTGTGTCGATAAGTTCATTACTTCGGCAGTTATTGGGATTTTTGGAGTTGAGCCCCCTCTGATTTCTCCCTTTCTTTTGACCGATTTTGTTAAAAATCGACAGATCTTTTTCTTAGAGGATTCACGATAAACATATAAAATTTCCTGTTGAAATATTCATTTTATCGGGAGTTATATTGTTGAAGGATAGGGGAAGTTATGTAATCGGTCAACAATTCGATGCAGAGTTTTCAACGGAATTTTACGTTTATCGACTTAAAAAAATGCTGTCTGTCTGTGTGTCTGTGAACACGATAACTCCGAATAGAATGAATAAATCAACACGAAATTTTATTCGTAAGCCCAGAATACTCTAACGACGACACCTAATGTTTTTCAGCCAAATCGACTAAAAAGAACGGGGGGGATTAGGGGGAAGGCTTTAACATAAAAACTCTGATAACTGCAGATAAAATGAATTTATCAGTACGAAATTTTATATAAACCAAAACCCCATAACTTACTTTATTTACTTTCCCTGACTCTATGGTCCTTGTAGAACTTGGGCCTCCGCCATTCTTCTCAATCCTAGGCCTCCCGTCTCCATCTTCTCACACCCATCGTTCTGAGGTCTTCCTCCAGCCAACGTAAGCTGTCTGTAAATGCCCCAGCCATCGGAGCCGCCCCTGCTTCACTAAGGCCACCAAGTCCGGGCTCTTGTACAGGTCCCTCAGCTCCCTATTGGTCCGTATCCTCCATCTATCCCCCTCTGGAGTAGGACCGTATATCTTCCTCAATACCTTCCTCTTCCACGTATTGAGTAAGACTTCGTCCCTCCTAGTCAGGACCAAGGTTTCACTCGCATATGTGACGACCGGTCTCAGGACTGTTTTATAAATAAAACCCCATAAGGACAAAGATTTTCAGCCAAATCGGTCATAGAAAAGGAGGGATTAGGGAGAGGCTTATCTCAAAAACTCCTATAACTGCCGTTGTAATGAATGTATCGAAACATAATTTCATATGTGAATTCGAAATCCCATAAAGACGACACTTATTAGTTTTCAGTAAAATCAGAAGAACAGAAGGAAGGGATCAGATGGGGCTCAACTCAAAAACCCTAATGTAATGAATGTATCGACATGAAATTTCATATTTAAAGTCAAAACCCAATGAGGACATAACCTGTCAAATTTCAGCGATATCAGCTGAAGGAAAAGGGAGTTCAAGAGAGGGAGCTCAATTCGATAACCCTAATAACTTCCGATGTAATAAATTTATCTACACATAATTTAGTATGAGGATTTAAGAGCCCCAATGTAAGTCAACATGAATATTAGCGCAAATGACTGGTTTTGGAGGGGGGCGACAAATTAATTGATTAATTCGTTCTGTGGAAGTAAATTTTTTTTTTTTTTAATTTTTTAAGTAAACTTTTTTTTTCACTTTTAGAATCAGTCGGAAAAAATGAAATTCCGTTGAAAAATCGAATTTTTGTTCGATTACATAAATTTTCCGTGAACTTCGTACAGCTTAGAAAAAAAAAAAAAAAAAAAAAAAAATTATTGGATCAGCACAAGTTGGTGCTATACACAAAATAGGAAACATTTAAATTTTTTAAAAATATATATAAAATAAAAAGTTCATGGATAGTCAACAAAATGTTGGTAGAGACGAGGTTTGAGCCTCCTATCTGGTGTTGGTTCTCCCAACTTGTAGAACTAGGCTCCAAGCACCA
This sequence comes from Aradus depressus, assembly GCA_963662175.1. NCBI lineage: Eukaryota > Metazoa > Arthropoda > Insecta > Hemiptera > Aradidae > Aradus > Aradus depressus. The sequence goes on from OY759222.1 coordinate 26,442,330, forward strand.
GGGCGAGGTTTTCATGATAGACCCGGGTCAGTTTGGCGATGAAAGCCTCGATGTCTGGAATGTCCACTTCCTTTCGGATCTGCTGATTCCTGACGAACTGCCAAACGATGGACCTTGTTAACAGCTTAGAAGTCTTTAGAGTTTACAATACATTTTCTTCAAGAAATCTACAAAATGACCTTGTCCTTGAAATGGTCCCCAGTATCTGATTTACCGTTTCCTGAGTGGCTTACATTATCAGAATTATTATTTATTACACATTATAAATTTAATATTATATTTGAATTATTTTTATTTGTATAGATAATCGTCGCCACTCCTTGACCTTAGTTCTAAGTTATTTTGCATAAAACTGCACTGGATAAGAATGTATACACAGTAAAAAAACATTTTTAAACAGATTAAGACTGAAGTGCCTCTGAAATATGATAAATTATCAACAACAATTTATTATTTATTAGGATTAATTGGTTCCTGTTTGAATTGCCGTTTAATGTCCACAAAGATTAAATACAGTATAGTATACGAGTGTGTCTCATAAAAATATATATATGAAACATAAACATATGTTCAAAATTTTGATTTATATTTTCTTACCCATTACAATAACTTCCCTATATGCTGGGAAGTTAACAACATAATTAATTAAAATTTGTTAATAAATAATATTTAAAAATTAAAATAAACGTATATAAAACCACCATTCTGCAAATGTTCCCCCAGTCTGGGAACTTATGGACTGCCTGATGTGGACTTTGAAAAGTGAATTTGTCTACTAAGAGAAACTAGCAGCCTTCATAAGTTGTAAAATAAAACATAGTGCTAGCCGGCTTTCTAGGTTGTCTACAAAAAACCCTCACTATTTTATGGATTTTAACAAACAGAACTTCCTAATTTTTTCTCTATGGTAATAAAATATTTAATAAATATAAATAGACTTAATAAATAAAAAGTAACAACAAATTTATATTTTATTATTATTATTAGGTTTTTATTTATTTATAAATAAACTACACATATAAAAATAATTTGAAAATAAAAAATCTTATACCAAAGACGAACTGTTGGTCAGATGACCGTCAGAGTGTAGTCGTCATAATTTACAAATAAAGAATAAATTATCTTAAGAAATGAAATTATTAAATAATTTATAATTTCTCTCTGAATTGCCGAAAATATGGAACACCAAACCTCTCGAAGAAGCTTATGGAGCACTTTTATCAGAGGAGGATATAGTCGCTTAAGGAGTACTCTTATCAGAGGCGGATCTAGTCGCTTAAGCCTCAGACCCCCGAAGCCAGTGCAGCCTCTCTTATGAAGTACAGTCTTTTTACTCAGACTAGTCTTCGTTTACTGTATTAAGTGTAACTATTTCACTGTATTTATTCCCCAGATATACGAAGTATAGGGGAAGATATAGGGTCTCCTTAATCCTCACACTAAATTGTGTGTAGATAAATTTTCTGGGATGTTGATGTGTTGATTTTTTCGTGAATTTTTTACAGAGGTGTCTTCTTATTTTTGACTATATTTCGGGACACTTTTACGTCCCTTTTTCTGGGCACTATGAACCACAACCACCAGTTCCCCTAGGAGACACCTCTGGAAAAAATGCCGGAAAAATCAACATAGATTCCCTTCGGCCGGAAATCTTCCCTTCCTCCGATTCGGCTGAAAATTAATAAGTCTTTATGGGGTTTTGACCATATAAAATTAGTTTTTATGTTAAGCCCCCTATTCCCCCTTTTTCCTTTGGTCGATTTTGCTGAAAAACAATAGGTGTCATAGCTAAATGATTTTGAGTTTACGTACAATATTTCATATTGATATATTTATTCTATCGGGAGTTTCGTGTTCACAGACATACAGATTTTTTTTTTTCAAATTTGGAATCTAAAGGTCTGAAAACATAAAATTCTGTTGAAAACACAAAATCGAATTTTCCACCGATTACATTACTTTCTCTATACTTCTTATAGCTGTGGAAGTAAAAATCCGTGAACTCTCGATAAATTGAATGTTTCGTTACGAAATTCTATATGTTATTCCAGAATGTCCTAATGAGGATTACAGTTACTGATTTTCAGTCAAATGGACTGTATTCGATAATTAGCTAATTCATGGAAAATCTAACTTTAACATAAAAGACTGATAATTGTAACTTAAGAGAATGAAAATTGGGTTCTTATTAATATTTCTTAGACTTATGTACTTACAGATTGCTGTCTTGAAAGTGGGTTCCGTCAGATACATAAAGAGGGGAACAATTATATATTGGAATAATATATATTGCCTGGCCAGACTTATATAGAGAAAGAACGGGCCTTGATTACTGGGAGTTATCTCTAGACAAGCATAAAGTTAGAAAATATATTTAACTACACTTATGGACACTGTTTCCCCACAATGGAAACTCCATAAGATAACTAAGGGAAGTTTAAATTCAAAAACTCATAAAGTTGATACCTTTTAATTTTCAGACCATGGGAAGGGAGATCAGACAATATATCAAAACAACGTTGAATATGGGGATTCAGAAGACACTATGTAAATAAAATATTGTATTATGGCTAGGTTGATTGGTGTTGAAAGAGAGCGGAAACTTACTAGATTGATTTGTGCTGGGGTCGTCTCACAAAAATATTATACCTACTCAAAGATCCCATCAGAACATTTGTTCTTAAGCTTTGTGAAGTCACTTCTCCAGTAGGATAGATCTTATTACCCACAAAATGCCATGATTCCGTCCTAAACTTTAGGCTGAGTTTGCATTTTTAAGGCCCTGGACTAAAAGGTCTACTCACTAAAAGACAAGCCATTAAATGATTTTGTGGAAATAGAATTTGAATTTAACGGCTTTAAGTCATTATCGCTCCCGAGGTTTATCACCCACAGTTAAGATAAGAGGCAAGACTCGCCGTCCAGTCTCTTCACAGTTCTCTTTACTCGCAAAAATTTAAACTGTCTACAGAGAACAAACTCACAATATACAAGATATACGACAGATATGGATATGGAGCTGTGGAGTTCAGTCAAACCATCAATCCTTCTAAAGTCCTTAGAACAATTGTAGATGCGCCCTTTTTTATTTCCAACCTTACACTCCAAAATGACCCCAAAGTTCCTTTTGTCCAAGACCTCATCAAATCCCGTTTTTCCAAGTTTCACTCAAACGTCACAATTTTCACGTCAACTTCCACAATAATCCTCTTGCCAATTCCATATCAGCACGATCCTCTACGATGACTAGATTCTCCCCTCATGCCTGTCAGTTCTTTCGACTCCCCACCCCCTGGTCTTCCACCACTGCTGGACAGTGGCTAGTTGAGCACGATCAGATTGATTGCTGGTCTAGTTGGAGAGTGGTAGATGACATTGTTCGGGAGTCCTACTGGTGCTGCACTCGACGAGTTTTTCTTTAATTTTATTTTACTAATATCCCACTATTATTATTTCCTTTGTATTAAATATTACTTTTATTATTTTTTTTTACTTTAAATTTTTTTTTTTATAATTCGTGTTCCGGTTTTTTCTATATATTTACTATTATTTTGTACATATTCCTTTCTTCCTTGCTTCTCATTTCATATTATTTGTTTTAAATATTATGTATTAATTATTATTTTATAATTTATTCTCATATCAACGCTTCTACTTATTGTTTTTGAACCAATTGTAGAATAAATAAATTTAAAAAAACTTTCGCAAAACTGCAAAAACTCTTTTAAGGGTTACAATGGCTTATGGTAATGTCTCTACGGCTGCGCTACAGGTGACGGCTAGAGCTCCGCCCATAGACTTGGTCTTGGACGGGGGCTTTAGCATCGTACTTCTGTAGGCGCAATATTCCTTTATGAGCAGATTTAGATGAGCCCTAAAGTCTAGCCATGGAGGAATTGATAAGCTGACAGTCCTGACTAGAGTGTTGTAAGGACATGAAATCCTAGGAATGGATTGCGGAAAAGTGGTCCTGGTACAGTGGGTGGTGACAACCAAAGATGAAATCTTCAGGAAACAAACTAAGTTTCGAAGTCCTGTTGAACCAAAGGAAAGGCTAGCGATTTGTTAGCGGTAAGTTCCTACGTGATTGTTTCATTGGTCGTTTTATTATTTATTTTTTTTTTTAATACTCTAAACTTACTATGTGTTCTGTATAAACATTTTGAAGACCAGACGGGTTTTATATGCCAAACAATGTATAAAGTTTTCCAGGTTTAGCACAATTTTAAAACCTGTACACATAATGAAATAGTACCAAACATATAGGCTAACACCAATTTATTTTCCAATTCACTAAATGATATTTTGCTAATTTGACTTTACTATAGGGGAATGTATAAAATAAATGAATAAATAACGGCGCAGCTTCAATGTTATAAAATTTATATTTAGAAAACAAAAAAAAAACATAGTGTCAATATCAATTTTTTATTTTTTTTATTTATTTTTTATTGAAATCTCATGCATCAGTTTCCAACAATTCCAAGGCACCCGCCGGAGGGGCGCGCTCACTACCCCAGAAATGCCGATGAGTCATCGGTACGGCGGCAGGGCCTTTCGGAAATGTCCTGAAGTTCTTCCTCGCTGACTTTTTAAAACGGCGGAAGGTGCGGAAACTCTGTCCGGCCGGCCGTACCGACCAATTGAGCGCATACACATTTGATTCAATGATATTAATTTTTTTAAGTTGCCGTGACGGCCGCCCGTCCGTGCCGTGCCGCCCTAGTGCGCGCTTAGCTTAAGGTTATGTTACCCGAACCCATCTTTAAAGCCGTCCTTAACTTCTCATTGTGGTTATCCCTGTCAGGTTATATCACTCTACTATCTATTATCCCCTCCAAACCCAGCCTTAACCATGCCTTTCTTCACCCCTAAATTGCAATATATGATGACCTTTAACCTCAGGCATCCTTACCCCCTTCTCAACCCTAAATAGTAATCACTGATGACCTTTGACCTCCGACAACCTTAACCACCCGCCCACCACTCCATACTTCCTTAGCCAGCAGACCAAGTTTTTTTGTGTACTCGACATGATCGAAAATGTTGAAACTTGTCGTTTCTTACCCATATATTATTTTCAGATATCAATTATCGATTATTATGTACCTACTTCACTATAGTATCGATCACTAGGTGGGAGTTGTTGAGGCTAGGTCAGGTGACACAGATAACCACACGTGTAGGTTGCCATTGCCCCCTGCGCCAGGACTAGCCTATTTATCCTACTGTATAGTCCAGCGGTATACATTATATCTGCCTATTTATCATCCAGGAGAATTGCTCTCTGGTGATAGAATGCAAGGAGGCCCTAAAAAATAAATGATGGAACTGCTTATTAGGTAGCTGTCATGAGGTGATGATGGATCCCTCACCATTCTATCATACATTCCTCTTATATTTATCTCTCCCCTCTTCCTCATCCAAATCGAAAATGTATCCATTCCTCTGGAGGGATAGATTGATTTTCAGGATATATCTCTGTGTTATGGTGTAATTCTTTATTACTTTTAAGTAGAAAAATTTATATAATGAAAAAAAAATTTTTTTCAGTGAATCACTGGCAATATATGGAGGGTTCAGAGTTAAAGTGAACCAAGTCCATAAGTATATTATACTTCCCCAGAACGAAATAATCAATTAATTTTTTGCTCCGTCTCCAAAACCAGTCGAGCGTTTACGATATAATACAACAGTTGACTTACATAGGGACTCCTAAATCATCGAACTAAATTTTGTGTCGATACATTAATTCTATCTGGAGTTATCGTTTTCACAGACAGACTTTTTTTTCATAGAAATAAAAGATGTCTTCCTACTATTTTATTGTAGACCAGAACCGGTTTTCGACGCAATAGCGTCATCATCATAGAATAACAAAATATACAAATAATGAAAAATATAAATAAGTCTTAAAGCATCAAGGTACAGAGTAAGAAGATGAAAATTATAAAATTAACTTACCCACCCACACAGCACAGCGGTTAAAAGACAACTGGCATAGCTCTAAGGGTTGGGGATAGCCAGGTTCACTCACTCTCTCAACATGCAAAAACCATACATTCTAATATATACAATAACTAAAAAAAATATTGGAATGAATGGTTTTTGTATGTTGAGCGAGTGAGTGAACCTGGCTATCCCCACCCCTTAGAGCTATGCCAGTTGTCTTCTAACCGCTGTGCTGTGTGGGTGGGGTAAGTTAATTTAATAATTACGTCACCAATAAATTACTCCATGAAGATCTAAACATCCCAACCGTCCAAGAACTCGTCCAATCCCGATTCTTAAATTTCCACAATAAACTTTCATTCCATCCTAACCCATTTGCACAAGTCCTATCCTCTCAATCCCATCCTGACAATCCTCCACGCCGTCTGAATAGGAGGTGGCCTCGAGATCTTCTAAGTGAAATCTAAACATTGTATTAGTTTCTAGGGAGTGTCAGCGCTGGCTGGCCTCTCCCAACATGTGGCATAGACACTCATGCATACAGTTACCAAATTTGCTCATTATATTAATTGTATATAGATTGCAAATAAATAAATTAAAAAAAAAAAAAAAAAAAAAAAAAAATTATAATTTTTATCTTCTTACTCTATTCCCTGATGCTTTAAGAGTTATTTATGCTTTTCATTATTTCTATATTTGTTATTCTATGATAGATGAACTACTGATGATGACGCTGTTGCGTCAAAAACCGGTTCTGGTGTAAAAGAAAACAGTGGGAAGACAACATTTTTCATTTCTATGAGAAATCTCGTCCCACAATATCTTACTATCACATAAGACTTTTTTTTATTTTATTTATTTTTTTTTTATGTAAGCCGGAGGTTGGAAAACATGGAATTCCGTTGAAAACTCCGCATCAAATTTTTGTCCGATTAGATAACTTCCTTTTTTCTATCAATAAAAAAAAATTGAACTTCGTTGCCTTCTCATGAAAAATTATTTTTTCTTGTTCTTAAACAAACTGAAATATGAACTTTGGTACTTTGTGACATGTAAATGAAATGTGTTTTTTTTTTATCCTTAGCGAGAATGGAAAAAAACAAAAAGAATGGTTGTTCTCAACTGCAGAGGGAGTTTAAACAGTCCAATCCTTAATGATCATGAGATAAAAGATAAAAACCATCGCTGAGTGTAACTGAAGTGGGACTATCATTTCTACGGATAAGTAAGACTATTTATCCTGACCCTTTTCTGAAGAGAAGAAAAAGAAAAATGTAATGTTGGTGCCCCCTGTTCAATAAAAACGACTTAAGATGGAACTGCATGAGCGTATCTAAGAGATTCTGGAGGCACCGGTAGCTCATACCACTGAGCTCAAGATCGTGGGTTCGAAACCCGACCGAGGCCCTTAGTTTATTTTATCTGGGAGGTAAGATAAACTTAAGCACGCCGCCCTTCGGATGGGACGTTAAGCGATGGTCCCGAGCCTGTATGATGTCAGGTACTCGTTAAAGACCCCTGCCTTAGGTAAAGGCAAAATTTAGGACTCCCACAGTAGAGTCGGGCTCATGTCCACCAGAGTGACGAAAGAACGCTCTGGTGTATAAAACCTAACCTAACCTAGATAGGTAAAGATTCTTCAGTCTGTGTAAATAGGATCATTAAGACTTGTTGCACTGTATATAATATATATATACATATACAGGGTGGCCCAGATAAGCGGGCCACAAGTGAAATAACTCCCAAACGGTTAGAGATATCAAAATTGTGCATAAGACTACAGTTGTAGCACTTGCCGAGAGCTATAGTTTGGCGTCCTCGAAAAGACAAAAATGACCCTTTTAATGGCTCAAATAGCCCTTCGAAGGGCGGAGTTCCCTTTTGACCCTTACGTTTCATTACATTTTATTGAAGTACTAAAGAAACAAGGAAGAACTGTGCAAACAGATTTTTGATACGTCAAGTAGTTCTTGGAAAAAAAACGTTTAAAGTTGCACGTTTTTCTTATTTTGAAGTTATTAAATTGCAACTAACTTCAGAATAAGACAAACATGCAACTTTAAACGTTTTTCTTCCGAGAACTACTTGACGTATCAAAAATCTGTTTGCACAGTTCTTCCTTGTTTCTTTAGTACTTTAATAAAATGTAATGAAACTTAAGGGTCAAAAGGGAACCCCGCCCTTCGAAGGGCTGTTTGAGCCATTAAAAGGATCATTTATGTCTTTTCGAGGACGCCATACTATAACTCTCGGCGAGTGCTACAACTTTAGATCTATGTACAATTTTGATATATCTGTTTAGGAGTTATTTTACTTGTTGCCCACTTATCTGGGCCACCCTGTATATATACATATATGTGTATAGTATACCGATTTCGAACGTCAACACAAAGTTCAAAAGAGGAAGAGTGATCTGTACAAAAGTGGTTGGTATAAGAAAGAACATATCACATATATTTACTTTCTATTCATAAAAAAGATGGGACTATACATTCTTTGGGGCGCTATAATTGTTTCTGTATTGATCCTATGTAAATTTAAGGGAATATTTATGATTAGAAATTTTATGGGGAATGTTATTGGTGGGAACCATGTTTTCGATAAGACTAACAGTTTTCGAGTAAATCAAGCAAACGTTTAAAGACGTCTTTTTAGTACAGTTTTTGTCATTTCGCAAACTTTTCTAAAAATAGTATTCCATAAAAAATATGTCTTTTTTATAGTTTTTTTTACAACTTTTATTTGAAAAGGTATGCGATTAGTTCACACATTCAATCTTTTTCTTGTAAAAAGTTCTTGGACTAAGAAAGTTTCATTCACATAGACATCATCGCGAAAATAGACTTTTTGCCATTGCTGCTGCTCTCATCTCCCGAAATAATAAATAACTATGTAAATTTCTCTATTAATATTACTGTTTAAAACAATAATATTAATAGAGAAATATTTATAGTTAGTTATTATGACTCATGCCCGGGCTTTAACTACGAGGTCATATCGCCTACTACCAGAGCGCTCTTTCGTCACTCTGGTAGACATGAGCCCGACTCTACAATGGGACTCCTAAATTTTGCCTAACCTGAATTTTTATTCACCTAGGGCGGAGGTCTTTAACGAGTAACTGAACATCGTACAGGGATGTACAGAGGACCATCGCTTAACGTCCTATCCGAAGGACGGCATGCATAAGTATATTTTATCTCCCAGATAAAATAAACTAAGGGTCGGGTTTCGAACAACGAACTTGACCTCAGAAGGCAAGCACGCACACCACTGAGCTACCGGCGCCCTAAAAATATAAATGTATAATTTAAAGAAAAATTTTATTGCAAAATATGTTGATATTTTTACTTCTCCAGCTATATGATGTATAGGGGAAGTTATGTAATCGGTGAAAGGTAAATAAAACCTTTTCGTCATTAATTAGGAAATTTTGACAAACAGATATAACGGCCAACAAAAAATACTAACAACATACATGGTATTATTTTTTTTCTGCTTTTCTTTCTAAATTTTCTTCTATTTAACACTGTATTTTTTTTGTTGTAGATGAAGAAGATGAGAATAATAGAGAGAAAAAAAAATTTGCTGAGGGTGGGGTTGGGGGCGTCTATGTCAGAGTAGGCCACTCTTTCAGTAAATAAATAACTTTTTTATTTATTTATTTATGGCTCCTTAGAGTAAGAACTCCAACTGGAACAACGACGAAATCTTTCTAACGAGTGTTTATTGTCTTCTTGTCTGTTCCATCCGATATCTTAGAGACTGTTCAAACTGTTGTTCAGACCTTGAAAAGTAAAATTCTATTGAAAAGTGCATCTTAGATTTTTGCATGATTGCACTGCTCATTAAAAATGAATTTTAAATTGACACTACGAAGAGGCCAAAAAGACTCTTGTCTCTTCAGGCAATTCCTAGGTCCGAGAATGCTTGAATAAGACAATGAAATATGGGGTAAATCAGTAAAACGTTTTTAGTACTCGATTTTAGTTACTGGAACGAGTTTCTAGTACCTTGTAATATCATCCTGAGGTAGGAAGTAAGATGAAATATTGGGAGTGAAAGTTGTGGTGTGGTATTATTCCCAGAAGGGCCCATTAACCGAAATTCCACATTCCGTCATTAATTATGTAGAAGACAGCCCACGAAGGCCTCAGGGGTCCTTCACAATCTTCCTCAGAAGGAGCCGAACAAATCTTCGGCTTTATGCCTATATATATATACCTATTTAAACTTCGTCTCATCGGCAACTGAGTTCATTAGCGCCAGCAATACTTGGATATTCGCTCAATGGAGGCACCTTCAGTACGGCGATCTCCTGACTGCTCTGACTGTCTGAGTAGAGAGCAGCGGCCCATTGTACCGCTCCGTACTCGTTCATCGGTTCACTCTCCTGTCGGCAGAGGGGGGAGAGCACAGTACAAACCAGCAGAAGATAGATCTAGTAAATATAAGTATATTATATTTTATTATTTTTATTTATTTATTACTACATTGAAGCCTATTAAGGCATATTGTAGGAGAGTTGGGGTACAATTTGAATATACATTCGATATAATAATAAAGTAAGAATATTACAGCTTAATAAATTTCTAAAAACCTAAATATTATATAATAAATAATAATAATAAATGCGCATATTTACTTGTATACATACAGCCAAAAGAAATGCAAAACAGAAAAAATATATACTTTTATATACATACATACACATATAGGTACATATTATAATGACTTTAAATAAAACCGAAGTAATAAACATTAAGTCAAACCGCTTTGTACTTATACTTAAATAACAAGTATTTAACTAATACTTAATATGAAAATCTCAACTTGAATTAGTTTTTCATTATCTTTATTATTTTTTTGTCCTCTATTATTAATTTCAATTTTTTTTTTTATTGTAAGTTAGATTTTTTTAAATGTTTGCTTCTATTAATATTCTATAATATTCTAATAATATTTCTTTTATCTTCATCAGAGTTTCTAATATATTTAGATAAATATCTTTCTCTAATATTATTAAACAAAGAGCAGTCTAATAAAAAATGAACAATATCTCTGAGTTCTCTAGAACAACATCTACATTGATCCTTTTCAAAAATAATTTTTCTTTATTTATATATAAATTGATATGGTGTTGAAAAACCAAACGTAACTGACATACTGCTCTAATTTTATTGATATGACAATTAAATATTTTAGCATTTTGAGATTTCCAGACGTCATAAGCTCTTATAGAAGACAGGCTATTTCTTAGTTCAAGGGTCCAATTAAAAGGCATATTAGAAGAATTTGAAAGCTCTATTAGTCTATTGTAGCACATTTTAGGGATTGTTTCATCATTTAGATGTGTGAACCCTACCAGTCTTCATTCGGACATACGCATCAGGGGTAGTTATTGGTAGACATAAAAGCTTTTATAAGATTATATTTTATTATATAAATCAATATTACATAAGAATTGCAGTAACTGCATCTTATATAGATACTTCTTCACAGCTTTGATGCTCTCATCCCATTGTTTTTGTCAAATGTATCTGAAACATTTATATTGTATAATTCTACAAAATTTTTAGGTTAGGTTAGGTTTTAGGACTCATGCCCGGGCTTTAACTACGAGGTCATATCGCCTACTACCAGAGCGCTCTTTCGTCACTCTGGTGGACATGAGCCCGACTCTACTGTGGGAGTCCTAAATTTTGCCTACCCTAAATTTTTATTCAGGGGTCTTTAACGAGTACCTGACATCGTACAGGCTCGGGACCATCGCTTAACGTCCCCCATCCGAAGGACGGCGTGTTGTGGAAATTAAATTCTAAACAAAATCGTCCCTATAAACTTCGGTCTGCAAATCCTTTAAAAAAAATTAGAGCGGTTTGTTACATATGTATATCGGTTTCGAGTTACGCCAACGTCATCACAAAGTTCAACAGAGGAAATACAAAAGTAGAGAAAAAACAACAACAACACACTTTGTTTAGACCAGAATCTTGGTTCTTCACACAAATTATAACATGGAAAATATAAAATGAAATTAATTAATAATAATGTCTTGGTATAATCTTGGTAGAGAAGTATTATAAGAAAGTCCTGTTATGGTCACTATAAAAATACCAATAATAAAAAAACTTTATTTGTATTAGTCCTTTATCAAATTAAATAAGTCATTGAAAATGGAAAAATAATAAGGCAAACCTATAAAAAATATAAATAAATAAATATATAACTAAATTAAGGCTATTAGGGTTTATTGTAGAGAGTTGGGGTACAATTTGAATATACATACGATATAATAATAAAGTAAAATATTACAGCTTAATAAATTTCTAAATATTATAATAAATGAGCACATTTACTTGTATACATACAGCCAAGAGAAATGCAAAACAAAAAAAATATATACTTTCATATACATTTTTTTTATTGTATTATTATTTGTAGTTTTATATTATATTACCCTCCACGCATGTTTATCTGTCTTATTTCGTTTTCAGCCTTAATACATGTCTTTATTTTATTTTCTCATTATTCGCATTATTATTTTTTATGTTTACATATTTTTTGAAGAATTTAACGATGATTATTTATTCTGTTCATTTATTTATGTAAGCTAATATTTTTTGTTCTTCATTATCAAATATCTGTAATGCCAACTCCGACTGACGGCCAAAATGGCTATAGTCTAAGTGTTTTTTCGTTGTATATTTCTTGGAATGATGTTATTTTTCTTCTTTTAATAAAAACCATTCTATTCTATTCTACACATATACATATTATAATGACTTATATTATGTGTCAAATCACTTTGCACTTACATAAAAAAATTTATTTTGAAACGACTTTTTAGAATAGTTTTTGGCATTTATCTTTTAAATCGGGGGTGGCTTTGGAATCTTGTCTGGCATTGATCAAAATCTAATCAGATCTCAACGTATTTAGGCGACCATGAAATTCAGTTGAAAACCCGATCTTGGGTTTGTGCACGATTATAATACATTTTTTGAGCGATCTTGAGTTTCATCAAGAAGTAAATTTTGTTGTGTTCAGTTGAGAATAATTCTTGAATGTAATGTCTGTAGAAGTTTGTCTTTCTTGACAGATATTCCCAGGGAAGTGCTTTTATGAACTCTGTCACAAAGTTTATGCTTCTTGCTGTCAGTGAGTCAGGCTGGGAAATATAAGAGATGAACCCTGTTGACAGGGGAGTGAGCGTTGTCGAGATGTCAACAGTTGGTAACACTGAGCTAACTCCTACCTCCGGCTTGGAATATCCTCTCCTGATGAAGTTAGGACCTCCTCAAAGAGAGGTTTTACAAGATTAGGAAGGCTGGTTGTGGGTTGGCTTCAAACGGAACATTGCTCTGTGTCTCAGGAGCTATGGTAAACCACCCGTCTCAAAACAACACACTCTGGTTAACCAAATTTTTACACAAGTAAAAAGTCGTCGGTACTTCCCCACAACGAATTAATCAATTAACTTTTCGCTCTTCCTCCAAAACTTGACCGTTTGCGATAAAATTCAACCTTAATCCACAAACTATATTTTGCGTCGATAAATTTATTACATCGACAGTTATTAGGTTTTTTTTGAGTTGAGCCCCCACCACTGAACCTCCCTTCTCTTCTGCCGATTCCGCTGAAAATCAGTAAGTGACAAAGTATAGGGGTAGTTATGTAATCGGTCCAATATTCGATGCGGAGTTGTTTTATTTGGTTTCTAGCCACCAAACTCTTTATTTTTGATTGTATTATTATTTGTAGTTTTATATTATACTAGCAGTAATACCCGGCGTTGCCCGGGGAACTTTGACTTTTCTCCCAATATCTCCTATAAGGCTATTCAGTTCCTCGACAGTACATTCATGATGTTATAATTTTCAATTATTCATACGGAATAAGGCTTATAGTCCTTCAACTGTAGTAACGCTAGCTTTGGAGCTAAAACTAATTTATTCAAAAAGATTTCTCATTAATCGTTGCAATGGTTTTCGAGTTACAAAGATTGCTTGAGTGGATGCTGGGATGGACCAGGGGTAGATTAAAAAATAGACCTTAACCTTCCGGTAGATAAAACTTATCTATTCAAAAAGATTCCTCATTAATCATTGCAGTGGTTTTTGAGTTACAAAGATTGCGTGGGTGGATGCTGGGATGGACCAGATATTGAGGTACTAATACGCCTATAACCTTTCACAGACGATGTCGAACAAATTTAAAAAAAAATTAATCAAATCCATCAAGCCGTTCGTGAGTTATAGCGGTACAACGCACAGACATTTTCAGCTTTATATATATGATTACCGTCCACGCATGTTTATCTATCTTATTTCGTTTTCAGCCTTAATACACGTCTTTATTATATTTTCTCATTCGCATTATTATTTTTGTATGTTTTATGTTTACATATTTTTTAAAGAATTTAACGATGATTATTTATTCTGTTCATTTATTTATATAAGCTAATATTTTTTGTTCTTCATTATCAAATATCTGTAATGCCAACTCCGACTGACGGCCAAAATGGCTATAGTCTAAGTGTTTTTTTTTTCTTAGTATATTTCTTGGAATGATGTTATTTTTCTTCTTTTAATAAAAACCTATTCTATTCTATTCGATGCGGAGTTTTCAACAGAATTTCATGTTTTCCGACCTCTAGATTCCAAATATATATAAAAAAATTCTGTCTGTATCTCTACGTACACGATAACTACAAACAGAATGAATGTATCAACACGAAATTGTGTATGTTTGACCAGAACCTCATTGGGACAACACCTATTGATTTTGAGCCAAATCGGCCAAAGAAAATGTAGGGTTTGGGAAAAAGCCTTAACTCAAAAAATTTTAATAAATGCAGTTGTAATAAATGTCGACACAACCTAAGGACGACATATCAATTTTCAGCGTAATCAGCAGAGGGGAAGGGTGAATCAGAAGGATGCTAAACCCAAAAAACGCCAATAACTGCCGTTGTAATGAACGTTTCGACATGAAATTTCATATTTAAAGTCAATATCAGAGGGGAACATAACCTGCCAATTTTCAACGATATCGGCAGAACACTGATCCTATGTGCCCATGTAAAGAATTTATGGACACAAAATATAGTTTGAGGATTAAGGAGCCCCTCTGTGTCAACTATTAAATATTAGATCTAACAGCGGACTGGTTTTAGAAGTGGAGTGATCATTTAATTGAATAATTCGTCCTGGGGAAGTAGATTGCCGGTGATAACCGACGAAGACGACTTTTTTTTCTCGGTTTTTGCAAACTAGTATGTCATTTAGACCCTTATTTTTTATTAAAATAAATATAATATATATAAAATATATATAGAGGGCGCCGGTAGCTCAGTGGTATGCGTGCTTGACTTCTGAGCTCAAGGTTGTGGGTTCGTAACCCGACCGAGGCCCTTAGTTTTTTTTTATCTGGGAGCTAAAATAAACTTCAGCACGCTGTCCTTCGGATGGGACGTTAAGCGATGGTCCCGAGCCTGTACGATGTCGGGTACTCGTTAAAGACCCCTACCCTAGATGAATAAAAATTTAGGGTAGGCAAAATTTAGGACTCCCACAGTAGAGTCGGGCTCATGTCCACCAGAGTGACGAAAGAGCGCTCTGGTAGTAGGCGATATGACCTCGTTGTTAAAGCCCGGGCATGAGTCATAAAACCTAACCTAACCTATAAAATATATATTATATTTATTATATGTATAGAAGCTAATACTGTTGAAGCGGAGTGTACAACCCTGGAAGAGTTCATCGAGGGACAACAGAAGAGAGGAGGTGGTGTCGGGAAGGCTCCGGATGGTCCATACCAGACTTACCCACGGCTACATCATGTCTAGAGACGAGCCCCCGCAGTGTGCCGCCTGCGGCTACACCCTCACTGTCAGACATGTCATAGAGGAGTGCCGTGCCTATAAGCATCTCATGGACAAGTACAACATCCCACGCAATCGGTCGGAGGCTCTCGGGGACGACATGACCAATTAATTCACTTTCTCAAAGAATCCGGACTGTACTATAACATATAGTATTTTTTATTTATCTATTTGTTATATAGTTTGCTATATAGTTTTTACTACATTTATATAGCTACATTTGAAGGGCGATGATAACCTTGCAGTATTTTGCCCTTAAAAATCATATCATTTCATATCATATATTATATATATATATATATATATACATATATATAAAATAATTTAAAATAAAATGTAATCTATCAAAATTTGTAAAATCCGTAAGGTGGAACTTAAATCTTCAATGATAAATTACAGACAGACACACATAACCAAATAGATTTTTTTCTCGATTCCGAACATCCCTCAATACCCAAGCAAATACCACACTCACAGAACGAGTGAGCCCTGCACAATTTATCAGGTCAAGTATTTAGACTAACAATCCAAATATTTGATGACGACTTCAATTTGTTCCGAGTTTACAGTAAACATTTCATTTGGAAATTTTCTCACTCAAGTACTTTGAATGAAATCAATGTATTTCTATCTGGGAATATTTATATTTTTGATTTAAGTGGAGATAAATATATAGTATTAATTTAGTTTGTTATTGTGTCATATCGCCTACTACCAGAAAGCTCTTTCTTCGCTCTGGTTCGCTCTAGACTCTATTATGGCTGTCCTAATTTTACTTTGATTTAATTACCTAGGGTTGAGGGTCCTTAAATGGTAGCTGACATTGTACAGCCTCGAAACCATCCCTCCTGAAGGACGACGTGCTCAATGTGTTTTAACTCCCAAATAAAAAAACATATGGTTTCAAACCATCGAACTTGAACACAGGAGGCATCCACCTTACCTCTAAGCTACCCGCGCTGTCAAAGGTATGATTCAAAGAGCATTCTATCCTGCATTTTAAAACAATGCCATTAAAAAAAATTATAATGAGTGTTCGATGAGTGTCTGTACTCTAGTTTTACCTAAAAAAGTAGTAAAAATATTTAACGGAATGAAAAAAATAATAGCGAAAAAATAGTCGACTACACCCCTGTTACAAAATACCGTCAGATTTCAATCGATAATAACTACGAGACTAATAATGCGATAACAACGGTTGAGGTCACAATGGATAGAGCATGTCTGTACGTGTTTGTTGTGCAGTGTTTGTTGTCTGTAACGTTATCAGGCTAGTGTGGGCGCCGGCGGAGGATTGTTCCGAATTAGCGTTGTGTAAAATTAGAAATTAGAATTGCGTAATAACGCATTTAGATTGGACGTTGATTGGGTGTCATTGTAAAGAGCTTGAGGAGCACTACTAGGACTCAAAGTGAAACAATAAAAATATTCTCCGAAATATATGTAAAAATCGGTATTAAATTGGAAATTGCAAAAAAATTAAAGGACGTCTCATATGTATCGTAAATATGCGCGGAATTATAGAAAACGCAAATCAGAGGAAGGCTTGCATCAGAAGGAATTTTAAAAAGCCTAAAAAGTCTAGTGCCGAGCAAATGCATGAGCTACGGCAACATCGAAAAGAGACTAGACACTTGAATTCGATAGTGTGAGGTGTACGTGTGTTACTTTAGCTACCATAGACCCTTGCTACATGCAATAAACTATCTGTTCTGTAACCATACTACTCTGTATAACCATTGTATTTAAGAGATTGATAATTAAATTACATATTAATACGAAACACTTGTTATGATTTTATCCCGACGTTTTCACGGAAAATCTACGGCGTGGACCTTCACTACGCCTTAATGTTTTTATTTTTTATGTTTGGAAATGGGTCGGAAAAAATTAAGTTCCGGTAACCGATTACTTAACTTCCCTAATGCATCGTATATTTGGGAAAGTAGAGAAAAATGTCTGTCCAATGATTTAATTGACAACTAATAGATTGGACAAGACGCTATGCACACAGTATAGACGAATTTTAGTCTATAGATAGTTTTTAGTTAGACGGAGATCCGAGGAAGCTGGCGAAATTTGAGATAGACTATACCCTCGGCTCTATCAGCTGGTACCCATGGTAACTGACCATAATGGTCCCAATGAACTATCGCCCCTGGCTAGTCGTGCATACAGATTAACTATATTATCATTAATAACAATACACAAGATGGTGTACAGTCCTGCTCAAAATCTCGGGCATTATCTATAACCCTAGAGACACCGTGCATAATGATAGATATCCAATCTGAAATATTACTCATTTTCGCATAGTTCACGCAAAAGTCTTAAAACATTGTTTTCAAAACATTCATTTTTGAACAGTTTTCAGCATGTATAAACCAAGCATTCTTTGAAAAAAATTTTAAATATAAAATGTGCCTTTCAGTTTTTTCTACAATTTGGATTTGTAACTGTTTGAGATATAAACGATATCTTATGAAAAAAAAATAACGAAAAAGATCTAAGTTCGCACATATGTAAACTTGTCATACTTCCAGTTTATTTCTACAATTCTGAGTTAGAGCACTGACAAATTTTCATTCACATGTTCAGATACAGAAACACAGAATCGCGAAAATGGTCAAAACATCTTCAGAGAACTTTGAAACGTGAAAATCCATTGAAAACTCGTTCTCGGATTTTCGCAGCAAGTACAATACTAAAAGTAAAAATGTAGCTAAATAGGTTAGTTTACGTTTTATGATTCATGCCCGGGCTTTAACAACGAGGTCATATCGCCTACTACCAGAGCGGTCTTTCGTCACTCTGGTGGACATGAGCCCGACTCTATTGTGGGAGTCCCAAATTTTGCCTACCCTAAATTTTTATTCACCTAGGTTAGGGGTCTTTAACGAGTACCTGACATCGTACAGGCTCAGGACCAACGCTAAACGTCCCAACCGAAGGTCGGCGTGCTTAAGTTTATTTTACCTCCCAGATAAAATTTCGAACCCACGTTCTTGAGCTCAGAAGACAAGCACGCATTCCACTGAGCTACCGGCATCTTCAAAATGTAAATACACAATTTAAAGAAAAATAGTCCTATCTCCTAATTTCGAAAATGAAAAAGCAAATTGCTGTGTGTCTGTGAACATGATAACTTCCAATAGAACGAATGTATCATCACGAAATTTCATATGTGTATCCAAAATTCATATAAGAACGACAGTCTTATCTCTTATGCTTTTGGCTGAGGATGGTAGAAATACCGAAAGTACTCCCATGTATATATAGTTAGTGAAATTAGACAATATATTAAATAAACCAGTTTTATTTTATTTTTCAAGTCCAGAACGACAGTTATTGACTTTCAGTCAAATCAACCTATAAGAAAGGGGGAATTTAGAAGGGAGCGCCTTAAAATAAAAATAATACAAATTGGTGGACTGTGTCATCTACATGGCCGTAGGTATTTTTACGTGACAACGTCTATGGATGGCGAGTGAAAAGAGAAGGATAGACTGTGGGCGTAGATTGTGTCGTTGTTTAGTCTTATCTCGTCACGTGATGAGGCATGTGATGATGACGCAATCGCCAAGTCCGCATTTCGCTGCTGCATAGAATAGTCGACATCTTCATAGAACTCCAGAACGGATTGAGGTAACTCAGTCATCCTTTCTGTATTAGATTTGTATTGTCGAGCACTATTCATGTTGTTAATATCATTAGTGGCCTTATCGCCTAACTTGTAATTTTTAACTATTTTATCTTGTAATCAGCAGAAAAAATGATTATTTTGGAAAGACACTATCTGTGTTTATTATTTATGATTTTTTGTTATGTTTACAATTTTTCTTCAGAATCGGCCGAAGAAAATAAGGGATTCTTAGGGAGCTCAATTCAAAAAGCCCAATAATTGCCGTTCTAAAGAATTTTATATACACTCGTAAATTCAAAATCACATAAGGAACATTCCTACCAATGTTTCGTGAAACCTGCCGAAGGATAAGGAGAGATCAGACAGAGGAGGAAATGTCTATGTATGAAGAATGTATCAATTTATCAACACAAAATGAGGAGTTTGAAGCCAGAGCGGACCAACTGGTTAAAACTGAACAGGAAGAAAATGGCAATTGAAAATTGAGTACATTTTGTTTATCTCCATAAATGGGCCCCAAATATTTATTTATATTTGAAATTTTAGAATAGTATAGGATGAGTGATCCCGTTTTGTGTTCTATAAAGTTTTTGAAGGCCGTATGATCCATTGTGACTTTGAAAATATATGCACAAAATACTTGTGGACTAAACTTAAAGTGCTGCTATCTATCACTGAAGTGAAGAAACTAAGTGATCCACACTGGATTTGAAAAAGGGAACCTATGCCAACATCAGGATGGTAATAACTCATTTTCCGAAAAATTGTGGGTTGGTCCGCTCTGGCTCCAAACTCCTCAAATATAGTAAGAGGATCCAGAAGCGCTTATATACTATTGATTTCAGCACAATTTTTTTTCTTTTTTTTAACCAATCACAAATGTGGTGTGATGTATAAAAATAATACACACATTAAAAAGACAAATTTCTTTTTAAACAAATTAGTAAAAAAAAAGCTGTTTTATTAGTGTTGTGTAGAGAGTCGAGGCCGGTGTGCTATGGCGGCGGTCTGAGTGAAAATATAGAGTGGTGTTTAGGCTTATGTTGTAATGAACTAAATTATGTATTGACGGTGAAACTGATCCAAAAAGAAGGTACTTTTATTTATTTGTATGTACAGGATATATGCCCAGTTTTACATAACTTCATTTTAGAGAATGACCCAAAATATAAAACAAAAAGATTGAATTAGTGTTAGGAATTTAGTTTTTAAGATTTTTTTTTCTTTCAATTTTTGTTTGTTTCACTGTTTTAATAATGTAAATTAAAAAAAATAAACCCAATATTTGTTCTCGAAAATTCTATTGTATTCATTTTCCCTGTTGGCTCAGTAAGATTATTCGAAAACCTTTGGATTAGATTTTATATTTTTCCAAAATTTAGAAGACAAGATGGCATCTCTTTAGAAATCCAAATGAAAAGTTTTATTGATTTTTTTTTAAATATACGTGCACTATCTTCAAAATTGCACGTCATGAACTTTGATACTTTTTTAGGGCCCTTTTTGAGAAACTACTATAGAAATTAAAATTTAGTAAAAGAAAAGAGATCAAATTTCTACAGGAAATGTAGTGATTTATTGTTTATTTAATTACTATTATTAATTCAATTATAATAATTATTATTTATATTTTTATTTATTTATCATTTATAAATTTAAGATTAACATTTAAACCTCTTCTTTTTTATTACCACAGTGGATCTATTCTTTATAATTCAAGATATGGAAAGGAGGATAGAGCTATTTTTGGACTTTGGGGTAGAAAAACATGGGGTGATCTTATGGGGGTGTTATTCTGCCGCCCGAACTATGCCCCGTACTAGGCACGTCAACTCCACAGATAGATTGAATCAAATACAGCTTCAACTCAGCACCTCTATGACTATTTACTTTTAAAATGTATTCCAAATACATACCAATATATCAAGTATTCTCTCGGTCTTATTTATTTTTTGAAAGCTATTGAATCAAGAGAACAGAGGTAGGTGCCTCTCAATGTTGGGAAAAGAACGAATCTCGAAAATTGGATGGAAGCCCTCCCCCCCAGGAATAGGCTTTAAAAAGATCGTTCACAGATAGAAGCTGGTAAGAGTATCAAGAAATAGACACGATGGGGGTAAAGAGGAAATCTAAAGCATGCCTCCCTTCGGATGGAACGTTATTCGATGGTCCCTAGCTTCTACGATGTCAGGTTCAAGACCCCTAGGTAACAAAACATGAGTAGGCAAAATGTAGCGCTCTGGTAGTAGGCGATATGACCTTGTTGGTAAAGCTCACTAACTATAATATCATTATGTTTATAAATTTTGGTATACCTAAGAAAAAGGCTGGTCTAGCATTAAAACCCTTACTATATTATTAAAGCTACCCTGGTAAACTGTCATTATTTGAATCGTTCTCGTTATTACCGTCAATTATTATTTTATTAAGAATCAAGTGTCAATAATAATAATTTCCAATGTGTAATAATTAACTTTAATTATGTGAAAATAATATATTTATTTTAATGTTTAACAAAAATTTTAAATTATGTCCAACTGTATTCATCCACATGTTTGTTTATCTCTACCAATAAAATGTTTTTTTTTTTTTTTTTTTTTTTTTTTTTTTTTTTTTTTTCTTAGTTTTTATTTAACGTCGCATCGACTGCAGGGCCATTAGCGACGACTATTGCTTCTATATGTCTTCGTAGAAGTTTGTGTCTTGAAGGAACTGGATGAGTCCGTTGTATTCGTCGGTGGGTGTTTGAAGTAGTTTTTTCATGTCAGTCGGTAGTTTGTATTTCTTTCTTAATGCGGTGTAGTTTGTGCAGTTAGTCAGTATATGTTGTACTGTGAGCTCTGTATAGTTTTGGTTGCAGGAGCATGTCGGGTGTTCAAGTCCAAGAAGTAAGTAGGAATGTGTCAGTTTCGTATGTCCAAGTCTTAGTCTTGTGATGACTACCGTGTCTCGTCTGTTCATGTTGCTTGGAGGTTTCCATGGCTTGTTTTCGTCTTTTATTTTTCTGAGTTTGTTGTCAGTCGTCTGAGTCCATTGATTTTGTTTTTGAAGTAGGTTGAAAGGTCTTGTGCTGTGTTAACTGTTTGTTGCGGCAGTAAGGAGGAGAGTGCAGCGTCTTTTGCAGCAATGTCTGCTTTTTCGTTCCCAGAAATGCCAACATGGGACGGGATCCAAATTAGTTTTAATTTTTTTTGTTTTTTAATTAATTTTGAATGCCATGAGTAATGTTTTCATTGATAACTGATGTATTTTAATATAAGGTATTATTAGACAATTTTAATTCCGGCGCTGTCCATAAATAATATAATGCCATTGAGGGCGCCGGTAGCTCAGTGGTATGCGTGCTTGTCATCTGAGCTCAAGAACGTGGGTTCGAAACCCGACCGAGGCCCTTAGTTTATTTTATCTAAGAGGTAATGATAAGACTTCGGATGAGACGTTAAGCGTTGGTCCTGAGCCTGTACAATGTCAGGTACTCGTTAAAGATTCCTAACCATAGGCGAAATTTAGGACTCCCATAGTAGAGTCGGGCTCATGTCCACCAGAGTGACGAATGATCGCTCTGGTAGTAGGCGATATGACCTCGTAATTAAAGCCCGGGCATGAATCATATTAACTAATTAAAATAATATTAACTAACTAAAATAACTAAAAGTTTGTATCACTTATATATAAATCTGCAGATTTATCTGTCCATGTGTTTGTAACACATATTTTGGTGCTGTATTGTATTGTTTGTACACATAATATGTAAAATTGCATAAGTTCCATCCTTATAAACCCGATTTGCTCATAGGATGTGTGGCGTCCCAAATATTATAAATAGAAAATGAATGCTAGCAACGATTGATCTGATTTTCTGAGTCACAAATCGGTCTCAAAATCATTGAAAATGTCAACTTATTTCTAAAATCATGGAACTTATAGTTACTACACTTAAAGTTATTTGACAAAGAGGTAGCATGCTTTCCTACTGTTCTCAAGATCGCGTGAAAACCTTGAGCACGCAGTCCTTCGGAGTGTATACTGAGTACTTGTTAAGTCGTGGCTGAAGATGGTAGCAATACCGAAAGTACTCCCATATACTTTATATATTTTTGTAATAACAATATAAAAAACAAGTTTTTCTTTATATTTTTTATCTTATGATGTTTTATTAATTACTTTACGATTATTAGTTTGGAAGATGTAAGAGTTCAAAGTGGTGTGGCATGTTGTCGTTGCATCCGAGCTTCTGATGTTACGCCTACCCAGCACGGGGAAAGACGTAGTTCTAGGTCAAAAAACTGAAAACCTGTTCAGTATATAAAAATTTTAGTAGTGTATTTTAATATATTTTTTTTTTATCCAATAGCATGTTTCCATTTTCAACAATTTCATTAATCTCAAAATTAATCATCAGAATTGAATCAAGTTCCAAGAAAAGTTGAGAAAAATTTCTCTCCACTGGAAAAATATTCGAGGAACAATTTTGACATTTATCAGTCAGGAGGTACGTCAACACTGGAAGCTATTTTGACAGAAAGACGGAAGTTGGTTCTAAGAAGATTGGATTGAGTTTAGCTACCTTCAAACTTGAAATGAAGTCAGGACTGATTTGGTGACAGATGAGAAGTTCCAAGTTCTTCCTTTCGGTTCAGAGAATGTGGTCAACGGTATAATACAAAATTAGGCATGCTTAATAATAATAATAATAATATTTATTTCCGTTAAACCATAATATAGTAATAAGATACGTCCTAAAAATATTTACAATAAGATAGCTTATAAATTAGATACATAAACAGATATTAACTCTAAGAGTCTGACTAAAAAATAAATAAAAACTTGAAAATAAAACACAAAAATAATAATATTAATAAATACAGTAGACCTGTATTTAACTTATATATTTTTTTATTTGTTCATTCAGATTAATTTTTTATAATTGATTAATATATATATATATATATTTATTTTATTATATTTTTTTATGTATACCTACCTGATGAAAGGGACGTAAGAACGTCCCGAAACATCGTTGTGATAAAGACACATCCAGAAGAGTTTTAAAAAATAGTATCTAAATGTATCTACTTATTATAAATGTATCCTATGCCTTAATATTAATTTTTTTTGTACTCATACATTTTTAGTATTTATTTATTCAGTTTTTATTAATTTCATTTTACTTTTTTTAAATAGTTTTGTTATTACTAATCATACCTGTGTTAGACTCAAATAATTATAAATCTAATGTATAAGCTATCTTATTGTATAATACTTTAACGTATCCTACTATGTATTCGTTTAACGGAAATAAAATTATTATTTCGGGACCTCCTTACGTCCCGTCAGTAGGTCATAATGTGCGAAGTATAGGAAAGAAAAAAAAAATAACAATAACAATCATAGAAAAATATAAATAATAAATTTAAAAAAAATATATATAATATAAAAATAAAATAATTTAATAAAACAAGAGAAATGAAATAAATTATTATATAAAAAATAATTATTAAAATGTAGATGGGACAGACCTTAAAAGAGGATATCTATGGAGGAAGTCAATATATCAAGTAATGTTCTTGGATATGAAACACACATTTTTTTTTATTCTGGTTAATTTATTATTTTTGAGTAATGAGAAAAAAATTATGTTTCAGAATCTTCTCTTATGTGAGCGCCTGACATCCCATGGCGTACATGTAAACATGGCAAGCGATAAAATAAAAAAGAACCCAGCCAAGGTCCTTAGATTTCTCATCTGTGAGGTATAGAACCTTGAGCACGTTGTCCTTTGAATAGGACGTTGAGGGATGGTCCCGAACCCGTACGATGTCAGACACGAAAAGAAGGTATCTTGGTGTACCTAAGAAGCCCTAATAAATAAATAAATAAAAAATTATTAACTTTAAATTTAGACGGGCGAGGAACGGAGGAAAATATATTTTATAAAAAAATAAAGGTGGACTTAGAAGCACTTTGTCATGGTGTCAGAAGCTGTTAGGGGTCTTTGTCTAAGGGTTGGAAAAAAGCGATGCCCTGGAAAAAAAAAACTAAATAACAGAGAAATAGAGTAAAGAAAATAATATGTCAATTGCAATCCTTCCTGAGGCATTTTAATTGTAAATATTGTTTATTTCTACTCCTTGGATACCAAAGGGAGATTTGGGTGCTTATGTTCTTTTTTGAAAAATTTCTTAATTGGTTTATAAATGTTTTATAATAAATTTAGAATTTAAATTCAAGTTTCAAGAAAAAGTGAATATAAACATGGGTCCAAAAATACTTCTTAAAAAAAATTTTGAGAGAAAAACTGGTCGATGAATCGGCTATGTACTTTCCCAGCTTGAATTATAAAATTAAGTTTCCACGCTTTTCTCCCTTCCGTCTTATATGGGGTTTCACTACTCTAATGTTTCCTGAAAAATGGGGCTGCGGTCTTCGCGAGACCCCCATAGTATTCTGTATACCCTTTTGCTGAAAATAAAATCGGTACGTAATTTTGTAATATTGCGTCACTTTGGGTCAGTTTATGAAGTACAAACACAGCTCCTGTTCCAAGAAGTCATTCTCCCATATTAACTAACAAATTTGGCTAAAAAATCCATTCATTCACAGACGACTGAGATCTTGTAAAGGGGATCATACACGGTCAGTTTGGCTTGAACACATCGAACTGACAAACCAAACTGACGTGTATGGGGTAGAAATGGCATGACAACAAGCCAAAAAAATGAACTGATGGTTTGATGAAATTCCATCCAATGGTGTGACACATCGAACTGACGACAAGCCTATTTGACTGTGTGTGGGGTTTGAATCAGTTCAGTTCTTCAAACTAGCCATTCTGCGCATGTTCCGGTGTTATCAATTATCAAAAGTTAACATAATTATTTTATGTATATTTTGATTTCTTTGTTTTCAATAAATAAAATTAAGTTTTAAAAGTTTATTAATAATTATTGTTTAGTGTGTGTTGTTTTTTATTGTTTTTAAAAAATAAAAAGACGAATTGATTATGTCTACTTGGAGTAAAGACTTTTTAATTGAGTTTATAGATTTATT
This sequence comes from Aradus depressus, assembly GCA_963662175.1. Lineage (NCBI taxonomy): Eukaryota > Metazoa > Arthropoda > Insecta > Hemiptera > Aradidae > Aradus > Aradus depressus. The sequence goes on from OY759222.1 coordinate 26,468,861, forward strand.
GAGGCAAGAAGAATGTTTATGGAAGGCTATATCAAAAGATTACCACAATAAATTAAAAAAGGACGCTTCCTACGAGTTGCTTGTAAATAAAGTTAAAGAAATTGATGCCAAAGCATGTAAGGAGACTGTAACAAAAAATAAATAGTTTGAGTTGCTGTCAGTCTTTCATGAGTGGTTATTGCATTTCTCATTTTTGTGTCTTGCTTTTTTGTTAAATGAGAAACTAATGAATATAGTTGAAGATAAGTTTCTTCGTCCATTCTCAAATAATTATTGCAATCTTTTGGATGAAACCTGAGCTCCTCCAAAATATTTATATGTGAATATTTCGCCTTTTTGAAAGCCAGTCTTTAACCCAAATTTTTCTTCGATTTCTTTTTTTGGATGCAACAATGTAAATAGCCACAGCGCCATATAACAACCTTTTCCTCATTACTTGACATTTTTAATTTAATTTATTATAAATTATTTAAACAAACAAATCAAAGCTCGAAATAAACTTTTATTCCAAAAAAAACAAGATGATGTCACTCACTTAACTGACCGTGTGTAGACACCAGGCCTATCAGTTAAAACTGATCAAATCGAACTGACACACCAAACTGACAGTGTATAGGGGGCCTAACGTTATTCGAGGTCCCCCCGGTGTCTCATCAGATGTTGATAGACAAGGTAACATTTTATATTCCTTCAAGTTATTAATTTCTACTGAAATCGTAGATATTATTGTCCAATGCAAGAAACTGAAAATCATAACGATGAACCTGAAATATATGCTTTTATTGGATTATTCATCTGCAGTGGAGCCACAAAAAGCAATCATGAACCAGTTTCTAGGCAATGCAGTTCAGACTACCTTTCCCAGAGACTTGTTAAGGACTCGCTTTTCCACCATAGCAGCTTATCTCATTTCATAATTGTCACTTTTCACAAATAAATATTTTCTGAGCAAGTATTATTAATTTTAATTTTTTTACAAAGATGATATTCCTTTTACAAATTACCAATAGGTGTGAAAGAGTTGAAAATGAACCATCCAACTCATAAAACGTCACCTAGAACCAAAATTTAAAATGGGGTCTCGCTGGACCGTGGTATTCGGAGGGTTATTCATATTCGTTATTAATATTTTTCAACATTATTTTCCTTTTTTTTATTACATCTCTTACTACTCATCCATCAAAATTGTCCTTGAATCCCTTTTTAGTTATTTCATTATTATTTTTTTTTTGTTTTTATAATTAAGATACATTTTCGCTACTACTGGGTGGCCTTCCTCTCACAAGCCATTCAGGCCATATTTGTATCTAGAACCCCATAAAGACGACACTTATGATTTTCAGCGACCAAAGAAAAATGGGGATCAGAGATTAATAACTGCTGTTGTAGCACGTGTAGGAATACCATCCTGGTTCGGAAAATCTTCCAGATCTCGAAGATTTGTTAAAAATCTCTGCAGAGTCAGATCAAATCATGCACTTTGTCGTAAATATTTGCATAGGATCGGCAAAAGTAAGACTGCTTTCAGTGAGGACTGTGACCGAGGATCCAGAGCATATTATCACGTGTTGCAGTAAGTATTCGTATGCAAGGACCAAATTTATAGAGAAGAAGGAAGATAAAGGATACCCCAAGTTACATGGACCTGCTCAGGCTTCCCAATCTCCATTCCGATAATTTATATTCATTTTTCCAGGAGATAGGCGAGAATTTTTAAGTTTCACTTTTTAGAGACCATTCATACATAAAATTATTTTTTGAAGTGGCTAATGCCTCAATGCTAAAGTCGAAAACAAAAGAAAAAAAAACTGTTGTAATGAATTTATAGTGCCTTTATTATTTATTAGCCTAAACGGTATACTGGATCTAAAGGGGAAGCGAAAAATTAATTGATTATAATTGACTGGAGAAGTACATTGTCAGTGATTCACCAACGATTTATTTTTTTTCTGCAATTTATGAAAACTACAAACTTGGGTAATGGAATAAAGTTTTTTTTTTTTCTTTCCAATTAATTTTATTTATTTTAATCGGTCGTCTTAGTGAAGGTGTACCGAATAATTTGACGAGTTGAGTGAGAGTGGAGGTATTATGTTAATGTATCGTTTGTGAGAGTGTATTCTCCTGTTTTGGTAGACCACTGAAGGATGTCCAACTCAGCCTTCACTGTAGGATGTACAGGACCAGGACATCACACCAATATGCACCGACTGACCCACCACCATCCAGCAGCTTAGTCCAACCCGCTCGTCCATTCAACAGGTTATATTAAACAGTACCTAATCACGACCATATTCAATGTGATCTATGTGTAAGGTGTATTTGTGTGCTAATGAAAAAAAAAAAAAAAGATTTTTAACTTATCATGGGAAAAATAACACTCATTTGTCAAATTAATTTTTTTAAATATTTTTTTTCCTTTTTAACTTTTATTTTATAGGTAAGGTTAGGTTAGGTTTTATGACTCAGGCCCGGGCTTTAACTACGAGGTCATATCGTCTACTACCAGAGCGCTCTTTCGTAACTCTGGTGGACATGAGCCCGACTCTACTGTGGAGTCCTAAATTTTGCCTACCCTAAAGTTTTATTCACCTAGGGCAGGGGTCTTTAACGAGTACCTGACATCGTACAGGCTCGGGACCATCGGGAATATTTAAAAATAATGTTTAATTTGCATCGCATAGCAACGAATTATAAAATATTTTTTATTATTGGCAGATTTTGAGTTGTCAGACAGACATCATCGTGTAAAAGGTCATAACGGGTACCTTGAAACCAGAAATGTCTTTGGAACACGATCTCGGATTTTAGCATTTACAATACTTTCTTATACTAAAGAAATTTTTAAAAAATATATGCAAATAAAAAACTTCAATAATAAATTTTAATTTAATATTTTATTTTAGTTTACGACCCATAATTCTTTAATTACTTGATAATATTAACATATAATATCAAATTGTTTTGAGAGAGGAGCCAGTATATTCAGACATAAAACCTTCAATATGGACTAATATTATCAGTGTTTGTAGCTCGTAAACAATATTTCAACTTAATAAGTGAACTTTAACAATCTTGTAAGTATGAAATGAGGGCGCCGGTAGCTCAGTGGTATGCGTGCTTGACTTCTGAGCTCAAGGTCGTGGGTTCGTAGCCCGACCGAGGCCCTTAGTTTATTTTATCTGGGAGGTAAAATAAACTTAAGCACGCCGTCCTTCGGATGGGACGTTAAGCGATGGTCCCGAGCCTGTACGATGTCAGGTACTCGTTAAAGACCCCTACCCTAAGTGAATAAAAATTTAGGGTAGGCAAAATTTAGGACTCCCACAGTAGAGTCAGGCTCATGTCCACCAGAGTGACGAAAGAGCGCTCTGGTAGCAGGCGATATGACCTCGTAGTTAAAGCCCGGGCATGAGTCATAAAACCTAACCTAACCTAAGTATGAAATAAACAATTAATGTTAGCCAACACAGAACTGTTCAAGAACGTGCATCCAGCAGACACAAGAGCTTTAGACCGAAAGGGGGCGACAGTCAGAAAAGTGAAAAGCTACCCAGATACAAGTATGAAATATGATTTTGTACAGGTCGTCCAGTTTTAGAGATACATGACGAAAACCGTCTTGAAGTGTAGGTTTGAAACACATATTTTTAGACGTCTCCTTGATTTACCTGTAAATAGTTGGTCCTATCGAAAAATTAATTCTTACCAAAAATGTTCCTTATAAAATTTTCAATCGCTAATAAGTCCTTAGATTTGAGTTAGAATCAATACGACAAAAGTTATAGCGCCCCGAAGAATGTCTAAATGTCTATAAAGAATATATCGAAGTAATATTTAAATCGTCACTCATAGCAATGAACTTTAAAATATGGTTTTATTATTGGTAGTTTATTTGAAAAAATAATAAAAATTAAGAAAAAAATAAAAAATAAGTGATGTGGCTATTAATAGACATTCTTATACCAACCTTACAGATCAGTCTCTCTCTTTCTTCCCCTTCTCAAAATTATTTCATATTGGCATTACTGGAGAAAAGAATGTCTAATCTCAGGATTACGCTGTACAAAGAAACAAAATAAAATGATTTTGAGAATGGGAGGGGGAGAGAAAGTGAGCTGTAAGCGTTGTTGGTTTAAGAAAATTCTGAAATGGCCACATCACAATGTTTTTTTTTTCATTTATGAAATCAGGAATTCGGAAAACATGAAATTCCATTGAAAACACAAGATCCAATTTCTGACATAACATAATTTCTCCTATACTTTGCATAGCAATAGAAGTACAAATACAATACAAAATATGTGTGAATAAAGACCGATTCAATATACAAATGTGTGTCTACAATGGCATCGGGGGTTAAACACATATTCCCAATAGCGTGTAAACTAAAAAAATATTCAAATACAATACAAATATATATATGCGAATAAAGACCGATTCAATATATAAATGCTAACTTGTTACAATAGAAATAATAATAAAAAAAAGAACAAATATAAAGAACCGTTTTGAAAGAGCAGAAACACAAAGGCCATCTTATCTAATAAATTTCTATTCTTTTGTTCTTCACAGAAAAATACAGTAACTCAAACCAACGGAATTTTATAAAAGTTTTAAATTTCTTTTTGTTATGTCTCTTTTTCATTTCTGTTAAGTAAACTTTTCCTTTAGAAAGAGGCGAGTGGCAGAATAATCTAACGTTGAAGATCTTTAGAGAAGTGTCGTCTCAAACTTAATTATAGGGTATGTCAGGAGCTGGCTATAATAATGAATAATAAGAAATGTGATAAAATTAAAACTGCAATAAATATAAAATACCAACACTACAAAAAAAAAAAAAAAACCATAGTAATCAAGGTTCACGCCGTAGATTTTCCGTGAAAACGTCGGGATAAAATCGATTTTTCATTTTCTTTTCGATGCTGCCGTAGCTCTTGCATTTGCTCGGCACTAGACTTTTTAGGTTTTTTAAATTCCTTTTGATGCGAGCTTTCCTCTGATTTGCGTTTTATATAATTCCGCGCATATTTACTATTCATATGAGATTTTTGTTGTGCTTTAATTTTTTTGCAATTTTCAATTTAATACCTACCAATTTTTACACATATTTTGGGGAATATTTTTATTGTTTCACTTTTAGTCCTAGTAGTGCCCCTCAAGCTCCACAATGAAATCCAAATCAACGTCCTATCTAAACGCGTTATCACGCTACGCTAATTTCTAATTTTACACAACGTTAATTTGCAACAATCATCCGCCGGCGCCCACACTAGCCCGATAACGTCACAGGCAAAACAAACACTGCACAACAAACACGTACAGACACGCTCTATCCATTGTGACCTCAACCGTTGTTATCGCATTATTAGCCTCGTAGTTATTATCGATTGAAATCTGACGGTATTTTGTAACACAAGAATGTCTAACCGGCCATCACTGTGCTTAACGGGCCAATAGACTTTTCACGTCAAAAAAAGGTGTCGGTGAGTCAACGACAATGTACTTCCCCAGCACAAAATAATCAAATCATCACACAATGCCCACACTACGTATTGGAACATATTACACCGAGATCTCGCCATACCATTCTTATACAATGTCACACAACAAATTTACAGAAATTTGCCTATATACAGATTGCCTGAAAGCGCCGGTTTATTATCTGGGAGGTGAAAAGCACGCCGTCCTTCGGATGGGACGTTAAGTAATCGTCTCGAGGCTGTGCGATGCCAGATACTCGTTAAAGATCTATAGGTGAATACAGCTATGAACGCAGACCCCCAACTGCTTACTGACTCAAGTAGTTCATCAACAACAAATCGATTGTCTCGGCGTGTTCCCGAACTCACCCACACTCAACTCGCGACTTAACAGTATGAGTTTTGTCCTGAAAGTGTCTGCAGGCTCTGTACCTTACACGAAAAGGACGACCTCATACACTTTTTGTCCTATTGTCCCTCTTAGTGTATCCCCAGGCAAACATTTCTCCACAATTATCTCATTATAATAGACCAGAATACGACTCAGAACCATTTGTGCATTTTTTTGATAACATAGGTGTTGGAAAAATTAACAATTTATTTAAATTTTTTACTGTAAGCTTGAAAATTAAGAATAATATAATTTAATTTATTGCTGGTATGATAGATATTTTTTATTTTATTTATTTTTGTATTATGGCTACAACAATTTTACTATTTTCCTTTATCAAAGGTCATATCTGGTTTTATATAATTTTTGAATGGTTTTTGTATCCTAGTTGCTTCCATTATTTATATTAAAGAGCATGCCCATATTTATTGTTTCAATATTATTGGTATATTTTTGTTTAGTTGCTATATTGCTTATTTGTTAGTATTTTATATATAGATATTTTTTTCTTTTATTTCATTTTATATAACTTTATAATTGCTCTTTATTGTGTCAGGTGCACTTTGCTATGCAACATCACGTAGAGGGAGCTCGGGATCTGACTAGTGCTTAAAGTGAGATTACGATGGGCCAATATATTTTATATAACTATCAGAATATATATTTTGTACAAATCATTGTCATAAAGGTTTTTATCTTTCGTGCAATAAAATTGTATCTAAGTTCACAATTCAAGAGGCGGTGGCACTGATCATCATTTCGTTATTGTGCTACTGTTAAAAATTCTCAATTAAATTGTAAAAAACAAAATTATGCATATTTTTGTTTTATTCCAAGACACATCAACAAAAAGAATTGCACAAAATAAAATATTTAATATTCTTAAAGTTAAATTACTTTGACCAAAAAATAAAGGAAGAAAATTTATATACAGAAGATTTAGAGCGTTCTAAGTTTTTTTGTTCTTTAGAAGATTCTTTTATCTCGCAGATTAAACTTTTAGCTTTCTTTTAATATCACGGTTCAGCGGTACCAAGACTTTGTTTCATATTATTTCATTTTCTGGCTTAAATTTGTGAATATTTTTGAAATTTAATTAAATAATCTACCAAATACGATAAAGATATAATCTTATATTCTGTGTCTTGCTTCTTTGAAAAAATTATTAGAAACATATTTGGGTTCTATTTTCACTTTTTAAAGACCTCACCATGCCTTTTATTTTACTCTTTTAGCAAATTTGCTTGTTGTAAATATTATTTATACAGTTGTGAATAATTATTTGTAAAATAAAAAATAAAAAGGTTTACAGTGTAACTGTAACTGTTTCTTTTTCGCCGACAAAATTCAATGTTACAGCTTTCTTGTCTCAAAAACCTCTGTATTTCCACGATACTAATAGGCTTTAATTATTTGCAAATCATAAACATAATACCCTGGGTAATTAATTAACAAAACGCGCACATTTTATAATATCAAACATTTTTAGTGAAGTATGAACTATACATTACGGGTATGTTAATAATTAAGTTTCTTATTTATAATTTTATTAATAATATCAATCGAATAACCATTGCCTCAAGATTATGGATGGCAGGGAAACATCAATAACAAAACCATCAAACAAAGATTTTTTTTTTAAACATCGATCATTGATGCGCATCCCTAGTAACAACAGTGTCATTACCATTGATACTCGTCCCTAGTTACAACAGTGTTATTACCATTGATGCTCATCCCTAGTAACAACAGTGTCATTACCATTGATGTTCATCCCTAGTAACAACAGTGTCATTACCATTGATGTTCATCTTTAGTAACAACAGTGTCATTACCATTGATGCGCATCCCTAGTAAGAACAGTGTCTTTACCATTGATACTCATCCCTAATAACAACAGTGTCATTACCATTGATGCGCATCCCTAGTAACAACAGTGTAATTACCATTGATGCTCGTCCCTAATAACAACAGTGTCATTACCATTGATGCGCATCCCTATTACCAACAGTGTCATTACCTTCAATTTAACACGACAAGACTGCTGTTCTTGTGGCAGCCACTTTATAAGCCAGGTCTCTTGCCCAACCGAGAAGTTCTCACTGCTTTAGAGGGACCACTTAATGCTAAAGTGCGCCGGAAAGTAGATTAGGTTTTTTCCCCCTCCATTTTATTCCATTTAAGCGTCAAATTTCAACCTAACAAGATTGTCCTAAGGGAAACTTCATGGAATTTCGAAAAATAAATATTGACATTTTCTTACCTTTGGATTAATTTTCTCTTTTATTTTATATCAGGGTAATCAACTAAGTTGTTTCCTTTAGTTACACGTTTTAAACTTATATTTTATTCAAAATCGATTACATTTTTATATACATAGTATAAGGAAATATTGTAATAATGCGAAAATCCGAGATAGAGTTTTCAACGGAATAACAATTGGTTAGGTTAGGTTTTATGACTCATGCCCGGGCTTTAACTACGAGGTCATATCGCCTACTACCGGAGCGCTCTTTCGTCACTCTGGTGGACATGAGCCCGACTCTACTCTGGGAGTCCTAAATTTTGCCTACCCTAAATTTTTATTCACTTAGGATAGGGGTCTTTAACGAGTACAGGACCATCGCTTAGCGTCCCATCCGAAGGACGGCGTGCTTAAGTTTTTTTTACCTCCCAGATAAAAAAAACTAAGGGCTTCGGTCGGGTTTCGAACCCACGACCTTGAGTTCAGAAGACAAGCACGCATACCACAGAACTACCAGCGCTACTAATAAACTTTTTATTAACTGTGCAGATATCGCATGTAATCAACTTCAAGTAAAGTAATTCAACACAACATAATCTGCTAGGTTTATTATAATGTTTTATATTCTCTACTATTCATTAATGTTTTTTAGGTTTATATGGAGGGAGCCGGTAGCACAGTGGTATGCGTGCTTGCCTTCTGAGCTCAAGAACGTGGCTTCGAAACCCGACCGAGGACCTTAGTTTATTTTATCTGGGAAGTAAAATAAACTTAAGCACGCCGTCCTTCGGATGGTCACGAGCCTGTACAATGTCAGGTACTCGTTAAAGACCCCTGCCCTAGGTGAATAAAAATTTAGGGTAGGCAACATTTAGGACTCCCACAGTAGAGTCGGGCTCATGTCCACCAGAGTGACGAAAGAGCGCTCTGGTAGTATGTGAAATGACCTCGTAGTTAAAGCCCGGGCATGAGTCATAAAACCTAACCTAGGTAATATACATAAATACTGGGGAGAAACGGTTTGTTGACATTGACACACAGGACAACAACTGGATTTAAATCGATCTAAAGTCAAGGTCGATTCGGTCTTCATCATAGAAAGTAAAAAAAAGTAAGAATCTCCTGCAATGTACTCTCCTAGCGCAAATTAATTTAAGTTCTTGCTCTCCCTCTCTGAAATAATACATCGATTTGGCTGAAAATCAACAGGTGTAATTACTCAAGGACTATATTCTCAAACTAAATACTTTGGTGGGAGACCATAACAGTACAAGTCAAAAAAAGTCAATTTTTCAGGAGAACAGAAAATGTCGCTTGCCACTGGACAATTTTTTTTATCTGCCAAAAAATAAGGTCTGCACTACGCCAGAGACATTACCGACTTGTCCTGTTCTCACCACTTCTACAGATTGACTGAGCTTCAAAAACGCTAATGACTGACGAGAGTATGAGAATTCAGAAGCCCTTAAGTAAATCAATTATTGATCTTTAGCCGATTAATTTTAGAGGAAGAGCGAAAACTTATTATTTTATAATAAAAATTGATTCATTCTGGGGAAGTACATTGTTGGTGATTTTTCGACGACGTTTTCATAATTTCAAAGGCTAGACCACTGGAGTTCCTTTGAATCTTCACTCCTTTGAATCTTTCCTCCCACTCATTGTACTTCAGACAATTTATTCAATTTCCAGGATATTAACGCCCTTTTGAGAAGTTTAAAAAAAATTAAAACCACCTCTCCAAGTAAACCAACCACTTAAAACTTTTTTGAATAGATTCCTCTCTGGTGTTTTTTTTTTTTTTTTTTTTTTTTTTTTTTTTTTCTAAAAGAGAAGTTTTTGTTAACATCTTTATAAATAAAAAAAAGTTGTCGGTGAATCATCGGCAATGTACTTCGCTATCCCTAAAGTTTTTTTTCTTCTTCCGAATCGACAGTTGAGGCTAAAAATCAATAGATGACATACATAGACGCTTCTGAATCCTCATTACATTGGCAGTTAGAAGAGTTGGTAGTTATAAGAGTTGGCAGTTATAAGAGTTGGCAGTTATAAGAGTTGGCAGTTATAAGAGATACTTAACAGGAAGCTGAGGACTAGAGTAAGGGAACATTTGAGGAGGGGCGGCTCTGAATTTTTCCAACACCTCCAAAACACAGGACATGAGACCGGTTCAGTCTCGTTACTACATCATATCCAAAAAAAGGAGAAAGATGGATACATTGGAGAGTATAGAAATCAAATTGGAAAGGAGGAAGAGAGAGTCCCCCCTCCTCAACTCTAGAGAGGGGATGGGAGGTTTGTCCAGTCTGACATACTCCGTTCTCCCAGTTGTGACTCAGGAATAACTCGTCTTTCCCCATCCATGATATTTTAAATTGTTAACGTTTTAGATTGTTTTATTTATTTATTTTTATTATAAAATTATTTAGTTCTATTCAAAAAATGTTTTATGAGGTATGGTTAATTCAAAAAATTGTTTTTAATTTTTTATTTTTTCAAATTAATTATTTATTTTTGCTTTTATATTATATTAAAGATGGTTTCTTTTGTAGACTGCCTGATGATGAGGGAAACCTCGAAAGCCGGCTAGCTACCACTACTAATAAAAATCTGTGAGAGGTCAGACTATATTTTATTTGACAACCTGTGAGATACTTAACATTTTTTGCAGAGATATTGTGAAACACCCAAAGTTTTTTTTTTTTTTTTTTTTTTTTTTTAAATATTTATTTATCTTAAGCCACAACTATACAAAAAATAAAAAAATAAAATAAAATAATAAAAATAAATATGACACGAAAGGCTTGAGAGAGGAAAAACAGCCAGCGGTGAACCCTCATGACATCACTTCATAACAGAAGATCACTATGCCAAACTCTCTTTATCTTCTTGGGGGATTGTGGGGTAAATTTGTATTTAGGATTTTGCGAACTTCCGGATTGGTGTATAAGTAAATTTTGGTGTAGAAACGTTGCTATAAATGTTTAATGGTTGTGATGTTCAAGTCGCTGTGTAAAGTCTTGTTGCTAACGTATGGTGGGCATTACGTGATCGGAGAGTCTTGGATTGAAATATCTGTATTCTTTTGATGTTCGAGGTCTTGGCTGTACCATATATTTGTAAGCCATAGGTCCAGAGAGGTCGGAGAAGATAGGTATAACAATTCAGTTTTTGTCGAGTAGATAATTTAGAACGCCTATACAAAATATACCTAAAAGTAAAGAAGAGACGTATGTTTAAAAAAATATATATTCTCTATTTCACAAAATTTATATAATATGGGAGTACTTTCGGTATTGCTACCTTCTTCCGCCACGACAACAAATACTGACCTTAACCACCTGTATTTGTTAAGTCGTGGCTGAAGATGGAAGCAATACCGAAAGTACTCCCACATAATAGAATAGAATAGTTTTATTTGTCGGCGTTCAATGATGATTCGATGAGTTGACTTGTCTTCATTGAGGATAGGACGGCTTCTATAGACGAATTGTCGTCTCCGAGCATCTCATGTAGGTCCCTTGTTCGCAAACCCATGGCCTTTAGGTTTCTTATATCCAGGGCACTCCTCCAAGATGTTGCTTACTGTGAGAGGCCAGGCCACACACTTGCCACAGCCCGGGGCCGTCACCCTGTTGATGAGGTTAGACGAGTATGTCCTACACGGAGCCGCATCAGACATACCTCCTCCTGCCTATTCTGCCTTTCGGAGCTTTGCCATCTATCAATATTTGTTTTGATGGACCTAAGTTTATTTGTTAGGTTCACGTTAGTCCACACAGAGGCCCAGCTCTCTATTATTTTGCGACTCATACAATATATATTTTGTGAAATAGACAATATATATTTAAAAAACAAACTTTTTCTTTACTTTTTAGTTATAAGAGAACTTTAAGTTATAAGGGTTTTTGAATTGAGCCCCTTCCGGTCGGCCGATTTTGCGGAAAATCAATAGGTGTCATTCTCATAGTGCTTAAATTTCGGGGCACTATAATTTTTCTTCGGGGAGGAACTAAAAGCATGCAACCAATTAACAAAAGGACATTTCAAGACGATTTTCTGCATGTATCTCACAAACCTTGCGGCATTTGAAATTTATTCAATAAAGAATATTCAATATAGTCAAATAAAAAAAAGTCTATCTGTCTACTTGTGAGTGTGTCTGTGAACATGATAACTCATTGTTTATCCAGAACCCCATAAGGAAGACATCTATTAATTTTTAGCCAAATCAGCCAAATATAAAAAAATAGGGAGGTTCAACCATAAATTCAAAACCCCTGACAATATCCATCAACTTTGAACTGAATCGACCAAAAGGAACTCAGAACCCTCAATTACTGTTGATGTAATTGATCTATCAACACGAAATTTACCATAATGATTCAAAACTCTGAATAATTCACCTATTAATTTTCAACCAATAAGATTATCCCAGAAGGTCGAAAATTGATTATTTAAAATTCCTCATACTAGATTCTTTGGCGACTTTTTCCAGCGTTCGTCTCTCGAAGTGTAAAAATGAATTAGGTATGTTCACATCATATTTTTCTATTTGCAAATATAAATTTTAGAAAGAAATATAAAACAATAATTAAAAATGTTAACAATTTAAATCTATGATCCAAGACCTATCTCACTAGAAAAACCTACTAATAAATGTGTAAACATTTTTATAGCTTAAATAGGGTACGTCTGTTATTAGTGTCAAAAATAATGAGACTAATATTGATGTATTTAGAAAATTAAGGGCCAAAGAAGTTATTTGTCCGAAGAAAGATTCGAATGGCAACGTTCAGGCTACAAACAAAATCGAAAGTTCGATCCAAGAAGCAATTTGTGTTCATCTAATAATATATCGATTTAATTTAAATTACAATTTTTCATTTTAATATTAGGTTTCTCAAATTGTTGTCAACCCCTCTCCCGTTCATAATTTTGAGTTTATGATGTACAAAAAGTATACACATTATAAATATTAAAATACTGTAAAAATTAATTATTTAAAAAAAAAAAGAAGAAGAGAAGCGCACAAATGTTGGAATTTTTATAAAAAAAAAAACTGTTCATGAAATTTGGAATTATTTTTGTGATTAGAAGAAATTTGGACCAGTACTAAACATGTACTTTACACAAAATGACAAATGAAATATGAAAGTTTAAAATAAAAAGTTTTGGTACAGTCTCGGCTACAGTATGAGATCTACAGGCTGGCCAAGACTAGTGAACCGCTCCAGAGCAGGCTGTCAGACCTTCATGGAAGTCTCGGGTGAGTTTTTCGATGTGGGCTGCAAAAGAAGCAATTCCCAGTTCCCGATGGATTTGGGCGTTCCTGATAAACCAGGGTGCGTTCATCGCTATCCGGAGTCGTGTGCTTGTTGGAGTTTGATGTTGATATGTAGGCGCCAGGTTAGTCTTGTGTCAAGGTGCACTCCAAGATAGCGCATACCCTGGTCTTTAGGATTCCATGGAATTGGAAGCTAATCGATTTGCCGCCTTTTGAGGTGTTCTGTCCAGAAGCGGCGTAAAGCTAACACCTTCGCCTCCGTCTTCCTACCGTTCAAGTTAAGCTTCCACTTTCGAAACCACTGGCCGATTTCATCCACCTGGATATGTAGGGAGTCAATGGCCGCTTCTAGAAATACGTTATGACTGAGGATTTAGATGTCAGCGTAGGTCGCCAGGGTTGCAGAGGCTGGTTCTAGCATATCGTGACAGAACAGATCAAATAAGAGTGGACTGAGAATTGCACCTTGCGGGACTCCTGCTGCTATTTTTGTGATTATAAAATTTATAATCACATATATAAATTTATATATTTATAATTTATATTAAATATAAATTGTGATGTAGTCATTACAGGACTTTCTTATACCAACCACGCTTACAGATTACTCTCTCCCGCCCTTCTCGGAGTTATTTCATTCTGGCATTACTAGGTGTACGAATATCTACTCTCAAAATAAGGCTGTACAATGAGACAAAATGAAGTGATTTTTAGAAGGGGAGGGGGATAGAGAGTGATCTATAAGCGTGGTATAAAATAGAAAGTCCTGTAATAACCACGTCACATATTTTAAATTAGGGGCAAGATAAATGATATCGATTATATCATGATAACAATGTCGTTTGTTAGTTTTATGACTCATTCCCTGGCTTCAACTGCAAGGTCATAGCGTCTATTATCAGAGCGCTTACGTCACTCTGGTGGACATGAGCTAGAAAGCTAAGAACACATTTTTAACTCGCGTCGTGTTAACACGCATTAACACGTGTCATAGAAATATCTATTACGTTATTTTAAATAGATCTATACATATTATTGTGATGTGTCGTCAGGGACAGACAACACGCTTTAACACGTCATAACGCGTGTTTTCAATATCTGTAGTGGTCAGATTTTCGTCAGAGTGTTAAAGCATCAGAACAAGGTTCAGGCAGCGCCGCCGCGAGTTTGTTTACATATTTATTATAAATATGGAGGAACAATTTATAGAAGAAGTACGAAAGTATGATTTTTTGTACAACTTACAAAATAAGGACTACCGAGACCAAAGAAAACGACAAGAGGCTTGGGAGGAGATTGGTGGACAAATCAACAAAAACTGTAACTATTGATACATTATAATAAAAGTCGTTCCTCTCAAGATATTGCTTCTCTAAAATTTGTGTTTTGCTTCTTTAGTTTACTTTCTAGTACATTCTAAACCACATCAAATTCCTTCCTGGTCATCCTGATATACATTTTACACCTGTCATCGTCATTGCTGATTTCGGGCCACAGAACATGATATTCACCAAATTCGTGTCTACGTTCGTTTATTGGATGAACCCAGTATTCTCTGGATTAATGTTGTAGCACAAGCAATGCTGCAGTAACAGCTACCATTTCCTCTTCTTCATCCAACCAATCTATCTCTCCTTGTAGGTGCTCCATTATATTATAAGCGGACATACATACGAACGACACTACTTCACCAGTTTAAGTACTCTACTGTGGGAGTCCTAAATTTTTATCCCAGATAAAGGCCTCAGCAGGGTTTCGAACCAGCGACTTTGAGCTCATTAGGCAAACACGCTACTCAGCTACTGGGGCCCTAAAATGATTAAGCGCCTCAAAAAACCGTTCATTCCTCTAAGTTCTAAGGGTTCATTAAACTTCTATGACATTCGATAAGATTATAAATTGGGACAAAAATCAGGTTCCATCGTTACGAATCCAATTACAGACTGATAAAACCAACCAATCAAGAAGATGGAAGACAGTTAAGGGATGGGGTAGAATCTAATATTCCCAGCGATCCTGTTCAAACGACAATCATCTCTAAATGTCTGTGTCGGTAAGTCAGAATTTCTCAACCTGGAACCTCTCTTTATAATAATACATAATATATATTACCCGACTGTGGAAAGCGAAGAAAGGTCATTTTTTTCACAATATTGTTAGTATGTCATATTCTTTGATCCCTTGGAGAGCCTAAATGGCTAGACCGATTTTAATGAGTTATACGTCATTTCATCGCGACATTCCCCAAATTACAAAATGGCTGACGCTGGCCGTATCGTCAAACTCTAAAAACCAAATGTCAACAAAACGCATACATACACAAGTAAATTATTTTTCAGTGCCTTCAAAATAGTCCCCAATTTTTTTTCTTTAGTTATGTTGGACACATCATTTAGGTTGGTAAAAAGCTGTTGGTCGACGTTGTCACAGGTTTCCAAAAATTCCCAAACAATGTTAAATGCATTTCTGGCTTCTCTAGTTGTGGGCGGTTCTTTTTCGGTCACTTCAGCCCTCATCGTCACTTCCGTCAGTTGGTTCTACTTGCAGCTGCACTTCCGCCAAAATACTCTCCTCAGAAGGGGGTTCAAATACAGGCACGTCACTATCAATCTCGACGAATTTTGAACCCAAACATTATAAAAGTAAACAAACATTCAACGTAGTTCGACTCATAGAGGTGGAAGTCCTTTCACAAGCCCATTTTTCTCAGTTCGAGTTATTTACGCATTGTTCCTGGTATCTGGCCCGAATTCGACTTATTGAGGTAATATTTACGATAATTTATGGTTTCCATATTTACTTTGTGAAGCTCCATTCTAGGAATAGATAATTAAAATACACAATTAGTCAAACTTCACTATATTCTTAAATACTCGACTAGTTTCGCCGTGTTGAGGCATTACAAACTGAGTTTATAAGTGACTCTTAATAATGCCTTAACACGGCGAAACTAGTCGAGTATTTAAGAATATAGTGAAGTTTGACAAACAAATTGTGTATTTTAATTATCTATTCGTAATATTTACGTTACATGACAGAACATTTGTTCGACTCAACTACGAATTCGACTTATCGAGACTGTATATAAGCCATTTATTAATACAAATACAAAATTGTATTCAATTACCATGTTATCTTCTATGTATATAAAATCTTATGTCTGACTGTTTGTGTTTTATAGAATCCTAAACTTAGATCCGATTTTGTTCTTAAGTTCAGCAATTATGTTCGTCGAGTCACCGAGAAGGTTTAGAACATAGTTTTATCCCACCCTTGCCTTACCCCCTCACCCACCCCCGCATTTCGTGAATTCGCTTATGGAACAAAAAATATTACACGAATTGGCGTAAAATGTTTTGTATTGAATTCTATAGAGCATTGGAAATGTTTCAGAACAACAGTCAGGGCTTCAAGAGATGGCTTAAGCCAGGAAATATTTCTCCAGAATGTTTTAAGGACCTTTATATCAATGTGCGAATTGAAAACTGTCGATGTTATTGCGCTCAAACTTAGGGGTTATGTTTGACACATCACTGTAACGGTTTAAAAAGTGGTTTGACAATTTTTAATTTTAATTTTTTTTTTTTAATAAAAAAAATAGCGGGTTTAGCTAGTGGTTAATAGAAATGAATATTATTATAATGGCTTAGACAGATACATCAATTTTGAATTATCGATATCAATTATTTTGGGATAATAGAAACTTATCTTGAATATAGCTTAGCCACATGAGAATTTATGCTCTCGAATTGACTAATGTTTACGAGTTGCAAGCTAGAGAACATAAATTTTGAAATTCCTTAATCGTTGGTTAGGATGGTTCAAACAATGCTTAGCCCAAGTCCAACAACATTCTGAGATCGACCCATGGTTGTAATTTATCGCATGAACAGTTGGTTTTTTACCTCCTGTAAGAAATATAAGGGAAGTTATGTAATCGGTAAGAAATTCGAAGTTGAGTTTTAACCGGAATTTCATGTTTACGATACCGATTCTAAAGATAAAAAAAAAAAATTTTTGTCTGTGAACCTGATAATTCCCGATAGAATGACTATCTACACAAAATTTCATATGTGAAAACAAAACCCCATAAGGATGACACTTATTAATTTTCAGTGGAATCTGGAAGGAGGGAAGGGTTCAGGGATGGAGACTCAACTTAAAAACCTAATGAAATAATCAATACAAAATTTAATATCAGGGTTTATAAGCCCCTATGTGAGTCAACTATTGGTTATTAGCCCAAAGGGTTGACTAGTTTTAGAGGGGAAGCGAAATTTTATAGCTTTTGAGGTTATCATCAGGCAGTCAGATAAAACCTTTTTTTAACGTAACAATGCAGGCTCTGGATCGCCAATAAACGTCCCCTGCGAAGGACGCCGAGCTCAAATTTTTATTATCTCTCAGATGAAAAAATGGGTTTGAACCCGTGATCTAGATCTTATGTAATCTCGCTACTCCTGCGTTGTTAACGACGCTCTAAATTAACAACATATGACCCTCAGATGCCATAACTAAGAAAAAAAAAAAAAAAAAAAAAAAAAAAAAAAAAAAAAACCTCAGATGACAACCTCACTCCCCCCTCTCCCTCACGTTGGAATTAATAAAAAATAATTTAAAAATGGAAAAAAAAAAAACTGGGGGCAAAAAATTGTTGGGAAGAAAGACATCCCTTCTGTATTAGACTCACTTTTTCATTGAATAAGAAGCCACAAAAATGTCCACTTCATCTAGGATTATGATCCGGAATCCGCATTAAAAAAAAAAAAAAAAAAATCCTATGAACAATGTATGCAATGTAAAAATAGGATAGGTATAAAAAAACAAAACAAAAAAAAAAACAGAATTTTACCAAAATTTTATTAAATATTTTTTATTCTCTCAAAACAGAAAATTCTTCCCTATGTACTTCCCCAGCAAGAATTTGTATCCGGCAGTTATTAGGCTATTTGTGTCGAGTCCCCTCGTCTCTGATCCTCCCTTCGCTTTGACCCATTTTGCGGATAATTTATAGGTGCCATCTTTATCTGGTTTTGGATTTAATATAAAATTTCATATCGATACATTCATTACATCGATAATTATTGGGATTTTTGAATTGAGCACCCGCTGATACCCTCTCCCCTTTGTCTGATTCCGCAATGACGACACCTATTGATTTTCAAACAAATCGACAGAATGAAAGGGGGAAAATAAAAATAACAATTAATTTAAGCCAAAACTGTCGATTAGTTTTAGAAATAGAGCAAGAATTTAATTAAAAGTACATTATCGGTGATTCAGTACAAAATTTCGTTTATCCGGATAATCAGGGAAGGGGTTGGGGGGGGGGGGGGGGGGGGGGGGGTCAAAATGTCTTTACTTTTAAGCCATGCCTCGTCGCTGAGCTTAAGAAATTTTTTCAAGAAAAAAATTCCATTTTTTTTTCTTCTTTGATAGCAAATTCTAGGAAAGAAACCAGCTTTTCCATAAAAAAATCTCCAAATTTTTCTTTTGTAAATAACTCACAATGGCATCCAATGTCAACCTCAAAAGCCGTTGCGTTTCTTTGTTTTCTTTTGAGCCTCAAAAAATCTCCTTTACCAAGATAAAGTATGTCTTCTGTTGAGGAAAGTAAAGATTATATCTTAAAGAGCAGATAGTCTACCGCCATTTTTTCATACAGTTAATGTTTGGTTACATTCATAGTATGAACGTTTTATGTATCTTATACGGATCTCATATTTATTTATACTTTTTTTCGGCTTTTTAAGGCAATTCAAGCAGTCAGGTCTGCCTGCTTATCTATACAGATATGAAACTTTCAGTAAAATAATTTTTTTTTTTTTGTACAATAATAAATATTTTGCAACAAAACATGAGAAATGTAGCCATTACTACTTTCTTATACCAACCACTTTTCTCTCCTTCCCCTCTCAAGTACAACCTTTTTTCAGCGCCATGTCTGTTCCGTCATCATGGGAAAATGGGTGATCATATTTCAAACTTTCATATTTTGAATGTTAGATTATTACGATCATTTGTGTTTATGGGAAGGTGGAAGCTCAAATAGGCAGAGTACAAAAAAAGGGGCAGTAGACCGTAATAAAATAAGAATTCAGGCAAGTAACATTAAATATATACAGTAGAACCTCTTTAAGTCGAACCTCGATAAGTCGAAAACCTCCAAAAAAAGTTTTGTTCCTTTCCCTTCAATCCCCAAAACCTCCATTACTCGAAATCTCAACCCTTTATTAGTCGAAATAATCAGTGAGTCCCTACAAGCCATTTTGGTACATATTTTCCCTCTATAACTCGAAAAAATAAATTGGACCTCTGTATCTCAAACAGCAATGTTTTATTTTACAACCTTTACAACTCGATTGTTTGAAACTTATTACCTCTATAGCTCGAAGAATAATAAGTTACCGACTTTAAGAATTTGCCGACAATGTACACCATTGTTTCTTAGAAAACAATTTAGGAGTATACAATAAATAGGATTACCAATTATCTAAAGCAAAAAAAAAGTTACTGACTTTTTTAATACCTACGTATTTATTATTTTAAGGATGTTTTTAAATAATGTTGATTTATAATAAATATAAATATGTTTGTTATCTCTGTAACTTGAATTTTTATTTATTTCACCTCTCTAACTCAAAATTAGTTAGAATGAATCTTAACATGTCGAATCAAAATTCGCCTGTCAAAATCCTCCATAAGTCGAATACTCAATAACTCGAATTTTTTGGCGTCTCCCTTGATGTTCGACTTATAGAGGTTCTACTGTATATGTATTGGTACTTACAAAAGTTCAGGGCAACGACTCACATAAATAAAGAATAAGACACTGGATACAAGTATAATTACAAATGAACAGAATAAGTGCTAACCTGTGAGTGTACAATTATGAAATGTGAATTATCAAGGTACAAAGCGAGAGTGACAAAGGTTGCCTGGGCGGCCATTTATATAGGCCCATAGAATGTTCTGGACCCATGTTCCAGGAAAGTCTTTACTGAGGTGACCATATTTTTTGGAACAGAATTCGGGACGCTCCAAAATAATTACCCTGTTACAAAAGAAAATAAGACCGATGTTGATAAACTGTTGAAGAAAATGTTTAGGGATGACTGGACCACATCTGATGCAGGCATTTCATGGTACAAAAATCTAATCTTCGATATGCCGACTTCAGATGCTCCTGAACAGGATGATGTATCATGCGACTATTTAGAAAATGATTATTGTGAGCTGCATGTTTAAGGACTTTAGTTTACAATTCTAACTCTAGATACTTAAGTATACAATGGACTTTAGTATACAATTTTAACTCAGACCCTATTAATTTTCAAACAAATCGACAAATTGTTCCCTGAGGGAGAGCAAAAACTTACTTCATTAATTTTTGCAGAGAAGTACAATGTCGGTTCATTATATTTCCAAGACGATATGCAATAGTCACATGGAAATAGTCAGAGATGACAAATCGGTATAATGACGTTAACAAAGAGAGGACATTTGAGACGAGGAGCCTGAACATTACTTTAACTACTACCCGAAATGTCGGGAACCTGTATGCATGTTGTTAGTCATACTAATTTTGTAAATTGTTAGTTGTATATTCTGGAGCTAAATTAAGTGCTCCATGTATGCCATTCTCTTAGACTTCCAAGTTTATTATTAATTTATTATACTTTTAGTATAAGAAAGTATTGTAATAGTGCAAAAATCCGAGATCGAGGTTTCAAATTTCAAGGTACCCTGATTACGTTTTGCCCATTTTCGCAATGATGTCTCTCTATGAGTGTGTGTTTGTATGTGATTGGAAAGTTGTGAGCTAGCTATGGACCTGTAACATAAAATGAAGGAGTTACATGTGCTAACTTAGATCTGATTAGATTTTGGCCAAAATCAGACGAAAATTGAGACCACTTTACTCCAGAGTTTAAGTAGAGGAAGAAGAAAATCTGAGATAGAATTTTCAAAGGAATTTCATGTTTCTGGATCTGAAGTCGTCACACTTAGATCTGATTGGATTTTGGCTAAGGCCAATTTACTTCGGGGCCTAAGTACATATAGAGGAGGCCGCGGGGGTCTTGAGTGATCCCTACCGGCTCTCTTGCCCCGCCAGTCACTGTCCAGTAGTGAGGAGAGCTGAAGGTGAGAGCATGTACATGAGGGGAGAACCTGGTCGCAACTGGCACTCCCTAAATATTTTTGCTAAATTATATTATCAGGTCTCTCGGCCAGCGCCGCCTCAGTCTATCTGGATGGCAATGGGATGACAAGAGTCGAGCAACTGAATTGACATGAAAATAAAGGTTACTGTGGAATTTGGAGAAGCGGGATGTCAATAAGATGAGAAATTTTTAAGTCATTATGGAGGGTAAGATTGGAAACGTAGAAGGGAGCATTGACAATTGTTATTAGGACTTTGGATTGGAAGGACTGGATACGCTTCATGTTAGATGGCTTAAATTTCAAACTGAGATGCTTTATAAAATCTCATTTGGTGTCCAAGACACAAACTCTTGCTTTATCCTGACTATAGTGCAGTTTGTATTCAACCAGTGCACTCTTTCAGAAAGTGGGTTAGCATGTCAATTTCGTCTTCTGAACTATATACTATAGAATTTAATAAATTTTACAACCCACGCTAGACAAGAAGAAAGTGCAACACTGAACGAAGATTTTTATTAAAGCTATGCCCTACCCTAAATGTATCGATGTTCCTTACAATTTTATTTATAAAAAGGTTTATATATTTGAAATCGGAGAAGAGTATTGTAGCAGATGTGAATGTGAATGGGTGCGGAAGGTAGAAGGCTGACATGGGTAGGAAGGGAACCATGACGTTAGTACAGCCACCTAATAACTGACCTGTCAATATGTCCCTTCTTAAATAACATTCTAGAGTAGAGACCACACTTCACTTAGATCACTCCATTTTTCAAATTTCCTTTTACTCTCTAGCCATAGAAGAGTGGTCAGCTCTCATTCCCATTGTAAACCATAAAAAACATATATAATCCAAAACATTTATATATCAGTGATAATTTAAAAAATATAATAAAATGAACAAGAATTATAATAATAAAGAAAATATGTGATGTGGCCATTGCAGGACTTTCTTAACCCTCCTAATACCACGTGGGGTCAAAAAAGACCCCATGCGTTTTAAAATGTGAATGAACTGCTCAATATAATTTCTATTTCGATGAGGCTTCAGGACATTTATCCGTAGACTATCTCCATTCGATTTCATTAAGAAAATGTATTCAGTTTGTATTTTAAAAATTGATATAAAATAATATTTTCACAAAAACGTAGTTGGGGTCACGCGGGACCCCACGTATTATTATCCGTATCACATTTTCGTTCGTCTGATGAGAAGTATTTTCAAGAAGTTCCACTCAGTAAACAATTCCGAAAAGTTACTTTTGCTCTTCAATTGACCTGCAATTCGAAGAAGACATTGCCCGCACCCGCTGGAGTTTTTCCTGGAGCTCTTTCTGATCAACATTTCTTGGTTTCCACTTCTCGTTCACCTCTTGAATTTTATTTAGATCTAATTTCAGTATGCGTTGACGGTTCGGACCGTAAAGATAAATCATAGAACACATTGTGTCCTCGCGAACGTTGATGTTAGTAGAGCGTGCCAGGGAGATTGCAGGGTTTGAATCTGAGGAGGCCCTTGTGGAAACGGAACAGCTCGAAGTGATCTCCGATGTTGAAGACGTTTTGGAAACGGACGATGAAGAACTTGATGAGCTAGAAGCACGTATGTAAAAACCATGTCACAAAAAAATGTCTTTGCGCTAAATGTAAATATTAATAGCACCCATAGTGTGAATATACTTTTATAAGTTTCATGATTTACTTTTTTTTGAATAAACATTTTTTCTCAACTTTTTAAACTCTTTGTTATTTTTCCCTCATTTTTGAATGAACTTGATTGAAAAAGTTAGAATGAAAAGCTAGTTGGTACATGAAAAATTGAAAAATGAAGTGGGGCCTCAAAAGGACCCCACGTGGTATTTTTCGTTTCACAGGTCACGTGGTATTAGGAGGGTTAAACTAACGACGCTTACAGATCACTCCCCCTCCCGTTCTCAATATCATTTCATTTTGTCTCATTGTACAGCATTTTCTTGAGAGTAGCTTATAACCAGTAATGCCAGTATGAAATAATTTTGAGAAGAAGGAAAAGAGTGATCTGTAAGCGTGGTTGGTATAAGAAAGTGCTGTAATGGCCACATCACATATTCTTCAATTCGTTGCTATGAGTTACAATTTAAAAATTACTTACAATTAGATATATTCCTTTATACCTTTTATCGTGTTGATCCTATCTCAAATCTGAGGAGTTGCTAGCGATTGGAAATTTTATATTTAAGAAACAATTTTGGTAGGAATTAATTTTACGATAGGACTCGTTTTCGGGTAAATCAAGGAAACGCCTAAAAATATGTGTTTCAAAACTACATTCCAAGAGGGTTTTCGGCGTGTATTTCGAAAACCAGACGACCTGTAAAAAATCATATTTCATATAAATTATGTATTTCAATATTCTCTACAACTATTACCTGAAAAGATTTTTGATTAGGTCATAAAGCGGTATCTTGTAAAATGTAGTTAAGTCTCGGGAGAAAGTGGTCTCAATTTTCGTTCAATTTCGGCTAAAATCGACCTATGGCTACAATCGTATTGCGGTAGGGAGCTCACAACTTTTCAATCACAAACACAATCACACACAGACAGGCATCATCGCGAAAATGGTTGGTGAAAATCAGTTTAAACCTCGATCTCCGATTTTCGTACAATTACAATACTTCCTTATACAAATATAAGAAAATAATAAACAAATAATACATATACTATCACATTTCCTGTAGAAATTTGTTGCTCTTATATTAAATTTTGAGAAAATGTTTTAAATTTGCAAAAATGTTTCATTATCTAATTCAAAAATATGTTTTTGGTTGAAAATGAAAATGAATATAATATAATTGAGAACAGAATATTAGGGTTATTAATCTTAACCTACATTATAAAGATAAAAAATAAATTTGACAAATAAAAATAAATTATATTAAAAAAATTCGACTATTAACTAACTCCTAAAATGACACGCCACTGCTGGCCAGTGGTTGGTAGGGCAGAGTGGGGGGCAGGACAGTGCTAATGCCCACTAGTTGGAGAGTGTTGGATTGCAGTGTGCACGAGTCCTACTAGTGCAGTTCTCGTCGTTTTTTTCTATTTTTTTTTATTTTATTCTATTTTATTAATTTACCAGTATTATTATTATTTACTTTGTTATTTTTTATTTACATTTATTTTTTGTATACATATACATATTTACTATTATTTTGTACATATTCCTTTCATTCTTTATTGCTTCTCACTTCTCATTGTTTTTTATATTTTCTATTATTTGTTATTTTACCATTTATTATCATTTCTTCCCTTCTGTTTATTTTGTTTTTGACATTTTGGAACCCATTTTGTTAGACATTTCCTTGATTTAGGCGGAAACGTTTAGTCCTATCAAAACATTTGTTCTTAACAAAAATGTTACTTATTAAATTTTCATTTTCTTAAATTTCTTTAAATTGAGATTGGAATAATAGGAACAATGTATTAGTGCCCTAAATATGTACAATAAATTTCCATAGGTTACATTACAAAGTAGTTTAATTATAAAATTAGTGTTTTTATATATTCTTATATTATTATATTTATACTTTCTTATATATTTCCCCTTTGACCGATTTGGGTGAAAATCAATAGATGTTAACCTTATTCATTTTTGAATATTTCGGGTCGATACATCAATTCTGTCAGGAGTTAACATATTCACCGAGTACAGATTCACCATGCTCCTAGTCTTATTTTCTTTAAATCCCTGCTCTTCCAGCACCTCCTAACTCATCAAACATCTGATTCCCAAGGCTAGCATCCTATGGGATAGTTCTCGTCTTCCCATGAGTCTCTCAGTCTACAGCTGGACTGATGTTACTCTACAGTTTCATCATCCCAGTTGGATCACATGTTCTTTTTTAGTCAGTATATATTTGTATTTTATAAGTATTCATTCCTCTTTTTTTCTTTTTATTTATTTCTTTCAGTTCCATGCCGAATAACTGTAGACGTGTGCATGGGCGTAGCCAGGGGGGGGGGGGGCACGTGCCCCCCCTGGCCAGAGAAAAAAAAAAAAAATTAAATAAACTAAAAAAATAGTTTTTATTAAAAATGCATTGCTTGCAAGTTACCATAGGATCATCAAATTTCCCGTTCTTCTGACTCCTAAATCAGCAATCAGCTGTTGTAAGTGCAGGGCGCAGTCCATGCGCTGTAACTGTTCACTGTGTTTGTGTTCACGTGACAGTTTGTTTTGAGGTTTTGACGATGTTTTCGTCTAACAGTTCCGTTCTGTTTTGACTGTTTTCCATATTTGCATAAAATTATTAAAATTAGCATGGATATTAGGAAGTTTTTTAGTAAGTATCTTGAATTATTTTATAATTGAATTGAAGAGCCTAGAGATTCAGAAAGATAACCTAATAGTCCAAGCTCCCATGGCACAAAAAGAAGGTACCTCATCAAACATCTCAAATTTTAAAGGTGAAAATGCTTGGAAAACATGTAAAAAAACATTTTACCCCCGCCAGACTAGAAAAAATGTATTAATTGATATGTTAAATGAATTTTTGAAATTAGCTAAAAAAAATGAATTTACTTTTTAACCCCCCCCCCCCCCCCCCCACCCCCTGTAACCTAACTTTGCCTCCCCCCCTGCTCAAAATACTGGCTACGCCCCTGGATGTGTGTTATTTTGGATATATAACTGTAAATAAATGTATGTATGAGGGTGTGTGACACACATTTATTTATTTACTTATTTTATTTATTTTTTCTCTCTCTCTCAGTGACCCTTCTTGTCATCTATATTTATTTTTGCTATAATTTTAACTTTGTTCCTCATTTATTTTAATATGATTTGTTTATTCTTATTTCTAACTGTTTTTGTTTCTTTAGTTGCTATAAGCCCTTATTTTTTATATTTTATTTCAACTTGGTTGATACTTGTATTTCTTTTGTTTATTTCTTATGTTGTTATTCTTAGGAAAATTGTTTTTTCATTTCATTAAATTTCATTTCACATAGTCAGTTTTTTTTTTATTTTTTGGAAACAGAGGGTCGGAAAAAATGATATTCCGTTGAAAAATCAACAATAGTTTTCATGAAAATTTATATATTTTTCATACTGCTAAATTGTATGCCATCCTTAAAAATTTTTATGTGTATCACACTGATTGAAATGATAGACCATGTTAACCTCATTGGACCTAAATAACTGTTTGGAGGTAAAATTAACGAGGCCGAAGATGCCCGAGCTAACAACGTTACTGAACCTTCCTTAACAAGTATTTCGACAGAACCCAATTATTTAAAAGTTAACAAGTCTTGGGGTTGTTGCTGTCTTGTATATGTTCTTCTCAAATATGAAACACGATGGCCAAAAGTACTTCCCCATGTCTAAAAAAAATTTTTTTTTTTTTTACTTCTCCGGTTATATTATAGGGGAAGTTATGTAATCAGAAATATGATGAGTTTTCAATGGAATTTCATGTTTTACAATTTTCTGATTGTATAGACGGGTAGTGGCATTCAAAATAAAAATTTCCAAATAACCTGCTACAAAACCTGTGGCGGTTCTGGAGAACCACAAAATATTGGAGAATAGATAAGAATAAATAATAAGATTGATAAAGTTTATATATAAAATGTAAGAGGGCGCCGGTAGCTCAGTGGTATGCGTGCTTGACTTCTGAGCTCAAGGTTGTGGGTTCGTAACCAGACCGAGGCCCTTAGTTTATTTTATCTGGGAGGTAAAATAAACTTAAGCACGCCGTCCTTCGGATGGGACGTTAAGCGATGGTCCCGAGCCTGTACGATGTCAGGTACTCGTTAGAGACCCCTACCCTAGATGAATAAAAATTTAGGGTAGGCAAAATTTAGGACTCCCACAGTAGAGATGGGCTCACGTCCACCAGAGTGACGAAAGAGCGCTCTGGTAGTATGCGATATGACCTCGTTGTTAAAGCCCGGGCATGAGTCATAAAACCTAACCTAACCTAACCTAAAATAATGTAATGAGCAAAAGAAAACCTAGGGAGGTGGAGGTGGCCAACTGAAAAATAATAAGAAATAAAAAAACATAAGATAAATATAAATAAAACTTAACTTCGAATTTGGGATGAAAAAATATAACGTTCATAAAAATAAAAGTTAAAAAAAATTGGTAGAATAATACAGTAGAGCGTCGGAAATCCGGAGCGTCGCAAATCCGGATCGGCTTGGCGGTGAGAGCAGGTGGGATGTGGGAGGGAATGGGAGGTTTTTTACCTTTTTTACCCAGTAAGTTTCCATTACTTACAGTAGATTCTTGTTTTTTTTTCTAAAAACTATTGTAGCGTTACTAATCTACATTACATAATGTACATGTTCTTATTCAATATACTTTACTAAAATATTTTGTGTACTGTATTTTTCGAACCTTTCAGCCACTGTTTTGCAATACAGTAGTCTCCCGAGCGTCATGTATCCTCTAGTCGATACATATACGTATGTATAAAGTTATTGAAAGCACATTTGAAAATCTGGTATTCAGTAATCCGGATTGGTCGATCCGGATTAACGACGCTCCACTGTAATGTTCTTATCGGTTGTGATGCGTTCTACGCCGCTCTGAGATGAGGAGGGGGCTGCTAGCTGAAACGATGGACGTGATGGGAGGATGTGGCGATGGTTGAGCAGGTAGATAGATGTACGATGTGGTCTTGGAGGCTCCTAGTAGGGTACTGAGAGGCTTAAGGCCTACTTTGGTAAATATTGGAGTCTCGTTCCGGCCACCATAGGGACGACATCACCCCAGATCTGCTCCGTGTTTGTGTCTCCAGTTTGCCCGGTTAAAGTGTTTATTTCGAGGAGCGGACTTGATAATCAATGAGATCGGCGATTGGTGACACTGTGTAACGGTTTTGAGCGTGAAGGATCGAGCCGTTTGCGCGCGAGGGTGAGTGATAGCTTTAGTTTTTTTGAATTGAGGAAAGCCGTTGGAAGTCCGTTGAGGAGCTCGGTAGAGGGGAGTGCCACCACCCCGCTTCGTTCACCTCCCCTCCCCCTCCCTAGTGATGGAACGTCATAGTGTCCCCCCCACCCACCCTGCTACCCCCTCATCCCCTGCCACTACCAACTTACCCCAAAAGACCATTACACCTGCTCCCATCCCCCGCCGTGGACCCCTCTCCCTGCCTTCCCGCCGAAGTACGCTCCCAGCTCCGATAATTTCCCCCGCCCTTAAGAAGACCACGCCGCCGGAGAGACAGGGCAGCACTGCCCTGTTGAATGGCTGCCCCAATGGAGAAGCGGAGGCCATCGCCACTAGGCTGGGTGGACCAAAGGCACCGGCCCCAAAGCTCTGCTCAGTTGGTCGCAGGGCAGAGGCTGAACCAGCCCCAACCTCCTCTACTTCTCTTCCCCCCCCCCCCCCCCCCACGAAGTCCAACATCCAGCCTGCAGCAAAAAATTTACCCCCCCTCAATAACCCCCCAGCTCTCCTGGACCAAACCCTGGCCCCCCCGGAAGAAAAGTGGACCGAGGTGCTGAGAAGGAAGAAGAAGAAACCGAGGACGGCCTCATCCGCCGCCCCAGCAGCCCCACCAGCAGCCATCAAGAAAAATACCATCTTGAAGGAGCTGGCGAGGACCGCAGCCGCTGGGGGCCCCACCAGACCGAAAACCTATGTGGCGGTGGTAGCTCCCATCCAGGGGACGGACACATGCTCACTGGAGACTGCCCTTGACAAGCTGACCCTGAGAGAGCTTGGGATCAACATCCGGTCCTGCCGACCCGCCAGGAGGGGGGGAATCCTCCTGGAGGTCTCCACCGCCGACGAGCTGGAGGTGCTGGCGACCAGCACGAGGCTCCAGGAAGCGGGCCTGAAAGCGCAGGCGCTTCCTAAAAGGAGCCCGCGTCTGGTCGTCTACGGCATACCCTCTGGTTGGTCGGAGGGGGATTTCTCCGGGAGGTTCCAGGTTCAGTACCCGGGCTTGGAATCCCCCAGGCTGGTGTACAAGAGGGGCCCTAGGGGCGGATCGACCGAAAACTGGGTTGTTGAGGCGACTGCAGCAACCAGGGGAGCCCTCATCAGCTCCGGGAGGATAACTCTAGGATGGTTCCTTTTCAGGGTCAAGGACTGCCTGGAGGTTTCGAGGTGCTGGAGATGCCAGGTCTTCGGACACGTTGCAACAACGTGCAACAGACCACAGGTATGTGCGAGTTGTTCGGTGGAGGGTCATGACAGCGCCAGCTGTCCCAATAAGGCCCAAGCGCCGAACTGCGTGAACTGCCGCAGACGGGGTCCTCGCGCCGCACACACGGCTGATAGCGAAACTTGTCCGTCATACATCCGTGCCTTAGAGGTCCTAGTCTCACGCACCGATTATGGCGGGTAGGATGCGCGAGGGCCTCCGCCTGTGGCAGATCAACATGCACAGGCGCAGGATAGTGGCGGAGGAGCTGCGGCATTTGGTGACTGCCGAGTGTGTTGATGTATTAGCTCTCCAGGAGCCCTACTGCGTCAGGCGTGGCAGGCCTTGGTACTGGCCACAGAATTATCACTGGCGCACGGAACGGCGATCGTCGTGACCGGCCCTCAAGTGGACGTGATGGCACTCCACCGTCTGTCCACCAGCCATATAGCTGTGGCTTGTATCAGGCACGCCAACGCGAGTTGCTATGTGATCAGTGGATATTTCCCGCCAAATGAAAACATAGAGCGACAGCTGGGCCCCCTGGCGCTGGTCCTGGACACTCTCGCGGGGCGCAGTGTCATGGTCATGGCCGACGTCAATGCCTGGTCTGCAGCGTGGGGGTCGGTTCGCACCGACCGCCGGGGCGACAGACTGCTGGACGTGATCGCCCGCCATGATCTATGCATTGTTAATGACCCGCACTCCTCTCCCACCTTCCGTGGCCCCAATGGAGAGCCTCACATAGACGTCACGTTGGTGTCGAGTGCCCTATACCGGGCTGTGGGCGGCTGGAGCGTCCGAGAGAGCACATCTAGCGACCATAGTGTCCTAGACGTTCGGCTCTTTGATGCCCAGCTCCCTGCAGTCATGCCTAGGGACCCCCGCTTTGCTACTCGCAAGCCCATATCTGACGCCTTCGTGGCGTCTGTCACCACCTACTCCTGTGACGAGGAATGGGAGGGCCTCAGGGGCTTGGACCCGGTTGACCAGATTGAGGAGGAGGTTGGCAAACTCAGCAGCATTTTGCTGCGAGCTGCCGACGAAACCATCCCGAGAAAAGTCAACCGGCCCAAGAAGGTCCCCTGGTGGAGCGAGGACCTCACCCTTGCTAAAAGGGCCGTTCATCGTGCCAGGAGAAGGAGCCAACGGTGCCGAGACCCTCTCCTAAGGTGGATGCGAAGGGAAGAGTACAGGCAACTAAGCAAGGCTTATGGTAAGCGGATCGAAAGCGCAAAAAAGGAAAGATGGAGGAAGTTCATTGAGGACGAGAGCAGCAAAAACCCGTGGGGGATCCCCTACCGGGTTGCCACCGGCAGGCTCAAAGCGGTCGCCCCCGTAGCCTTCATCAGAGACGGCGGTTTGTACGCCTTGTCTCTGGAGGAGGCCGGTAGGATGTACCTGAAGGAGGCCTTCCCGGCGGATAACCCGGAGGAAGATACACCCAGCCAGCATGACATCAGGTTTGCATCTCGTACACTGCTGGATACGGAGGATGCACCTGATTGGGATGTGATCGATTTGGATTTGGCGGTTGGGAAGCAGAAGAGTGGCGGCGCCCCTGGGAGGGATCTCATAGACGCGGCCATGATCAAGAAAGCTCTCCCGGCCATCAGGCCAGATCTGATGCACCTGTACAATGCCTGCTTGAGGCGGGGCTAATTCCCGAGAGCATGGAAACGGGCGATTGTTTGCACGTTTCTCAAGCCTGGGGACAGGGACCCTACTTTGGCAGCGAGTTATAGACCAATCAGCCTCCTTCCCGTGCTCAGTAAGGTGCTAGAGACTCTCATCCTCAACAGAATTCGCGCCCAGGTTCATGCCTACGTGTCCCATCGGCAGTACGGTTGCCTGAGGGGTAGGTCCATTGAGGACGCCTTGAGGAGGCTAAGGGCGGATGTGGAGGAAGACGGGGGCAAATATGCACTCTGTGTCTTCTTCGACATTGCAGCAGCCTTCGACAGCGCCTGGTGGCCTGCCGTCCTCACGCGACTGCGGATGATGGGACCACCTAGGAATCTATTTGGGCTGATCTCCGGTTTCCTTCGCGAGCGCTCTGCAACCATGAGCCAGTGCTATGCCAGCACTACTGCGGAGGTCACCAGAGGCTGTCCCCAGGGCTCGGTCCTCGGACCTACTCCGTGGGGCATACTCTTTTTTGACGAGCTGCTACGTGACCTAGAGAATCGAGGATTCAAGGCAATAGCCTACGTCGATGATCTCGTGGTCACGGTGCACGCAGTCGCGCTGCTCTGACCCAACGCGCAGGGACCGCCATTGGGCATATTGACAGCTGGTGCTGCGCCAACAAACTCGCCCTCTCGCCCGGCAAGACGTTGGCCTTGCTAGCGAGAGGGAGGACTGACGCCCGGCATCCTCTGGTCATAAGATACCATGGGCTGCGCGTTGAGTGCCCGGCAACGGTTACGTACCTAGGAGTGCGAATCGGGCCGGGTGTGAACGTGACACCCCATGCTGTTGCCATTAAAGAAAGGACTATAGCCATTTTCAACGCTTTGAGCTGCCTAGCCCGAGCAACATGGGGCCTCGGCTACTCCCCGTGTAGAGCTATCTACACCGGGGTGTTCGAGGCTGTTGCGAGATACGCGGCCGCAGGATGGTGGCATCACCCCACGAAACGGCAGCGAGTTATCCTCGTTCAGGCACAGAGAACAGCCCTGTTAAGGGTCACGAAGGCCTACCGGACTGTCTCTGTCAGCGCTGCAGGTACTGGCGGGAGCCCCACCCATTGACAGTCTTGGACGGGGCCGTCGCCTCGTATCACTGCAGACGCAATCTGCCCCTTAGAGCAGACACCGACGAGCCTTTGCGACTAGCCCTGGAGGAGGAACTACACGGACAGTCCAGACCGGAGCGTTGTAAGGACATAGTCCAAGAGTGGATAGTAGATAAATGGCAGCAGCGATGGTCACAATCATCAGACGGCCGAACGACCTGGGCTTACTTCCCAAACGTCCGGGCAAGACTTAGTCGGTTTGGGTAACGCCGGACCACTGGACGTCCCAGATTATATCGGGTCATGGGGATTTCAACTCCAAGCTCTTCTTTTTCAAGAAGAAGGACAGCCCGAACTGCTCGTGTGGCGGCGTCGAGACAGCAGAACATGTAGTTCTCGAATGCCCGCTGTACGACGGGCCTAGGGTGGAGTTGATACGCCGGACAGGATCGTACCTGGGACTAAACCCAAGGAAGCTGATGACTGAGGCTGACTACCCGGAGTTCGGAAGATTCGTCGCCTCCTGGCGGAAGGTAAAGAAGGCGGTTTAACGTGGTTCCGGGGATGACCGTTGGGTGCTGGTAACACGGCCCACCTGCGACATCCTCGGCGCAACGCAGCCAAGAGCGTAGGTGCCTGATCCCGAGTTCTCTCGGGAAACGCCGCAAAGGTAGGTTGGAGGACCCAACCGATCACTCCGGTGATTGGCGGGGTCCTACAACCGGCCATAACAGCAAAAAAATCTTAAATAAGTGCCCTTATTCCCCCCTACGCGGCGGACGTGTGTCGTTGAGCCTCCTTCAGGGGCCGGTACACACGTAAAAAAATTTAAAAAAAAAAAAAAAAAAAATACTTTGGTAAATATTGAAGGGGGGTAGGATTAGTGGGGAGGAGTCTGTTAGCAGGTCCGACTTCAATTCAAAATAAACAATATATTAAAACAATACAAAAATGGAAATTTTATAATTTAAAATGAATGCCGAAACACCGATATAATGATTCTATCGACTTAAACACCCTAATAACTGTCGACGTAAGGAATTGATCATCACAAAATTTAGTATAAGAATTCAGAAGCCACTATTTAAGTCAATTATTGAGTTTTTAGCCTAATCAGTCGATTACTATTGCTTGAGGTTAGGTTAGGTTTTATGACTCATGCCCGGGCTTTAACTACGAGGTCATATCGCCTACTACCAGAGCGCTCTTTCGTCACTCTGGTGGACATGAGCCCGACTCTACTGAGGGAGTCCTAAATTTTGCCTACCTTAAATTTTTATTCACATAGGGCAGGGGTCTTTAACGAGTACCTGACATCGTACAGGCTCGGGACCATCGCTTAACGTCCCATCCGAAGGACGGCGTGCTTAAGTTTATTTCACGTCCTAGATAAAATAAACTAAGGGCCTCGATCGGGTTTTGAACCCACGATCTTGAGCTCAGAAGACAAGCACGCATACCACTGAGCTACCGGCGCTCTCTAATTGCTTGATTTGTGCTGAAGAAGTACATAGCCGGTGATTCTCCGACGACTGATTTTTACGTCACCAGTCCTACAAGGTATAGGGGAAGTTATGTAACCAGCCTCCCCTCTTTACTGTATTTCTTGGCCTCCTAATATCCCTTATATTTAATTAATTATTTTATATTTTTTTTGCTATTCCAATTTTTTTGATTAAAATTATTTTTTATTATTAAATAATTTTTTAATGAATATTCTTTGGACCTCTAATTTTGGGTAAGGTGAATTTCTACAAATTCTACCAGGATTAATTAGTAATCAATATTAATTAGTAATTAACTTTATCAATATGCAAACGACATAGCTTAATACCTAAGCTTATGAAATGGTTTACTGACTGAAAAGACATGCCATGCACAGGCTTGGAAAATTCCAATTTTGAAACGATATTAAAAAATAATATTTGTTTATGGAAAGCCATCAATCTACCAGGATAATAATTGATGCAGTGGGTTTTCTGCTGCTCGAGTGAAACAGTTAATAATCGTATATTTTATTATATAAAATATAAGGAATTGTATTCATGAAGATACATTGAAATCAAAATTAAAATTTTGAAATTTTCCTTTTTATTTTTCTTTGTTTCATTTTACAACGTAATTCTGAGAGTGACTTTCTTACACATAGTAACGCCAGTATGAAATGATATTGGGAGGGGGAAGGGGGAAAGAGAGTGGTCTGTAAAAGCGTGGTTGGTATAAGAAAGTTCTGTAATGGCCTCATCAAATATATATACTACTTTTTTCAGAGGGCGCCGGTAGCTCAGTGGTATGCGTGCTTGACTTCTGAGCTCAAGTTCGTGGGTTCGTAACCCGACCGAGGCCCTTAGTTTATTTTATCTGGGAGGTAAAATAAACTTAAGCACGCCGTCCTTCGGATGGGACGTTAAGCGATGGTCCCGAGCCTGTACAATGTCAGGTACTCGTTAAAGACCCCTACCCTAAATGAGTAAAAATTTAGGGTAGGCAAAATTTAGGACTCCCACAGTAGAGTCGGGCTCATGTCCACCAGAGTGACGAAAGAGCACTCTGGTAGTAGGCGATATGACCTCGTAGTTAAAGCCCGGGCATGAGTCATAAAACCTAAACCTAAACCTACTACTTTTTTCCTTTATTTTTTTGTATCCTATTTTTTACCAGTAGTAAAACCATATGCTATAATTCGTTGCTATGCGCCGGTAGCTCAGTGGTATGCATGCTTGCCTTCTGAGCTCAAGACCGTGGGTTCGAAACCCGACCGAGGCCCTTAGTTTATTTTATCTGGGAGGTACAATAAACTTAATGAATGGGACGTTAAGCGATGGTCCCGGGCATGAGTCATAAAATCTAAACTACTTTGAAATATTTACTATAGAAATGTATTTTCCATTTTTTTAGGCGCTATAACTTCAGTCGTATTCATTCGATTTCATATATGAGGACATATTTGCGATTGGAAATTGAATAATGAACATTTGCGTTTTCGATAGCACTAACCATTTTTGCAAAAACCATTTAAAAAATCGAAAAATACTTGTTTCAAAAAGACAATTTAGGACGGTTTTTTGTATCTCACAATCCAGGCGATCTGCGAAAAACCGAGTTTTTTGATTAGGTCAATCAATATAATTAGTATCTTGTATAATGTACTCAGGCCCTGTAGTAAAGTGGTCTTAATTTTCTTACAATTTCGGTCAAAGTCTAATCAGATCCAACTTACGACACATGAAATTTCAAGTTCATAGGTATATTAGGTATTTGAAAAAAGTATAACTCATAAAGGAATTAATTTATTTAATGCCCTTCCCCACTTCTTGAAGTCAATAGATATAATAAAAAAATTTAAATTTCAACTAAAAATGTTCATGTTAGAGGAAACCCTATACACGAAAACGGAACTTTATTCTCACTGTTCAAAAAGAATAATATAATCACAATAAAGAATCGTGTTTCATATCCAAAAACATTATTTGATACAAAACTTTCATTTTTATTTTTTTGGCTGAGTTCCTCCGCACCTTAAAGGTCAGTCCAATGTACGTTAATGTTTTATTCATTCATTTATACATTTTTATTTATTTAGACTTTTTTATACATTCATTTATAATTGAATAAAATATGAATATATACATTATAATGTAACTATAAAAATATATGAAAACTATATATATATACCTGATTGTATCGATTGAACCATACCCTAAATTGTAATACGTGACCTGTAATATGGTTGGGACCAAAGGTCCCGAACACGTTCAAGAAAAAGTTCCTAATTTCGTTGTTCAGGACCATCTATAAATTACAGAGGGAGTTATGTAACGCGGTAAGACTATAGACTAGTTTTCATTACATCACCCGTCGTTCAATTATGTTCGGAAATTGCGTAACCAGAGCATAAGAAAGTATTGTAATAGTGCAAAAATCCGAGATCGAGTTTTAAACAGCTTTTTTCGATTTTGCCGTCCATGTATGTGTGTGTAATTAGATTTTGGCCGAAATCGAACGAAAATTTAGAACACCTTCCCCCGGTACCTAACTACATTTTACAATATATAGCTTATGTTTATGACCTAATCAAAAATATTTTCTAGTAATATATAATAGTTAATAATATATAATAGTTGTAGAGAATACTAAAATACATAATTTATATGAGACATGATTTTTACAGGTTGTTCGGTTTTCGAGAAATATGCCGAAAACCATCTTGGAATGTACTTTTGAAACATATTTTTAGACGTATCCTTAATTCACCCGAAAACGCTTAGTCCTATCGAAAAATTGAATCTCACAAAACATGTTACTTATAAAATTTCCAATCGCTCCTAATCCCTAGATATGAGGTAGGATCAATGAGACAAAAGTTATAGCGCCCCGAAGATTGTAAACTAAATGTCTATAAGGAATTTTTAAATCGTAACTCATAGCAACGAACTTTAAAGCAACGAAAATTATAAAAATTAAGAAAATATATGTGGCGTGGCCATTACAGTATTTTCTTATACCAACAATGCTTACAAATTCTCTCTCCCCCCTCCCCTTCTCAAAACCCTTTCATTTTGTCTCTTTGTATAATATCTTGAGAGTAGACATTCTTAAACCCAGTAATGCCATTATGAAATAATTTTGAGAAGAGAGAAAGAGAGTATAAGAAAGTCCTGTAATGGCCACATCACATTTTTTTTTTATTGCTAAAAAAAGTCCTGAAATATATATGAAACGCTATGGGCATTTCTAAAAACATATTTTTTTTCCTCATACGACTAATGGCTTCAGCTAATGTAAAAAGAAAAAAAAAAAAATCGAAAACAGGATCAAGTAAGCTACCCTTCTGGTATTTATTTACAACCCTCTCTCCCCTTCTGACCCATATTACTTCCCCAGGATATTAAGCCCCAGGTTGGGGAGGAGGAGGACGTAGGGACTTCCCAGTGGACCTAAAAAAAAACATAAACATTTAAAAATGAGGGAAACATTTAAACGAAAATACATAATTTGGATATAACATGATTTTCTTATACCAACCTCTTTTTTACACATTACTCTCCCTTTCCCTCTACCTCTCAAATTCATTTAATAATACATTTGCTATGAAAATCATGTTGGCCTCGGCAGTATATTTGTTTCATTGTATAGCGTAATTCTGAGAGTGACTTTATTATACTTTCTTATACCTATAGTATAAAAAAGTATTGTAATCATGCGGAAAGCCGAGATCGAGTTTTCAACGGATTTTCACATTTCAAGGTCTGTGTGTGTATGTATGTGATTGGAAAGTTGTGAGCTCTCTACCGAAAAAATAGTTGTAGCTATGAACCTGAAATTTAGAATGAAGGGGTCGTATGTGCTAACTTAGGTCTGATTAGGTTTTGGCCGAAATCGGGTTTATGTTTATGACCTAATCAAAAAACGTTTCCAATAATAGTTGTAGGGAACATTAAAACACATATTATATATGAATTGCGATTTTTTGGAGGTCGCCCAGTTTTTGAGATACATGCCGC
The DNA here is from genome assembly GCA_963662175.1 of Aradus depressus. Lineage (NCBI taxonomy): Eukaryota > Metazoa > Arthropoda > Insecta > Hemiptera > Aradidae > Aradus > Aradus depressus. Next base: position 26,506,809 of record OY759222.1, read on the forward strand.
AAACCGTCCAGAAAATGTAGGATTGAAACACATATTTTTAGACGTTTCCTGAATTTAACCGAATACGGTTAGTCCTATCAAAAAATTATATTCAACAAAAAATGTTCCTTATAAAATTTCCAATCTCTAATGTGCCTTTAAATTTGATATAGGATCAATACGGCTAAAGACGGCAGTATATTACGGCAGTATATTACGGCAGTAATTGCGGCTTGAAGAATATAAACTAAATGTCCATAAGGAATATATATATATATATATATATATATATATATATATATATATATATATATATATATGTGTGTATATATATATATATTTATCTAATTGCAAGTAAAAATAAGAAAAATATCTCCCCAGTCATTGAGTTACTCTCATTTGTGACTAATCACCATGACTGCTGCTGCTAAGGAGGTATCTAGGCCATTGACGCTTAAGGTGTCGTTGGGGAAGTGTAGCAGAATGGAGGGAGAAAAAATGAAATGATCTTGAGAAGCGGAAGGAGAGAGAGAGTGATCTGTGAGCGTGGTTGGTATAAGAAAGTCCTGTAATGGCCACATCATTTGTATATACATATTCTTTATTTACAAATAGTTATTAACAACTGTATAAAAAATAAATACAACAAGCAAATGTTCTACCAGAGAGATAATGGCAATGTCAAGAGGGGACAAATCACCTAGAGGTGACACTGATTTACTCTCATTTGTAACTAATCACTGTGACTGCTGCTGCTAAGGAGGTCTCTAGGCCATTGACGCTTAAGGTGTCGTTGGTGAAGTATGACAGAGTAGGCACGGACTAATGGATTTTTATACTTGGATTTAGCACCTTCGGTGACAAAAGGTACAATAAAGTCAGTGTGGAGAGTTTTTGTTGGAGACGTAATAAGGAGCATTGGCTATTATACGACGAATTTTGCATTGAAAGGATTAAATGCGTTGAAGATTAGAAGCTTTGGCAAAACCCCTTAGTTCAAGTCCGTATAAGTCCACATAGATTTGAGTATTGCGTTGTATCGTTTTGTTTTTTCTTATACTTTTTTTAAAATTATTTTTGAATTGTGCCCCTTGTCCCTTTTCGGTTAATTTCGCTGCAATTAATAGGTGTCACCCATATGGTATTTTCATTGAAATATGAAATTTCATGCCGATACATCCATAACATCGATATTAGAATTTTTGTGATATGCCCCCCTAATCATACTCCTTCCCTTTAGGCGATACGGCTGAAACATTCATTCAATAGGGAGTTATCATACTCAAAGACACAAACAGATACACAGCCACACGCACAGACAGACAGGATTACGAATACACAACTTCCCATTTACTTTATATATCGTAGGAAATAAAACAGGATTTCACATGACTAAACTAGTTATGATAAAACAACCTTTCCAACATGTCAGGTATCAAAGAGAGAATTGTGTAATAATGTTAGGTTGCGCTTCTATAGGTTTTGTCACCTAAGCCATACTCCATGTTAGTTGAATGAAGAAAAAAAACCTTTGATCTGACGTCGCAGGACGTGAATCATTATAGTGCTTTCACACCAACCTCTATTTTTATTACAGGGAAAATATTATTTCTTCTAAAACAGTATTTGAATCATCAGCATGTCTACAGGGCAGTTATTAGTTTTTAATATTTAAGTCCTCTCCCCCTCAACTCTCTTCCCTGAGGTCGATTTAGCCGAAAATCAATCGGTTTCGTCATTTTGAATACATATATAAAATATCATGTCAAGATATTAATTCTATCGGGAATTATCGTGTCTACATAATATGTTTATAATATATTATAAATGTATAATAAATATATATATTATATATACGGCAAAGATATATTATATATATAGGGCACATACTAGCTGAGCTGGCCCAGCGTTCCTAACTACGTACTAGCTGTGGGGTCCGCCGTTGCAAAGCACATACTAGATGTGATGGCCAGCATTCCTAACTATGTACTGGCTGTGGGGTCCGCCGTTGCAAGGCACATACTAGCTGTGGTGCCCAGCGTTCCTAACTACTGGCTAGAAATATTGAGAGAAAAGTCAAAGTTCCCCGGGCAACGCCGGGTATTGCTGCTAGTATAATGTATATATGTCTGTATAATATATATAAATATAACACATAAATACATAGTTATATTTTTTTCATTTTTTAATTTTGCGCAAAACTTGAAATACCGGTGAAACTCAACAAAAAAAAAACCTAATAACTGCCTACGTAATGAGCGTATCGGCACAAATGAGGATTCAGAATTCCGTATGTGACAACTGTTGATTTGTAGCCAAAACGGTCGATCATGTGGAAGTACATTGGGGGTTATTCAACAAAGGCTTTTTTTTTCAATTTTCGGAGTTAGGGGCTCTAAAAATGAAATATATTTCATTATTATTCCGACTATTATGTAATTTCGCATATAATTTCGTCTACCAACGAAAATAAAATATATTATTACAATATATTTCATAAATATTTTCCTAAATACATATTGTCTCCTGGACGTCGAGGACTCTATCAAAACAAAATTATTTTTGGGATATGTAAATACAATCCTGGGCATTTATAAAGTTCTATTGAAAACACAATAACTTTATTTTTCATTTATTGCTTTGGGTGCATCTTGCTTTTGTGCAACTATACCCGTCTATGATTGTAGAGGGAGTTGGGTATCTGGTTAGTGCTCAAGTGAGGTTAAGGCGGGCCGGGAGCGACCACCGGACGACCAACGCGTGGCGATCGATGGTCGCTCCAGTCCGTTGCACCGCCTTTTTTTTGCTTCCACCAGGAGCCGACAAACCGACTGAATACTGGATAGCCAGTCTCCGTCACCAGCTACCGCAGATCCAGTCCTTGGTATGATGCGATCCCGCGAATCAACTTCACCCATACAGCGGACAATCGAGGGCTACATTTTCCGCATGTACTTCCTCCTGTGTTCGGAGTTAAAGTCTCCGAGACCTGATATCTGTTTTTTTCGTTTTTTCTGTGGTATCTTCTTTTTTTCTTTTCCCGGACTATATTTCCGAAAACCTCTACGTCCCTTCTTCTGGTCACTATGAACGTTATCATTATTGTTCATATAAATTCAAGAAATAAAACAATTTTTTATTTTTGGAATATTGTCTATTCCTCAAAAGCTACAGGTTTCTGTATTACAGCTTCAGGTATAGTTTAGTTAACTTTCGATGACATATATTTTACATTTGACAAATCATTTAAGGAACTCACATTTTTGAGACGTTGCCAGCCAGGAACCAGTCTCTTACCTGAAACAGAGAATATGTAAATAATAAACGCTAATTGTTGCGCTGTGAACATATATTAGCTTTTAATAAAAGCTCTTTTAAAAAAAAAAATATATATATATATGCGCTTGTTAGCTCCTAAGCTGTATGAGATAAGCAAGTTTTTCAAAAATATTTTGTTACTCGATACCCTAATAATTTAGGATTTGCTATTTTATTTATTTTTCTTTCAACCCATCGGCTCCTGTGGCCATTAGCCTTTCTAAAATAGGTTAGCGGTAGCGAAGGAAAAGTATGGAAGTGTCGGACACTCTCCAGTGGTAGCGTCGAGTCTAGTAAGGGTCCTTGGATGGTAGGTAGAGGTGGGAGGTTGGACAACCAGACAAACTTAAATTTAAAAAAATAGCCAAAATATAAAACAAAAAAAGATTGAATTAGTGTTAAGAATTTAGTTTTCTAAGATTTTTCTTTTGATTTATTTTATAATGTAAATAATCTAAGAAAATAAACCCAATATTTGTTCTCGTACATTCTATTCTATTTATTTTCCCTGTTGGCCCAGTAAGATAATTTGAAAACCGGATTATATTTAATATTATAAAAAAAAAATTAAACATGGCATCTCTTTGGAAATCTAAATGAAAAGTTTGTTAATTTAATTTTTTTTAAATATATGTGCACTTTCTTTAAAATTGCACGTCTTGAACTTTTGATATTTTTACGGCCCTTTTCGGAAATTACTGTAGAAATCAAAATTAAATAGAAGACCAGTTATACAATTTCTACAGAAATGTGGTAATAATTTATTTTATTACACCGGATCTGGTCAAAAATAAAACAGTGAGACCATTTTTTTTGTTACTATGAGAAATCTCGTCCCACAACTTCTTACTATAACAGACTCCTATTTCAACTCGTTATATAGGTTCCCGACCACTGTACTTATGTATAAGAAAGAGTTTAATGGTTATTTGAAATGACACAATTTTGTGTTCTCTGAACCCATTAAAAACTCAATTAATCAATTTGCACTATACACACTTGACACTCCTCTCGTACACTCACTTATATTTACCTTATCTCGAAATATTTCTGAGGTACAATTATTAAGCTCAGATAATATTTTGAGATAAGCTAATCTTGTGTATCTATAAATGGAAATAGTTCACAAACTCGGTCAGTCAGGTCAGAACTTCACTGAAGCCATGTTTGGTTCGGGGATCATCGTTTTGAGCATTGTAAGTCGAATATAATTAATTTAATCAATCCCTTGGTCCCTGAGGTGGGGGGAGGGTGAGAAACCTTGAGCATGCCGTCCTTCGGATGGGACGTTAAACAGCGGTCTTGAGTCAGAGCCAGCCTACTTTAAGTACACCTCGGCAGACAAACCGGCTAATAGGGGAAGGAGATTGAGGAGGAGGCTTAACGCAATAACTCTAATAACTGACGATATAATGAATGTATTGATACGAAATTGTATATCGAAATTCAAAAGTATCTGTTAAATTTCAGAAAAATCGGCCGAAGGGAAGGGCGGATCAGAGAGAGGGCTCAACTCAAAAATTAATTCCCATTAATTAATTAAAAATTAATTCCCATTAATTCCTGATGTAATGAATGTAACGACATAATTTTTAGTACGAAGATTTAGGAACCCCTATGTAAGTCAACAACTGAATAATAGCGTGAACGGTCGACTGATTTTTGGATGAGAAGTACGACCAGTGATCCACCTCAAATCTCAAAGGGGGACTCAAAAACCATAATAAGTGCCGATGTTGAATTTTCGGCGGAATTTCATATTGATTGATTTTTTTCTGTGTGTATGTGTGTGTGTGTCAAGCAAGACAACTTCCGATAGAATTTATGTATCGACACGATATTTTATATGTGTATCCAAAACCCCAAAAGGACAAAATATATTGATTTTCAGCAATATCGGTCATAAGGAAAAGGCGTATTAGGGGGAAGTTTATCGCAAAAACTTTAACAACTACCGTTGTAATCAATATATTGACAAAAAAATCAGGTTCATAATGACCAGAAGAAGGGACGAGAAATTGTCCCGAAATATTGTCAAAAGAAAAAAGAAGACACTTCAGGAAGAAATGCCGGAAAAAATCAACATTTCAAGATCACAGAGAAGTTTAAGAAACACAAAAAAAAATCAGAATAAGGATTCAGAAGTCGGTTCGCAAAAACGAAGCCAACATTTTGGAGGGAGAGCAAAGACTTAATGAATACAATGGTTTTTTTTGGGATCAGGGGGTCGGAAAATATGAAATTCTGGTGCCAACTCAACAACGAATTTTTTGACCGATTACAAAACTGGGAGCTCCACTTAAAAGTTGGGCTATTTAATGTTGAATGGGAGGAATCCATTCACTTAGATACATTTTCCAGAGGGCGCCGATAGCTCAGTGGTATGCGTGCTTGCGTTCTGAGCTCAAGATCGTGGGTGCGAAACCCGGCCAAGGTCCTTAGTTTATTTTATCAAGATGAGACTTCGGATGAGACGTTAGAAGTTGGTCCTGAGCCTCGTCAGGTACTCATTAAAGATTCCTATCCTAGGTGAATAAAAATTTAGGATAAGCGAAATTTATAGTGGCCGACCGAAACTGAAACTTATTTAGACACCTACCCACCTACAGTTAACTCGTGTTGAATGAAATAAAAAACAATATTTGAAGTATGTAACAAAAATAGTTATTTATTTATGTTACATTAACAATTTAACTTGAACACAAATAATAAACATGTTAAAGTAGAGACCTGCCCTGTAAGTAAACTTTGTCAAAATCAACACTCAGATTAGATATAAAGTACAGACTCCTTAATTAAGTAAGTAGGTTCCTATTTTAATTGTGTTCACAATATTCTTAAGATTCAATTTTTTTTACTGAGATCTTGTATTTAGCACTTGGTGATTAAAGAGTTACCTAATTACCAGTCTTAACAACGATTACAATAATTTGTACGACTATCAAGTAATTACTTAATTTAAAAAAACAGTTATAAAATAAAAAAAAATATTATTATTAGATTACTAATTAATTTTAGTATTCGTATGCAACCACACACGACTCACAAGCCACGAAGTCATCCGAAGTTAGTCGAACGACGCAAGACAAGTCACGAAAACTGAGTTTCGGCATGGCCAAAGTTTCGGCTGATTTTTGGAACTATGGCCAAAACCGAAACCGAAACCGAATCTTCGGTCGGTCACTAGAAATTTAGGACTCCCATAGTAGAGTCGGGCTCATGTCCACCTGAGTCACGAAAGATAGTAGGCGATATGACCTCGTAGTTGAAGCCCGGGCATGAGTCATATTAATTACCTAAAATTTTCCAGATATTGTCTTAATTTATTTATAAAAAAAAAAAAAAACTCAAATAGCATTTATGAAATGTTCTAAATGTTATTCTCTATGGGGAAGTAATGAAATAAAATCTTGTTGATATTTCCTAATTGGTGGACTCAATTCCATGACTTTAAACATTTTTCCCCTGTTTAAATAACTCAGTTATCTTCTTTTAATTTTCAAAATAGATCAAACAAAAGGCTTTCTTTCTTTTGAAAGCCAAGTTTAATTAGATATTTTATATTTAAGAATAACTGAAAAAAAAAAAAGACAAAAGAAAGGTTTTTTTGTGCTACAAATTAGTGCCATTTCAAAAGAAGAAAAAAAGTTTCTTTTGTTCGGATCGTAATTACCAATTCATTCATCCAGCGGCATACTTTTTCTCGTTTTGCCTAATTTCTTTAAGCAAATTCAAGTACCTAACGCCTAGGAAAGTGTCCCAAGGTTTTCAGATTCATAAATAATTCTGGTGGATTACAAGTTTACAAAGTTAATTTTTACTCGACGTTGAAGTTAGTGTAATTCACGTCTGGGCTTTTATCTACGAGGTCATACCGCCGCACAGTGTGAAATTTATGAGTTTTGATTTTCAAAATTTGAGCCCCCGCTTAATTTTTGATCAATTTGAATGAAACTAGGTGCAAAAAATTTGTGACACTATTTTATAGTTTCAATGAGGGCGCCGGTAGCTCAGTGGTAAACGTGCTTGACTTCTGAGCTCAAGAGCGTGGGTTCGTAACCCGACCGAGGCCCTTAGTTTATTTTATCTGGGAGGTAAAATAAACTTAAGCACGCCGTCCTTCGGATGGGACGTTAAGCGATGGTCCCGAGCCTGTACGATGTCAGGTACTCGTTAAAGACCCTTGCCCAAAGTGAACAAAAATTTATGGTAGGCAAAATATAGGACTCCCACAGTAGAGTCGGGCTCATGTCTACCAGAGTGTCGAAAGAGCGCTCTGGTAGTAGGCGATATGACCTCGTAGTTAAAGCCCGGGCATGAGACATAAAACCTAACCTAACCTAGGGGCAAAATATTTGTGAACGCTGGCTTTTTATCGGATAACTGCGGGTTTCACAATTAAGGTATTATATGCCATTGGCAAAAATAGCCAATATATTGAATTTGGACCAGTTTAGGCCAAAATGACAACATTAGGACCACTTTTGGCTAAAATAAATATTGAATTCGTAATCAGCGACCCAAAAAACATTCATTTAAGTTGTAAAAATCCGTTAACAAAAACTTAGACAAAAAAATTAAATTTTTTAAACATTTTCGCGGGGTTTTGGCAGTTGTCAATTGGCATATAATACCTTGATTGTGAAACCCGCAGTTACCTGATAAAAAGCCAGTTTTCACAAATATTTTGCACCTAGTTTCATCCAAATTGATCAAAAATTGAGGGGGGGGCTCGAATTTTGAAAATCAAAACTCATAAATTTCACACTGTGCGCCGCTCTTTTGAGGCTCTGGTAGACAGGAGCCCAAGTCTACTCTTGGAGTCTTAAATTTGGCCTACACTAGGAATAGGGCTCTTTAACGAGTACATGACACCTCAATGAAAAGACGTTGTCTTTCCACTGTTTTATTTGCGACCAGAACCAGTTTTCAATCAGCGTCATCATCATTGGCATATCTTTCCCGTACAGTGTTGAGTCTAAAGGACTACTTTAAACGACTGGTACACTGTCACTGATATTGACGCTGTTGCATTGAAAACTCATTCAGGAATAAAGAATATAACATACCTACAAAATAGTGAAAAGCAATGGTACTTCCATCGCCTTCCGCAGTTGATTAATAATTTGTAATACGATCTGTTTAAATAATGAAAATACCAATCTGAGGCAGACAAAATTATTTAAAGTTTTTGTAGGATTTTTGTATTTGAACATATTTTTTGTAGTTGAGTTTCATTTTTTAATCTATTTTTTTTCTCTATTCTAGGTCTCGGTGGCTTTGAGTGTTTCTGTTGGGTTTGATGTTGATGAAACTGACGTATTTCTGCCAGGCATCTGTGAAACCACTTACTCCTGTTTCGATTGTTCCACAGCACGAGTATGTCTTCAAAGTGGTAACTTCAGATTGATTAAGGATGTCTCATGCCAAAGTCATGCTCCTTTCTGCGACCAAAAGAGTGGTTCTTGTGTAGTTGAGGCACCCGATGAGTGCTCTTCGGCCAACGAAAAAACTTATCCACCAAATATGCTTATAACTAAGACAGCACACACCACACCTGGAGCAACAACTCATCAGTCATCAGCATACCCAACGTCTCGTACGACTCCAAAAGGAACAACTCATCAGTCATCAACAGTCCACCCAACGACTCCCAGAGGGCCAACTCACGCACCATCTCCGACGACACCCAAAGGACCAACTCAACCAACTCCCACGGCTCCCAAAGGACCAACTCAACCAACTCCACCAACTCAACCAACTCCACCAACTCAACCAACTCCACCAACTCAACCAACTCCACCAACTCAACCAACTCCACCAACTCAACCAACTCCACCAACTCAACCAACTCCACCAACTCAACCAACTCCACCAACTCAACCAACTCCAGCAACTCAACCAACTCCACCAACTCAACCAACTCCACCAACTCAACCAACTCCACCGACTCAACCAACTCCACCAACTCAACCAACTCCAGCAACTCAACCAACTCCACCGACTCAACCAACTCCACCAACTCAACCAACTCCACCAACTCAACCAACTCCACCAACTCAACCAACTCCCACGGCTCTCAAAGGACCAACTCAACCAACCCAACCAACTCAACCAACGCAACCAACCCAACCAACCCAACCAACTCAACCAACTCAACCAACTCAACCAACTCAACCAACCCAACCAACTCAACCAACGCAACCAACCCAACCAACTCAACCAACTCCCAAAGGACCAACTCTCCAGTCACACACTCGCTACTCAGACAATAGTCCTACTTCACACTAAATCCCATTCCCACAGAACCTACCCCTGATATCAGAAAATTATAAAGATGATTTACCAAGAGCAGTCTCCTATCTCATTTGAACCTTCTTCTGCTTTCCCTGTCCCAGTAGTCCCTTTAGACCTATCCTCCATTTTGCAAATACGGTTTGTTCTGCCAAAAATGTTTCTTATAAAATCCAAGCTGTACTTTTATTTTGTCTTCTAGCCTCATGTTTGACGAGGAAGATGCAATGTACAGACGTTCTGGGATGTGTCTAGGTCAAAGAAGATTGTACAAATATGTAGTTTCAAGTTCCCACGTTGTAGGAACGGAATTTATAGATTGGGAGGCGACAGGCGAATTTTCCGCTTAGGCTGGTTCAGTAATAGGTTTTTCTCAGGTAGAATCAATCCCAGAGCCCAGGTTTGGTGTGTTGTCAACAGACCACTTCCGTTAGGAGTTTAGCTTCGTTTAACATTCACCAACCGACATGGTTGAAAAACCAAAATAATGAAGCTACCATACTCATATTTAATATTCAAATTTAAATTAAATATGTTCCTCATAAATTTTAAGATATATACGACGTGACAACTGGAATTCCTCATACCAACCATGTTTTTACTATCCCTACCCCGTTTCAAAATCATTTCAGACTGGTTATCTTTTTCTTACTCTGGCCTCCAGTATATACTCAGATAGAATAGAAAAAAATTTGGTTATATCCTGTATATGTGTTGGTATATAACATTCATATAGAAATAAAAGACGTTGTCCTCCCACTGTTTTTTTTTTCAGACCAGTTCGGGCTTTCAAAGCAACTGCGTCATCATCAGTGGCGCGTCAGAGTCTAATTGTATATTGTGGAGTCTTATGTGTTCATTTAGATTCCATACATGATGTGCCACTGATGATGACGCAGTTGCATTGACAACTGTTCTGGTTGGAAATAAAACAGTGGGAAAACAACGTCTTTTATTTCTATGAGTAATCGCCTCCCACATCTTACTATCACATATGTACATAATATTATACAAAATATTACGTTAATCCCTGATTTAGCAGCATAATGCCGTGGACAGCCGTTTCTACTTAAATATTTATCGATATGGGACGTAACATCCAACATCAAACGAATTCAGGCGTTTCAGTCAAAAACTCTCAGACTAATAACACAGTGCCCCCCATACATAAACAACCGAACACTTCATAACGATCTTCTGATACACACAGTACCCGACACAATACAAACTACTTACATACGTTTTTTTAGAAAACTTTAAACACATACAAATCCAGAAATACGTACTTTATCTTCACAACACTTACCACAAAACCCCCCACGAAGATTGAAGAGGAGGTGGAACCGCGACTTACTGCCACCTTAATTCCTATTCGTTCTTAATATATTTTTTTTTTTTAATTTTTTTTTTACATTTTATTCCTTCACTTTTATCATCTTTCTTACCCATTCCATCAAAATTGTCTTTCAACTCCTTTTTATTTATTAATTTTTATTTTTTTTATTTTTTCTTTCTTTCTTTATTTCTTTATTTATTTTTTCTGTTCTTGTCCTAATAATTAAGATGAATTTTCGTCTCGAGGACCTACCAGTGGGTGGCCTTCCTCTCACATGCCATTCACGCCAACATATCAATACCTACCATCATAGATGCTGGTTGTTGCACCCTAACAACAGTTGCATCCTTATAAATAAAAGTAAAAAAAAAAATATATATATATATATATATATATATATATATATATATATATATGGGACGTAGATATAAAATAGTAACATAGAAAAAATGAGAAGCAGCTAGTTGAGAGCTTGGAAGTAGAGGTGGTAAGGGCTGATTACTGAAGCAGTATGCCATGAAATCAGGGCCAAAGGGATCGGGGAGGTTTAACACAAAAACTCAAATATATTCTGTTGTAATGAATGTATTCACATAATCTGATATATAAAATTAAAGCTCTATAAGGACGTCACTTATTAATTTTCAGCGGATTGAGCCAAAGGGAAGAGCGGGATCAGAGTAGTGGTCAACTCAAAAATCCAAATAACTGCCAAAGTAATGAATCTATTGACTTACATTGAATTAAAAACTCCCCAAAAATGTCATCTAATAATTTTACACTAAATCGGTCGAACGGAAAGAAGAGAACAGAGAAGGGAAAGAATGTATTGACACAAAATGTAGTACGAGGGATGATCAAAAAGTTCCAGGACTTTTTGAATTGTGCGCCAACGGAGCGTTGGAGAGCGGTACGGTTGGCAGCATTAGTTGTTGTGACTCTTACTGAGCTCAGCTGTTTTTGTAGATTCCCTACAACCTACTTTGTTGTGTAGTAACATAAGTTTTTGTGAAACAAGTTTCTCGTGTTTGGCTATTTTGTGATCTTAAAAAGAAGAGCAACGCGTTTGAAATAAAATGAAATGAAAAAACAATTTTTATTCTGGGACATACGTCCCCTAAGAATAACAACATAAGAATTGAATAGAAGAGATACGAATATCAACCAAGTTAAAATAAAAGATAACAAATAAGGGCCTATAGCAACTAAAGAAACAAAAACAGTTAGAAATAAGGATAAACAAATCATATTAAAATAAATGAGGAACAAAGTTAAAATTATAAAGTAAAAAATAATAGCAAAAATAAATATATATGACAGGAAGGGTCAAAGAGAGAGAGAGAAAAAATATATAAATAAATAAATAATGTGTGTCACACACCCTCATACATACATTTATTTACAGTTATATATCGAAAATAACACACACCTATAGTATTCGGACGCGTTTGTGTGAAGTTTTGAGTGAAGTTGGGTAAAACGTTTACAGAAAAGTTTCAGACTGAGTCGATTACGGTGTCATGAGAGGTACAAGAGGTTCAAAGAAGGCCGGAGATCGTCCGAAGACAATCCTCGTTTAGGACGTCCATAAACTTCGACTGTTGACGATCATGTTGCCAGAGTGAACGTTCTCTTGCGATCAAATCGTCGTCAGGCCATCCGTGAAAAGGGGAGAAAATTGCAACATTTCATATGGCTCATGTCAAGAAATTTTTCGTATACGATGAGAATTCAGAAGCCACTATGTGAAGTATAAAGTTTAAGCCCAAACCAAACAAATTAAGTACATTCTCTCTAGAATACATTAAAAAAGTATATAATATACTTAACATTTTGGTTACGCCTTGTATAATGATGAAACTTTAACACACACGGTGTCAATTTTGGCACACAATCAGATCAAAAAAACCTAACAGAGTTTGATGAAACAATCTAAAAATGTGACATGTTGACTCTGACTCCATTCTTTATTCAAACTCCATTTTTTATTCTAACTCCATTCTTTATTCGAACTCCATTCTTTATTCGAACTCCTGAATTATATATTTCACTTAAATGATCGATATTTCAAATACACTGACCTTTTGACACCCTACTGTGTATCAAGAGAACGTTTATACACTTTTTCCTATTTTACAACAATTTAATAATAACTAAATTACAATAACAAAATGATAATTATAATATAATGCTAATATTTATTTCCGTTAACCATAACAAGATATTATAATTTTTTACATCAAAATAACTAACGTACATGTATGTAATTTATATGATTTAATATCTGTTGATGTACATAATCTTAGAATATAAACTCGTATGAGATGAATGATAATAGCTTTTTTTTAAAATAAATATAATTCCGGTGAAAAATCAACATCAAATCCGATTATATAACTTCCCTTATACATAATAATAATTATAATTTTATTTTTTTTGGAAAATGGTGTAACGGGTTGTATAATAACGGCACCGGTAGCTCAGTGGTATGCGTGCATGCTTACTGAGCTCAAGATTGCGGGTTAGAAACCCAGCAAGGCCTTTAGATTATTTATCTGGGAGGTGAAAAAACCTTCAGCACGCCGTTCTTCGGATGAGTCGTTAAGCGTTGGTCCTGGGTCTGTACAACGTCAGGTACTCGTTAAAGACTCCTATGCTAGGTGAATAAAAATTTAGGGTAGGCGAAATTTAGGACTCCCACAGTAGAGTCGAGCTCATATCCACTCATAGTTGACGCCCAGGCATGAGTTACAATAACTAACTAACTTATCAGTATAAGTAAAATTTTTCACAATTTTATTTCTTTATAGAGAAGCATGAAGAAGAAATGTACCTTATAATATATCTGTAATCTCCAGGAGCAGGAAACTGTAAGTAGAAAAATCTCAGAAAATCTGATGGAAGAGATCAAATATATATTTGTTCAGTTGGCGCGAAATGTATCGAATCTGAATTAGATTCGATACATAAAATGTTGAAAAAAAAATCAAACACGGATGTTTAACCTCTGATGGATCGAATGGGCTTAACCGGACTTCACTTATACCTTATCTTGAGCGTTCAGGAAGGCACGTGGTTCTTAGAGACAATACACTAAAACACACAAACAGGGGGAGATGACTTGCTGTACATTAGCCTGTATTTTTACTGTCTCAGATAAACAAAGTATAGAGGAAGTTATGTAATCGGTCAGAAATTCGATGTTGAATTTTCAATAAAATTGTATGTCCGATTCTTGATTACTAAAATGACTTCTTTGTATGTAGATGTTGAATCTTGTAAGACTCATTGGCCGGGATGAATGGTTTCAGAAAGAGAGAAAGTGGGTGAAGAACATTTAATATAAATTTAAATTTAGTATAGTGTACTGTGTAAAGGTGTCATGTGTGTGTCGGATATGTTTTTGTGTGGTGTGAATGAACTTTATAGAGCTCTGTCATCCGTTTATAAAAATAATACTAATTATTTCCGATCAACTATAAAATGGTAATTGAATTAGTCGTACGATTTTATACATTAAAATAGAATATATATAATAAAAATCTAAGAGTATAAACACATGGGTATGAAATAAAAATTAATATTTATATTTTTATTTTTTTATTTAAAAAAAGATATTTACAACTGTATACAAATAAATACAACAAGAAAATGTGCTGAAAGGTTTTCATAGGTTGGATTGACTTTATTTAATAACAAGAAATTAATGAAATTTTTCTTCCACACAAGGGATATGCCATAATGAAAGGTTTTTAATAGTTATGTTATGTAAATTAAAATCCCCACAAGAAGGATGCCATAATGCTAAGTTTATTGTTTTTTTTTTTTTTTTTTCTTAGTTTTTATTTAACGTCGCATCGACTGCAGGGCCATTAGCGACGACTATTGCTTCTATATGTCTTCGTAGAATTTTGTGTCTTGAAGAAACTGGATGAGTCCGTTGTATTCGTCGGTGGGTGTTTGAAGTAGTTTTTTCATGTCAGTCGGTAGTTTGTATTTGTTTCTTAATGCGGTGTAGTTTGTGCAGTTAGTCAGTATATGTTGTACTGTGAGCTCTGTGTAGTCCTGGTTGCAGGAGCATGTCGGGTGTTCAAGTCCAAGAAGTAAGTAGGAATGTGTCAGTTTCGTATGTCCAAGTTTTAGTCTTGTGATGACTACCGTGTCTCGTCTGTTCATGTTGCTTGGAGGTTTCCATGGCTTGTTTTCGTCTTTTATTTTTCTGTTTTAAGTTTATTGTTGAATGAACTTTATTTGAATAATAATAATAAAGAAAAAATAAATGTTGCAATTGAAATTAAATAAATCATTAAAATAAAATTATAAATTACACTTTGAGTGAAGCTCCTATATAAATAACCCTCAAAATCAAATGTTGACTCTACGTTAATCATACCAATTTTTGTAATAAACTATGTCTCCCGAGTAGGTACTGAAAATGCAAATAATTAATTATGTGTCCGGAAATGGTATCTTCCAGATGGTCGTGAGTTCGTCGGACCTGCAAGTTTTGAGATCCGAATTTCGCTTAGAGAGATATGGGGAATCAAAAAAAAAAATTAAAACATATTTACAAAGAAAATGATTTTAATAAAAAAATTACGAACTTGAAAAATAAAAAAAAATGGCCATCTTGGAATAATATTTTCCAAAAAAATAGATCCTACCTTGTGACGTCACACTTGAAACATACAATTATACTTATTCTTATTATTTGAACAAAATTTTGGAGTCCAAGCCTTCTCCACATTACTTCAGTCATTTACCGGTCACTTTTACTCACTTCTAACAGTCTACTCACCACTTTTCACTCATTTCAACAAAAAAACAGAGACTAGTCCCTCATAGGTTCAGCCCTGTTGAGAGGCGAACATCGACTCATTTTTTCCTCACCATTCACTACACTGTTTACTCACTTTATATGTCTGATTGAGACAATTAACTAGAAAACTGGGATAAGTCCAACAACAGGTTTTGACTGTGTCAAGGGCGATCATCGACTGACTTTTTAGCTGTTTGCACTGCCTTATGGGTCGGCAGATTTGGATGTCTTCTGTTCTCCGTCTTTTGTATTTATTAAATATTAAAATTTTTGACGTTTTCTCCTCTTTCTTCCTTTCCTTTTTTCTTATTAAATATTCCCTTAATTTTCTGCAGTTTTGTTTTTTAATTTTTACTCCTACATTTCTCAAAAACAGTATGTAAACCTTGTGGTATACACTTTCCTTTCTGGAACAGACCCCACCTGCATGTCCCGCCGAAACCAAACACCCCAAGCGGCAAGAATCCGAACTAACTCGTGGATAACGTTGCATAGACGTTAGTTGTCATGCCGACGGGTTGTTTACATTACAGTGCTAATAAAGAGGTAATGGCAATATCAAAATGTCATGAGGGAACATCACCCAGTGGTGACACTCCATTCACTGATTTACTCTCATTTGTAACTAATCACTGTCACTGCTGCTGCTAAGGAGGTCTCTAGGCCATTGACGCTCAAGCCGTCGTTGGGCAACTATGGCAGAATGGAGGGCACGGACTAGAGGATTATTGTAGAAACTATAAAGGGAAAATAATTTTTTATACTTGGATTTAGCGACTTCGGAGACAAAAGGTACGTTAAGGTCAGTGTGAAAAGTTTTGTTTGAAGCCTTGGCAGAACCCCATAGTTTAAAATATTTATATAAATAATAAATAATGGAAGATACATGAGAAGTTAGTTATTATGAATAACTTTGGTGCCCGACTCTACTGTGGGAGCCCTAAATTTTTCCCACCTAGGTCTATTCACCTTGGGTAGGTCTTTAACAAGTACCTGAAATTGCACAAACTCGGGATCATGGCCTTTCCATTCAAATGACGGCGTGCTTAAGTTTTTTTCAACTCCCCTCTTCAGTAAGCAAGCACGCATTTCACTGAGCTATCGGCGCCTTCGAAGGTACATGAATATCAAATTTCTAGTATTATATAATATTTGATATTATATTTCTATAGATAAATGTTCATTCAGGACTATGTATCGAGGCAATCGCGGGCCACTCCTCAGCTCACGAAAAGCGAAATATGAGTTATCACGCATGTTATCATCATTTCGCAGCGGTATCGACTCGTCGTATTTTCCGACAGAGTACTCATTGTCTAAGTTGGAGACTTGTTTGGATCTTGTTTGAGTTGTCTAAATAATTTAATTTGTCTTCAGTTTGTTGTTATGTATGTTGCAGGTTCCTCTTTACATTAAAGTCTAGAGGTTTGCCATCTCTCACGCGCTCTTCGTTTCTTCCAGAGGGTAAAGTTATTAACATAGTACAGAATTACTTTTTAGTCTCAGACTTTTAAAGTCATTACGAGTGTTTCGAGTTTGTCTTGTGTATAGTGTTATGTATTGTCTATTTTCCATACAGAAACTTTCATATGTTGAGAATTGTTTTAAATTATTGTTTGAACACTGTTTAAGTTGAAATTTTTTTTTTTTTTTTTTCTATTATTTATAAAGATACAACTGTTGCTCGGGTGAACAACCAGCATCTATGATGGTATCGAGATTTTGGCATGAAGGCCATGTGAGAAGAAGGCCACCCAGTGGTAGGTCCTCGGACGAAAATTTATCTTAATTATTAGGACAAGTTCTAAGTTGAGGAACGCGGACATATAGTGGAATTTGTAATAAATAAATAAAACAAACTTATTTTTTGAAATATTGTCTATTCCACTAAAGATATAAATATCAGATATAAATATGTTTAGTGGAATAGACAATATTTCAAAAAATAAGTTTGCTTTATTTATTATTACAAATTCCACAATATGTCCGCGTTCCTGGTGTGAGGCCGAAACCGGTAGTTGTATTTTTATAAATTTATAAAAATACAACTACCGGTTTCGGCCTCACACCATCGTCAGGTCTAGTTATGAACTAAGTTAGTTTGCAGAGTGCATACATCTCTGGTGAAAGGTGCCACTTCAATTAGGGGAGATAAAATATCTCCATTGTTGCTCTAAAAGCAGGCTACTTGATATGTTATTTTTTGTAAATTAAGAAAAATTAGTGTTTTGTCAAATATTTCATGATGTAGCTAACGGTTAAGCCGGGGGATTCCCTAATTGAAGTGGCACCTTTCATCAAAGATGTATTGGAGGGGTCGCACTCTGCAAACTAACTTAGTTCATAACTAGACCTGACGATGGTGTGAGGCCGAAACCGGTAGGTAGTTGTATTTTTATAAATATCTTTAGTGAAATAGACAATATTTCAAAAAATAAGTTTGTTTTATTTATTTATTAGGACAAGAACAGAAAAAAATAAAATAAAATAAATAAATAAAAATGAATTGAAAGATAATTTTGATGAATGGGTAAGAGAGATGATAAAAATAAAGGACAATTATGTAAAAAAAAAAAAAATTTTAAGAAGAATATAGATATATATATATAGATAATATAGAGATATATATATTAAGAATATGATTTAAGGTGGCAGTAAGTCGCGGTGGTGTAAATTTCCTTCCTAATTTATTTAAATTGTTTCGTATAGCAACAAATTATAAAAAAAAAAGTTATTGGTATTTTTCTTTAATTGAAAAAAATAAAAATAAAATAATTGTAATGTGAATGTTTATGTGTGATATTTATTTATTTTCTAACACTACAAATAAACTTCCTAAATATAAATCTGTGACAATATTTCGTCTGATATATGAATATCAATATTTTGAAATAGACAATTTTCAGTAAGATACTTGGAAAAGTCATGTGATGTGGAAATATCCACAAAGTGGAAACTAACAAAGGCTCACAACAGGGTTTTATCACGACACCATTTGGTAGCCCATGTCTTTTATTTAGGTTATTGCTATGTTGCTATGTTACTTCCATAGCTATACCAAGTATAGGGTAAGTTATGTAATCGATCAGAAATTCGAAGTTCAGTTTTCACTGGAATTTCATATTTTCCAAACATGAAAAAAAGAATGCTGTATGTAAAGTAAATGTTTTTTTTTACATCCCCAGTCATAAGAAGTAAAGGAGTTAAGTAAATCCGTCATAAATTTGATGTTTACTTTACATTCTTCATTTAATTGTATACATCTATTGATTTTCAGTCAAATGGTCCGAAGGAAAAGAGGGTGAGGGAATTGGAGAGGAGCTTAATTTAAAAACTCTAATAACAGCCAGGTTTGCGTGCTTGCCTTCTGAGCTCAAGGTCGTGGGTTCGAAACCCGGCCAAGGCCCTTAGTTTAGTATATCTGAGAGGTAAAATAAACTCAAGCACGCCGTCCTTCGGATGGGATGTTAAGCGATGGTCCCGACCCGGTACGATGTCAGGTACTCGTTAAAGACCCCTGCCCTAGGTGAATAAAAATTTAGGGTAGGCAAAGTTTAAGACTCCCACATTAGAGTCGGGCTTATGTCCACCAGAGTGACAAAAGAGCGCTCTGGTAGTAGGCGATATGACCTCGTAGTTAAAGCCCGGGCATGAGTCATAACAACTAACTAATTAACTCTAATAACAGCCATTATAATAAATGTTTTGACATGAAGTAATGAAGTTATAGAAAGAAATTTTAGAATTCGGATTCAAAAGCCTATAAGTAAGTTAACAATTGATTTACAGCCAAAAATATCGTTTGAATTTAGAGGGAGAGAGAAAATATAATTAATTAATTTCTGCTGGGGAAATACATTGCAAATAATTTACCAACGACTTTTTTTGCTTGTTTCTCATTTTTCCAAAAAAATTTGTTCTATGCATATCATTTATGTTATCGATGAAAGAGAATCTCAGTTTGTTTCTTTCTGTTTTACCTACCAACTTCTTCAGGGACCTTGTAGCTGCAAGTCCACAAAATTAGTTCTAAAATTCATTTGTCCCCCCTCCTATATGCGGAGGCCATAATTTGGAAAATCTTAAAAGTTTTACAGGCCTTACTTCGAACCGAAATGTAAACATTTAATTTTAGACACAATAAATTTTAAGTGTAGTGAGGTTGTCTTTAAAACTTTTCTCGAGATAAACTCAAGAAATATACCTCAAAAGATCTGCTATCTTGATTAAAACGATGGAAGAACTAATGAGTCTAATTTTAATCGCTAAAGAAGAAAAGTGTACATTCTTGTTGAGGCTGGTTAAAAGCCTGCAGTCATAAACAGCCAAGTATTCTAGGGAAAAAAAACATAAAACGTATTTTTACATTTCGAAGTCCTATAACTCGTTTTGCGATGAGGTCTGTCTGTATGTATATTTGGAACTTCCTGAGCACTCTAACTAAAAACCGATTGTAGGTATGAAATTAGGAAAGAAATTGTCACATGTGCTAACATAGATCTGACTAGATTTTTGCGGAAATCGAATGAAAATTAAGACCACTGTACTTCAGAGACTAAGTACATTTTCGAACGAACAAAAATATAGGGACCTACAGAACGTACAATAAATTTCCTTGCGAAATATTTCTAAGTAATGTTTAAATTCTAAACCATAACAATGAATTTTAAAATATCATTTTATTATTCGATATAATATATGCCAGAAGAGGGCGCCGGTAGCTCAGTGGTATGCGTGCTTGCTTAATGAGCTCAAGATCGCGGGTTCCAAACCTACCGAGGCCCTTAGGTTATTTTTTTCTTAAAATTAAGCACGCCCTCCTTCAGATGGGACGTGAAGCGATGGTCCCGAGCGTGTACGATATCAGGTACTCATTATAAACCGCTAATTGAATAAAAATTTAGGATAGGCAAAATTTAGGACTCCTAAAAATTAGGAGTCGGGCTTATGTCCACCAGAGTGACCAAAGAGCGCTCTGGTAGTAGTAGGCGCCAGGAAAAAGTAACCAAAATATCACACTTTTTGTTGTTTTTTACAACTGTTGCTGGGGTGCAACAGTCACCACTTATGATGGTACGTATTGATATGGTGACGTGAATGGTGTGTGAGAGGAAGGCCACCTAGTGGTAGTTCCTCGCGTCGAAAATGTATTTTAATTATTAGGATAAAAAAAAAAATAATAAAAAGGAATTAAAAGACAATTTTGATGGATGGGTAGTAAGACAGATAATAAAAGTAAAGGAAAATAATGTTGAAAAATATTAATAAAGAATATGATTCAAGGTGGCAATAAGTCGCGGTTCCACCTTCGGGGTTATGTGGTAAGTCTTGTGAAGATAAAGTCCGTATTTCTGGGTTTGTATTTGTGTAAATTTTGCTAAAAATCCGTATGTGTAGTTTGTATTGTGTCGGGTACTGTATGGTCTCAATAAGTAAGTTTAACAGTTCCTTTTTTGTGTCATGTATAATTTTGATCATCTATTTAGAAGTCCATAGAGTATTATAGTGTGCTCATTTGATAAAACAGAGGTGGGCAAACATAGCAACACATAAATTACCTACCAACCATCGAGTAGGCAAGACCGTCAAGACATGCAACATTTCCCACAAGTATAAAAGCTGACCCACTCCGTAATGGAGCTCTAGCTCAGGACTGTTGTGACGGGTCGTTAACTGAGATTTGTTGATGTTGAAGGATCTCTGCCCATACTCAACCAACCATAATTCAACTACTTTTTTTCTTCTTTTTTTTAACAATTCATTTTTACATTCTACGTTTTGTTCGTTTTGAAAAGTTCTGTAATGGCCCCCTATATCGCATAAATTTTTATGAATGTTGATGAAATTCAATGTCAAAATGTTTCCGTCGCTAACATCGCCCTATATCCGAATGGGCATAAAATTAAAGAGGTCCAACGTAACTTCACAACAATAATACGAGTATTACTCAATCTAAATATAGCAGACTTGAATTGGAACCTGCACAATGTTAATTGTACGACAATTATTAATGAGGTCAGTGTGTTTGACCCCCTCAACCCATCTCTAAACATGAGAATTAATTTTGTGACACTGACTTTACGTTCACAAACAATATATGTCCATTTAAATATAAAGCCTGCATGTTGTTAAAGTATGGACATGTTGGTCTGTTAAGCCGCCTTACACTTTGTTGGAATATTCCCATTTATCAAGTCCACGATATCAATCTTATCTTCATTGACTCCCAACTCCCCCTTTTGCCATTTTTTATCATGAAATATTAACCAACATATTTCATTGGTTCTTACTTTTTTTATGAATTCAATTGACAATTGTACTGTTTTTGTATCATCATAATACATATACATCTATCAAAATTTGAGAAACGTAATAGTTAATTGGAAATTGGACTCAAATATATAACGTACTTGCCTATTGAATCCAGGATCGTGGGTTCTTTAGTCAAATGATGTCTTAATTCTAAATAAAAACAATTAAAAAAACTTTTTAAAAGCTAGCTATTCAAATGAACTAAAAAGGAATAAATAAGTAATTAATTTTGTTATATATGATATAATACTTATAAAGTTTAATCTTTATATATTTATACGTAACAATATTAATTTGAAAAGTAAAAGTTTGTCCCTCACAAGCCTATTTATGTATTATTTATTAGACTATATCGTAATTCGACAATCATTATAGTTGTTGTTAGTTTAGGTTAGGTTTTTGACTCATGCCCAGGCTTTAACTACGAGGTCATATCGCCTACTACCAGAGCGCTCTTTCGTCACTCTGGTGGACATGAGCTCGACTCTACTGTGGGAGTCCTAAATTTTGCCTACCCTAAATTTTTATTCACCTATGGCAGGGGTCTTTAGCGAGTACCTGACACCGTACAGGCTCGTGACCATCGCTTAACGTCCCATCCGAAGGATGGCGTGCTTAAGTTTATTTTACCTCCCAGATAAAATAAACTAAGGGCCTCAGTCGGGTTACGAACCCACGTGCTTGAGCTCAGAAGTCAAGCACGCATACAATATAGTTGTTGTGTTAAGTCTCCTTTTGTTATGGGGTTCTGTATACATATATGAAATTTTGTGTCGATACGTTTAATCCATCAGGAGTTATTGTGTACACACAGACATTTTTTTGTCATTTTTGGAATCATTCCGCAACGAATTTCAGACCGATTACATAATTACTCTTATACTTCATATAACTGGGAAAGTAAAAAATATAAAATTATTAGAAATACTCAAGTAGGGGAGAATAGTATGTTTTGGGCAAGCCGGTGATCTGTGCTGGGTACAAAGCCGGCTGGCCGCCATCTTGCTCTTTAGCCCTGGCCCAAAACATACTATTTTCCCCTACTTACTCAGCCTTTATTTTAAAAGTCTTTTTACAACCAGATAATCGACCTTTCAAGCAGGTGCTAGGAAGAACTTGTAAAATTATCATAGAACTTATATAATTAATAAATCTACAAACTTCGTTCTCCTATCTGTGAATTGTATGAAAATTCCAATAAATGGAAGATTCTGCAAGGTGTAAAAACATGCCAATCCTTCGACACGGTTCACTTCATAGGTTGGAATTAATGAAGCGAACATTCCATGGCTTCACATTCCGCCAGGTTTAAACCGCAACAGACTCTCTCCCTGTCTCTCCATGTTTCCAGCCAACGTGAGCTACACAATCATAGTAACTCATCTGCATTGTTAGTTTGATAAGGCAGGCTGTATCCTCAACGGAGGTTATATATGACTCAGGAGGTGACAATGGAGCCTTGTGCAAATACGACCGAACAATTGTATCATTGAACTGCAATGGAAGCGTATCGTGTTTCATCAAGTCAGCTAAGAGTCGTAAGAACATCACTCTTGTAAGATATCATTAGAGGACAGAGCAACACAGCATCACAGGATTTCGTTTACTGTCTTAAACTTGAAGTCTAAAATAAACCGAAAAACTCGACGTCCTTCGGATGGGTCGTTAAGTCTAAACATTAAAAAAAACACTGAAATATTATCAAAAATCAACATATAGGTTTAGTTTTTTTCTGGAATTTCTTCCAGAAGTGTCTTTTCTACTTTTGACAATATTTCGAAACAATTCCACGTCCCTTCTTCGGTTATTGTGGCAACTTTCCGTCTTCGTATCATTTTAAAACAATGTGTCGCGAAATATTTGTCAAAATATCAAAAGGCACCCCTGGAAGAAATGCCTGAAAAGAGGAACCTTCAATAATCCCAAAAAAAGCCAACAAACTTTAAGTTTTCCGACCGAAATCTAAATGTTTATTCAGAACCTAAGAAAGATGACTTCTATTGTTTTTCAGCCAGATCGGTCGAAGAAAATGGAGAGATTAACATAAAACCTAATAACTGTCAAAATTAATGGATGTTTCAGTATGAAATTGTATTTGTAATATAAATAAAATAACAATTAATTGTTAAAAGGGTTTCAGAGGGAGAGCGAAAGCTTAATCGATTAACCCGGACTAATTTCTTAATATATTTTTATTTAATGGACAGTTGTTTTAATTATTATTCATTCACTTTTAAAATTTTGGAGAGAAGCTTTTTTATGCCGCTGGTCTCTAGTTTTGGCCGGCAGTGAGTTGGTGGGAATGACACGGAACGGAAGTAGGCAACGAAAGTTTCACTCTCCCCTCCCCGACTCCACCGACCGGCATTAGGAAGGGGGCGACCGGAGGGGAGGGGATGGAATGCACTTTGGCAGAACTATAGTATATTCAACTGTCTATAGTCGTTAACGTCTGCTTTAGTGTGCATGATCATAGTGTAAACAATGAAAAGTGAAGAAGAGAGTACAATAAGAAAGTGTCATAAAGCCAATGATGTTAATGCTACAGATGAATCAAGTTCTCATCAAGAAATTCACCATTCTTTACGACATGGAAATATTGAAGATAAGATCAATTTTTAAACCATAAACCAAAGATTTCATTTATAGTTTGTGAAGAAAATAATGTATCATTATACTGAATGTGAAGAGTCTAGGCCAATATAATAAACTAATAATAATACATTTACATAGACAATTTTATAATTTGATAATTTCAATTTGAATTTATTTCAATTTAAAATTACTTTCAGTCAAAAATTATTTTCAACCAAAATCATCACGGAGGAGCTCCGCGATGCATACCGGTTTTTTTTAAAATGTCTTATCAG
The DNA here is from genome assembly GCA_963662175.1 of Aradus depressus. Classification (NCBI taxonomy): domain Eukaryota; kingdom Metazoa; phylum Arthropoda; class Insecta; order Hemiptera; family Aradidae; genus Aradus; species Aradus depressus. The sequence goes on from OY759222.1 coordinate 26,531,737, forward strand.
GGCGACCTAGAAAGCCGGCTAGCACATAATAATAATTTTGTGAGAGATCAGACTACATTTTTATTATAAAGCCTGTGAAATATATATTATTCTTATTATTCCAAGTCCCCATAGAGGTGTGGCTTCAATCGAATTTCCGTAACCCTGCTGTGGGAGGCTATGATATGAGAAAGTTGCTCTGAGACTACCAACAGGTTATGGGTTGGTTTCGGTCCCACAACTCCTCTACAATCTAAACACACTTATCCCCCCTCTCCTCGTCTCATACTAAACTAACTCTGTCTCCTTCCATTAGGGCTTCTCATAATCCTCCTCAAAATAGGAATCCTCCAAGGCTCAATTCTAGCAGCCCTTCTTGTCTAATAACACAACCTACCACATAGGATTTAGTCAAAACTAATGACTAAACGGATATATTACCTAAATGCATAGAAGAATTATTTATTGCAGTAATGCACCGTAGTAATGCCTGCTTGCTTACTGAATGCGGGCTCAAGATTGCGGGTTCAGAGGCCCTTAGTTTATATTATCTGGGCTATCAAAAAAACTTAAGCACACCATACTTCGGATGGGACATTAAGCGATGGTCCCGAACCTGTACGATGTAAGGTTAAGGTACTCGTTAAAGACCTGTGATGTAAACAATTATACTCATTAAAATTATTAATATACATCAAAATCAATTATATTTTTAAGGGTTGAGATGTAGCAGTGAAAAAAATAACAGTTCGAGTATTAACAATCTAAGGAGAGTGATCTTAGGGCCTTCCCGGCCGATGTACCATACGTCGATGCGCCAAGGTACTTTTTATTTATTGATATGTGTATATGCCCAAGAATTTTTCAAGAGTAGCCACAATACAGAAGAAAAGAGTCTAAGTAGTTTTAGAAATTAGTTCCTAAGATTCTTCTTGTAAATAATTTGATTTTTTTATTTTCCTATCTTAATTTTTAAATTTATAATGTAGGTTAATAAACCCAATATTTGTTCTCCATTCTATGCTACTCATTTTCCCTGAACCCAGTAAGATATTTAATACCTTTGGATTAGTTTGAACATTTTTGCAAATTTAAGAAAACACGATGGCATCCCATTATTATTTTAAAAACAAATCCGAATGAAATAATTATTAATTGATTTAAAAAAAAAAAAAAATAAGTGCACTTTCTTTAAAATTGCACGTCATGAACTTTCGATATTTTTATTAGGGCCCTTATTGGAAACTAATAAAAATTCAGGATAGGCAAAATTAAAAATCTGGCTCACGTCTACCGGAGTGAAAAAAGAGCGCTCTCGTAGTAGGCGATATGGCCTTATAGTTAAAACCCAGGAGAAAGAGAGTGGATCTGAACACTTTAGCTTTATTGTTGGTTTTATCAGTCACTGATCACCTACGGAACCCTTTAATGAGTGATTGGATCACGATTTTCTAATATATATATATATATACGTATATATGAATACATTTTTATTTGATCTTACAATTAGATAGTAAAAAGTAATATCGCCGAATCTTTAATGAAAAATGTTATTATAGAAAGGAAATGGAATGTTTCAGTACAAAGAAATCACTTGACGTTATCACATTTGACGTTATCACTGGTGTTATTTGTATGGAAAGCTCTCGATTCACAAGAATCGTTTCTATTTAAGTTCTATTTCTTATTCAAAAAAAGTTTCTATCGCCAGATATCAATTTCTTTCTTCAACTGGTGGTGTTTTTTTTGTCTCCAAACATTTTTTTGTTTTTCTTGCAAATTTGCATGACCAGGAAATTTAAAATTTGGATGAAGTAATAAATGTTTTAATTTTTAATTTTTTTTACTTTATAAGATAGTGAAAAATAGATAAATATAAAGAAAAAATATAATATATATGATGTGGTCGTAACAGAACATTTTTTTTTGATGGCTGATTGTGTCACCGCGGCTAGAGTAGGCCTATTGTGTGCCCTGTGTGTGTTGGTCCCTACAGCAGCCCTGTATCTCTAATAAAGTCCAGGATTCTTCTGCTAGTTCCTTCCATTAACTGCTTCGGTTCTGTTAAGGTGGACCCGAAGCAGTTAAATCTCCTGCTGTCTAGTGCCTTACACTGGCTTAAAATGTGAACCGGTCTCGTTTCCTGCACAGAGAGCTTCTAGCGATGCTCCATATTGCGCAGGTGTTTGTTCATATGACTGTGTCCTGTGATCAGCCCTGTCATAGCTCCTAGATCCATTCTGCTCATATTCAGGAGCTCTCTCCTTTTCTCTGAAGGTTTCGCTACAGAACATATATCAACTACGTTTTTACATATTACTCTTCCTTCCCTTCTCAAATTCATTTCTTGCTGACATTCCTGAGTACAAAAAAGTCACACTCATAATTACGATGTACAATGAAAAAACGAAAACCGCTTACTTTCATATACCCAGTATGAAATTTTTTTAGAGGGGTGGGGGAGTGAGTGTTCTGTACAAATGTGGTTGGTATAATAATATTTATTTACTTCCATAATATGATAATTTTACATCAAAATAGCTTATAAATTATTTACATCAACCAATATTAAATCAATGAATACAAACATATATAAGATAAATAATAATTTATTTTTAAATAAATAATAGACGATAACATACCCATGAATATAAAATTTTCAATACAATAGGAACTATTTATATTTCTTATTACAAATATTTTATTTATATTTTCATTCATTCACAATGTCTCACAAACACTACATATCCCATTACCCCTTTCACTCCCTCCCAAATCATTCACACCTTCTGAAGTCGCATTTGAAATTCAACACCTCCCCAAAAAGAAGTCCCCAGGGTATGACCTCATTACGGCTGAAGTTCTCAAGGAATTACCTCGGAAAGCTGTCGTTATCCTGACAACCCTGTTTAACTGCATACTACGCACAACACGCTTTCCAATTCAATGGAAACTCTCACACATTCTTATGATACTAAAATCAAAGAAGCCAGAACACTCTCCTTCCTCCTACCGACCTATCAGTCTTCTTCCTCTATGTTCTAAACTCTTCGAAAAATTACAATACAAAAGGCTCATAACTAATCTTTCCAGTCAGCAAACACTTCCTCATCATCAGTTTGGCTTCCGCTCAGAACACTCCACAATACACCAGTTACACAGGGTTGTGGATTACGTGGCCTCTGCCCTAGAAAGAAAGTTTTATGCAACGGGGGCGTTCCTTGATGTAAGTCAGGCTTTTGACCGAGTTTGGCACGCGGGACTTCTTTATAAATTGAGACCGTTGCTTCCTCACACATATTATTTAATAATTCATTCATATCTAACAAACAGATACTTCACCGTCCGTCAGGGCTCTGCTATCTCCTCAATAAGACCCATATTGGCGGGTGTACCGCAGGGTTCTGTCTTAGCTCCTTTATTATATACAATATACACATCTGACATGGCCACCTCCATCCACACAATGACAGCTACATACGCCGAAGACACCGCCATCTTAGCTGCTGCTGACCTTCACATACACGCCTCATTTACACTACAACACCATCTCACACAAATTGAAAACTGGTACAACACATGGAAAATCAAACTAAATACAGAAAAATCACAGCACATCACATTTACACTTCGACGAGAAACATGCCCCCCCGTTTTCATCTACGACAAGCCCCTCCCTCGAACTAATACTGTACGATACCTAGGACTGACATTGGATCGAAGACTGACATGGAATCCTCACACACGTCTCACACGAAACACGCTGAACCGTCGACTCAAAATACTCTACGGACTTCTAAATAGACGATCAAAATTAGACATGACACAAACATCATTCGCCACACCATCCTGCCACCTCAGCTTCGGCCTCCCGACGCGTCTTGTTCCGTAAAGCCGGTCCGACATCGTCTTCCTCGGGATCTCATGTTCGCCCATCCTTGCCACATGTCCGGCCCACCTGAGTCTTCCCAGCCTGATGATTTTCACAACGTCTGGTTCCTGGGTGAGGTAATAGACTTCTTGGTTCGTGCGTCGTCTCCAGTCTTCTCCATCGCGTATTGGGCCATATATTCGGCGGAGGATCTTTCTTTCGAAGACCAGAAGATGTTGTTCATCTGACTTGGAGATAGTCCAAGCCTCGGACCCGTATGTTAGGATGGGGCGGATCAACGTTTTATAAAGCCTGAACTTTGTTTTTCTTGAAAGGAGGCGACTTCTTATATGATGCCTCAGGCCGAAGAAGCTCCTGTTCGCTGCCACTGTTCTTCGCTTTACCTCGGCTGACATGTCGTTGTTCACGTTTACATGAGAGCCGAGGTATACAAACTCTTGCACTTTCTCGAAGAAGTAAGGGCCAATGGTGACTTGCTCCGGTGGCTCGACCTCCTGCTCTGAAACCAAGTATTTGGTCTTGGCTTCGTTGATGACAAGCCCCAACCTCCTCGCCGGTGCCTCCAAGGCCAGAAATGCCTCTTTGACTTCTCGAAATGACCTACCTATGATGTCAATGTCATCGGCATATGCTAGCAGCTGTACAGTCCTGTTGAAAATGGTTCCGTTCGTCTGTATGCCTGATTCCCTTACTGCTTTCTCCAGGACGAGATTGAAGAGTAACCATGCTAAGGAATCACCCTGCCTCACACCCTTACTCGATTCAAACTCCTCAGAGAACTCTCCCTGGATCCGGACCGTACATTGCACGCTTGCCATCGTCAGCTTAGAAAGACGGATCAGCTTTCTCGGGATGTTGAAATCTTCCATAGCCCTGAACAGCTGCAGCCTGTCGACATTATCATAAGCAGCCTTAAAATCTATGAAGAGATGGCAGGTCTGGATCTGGTACTCTTTACCTTTCTCAAGGATCTGTCTTAGGGAGAATATTATTTATATATTTCTGTAAATATTCTTTGATATCTTGGTACGATCACGGACCCCTTCTTCAAGTCACAAACAGCAACATATTGAAAAAAAACAAAAACAGAATAGATTATAAATAAAAAACTTGATATAATAATACAAATATTAAATAAAAGAAATTACGATACAAATGATATGATATTGGAGGAAGACCTCTACCAACAAAATATAAAATTAAAGTTTTTATGCTCGTTAAATAAATAATAGAGAATAAATTAATATAACATTTTTCATATAAATAAATTCATTAGAAACTATTATTATTAAATTTTTGATTATAAATGTTTCATATTTATATTTCTTTAAAGATGTCTTTTTTCAAGACAATATTTGGGGGTGACCATACGCCAAATCCTCAAGTCACAAAGAGCGAAAATAAATTTACAAATAACAATCAGGACATAATAAATAACTAATAAAATTAATGATAATAGCAGTATTAAGCATAAAATTTGGCGGTGAATCACCGACAATCTTCTTCCCCGGCGCAAATTAATCAACTGAGTTTCCTCGAAGATCAATCGACTGTTTGAGCTAAAAATCTAAAATCTACTTAATTTTGTAACTACATCGGTACTCATTAGGGTTCTTGAGTTGAACACCCCTGCCCTAATGCCTACTCTTCCCTTAAGCCGATTTCGCTGAAAATTGACAGGTGTCGTCCTTGTTAGGAATTAAATTTACATGTGAAATTTCATGTCGATACATTAATTACATGACCAGTTATTAAATTTTTTTTTAAAGTCCCTTTGTAAACATTTTGCCGTTGGCTGACATTACTGAAAATCAATAGTTGTACTTATGGGGTTTTGGCTACGCCATTTTGTATCAATAAATTCATTCTATAGAGAGTTATCGTGTTCATTCGTATACACACATGTTTTTTTTTTTTGTTTTTTTATATTCAAAACACGATTTTAAAACTAGGATTATTATTTTTTTTTTTTGAATGAAGATAAGCGAGAATATTATCGAATAAATCTCGAATTATACTAAAGTTACCATCTGCTACCAAACCCTTCTTGATATTTCTGCCTTGCTAAATCTCCAGAAACTGGGAAGACAGCAAAGCCAGAGAGATAGGAATAAGAATAGAATAAATCTCTCGGGAAAAGGAAAATAAATAGAATTGTATATATAAGGAATAATTGGGTATATTCAAAACATAAGAAAATAACTAAAAGAAACAAATTATAGTGTGTAGTGTTGTACTATCGTACAAATGTAGCAATTGTACTTTGGTGATGTACTATTAAAATTTAAATATGTTTATATCTAAACAGTAATATAAACAACCCGATCGAAATTTAGATTTTTGTTGGGGAGGAGAAGTTAAGCATTGGTCCCGAGCCTGTACAATTTCAGTTAGACCCTTCAGTGAATAAAAATTAGGGTAGCTACGCAAAATGCGCAACAAAGAGCGCTCTGGTAGTAGGCAATATGACCTCGCAGTTACATTAACTAACTAATAATAATGATCGGAAGTCAAGGGAGAGAAAGCTAAATAAATGAATTACTTACTTTCTCTGAGTCAGAAGTACTTTTAAATGCAAAGAAATTTTGAGCAAAGTTTAGAGTGTTAATTCCCCTTCCACCATCGAATTTTTAAATTTCGAAATTTAAAACAACTTTAGAATCAAGTTTTTGTTGAATTATGCAGGTATCAGGAGCGTCGAAACGGGAGTCCAAACTTTAAGAAAAGTTTAGCCATGAGAAGCTCATCAAAAGTTCAAAACATTATTTTTATACACAACATTTTGAAATAATACTAAAAACAGAAAATATATTAATTAAATTCAGTATTATTACAATTCTAATTGCTTACATTACTTTTTGAACCATTGGAATTGTTTATTTATTTCATTTTTATACAAATTATTATTAATCTCATTGTGTTGAATTTAAAAGATTCAATAACGGTTGATGAGAGGGCGCCGGTAGCTCAGTGGTATGCGTGCTTGCCTTCTGAGCTCAAGATCGTGAATTCAAAACCCAACCAAGGCCCTGAGTTTATTTTATCTGGGAGGTAAAATATACTTAAGCACGCCGTCCTTCAGATGGGACGTTAAGCGATGGTCCCGAGCCTGTACGATGTCAGGTACTCGTTAAAGACCCCTGTCCTAGGTGAATAAAAATTTAGGACTCCCACAGTAGAGTCGGGCTCATGTTCACCATATGACCTCATAGTTAAAACCCGGGCATGAGTCATAAAACCTAATTTAACCTAACCTAACTTTCAGCCAAATCGGCCGCAGGAAATGATGAAATTAGGGGATATGGAGGAGCTTAGTACAAAAACTCTAATAACTGTCTTTGTATTGAATGTATCGATACAAAACTGAGTGAGTCAACTATTGATTTTTAACAGAAAAGTACAGTGCCGGTGATTCACCCACAACTTTTTTGTGTAATATTTCTACTATTATCATTATTTTTAATAATTTACAATTTATTTTGTTTTTATAAATTTATTTATATATATTCTTTATATTTCGCTTTTGTGACGAGGACCGGGATTATGAGCGCCCCAAAATATTGTCGTGACCGAAGTCATCTTGAAAAAATTTAATAAAAATAGTATCTTTTGTATTTATTAATATTAGTAATTTTCTATTCATGTATTTTCCATTATTCATTTAATTTATTTTTCATAATTATTATTATTTTCACCTCATGCGTTTGTATTCTAAGACTTATTATTGGTTGATGTATATATGATTTTTGATGTACAAAGTTATATAACGTATTCAATCCATGTTATGGTTTAACTAAAATAAATATTATTACCATTATTATTATAGAAGGGATAGTAACAATGTAAGTACTGAGAATAGGGTTACAAATATGCTCGAGTGTAATATGTTAACAATGAGCTCGCATCAATGAGAATATAACAAACAATGGGCTCCTGCGAGCCCAACGGAGTCAACTTCCTCCCACCCCTAACTGTAGAGGGATATAAACCAGGAACAGACAGGACGGGGAACAGCCCCTTTCCCTCTAGATATGGGGCAGTTTTTTAATATCCTTCGGGATCCTATTTCGAATTTATATATTCATGAATCAACGAACCCTTCGGATCCTATCCACTTCACCTTCGACCTTCCTTCGGATAAAATATATTGACACAAACTTTCAACTTCAGTGTCTACATGTGACTTAATAAATAATCTACATTACATGACATGGATCTACAATGATTATGGGAAGTGACGGATCTACCATTAGACTCATGGGAAGTAACGGATCTACCATGAGGCTTATGGGAAGGGACGGGATCTACCGTGAGGCTCGTGGGAAGTGACGGATCTACCATTAGACTCATGGGAAGGGACGGGATCTACCGTGAGGCTCGTGGGAAGTAACGGATCTACCATGAGTCTTATGGGAAGGGACGGGATCTACCGTGAGGCTCGTGGGAAGTGACGGATCTACCATTAGACTTATGGGAAGTGACGGATCTACCATGAGGTTATGAGGGGTAAACCTCAGGCCCCAAGTCAATGGGGCACCGCTTGCGAACCATGTCATCTATTTCATGGTATAAGTATTTTTATGTTTAGTTTTTTTGAAAAATTGAGAAATTTATATGTGACATGGCCAATACAGGATTTTTTTATATCAACAACGCTAACAGATCCACTCTCTTTCTCCCTTCCCTTCTCAAAATCATTTCATTTTGTGTTTGTACAGCGTTATCTTGAGAGTAGACATTCTTATATCCAGTAATTCCAGTGTGAAATAATTTTGAGAAGGGGAGGGGGAGATAGAGTGAGTGGTTGGCATAAGAAAGTCCTGTAATAGCCATATCACAATATTTTCTATTATTTTTATAAATTCTTCTATTTTTTATAATATAAAATAATACTCATTATTATATAAATTGGTTGTATTGTTCATTTATTACTTATTGTGATTTTTAAAGGTTCTGAGGATGGTTTAGTAACCGAATGCGCTCACTCTAAATGGGGAAGGACTACATTTCTGTTTTCCAAATCTTCGATGCCTAAATTGCAATGATGGCCCAGACTACCGAAAATTACAAAATCTAATCAAATCGCTTTAATTGCATTTTAATTACAGTTTTATGGAGCCTCTTCTCTTCTCAGCACTTGACGCTGCATCCGGAATAACCATAAACGTCAGAAATATACGACCCAATCGTTAAAGAGCTAGTATTCATTTTATGTATCTGCCCCCCTTCGTGATTCCCCTCTTCACGTTCAAAATGTTTCGATATGATGTGGCCAATGTTTGATTTGGACTTGAGAATATTTTATGTGAAAGTTCATGACAATCAGATCAGCCGTTAAAGAGCACTCGCCCCGCAACCCACTACTCGTATTTCTGTATTGTTGTTGGTCCTTTTCAATATTCGTATCCTTTGCCTGTTTTAATTCCGCAGTTGTACAAAGTATAGGGGAAGTTATGTTATTGGTGAGAAATTCGATGTTGAGTTATTAATAGAATTTAATGTTTTTCGACTCTGATTTCAAAAATGAAAAATTAATTTCCATTCTGTGAATGCAACTAATCATAAATGTCCAGAAGTGGATAATGACCAGATGGCAGCGGCGCTGGACGGATTCGTCTGTTCCGCGGAAGGGAATCAGGATCGTCGAAGGAGGGGGCTCGAGTCCCACACTATCCAGGGCTATCTTCCCTGGATGTGCGTAATTGGCATTCCCCAAGATACTTTTATTTATTTTTTTCATGATAATGAAGTTGTTAATTTCATGTTTTTTCCTGTTAATCTTTTGTATATCTTTTTTTTTTTTTTCAGTTTTAAAAGAGGGTGCGCCTTGCGTTGCAGCAACATCACCCAGTCTACGTTTAGGCAAAGCTCGGGATCATTACATTGCCTGTTTCTGCTCCCGCCAGGAGCCGACGAATCGGCAGAACATCGGGTAGTCAGTTTCCGTCACCATCTGCCGTAGATCTAGTCCCAAATACGATCTTGTCCCATGAATCAACTCCACCCTAGCTTGGTCGTACAGCGGGCATTCGAGGACCACATGTTCTGCAGTCTCGATACCGCCGCACGAACAGTTCGGGGTGTTCTTCCTGTGAAAGAAGAACAGCTTGGAGTTGAAATCACCATGACCTGATAATATTTGAGACGTCCAGTGATTAGGCTGTACCCATGTTGAGTCAAGGCGTACCCGGACGTCCGGGAAGTATGCGTACGTCGTTCGGCCATCCGGGCATCGTGACCAACGTTGTTGCCATTTTTCCACAATCCAATTCTGGACGATGTCCTTGCAGCGCACTGCTCTGGACTGTCCGCGCATCTCTTCCTCTAGGGCTAGACGTAAGGGCTCATCAATATCTGCTCCTAAGGGCATGTTGCGTCTACAGAAATACGAAGCGACAGCCCCATCCAAGATCAAGTCAATGGGGGCGGCTCCCGCTAGTACCTGTAGCGCAGCCGTAGAGACAGTACGATAAGCCCTTGTAACTCTTAAAAGGGCTGCTCTCTGGGCTTGCGTCAGAATCGTGCGCTGCCGATTCGTGGGGCGGTGCCACCAACCTGCAGCAGCGTACCTTGCTACAGCCACGAATACCCCTGTGTAGATGGTCCTACACGCGGAATAGTCGAGGCCCCACGTCGCGCGGGCTAGGCGACTCAGGGCGTTGAAAGTGGCTATCGTCTTTTCTTTAATGGCAACAACGTGGGGCGTCACTTTCAGGCCTCGTGCGATCCGCACCCCAAGGTACGTTATCACAGCTGGGCATTCAATGTGCCGCCCATGGACTGTCAAAACCAGGGGTTGTCGAGCATCGGGTCTCCCCCTCATCAGTAAGGCCGAGGTCTTACTCGGTGAGAGAGCCAGCTTATTGGCGCAGCACCAGCTGCCTATATCGTCTATTGCAGTTTGCGCGCGAAGGGTAAGGTTGGCATGACTATCAGCCTGAACTGTAACCACGAGATCGTCGACATAGGCGATTGCCTTATGCCCACGGTTCTCGAGGTCACGGAGCAACCCGTCAAAGAGTATATTCCACAGGGTTGGTCCGAGAACCGATCCCTGAGGACAGCCTCTAGTGACGTCCACTGTAGTACTAGTATACAGCTGGCTTATGGTGGCGGATCGATCGCAGAGGAAGCTAGATATCAGCGCAAATAAATTCCTAGGCAATTCCATAGTCCGCAATCTCGTGAGGATGGCTGGCCACCAGGCGCAATCAAAGGCCGACGCAATATCGAAGAAAACGCAGAGGGCATATTTGCCGTCGCGTTCTTCTACGTCTGCTCTCAGCATCCTCAATGCGTCCTCGGCAGATCTACCCCTCATGCAGCCAAATTGCCTATGGGATACTAAGGCGTGTACTTGAGTTTGAATTCCATTGAAGATAAGGGTCTCCAGTACCTTCCCAAAGACGGGGAGCAGGCTGATTGGTCTGTAGCTCTTTGCCAAGGAGAGGTCCCTGTCCCCGGGCTTAACAAAGGTGCATATTAGAGCACGCTTCCAAGCGCTCGGGAAATGGCCTCGCCTTAGACAAGCGTTGAACAGATGTAGAAGATCTGTCTTGATGGTCGGGAATGCTTTCTTGATTATAGCGGCGTCGATGAGATCGTTCCCAGGGGCGCCGCCACTCTTTTGTTTCCCAACCGCCAAGAGCAGATCGAGCTCGTCCCAGTCAGGTGCATTTTCCGTCTCTGGCAGGGTACGAGCAGCGCTCCTGATATCGCGTTGGCCGGGCGAATCCTGTGCCGGATCGTCAGCGGGAAAGGCCTCCTCCAGGAATAACCTGTTCGTCTCCGCTAGGGACATTGCTTGCAAGTGGCCGTCCCTGATGGAGGCTACAGGTGGAATTGATTTGAGCCTCCCAGTGATGACACGGTAAGGTATTCCCCACGGGTTCCTACTGCTTTCTTCCTCAACAAAACTTCTCCAACTCTCCTTTTTTGCGGTCTCGACTCTCCTGCCATACGCCCTGCTGAGCTGCCGGTACTCCTCCCTTCGCGCCTCCCTTTGGACTGGGTCTCGGCACCGCTGATACCTCCGCCTGGCACGATAAACGGTCCTCTTGTCAAGGGTAAGATCTTTGCTCCACCAGGGTACCTTCTTAACCCGGTGGACCTTCTTGGGGATGGTCTCGTCAGCAGCTCGAAGTAATAAATTACTGAGTTTGCCGACCTCATCCTCAATCTGGTCATCCGGGTCCGAACTCCTGAGACCTTCCCATTCTTCATCACAGGAGTAGGCAGCAACGGCGGTCACAAAGGCGTCAGATATTGTTTTGCGTGTAGCGTAACGGGGGTCTTTGGGCCTGGTTGCGGGGAGGCGGTTGTCAAAGAGCAAAACGTCTAGTACGCTGTGGTCGCTAGACGTGACCTCTCGGACACTCCAACTGCCCACAGCTGGGTACAGTCCACTCGACACCAGTGTGACATCGATGTGAGAGTGTCCTCGGGAGCCGTGAAATGTAGGCGGTGAGGATGGGTCGTTGACTATGCACAGGTCATGGCGGGCGATCAGCTCCAATAGCCTGTCGCCCCGGCGGTCAGTTCGAACCGATCCCCAAGAGACACACCAGGAGTTGACGTCAGCCAGAACTATGATGTTGCGTCCTGTGAGGGCATTCAATACTAGATCCAGGTGACCCAGCTGTCGTTCTATGTTTTCAGACGGAGGGAAGTATCCGCTGATCACATAGCAGCTGGCGTTGGCGTGCCTGATAAAACCCACAGCAATGTGGCTAGTGGACAGATGGTGGAGCGCCATCACATCCACCTGAGGGCCGGTCACCACGATTGCGGCCATTGGCCGTTCGTCGTTCCGAGCGCCTGTAACAATTCTGTGGCTAGTACCTAGGCCTGCCACGCTACCCCGAACACAGTAGGGTTCCTGGAGGGCTAGCACTTGGATATTCTCCGTAGGCACAAGTTGTCGTACTTCCTCAGCCACAATCCGGCGCCTATTCATATTGAGCTGCAGTAAACGAAGGCCCCCGCGATTTCTATCTACCATAATCCGTACGCGAGGCCAGAGACTCAAGAGCGCGGATATATGATGGACAGACATCGCTATCAGCTTTGTGAGCGGCGCGGGTACCCTTCGTGCTGCAGTTGCAACACTTCGGCGGCTTAGTTTTGTTAGGGCAGTTGTTGCTGTCATGCCCCTCTTCCAAGCAGTCGCGAACCCTGCATGAGTACCACCCTAGGGTGATACTGCCGGCATTGATGAGGACTTTTCTGGGTTCTGGAGCCACATCCACTACCCAATGAACTGCCGATTGGTCCCTTGGGCCTTTTCTATATACTGGGACAGGGGGAGAAAGATCTGGGTACTGGGCTCGGAACCTCCTGGTGATGTCCTCTACTGACCAGCCCGAGGGCACATCATATACCACGAGGCGTGGGCTCCTTCTCTGGAGTGCCTCTGCCTTGAGGCCCGCTTCCTGGAGCTTTGCGTTGGTCGACAGTGCTCTCAGCTCGTCAGCAGAGGACACCTCGAGGAGGATCCCCCCTCTCCTGGCGGGCCGGCAGGCTTTAATGTTGATCCCGAGCTCGCACGGGGTCAATTTGTCCAGAGCTTCTTGTAACTTCCCTGCGTCGTTTCCTACTGTTGGTTCAACTACTGCCATGAAAGTCACATTTTTCGTCGAAACGGAGGGCGTAGTCTCCAACAGTTGTCGGAGGATATCTTGCTTGGTCTTCTTGGGGGGTGGGGGCGCTGTCTTCCTCTTCCTTTTCTTCTTCACGACTTCGGACCACGTCTCAGGTGGTGGGAAGGCGGGATCCTCAGGGTTCGTAGGAGGCACGTCCTGCAAGGGGAGTCCTGCAGATGTAGTTGGTGCGCTGTTTTTGGGCTTGGAAGAGCTCCCTATGAATCGCTGGGTTATGTTGGCCGTTTTTGTAGTTTGGGCGAGGCAGAGCTTCATTACGTCCCTTGGTTCACCACCTGATGTTTTGGGCGAGGGTTGGTGGTAGGGGGATGGCAGGTAAGACTCCCGTATCTTTTCAGCTATGGTTTTAGCTATCGTCTCCGCCATAACATTCGGGCTCAGACTATCTAGTAGCGCATAGGCAGCCTTTTCTCGGGCCTCGGCGACTGTGTATCTCCCAGTCACCATGACTAACAGTTCAGTCAGTCGACGTACCCCGTTGTTTATAGTCGCCTGCGCGGCTTTGTTTACTTTTGCTTGAGTTAAAGTGGAGGCAACCATGATTTGTATATTATAAGCCTCTGCTGTAGGCACGGCGAGGGGTTCTGCATTGATAGAGGGTGATAGCTTAGCCCTTACCTTATTGGCCGATGACCCGGGAGTGCTGGTCGCGGGGAGAGCGTCTTTCTCTTGGGGCCTTGTCTGGGAGTGGCCTACCAGGGGGGTTGGTCCTGTCGGGCTCCGGCCCTCACTTGGCCGCATCCTGTGTGCTCTTGTTCAGCGTGGATTCTTGTCAATCCAGATTATTATTATTATTTTTTTTTAAACAAAAAAAAAATTTAATTTAATAAATAAATAAGGTTAGTCAAAAAGATTTTTTTTTTTTTTTTTAACACTTCAAGTTCACCAGCCAGCTGTTCATCTTTTGTATATCTATTTTTTTAATTGTATAATTTTTCTCCAATGTAGCACTAATTTTATTTACCTATCTATTTATTTATTTGTACTGATACTATATTTTTTTATTTCCTTTTCTTTACTCTGGATGTATTTATTCTTAGGGGACCTCCCAGAATAATAAAATTTCTTTTCATTTCATTTTCAACTAGAGCCCGGATTCGCAGGCAATTGCATTTTTTATTTTCTCTTCTAGAAATCGATAAATAATAATTTATTTTTACGAATTAAGGCATCCCACAAAATTGCATATTTTGACGTAATTAGAAAATTTGTTCGTAAGTTATATTATTTTATTATAAACTCAGACGGTTTATTGGCTTTGGAGGGAAAGCGTAATAATTAACTCGTGCAGACTTTTTTTCTATTTGTTTTTTTATTGCAACTTTGCGTCTTCTTTTTATGACAACTCCTGGTTGACAAGCTCGGAGCCAGGTCCTCCCAAGACTGACACTCTTCTTCCCTCCAAATATTGACCGTAACTCCCGTCCTACCTCTTTGCTATAACGATGTCTCCCTAATGTTGTTTTCCTGAGACTCAATTTGCTTTTAGTTGGTGGTTTTCTTTCAACCTCTTGGTTTCCTAAGTCAACAAACCTAACTTCTTACTTGTTCAAAGATTCCACTTCTTGTAAATCGAGATTTCTTCTTACTAATCGAGGTTGAAATTCAATGGCCTTCTGAATATTTCTCCAAAAACTTTTTCAGTTATAACAATATTAATGATAATAACAAATATTTATTCCCTTTGAACAATAACATAGTACAGTAAAACCCCTCTCCGACGGACACCTCTCCTTACGGACAATTTTTCAATGCCCGAAGTATAGGAAAACAATGTATTTTTATCCCCCTCGCAATAGACACCCCTCTAACGGATGCCGTTAAATACCTGCTAAAACAAAATAAGAGGACTGTATATAGGTTATTTAAACAATTATAATAATGGAAAAAAATACTAAACTAATGGAAACAAAACAAACGAATTAAATCTAAGAAATGGAAAAATATATGATACTAAAAATGTCCGGAGAATGTGGGTGGTCGTGAAGTGAAGACGCAACGGTGTTGTCTTGTCACAGTCCGGCTGGGCTGAGGGTCCGTCTTCTAAGGCTTCTTGACCAATACTTGCAGCAAGGGCTGAGGGCAGATACTGGTCGAGGTGGTGATGAGATGTGCAGCAAAGGGCTGAGGGCACTTCTATTCAGACAGACAAACTGGACTTGACTCGACTGAGCGGTCAGGTTAACTACAACAACTATGGCCGCAGTGACCTCTACTGGCCACTATACAAAGTACACTTTACAAATAGCGTCACCCCCTCCACATATACCATAAAGTTTATTTCACTTTCGGCCTTGACAGATGCGGACAATAAATTTTCTGTCATCAAGAGATAAATTTACCTATCCAAGTGGACACTTACAAAAGAATTCATTTGAAAAATGTAATTTTGAATGCTTTTTATTATTCGTAGAATTCGCTGTTTACGTACATACTTACTGTTTGTTTTATTAACTAAAAATCCATAATAACTATTATTATGTGTGTTTTATCTAATTATCTATTGTTCGTTACCTATATATATAGTATTAAACATAAGAGCAAATTAAACATTTTGTATATACATATAATGAAGTTTTTTTTGTTTTTTTTAACCCTTCTCAACGGACAATTTTCTTGGTCCCGTGACTGTCCTTTGCAGAAGGGTTTTACTATAATAGGATACAATAAATAAAGAACTTGTTTAACTTATATTGTCTAATTCCACAATAATATATGGTTAAAGTGTACCGGGAGTTACATGCAGAACACCTGCCTGCCTCGTCAACAGTCTTGGGTTATCTATATATACCCCCTACCTCTCTGAGGATGGGCAGTATTGTTTGATCCGTTCAACTTAGTTAGTCTCTCTTCATAATTGTTCATTCTTTGGTGTGTTGTAAATTGAAATAAAAACTTTTTAAAAAAGCCACCCTCGTATTTGTTAACATATCTGGCGCCCGAACAGGGACCGTGAAGTGTAAATCTAAAAACAAAGCGACCATTTGTCTCAATAGAATTTTAGATTTTCCTGAAGTGTTACTTCTTAATTCGCGGTGACTAAAAGTGTGTGTGCTTCTTTAAAAACAACTGTGACCTATTGTCCCGGACAACCACCATCAGTTACATCGAACTTCACTGGAGCAGACAACTATTTGGAATAACATCGGCCAAGCTGGATCAACACGAGCCCTGTGGAACACCCAAGGTAAATTCAACTATTCCCAAAACTTTGATTCAACCAGCTAAACTCAAGTCAGTCATGGCCAACATCAGTTACAAAATAAGTAGGGAAGATTACGACCATATTCCCAACTATGATGGAAACCCTCTGGATTTAACTTTCTTTTGCGATACCGTAAGTCTAGTTTTCCGCAGAGTATGCGCGGATAACGTAGCAGAGAGGATAATAAACAATGAAATCCTCTTAAGCAAAATAAAAGTTAGACTTCAAGGATCAGCTAGATCTCTGATCCTTACTCGACAAGTCGATACAGTGTCCCACCTAATTCAAATTCTCAAGGATCATTTCGCAGACGCTCGTTCTTACGAAATATTAAAAGAAGATTTGAGGCAAGTTAAGCCTTATTACAAAGAAACCCCGATAGACTTCTTGAATAGGATAAATGAAGTAAGAAATCTGATCTACGTCAGACTTCAGCTAGAAGGCCTTACTGACGATATATTAAAACTTTTCATAGACAAAGTAGACAAGGAAGCAATTTATCATTTCTACGGCAACGTCCCTATGACTTTGGCCAATCATGTTATGACATTTAATCCTCAAGATTTAGACGAGCTAAGAAATATTTTATTTAATAAATGCATGTATATTATTAATCAATTGTATTCAAAAAACTTACAGGGAAACAAGACCCAAAGACCTCCACTTAAGGTAAATTCTCCAGGTCAATCTTATCAAAGAACATATCCAAGTACACAATACCAACCTAGGGAAACACACTATCCTCAAAACCAATTTAATAGACCCCAACAACAACAACATTTCCAACGACCTAACACTTCCTATTTTCATCCCGATAATACCCAACATCCCTTTAATTCACAAAGACCCCAATTCCAACCACGATGGAATTCCCAAAATACTGTGTCAATGAGAACAGTTAATAAACCCAATTTAAAAAATTTTACCAGTCCTCATGAAGTCACACATCTTGATGAGCAAAACAAATCCCAACCCTCTACTGAATACGACAGAATTACAAACATGGAATCCCAACTCGCAACTTTAACACAAAATTTTAATAGGCTAACAGAATATTTTTTAGACTCAAGCCCTCAACCAAACGAGAGCCCTCCAAGTTAGAAATTTCATTAATTAATAAATCATTGCCCTATTTCTTAGACGAACAAGACCGTAAATGGCTAGTAGACACTGGATCTTTACATAACTATATTCGACCCGCTTTAGTTCCTAAAGACGCTCAACTCCATAAAGAAGATTTTATAGTTAAAACTCCTGCTGGAGAAAGCAGTGGTCAACATTTTGTTCATTTTAATTTACAACAAACATTAGGTGTAAATAAAAACATAAAAATGTACGTCTTTGATTTCTCCGACAAGTATGATATACTACTAGGTCATGGCACTCTAGGAGAGATCAAAGCTAATGTTAATTTTGATAAAAAAATACTAGAATATAATAATACTTATAAACAATTGTTATTTTTCATAAATTTGCAAGAAGTTAAATTGCAAAAAGGAATTAATATAGTAGAATTAAATGTTAAGAATAAACTTGACGCTAAACTAGGCTTAATTAAAACTATGAGTAAAGAATCATATATAATTGAGGAAGGGATCGTAGAAATAAAAAATAATAAATGTAAATGCATTATAAACTCCATGGAAATAATGACCATATGTCCCGAACCCATGGAAGTTGAAGATGTTGACATTTTAGATCAAGTAATGGCCAATTGCCCCGAAAAAGATCTTCTATTAAAAGAAATAATAAACGAAATACCTTTACTCTTAAGAACCTCTCATATGAACGAAGAGGAAAAATTAGAGATCCTTCAATTAATAAAAAAATTCCCCGAAATAATAAAAAGAGACAATGACAGCCTAAGCTCAACCAATCTACTAAAACATGTTATAAGAACTACAGACGATAGCCCCATATATACCAAAAATTATAGGTATCCCGAGGCATTTAGGAAAGATGTACAGATAGAAGTGGACAAATTATTGGAAAATAAAATAATTAGGGACTCAAATTCTCCCTATAACGCTCCCATATGGGTAGTACCAAAAAAACCTGACGCGTCCGGCAAAAGGAAAATCCGCATGGTGATTGACTATCGCAAACTCAATGAAAAGACGATAGAAGATAAATTTCCTTTACCAAATATAGAAGATCTATTTGGAAAAATCGGACGCGCCACATATTTTTCAATAATTGATCTGGCATCAGGATTCCACCAAATATCAATGGATCCTGAATCAATATCAAAAACGGCATTTTCAACGGAAAATGGCCACTATGAATTCTTGCGCATGCCCTTTGGCTTAAAAAACGCCCCACCAACATTTCAGCGCGCAATGAACATCATCTTTGCGAGAATACCACATGTTCTCGTCTATATGGATGATATAATCGTGTACTCTGACAACTTAGAAGAACACCTCAAACACCTTAAATCAGTCTTCGAAAAATTAAAGGAATATAATCTTAAGATCCAACTAGATAAGACTGAATTCTTTAAAAAAGAATTACTATTCCTAGGCCATATTGTATCTGAAAAAGGTATACAGCCAAATCCACAAAAATTAGACGCTATAAAAAATTTTCCATTACCCACAACTCAAAAACAAATCAAACAGTTTCTAGGTCTAACAGGCTATTACAGAAAAATGATCAGAGACTATGCCAAAATTGCCAAACCCATGTCACAAGCATTACGAAAAAATTCCAAGATAAATATAAAAGATGACGCTTATCTAAAATCTTTCGAAGAGTTGAAAGAAATACTCCAAAATAATCCAATATTACAATTGCCAAATTTTGAAAATAAATTCATTTTGACTACTGATGCATCCAATTATGCTATTGGTGCTGTATTATCCCAAAATTTTGATGGTAAAGATTTACCAATCTCTTACGCCTCACGTACCCTCAACAAACAAGAGGAGAACCTATCAACCATCGAAAAAGAATTGCTCGCTATAATTTGGGCTTGCAAACACTTTCGTCCCTATTTATACGGACGACGATTCCTTATACAGACCGACCACAAACCACTCCAATGGTTGCACAACATTAAGGAACCCAACTCCAAATTATTAAGGTGGAAGTGCCTTCTTTCTGACTTTGAGTTTGATATTAAATACGTCTCCGGAAAAACAAATCACGTCGCGGATGCCCTATCGAGAAATCCACCACAACCTATAAACGCCATTGAAGAAATTAACCCTCAAGAAATATTAGACAATTTTTTATCAGATTTACCACCTCCACTAACTACTGACGAACCTAACCAAAATTTAGAAAGACCAATCGCAGAAGATCAAGAAAGCTTAGCTACACAACATTCACAGGAAAGCTCTAGAGACCAGGTTCATATTATAGAAGACAAAAACAAATGCGTAAATTTAGAACATTTCCAAATCATTATAGATCGAGGTGACCCTAAAAAGAATTATACATCTAAAGCATTTAATAAACATAAATTTCATATTTACACTCAGTACCCTTTCAGTAAAGGAGACTTAGATAAATCCCTCCTAGAAATTATACGTCCCAACCGAACATATGGAGTATATTGCAGTCCAAAAATTAAATCAACCCTTAACGAACAAATATACGACTCCCTCTTTCTACAATTTCAAAATATAATCGAAGAAAAATATAAAACAATAAAAATCAAAAGATATTTTAATATAAACTTAGACATAGAAAATACTGACGAACAAACTGAGATTATACATGATCACCATATCGGAAAAAGTTGTCACAGAGGTATCAATATCATGTATTTAGAATTAAGAAAAAAATATCACTGGCCCAAAATGTTAGATAACATAACAAAGTATGTCAACAGTTGTACCATATGTAAATGTGTCAAATATGACAGAAACCCTCCAAAACCCCCATTCGAACTTTCGCCTACTCCAAACAAACCGTTCGAAACAATCCAAGCGGATGTATTTCACTTTGACAATCATAAGTTTCTAACCATCATTGATTGCTTCTCTAAAAAGTTAACTATTTTTCCCATTAGGGCTATCAACCAAATAGAAGTACTAGATAAATTATCTATTTATCTTCAATATTACCCAACACCACAAAAAATACAATGCGACAATGGAACCGAATTTGCAAACACAGGTATTAAAAATTTCCTAAAATATAATGACATCGATTTACATCTCACTACTCCAAACCATCACAATTCACAAGGTATCATTAACAGAGCTCATTCCTCTCTTATTGAATTTGCCAACATCCTAAAGAAACAACACAAGAATTACAATACCAATAAAGTAATCCTTCTCTCTACAATTGCATATAATAACACACCAAGTAACTTCCTTAAATTTAGTCCAAATGAAATAACTTTCGGATCTTCAAATAGGAAACTATTCGAAGAAGAAACCAGTCAATTAATTTTAGAAAGTAAAACGAAACAATATCACGACGACTTAGAAATAATTAGACAGAGCATAAAACAAAAAATAGAAAATGAAAAAGAAAATAGAACAAATAAATTAAACGCCAACCGAAAACCTGTAGAAATACCATCAGGAACACAATACATAAGAACATTTAACCTAAATAAGTCGAAACCAAAATTTAAACAAACAACTATTAAAGACCCCAAATTAGGAATCAATAAAAACAGAAAATCCTTTAAATACCACCCCTCTCAAATCAAACGACCCACTAATAAAAATAAACCTGACAAAGAAACAAATACAGAACAACCTATATATGTTGCAGGTGAAAATGAACCTGACTACCCTACTATTCACATTCCATCTCCTATACCAGGTCCAAGCAGTCAAGATAACTGACTTGTCCAAGAGTCCAGGTATTGTACCAATTAAAATCCAGAACACATTTATCATAGAAAAATACTACACCTATGTTCATCATTTAAATCTAAACAAAATACAAGAGGAACTAAATAATATTAAATTCACTATAAATACAATCATTCCAAAAAATAGAGACCCTCATCAAATCAAAGCTATGTTGAATCAATTAAGTTATGCCCAGGATAAACTAGATCATTTGCTAATTAACCCCACTAGTAATAATAATAATAATAAGAGATCAAACCGCGGACTCATAAATGGATTAGGCTCAGCAATCTCATGGATTACAGGAAACATGGATGCAAACGATAAGGAACACTATGACTCTATCGTAAACAAAATTGAAAATAATGAACAGCATCTTGAACATAATGTTAAAGAACAGTTATCCGTTAATAAAGAATTAATAAAAAAATTCAATGAAGACTTAGACCTAATAAATAGCAATTCAAATAAAGTACGAAAATACCTTTCCTCATTCGCCAATATTTCAAATACCATCGAGCTAGAACAAAAATACTTATTTTTATTCACTAACCTATTATTAATCTACAATAGGATAAACGATATTGACGAATCACTGGAATTTTGTAAAATTAATACAATTCATTCAAGCATTCTGTCTTACAATGAACTCCAAGACTTAATGACAAAAACTAATGTATCACTACTAACCTACCACACTGAAATATTATGGCAAACGGGAAGAGTACACTGTTCCCTAACCACTTCAAACATTTTATACTTTATACAATTACCCATGTACACTACCCCAAAAGAAACATATTTTCTTCTTTCTCACCCTACACATGGAAATGATATGATAGTAACAATCAATGTACAACCCTCATTTCTAATTAAGAATGGGTTTTCTTTGTATACTTCCATTTGTCAATTAATACTAGGTAATTATTATTGTTTAAATAAAAAAATTGTAGAGGACCCATGTATCATACAAATAATGTACAATAAAGAACTTACTGATTGTAAACAAATAGCTATAACCAGTAGTCCTTTTATAAAATATATTGAAATTATCAATCAATATCTAATATTTAACGTAGGATCTATCTCAGTGAATCAAAATAAAGAGACACTCAATTTTTCCATTTCTAGAATAAGTCTAGTTAGGTTAGAAAATAAGGAAATTATGCTAAACGCACCCCACTTGTACTCTTACTGGGAGTCTGAACCCAATATATTAGTTAACATACCTAGTATAATAATTCCTTCTAATTTTAGTTTTAACACTATTCATGATATGAATTTAAAATATAAATCCATAGACTTAGAAGACTCTAGCTTTAAAATTAGTCATAGTTTAGTGTTATATGTTATTATGTTCTTAGGATTTTTTATTTTAGCTTATTTTAAATGTAGTTCTATCGACAAATGTCGAAAAACCACCAAAGTCAACCAACAGCCAGAAGCAGTACCTCAGGTGAATATCACTCTTCGAGAGCAACCTCATTCAGCCTTACCAAGTATCACCCCTCGCTTGTTTTCGCAGGAGCTTCAAACTTAGGAAAGGAGGAGTTACATGCAAAACACCTGCCTGCCTCGTCAACAGTCTTGGGTTATCTATATATACCCCCTACCTCTCTGAGGATGGGCAGTATTGTTTGATCCGTTCAACTTAGTTAGTCTCTCTTCATAATTGTTCATTCTTTGGTGTGTTGTAAATTGAAATAAAAACTTTTTAAAAAAGCCACCCTCGTATTTGTTAACATATCTCGGGTTCGGCTTATGTCATCATCAGCACTAAGTTCAAAATGACTTTTAAGGTTGTTAGGATGTCTATATTTATACAATTCTCTGATTTCCTGCGATTACCTACTACTATGTCACCCTGACCACAGAGGGCTTAACATTAACTTAAGCACGCCGTTTTTGGATGAAACGATGTCAGGTACTCGTTAAAGACCCCTGCCCTAGGTGAATAAAAATTAAGGTTAGGCAAAATTTAGGACTCCCACAGTAGAGTCGGGCTCATGTCCACCAGAGTGACGAAAGAGCGCTCTGGTAGTAAGCAATATGACCTCATAGTTAAAGCCCGGGCATGAGTCATAATAACTGAGTATTATGTTAACAAATCTCATTTTTTATAGTTTTATTTATTTCCAGGTGTTCCAGAGAGTCAAGCTGTCTACAATTTTGTGCCGATACCGTTCATTCTATCGTGAGTTATCGTGTTCTTTCGAACACACATTCTTTTATTCATTTTTGAAATTCATAGAAATTTGTGACTATATAACTGCTCCTATACTTTGTACAGCTTGGGGAGGAAAAGTATTATTCATACAAAGTATGAATTAAATTTTCTGTACACAAAACATGACTTTTATACGATGGTTATTTATTTTTTTTTACACAATGAAAAAAAAATTGAGTATGATTTGCCTGAATAAAAATTTAAAAATAATTTTAAAATTAATGTTATTTTTATTACTATTCGTGCTCACCTCTGAGCCATACGAATGCACGAAACATGATGGCTTGAAGCATCACGGATAAAATACATTTTTCAGGTTGTCAGCTTACGAGGCCTAGCTGTGACATATCTGTGCATCGTGGGCTGTAAGAGTTCAGAGAGCCGGTACCTCAAATAAGGCGGAAAAAAATTGCTGTTGAATTTCTGGCAATTTAAGTCCCCACATCGAAAATTTATATAAATATTTGACTGAAAATCAAAAGTTATCCTCATCAAATAATACTGAAAGAAAGTATAGCGTCAATACATTTTTTTTTTTACAAATATTATAGTCTATGTTTTTTTTTTTTTAATTTCACTTTTTTTTTGTCGGATTTGGCTGAAAATCTATAAGTAATTTTACTAAATACTAAACATATATATTCATCTAGTCGGGAGTAAACAATCAGACGAAGTGACGGACATTATTTTTTTTTCTTCTTATCAAGCGAAAAACAGAGATCGAATATATAGATATATATATATTTGCCTCTAAGTACCAATCACACACTCACTTACAGGCAAAACGCATTCAGGGGACTTTGAAACGTCAAACTCCATTGAAAATTCGATCTCGGTTTTTGGTACGATAAGAAGTAAAAAAAAAAGAATGTCCGTCACTTCGTCTGATTGTTCACTCCCGACTAGAGTGAACACTCGTAACATTTTTTATTTTATTAATCTTTATGTATTCAGTGTCTTTTTTTATAATAATAATTAGCATTTTATCACTTTTTATCTCACTTAATTTTTTTATTGTAAATTGTTGACTTGAATTGTAACAGCTCTTAAACTCTCGCAAGCTCGCTCGATCACCATGCCCCCCAAATGACTAGTTCATTGCCACAGCGAGGCACAGCTATGGCAATAACCATAGCTACGTTTGATATCGAATCATCCAACCAGAAACTATTCCAATTTAGTTTTTTGTACTACAAAACCAACACTAAACAACAATAAAACGGGATGTATCCTAACTACACTAATATGTATGCAAATTTGTTTTTGTGAAATTCCCTTTACCCACAAGTTGCATCTGCAGCGGGGAGAACCTGCTATCACGTATGGGAGTATGTGTTTAGCATAATGAGAAGGAAATAACTCCTAACTGACGTTATTTTGAATATTGTGATTTCTAGTTGGTTTTTATGAAATCCAAAAACACCCTTATCATTGACATACAACCTTACTTCAAGAATACACTTGCCAGCGCCGAAATCAGAACAAAGCAAGTAAGGTAATCCACAAATCAGTTAAACACCCTAGGAAACTACAAGAAAGTTGGACTCTACTGGGTTCCTGGACACTCGGGGATTCAGGGAAACGAGGAAGCATACCGACTGGTCAAAGGAAGATTCAAGTAAGCCCTTCTTGGGGACAGAGCCAGTACTAGGAATATCTCGGCAGGCATACCGAATCCGGAATAAAAAGTGGACTAATAATCTTTGAGTCGACGATGTTCCTGGGTGGAGAGTCAAAGGTGTTGAAGAATGGGATCCTGAACCACAAAAGGAACGAGCTTAGGCAACTAACTGGAGTTCTCAACAGACTCACTCTAGGAGTCAAGGACAGTCACACCTGTGATAGATGTGAAGAAGAAGACGAGACGGCGGCACATTTCCTGGGTATATCTGGATACGCTCGGAGGGGATTCCACATTTTTGAATGATGTAATCACAGAGAAGGATTATAGATGATTTGACCCCGGGAGCATTCTCAGGTTCATCAAGGAAACTGGGAGACTGGGTACTTCATGAAGGACTTAGTTTAGGTAGTATAAACATACAGGTAATATAATAAGGGGGAAGCTCAGCTCTTCCAGGGAAGAGATAGAAGCACTGGATGCTTAGGTCCCTAGGTGTAAAACACCAGACACCATATATATTATTACTATTTCTTCAAGAGTGGTTCAAATTACTTAATAGGACTTTCTTATACCAACCACATTTTGAACATATATTGTTCTTTATTTTTTGAGATGAAGATGACAAATAACATGAAATGCCATTTTTATTATTATTTTATTCCCATCATAATTAACAACATCCTGATTCCTTCTTCAAACCAAGTTCACTATCTCGGGTATTACCTAGACAGTAGACTTACGTAGAATCCACATACACGACTTAAACGACAAGAACTGAATCGACGATACGGACTGTTACGTCGACTACTTGGACTAAAATCGAAACTGACGACTAACAACAAACTTACGATTTACAAGACCATATACGTCCAATTTGGACTTACGGACTCGAACTTTGGGGTACAGCTAAACAATCCAACATCAATCGTATCCAAGCATTCCAGTCCAAACTCCTCCGACGAATTGTCAACGCACCTTTCTATGTCACCAATAAAGTCCTACACAGAGATCTCAGTATTCCCACTGTCAATGAATTAATCAAATCTCGATTCCAATCATTCCACAGAAACCTTTCTTCCCATTCAAATCTTCTCGCACAAGACCTTACCTCTCATTCTCATCCTGACAATCCTCCCCGCCGCTTGAACAGGAGGTGGCCTCGCGATCTTGGAGGATAGTGAATAATAACAATTAACTTCCGAGGGAGTGTCAGCGCTGGCTGGCTTCTCCCATCAAGTGATTATATTTTTCTTTTTGTCCACATATTTGCTTATTATGTATATATTGTATATAATAGAATTAAAAAAAATATATATATATATATTTTATCATGTTCCAGATTACATAACTTCCCCTATACTCCGTAGAGCTGAGGAAATATACATCGAAGAAAGGAAAAACTTAGTTTTGGAACTGTTTCTGTCCAAAATGGATCAGAAACTCTGTCAGTTATAAAATACAGATCTCTTCTGAACAATTGCAATTCCAAAAAGTAATTCGAGCCAGCAACTTTTATATTGGTTAACTTTTAACGAGACATTTTTCTCTCAGAGGGGGGTCCTCTAGTATTAGACAACGTCAGTCCTACAAAATAATTGTTTTTTTATTTATATCTGCTCTTCAGGGTTGGGTCATTAAGGGTAAAATATGATCTCTCTATATTTAGTTATTATGACTCATGCCCGGGCTTTAACTGTAAGGTCATATCGCCTACTACCAGAGCGCTCTTTCGTCACTCTGGTGGACATGAGCCTGACTCTACTACGGGAGTCCTTAATTTTGCCTACCCTAAATTTTTATTCATCTAGGATAGGGGTCTTTAACGAGTTCCTCCGAAAGGCGGCGTGCTTAAGTTTATTTTAGCTCCCAAATAATTGCATATATTCTTGTGTTTAGTTTCATTTATTTCAATTATCCAACCATAAAATTTCCAAGGATTAAAGGATCCATGTACCTCAAAAGATACTTGCGATTCGTTTCAATGATTTTAGTTATCGAACCATAAAAATCCATTTCCAAGGATTGAGGGACCCATGTACTTGCAAACATTCTGTGTTTATTTTCATTTATTTCAATTATCCAACCTCAGAATTACATTTCCAAGGATGAAAGGATCCATGTACTTGAAAAGATACTTGCGATTCTTTTCAATGATTTCAATTATCCAACCATAAAAATCCATTTCCAAGGATTAAGGGACCCCCCATGTACTTGCAATTATTCTTGCGTTCATTTTGATTGATTTCAATTATCCAACCACAGAACTCAATTTCCAAGGATTAAAGGGACCCATATACTTGAAAAGATTCTTGCGATTATTTTCATTGATTTAAATTATCCAACCATAGATCTCCATTTCCAAGGCTTAAGGACCAACCTACTTGAAAAGATTCTACAACAAATCCTATTTACCTTAAGAAGTTAACTAATTCATTTTGTTTGTTGAAGTCCCTCTTAATTAAGTAGCATTGAAAAGTCTACAGAAAATTACAATTTCAACTAAGTTAGCTTACTTCGAAAACAGAAGCCAACGGATGTTGGACAATTATATCTCAAGCCGTTTGGCATTCATATTTCTAACTGTTTAGATCATTTTAATTTGGAAAATTTGCAATAAGTTTGAGAATCGCTTTAAGATTTAATGAAATTTTCTCGAGACAAAGTTGTATAAATTACATTTCTGAACAATTTCTTCTGGTTATAATTTACTATAGAGATGCAAATTGATTTAGATGCATCCATAATTTATAATTAATTGTTATTAAATTTTTTTTGTGTTGTCAGTAATTCATTTAACTGAATTCCAATATAATCCAAATATACATAATTAAAAACTCCACAATCCGAAAGGTCAACAAAAAAATACAGACTATTTTTCAACCTCTCTGTTCATTAAAAAAAATTTCTGATACCAAATAATTGGCATTATTTCCTCTTTCCACGAACCTCGGGGAAACGCAACTTTTTACGTTCCACTGATTACAAAACTTCTTCTATACTTCGTATATCTGGGGAAATAATAGGTGCTTATATGATTTTATCTTTAGTACGAGGTCAATAAAGGCCTATTATAGTTGGTTATTTTGACTCATGCCCGGGCTTTAACTACGAGGTCATATCGCTTGCTACCAGTACGCTCTTTTGTCACTCTGGTGGACAGGAGCCCGACTCTACTGTGGGAGGCCTACATTTTGCCTACCCTGAATTTTTATTCACCTAGGGCAGGGGCCTGACATCGTACAGGCTCGGGACCATCGCTTAACGTCCCATCCGAAGGACGGCGTGCTTAAGTTTTTCTTACCTCCCAGATAAAATAAACTAAGGGCCTCGGTCGGGTTTCGAATCTTGAGCTCAGAAGTCAAGCACGCATACCACTGAGCTACCGACGCCCTCTCCTTGTATATTTATATTCACTAATTAATTTCCTAATAGCTGTTTTTATGAAAACTTCTACATTTTAGCGGGCTCGTATCCTCTACCAGTACGATGGAGTTCGTACTTAAGTTATCACCGACCAATATTGCATCGAATCAGAATGTGTATGTGGATAATGTAGGTGAATCTAGATCTACGTAAAACACAAACGTAGTTAAGTGACTTAGATGTATTTGTATTAATAAATCAATATTGTGTAAAATGTAAGTCAAGCATAGTTATACATTTTCTTGGTATTAATAAAAAATAATAAATTATATCGAAAAAAAAAAACTTTGTATTTTTTTGACTAAAATCGAGCAAAAAAGCAAAGAAATCGAAGATCGTAACGTTTTTACGTAAACCCTTACGACTCGGACATGCCGAGTTTACGAGATATATATCAGAACCCTTATAAAATCACATTTCGTTTCTTTTGGTAATTTCTCCTTCTTTTGGTAATCATTTTTAGATTTATGTTTTTATTTAAATCTGATGATCTGAAAGTACATTTTATAAATTTTAATTTTGGTTATCAGTTACTTTTATCCAATACAAGACGATTTGGAGAGCTGTTGTTATACAATTTAAGAATGGAAAATTACTATGATTCGGATGAGATAGGTTTCGTTTTACTCCATTCCTCTTGTGATCTAGTTCTCTTGGGTTCAAATGGCATTCTGGAACCAGTCAGATGACTCTGAAGGGAACGATAGCGATCTGAGAGTTGTATGACGGCTAAGGGATGTTTCGATACCACTGACATATCAATATCGATTCTTCGATTTTTATACTGGATACTGTAATAGGTATATTTAATTTGTTTTAACTACTATCTACAGATAAACATTAAAATTCACATTGAATTGTGAAATAGAGAAAATTAGTAGGTTGAGATGTATGCAAAATTAACTAGCAACTAGAAAAAACATGAAAAATAGGATGAGTTTAATTTGGGTTGAATTTCGATGTCAAACAAGGGGATACAAAAATATTATTGCATAGGAGTACTTCCATCTGAAAATTCAATGTTAAATTTACACAGAAATTCCAAAAATTGTAGTAAAAAAGTCTCTATTAAAGTAAATTGATAATCAGCTCAAAATCTAGATTGATACTGAGGGAGAGCGAAAACCTTGTTAGGTTAGGTTTTATGACTCATGCCCGGGCTTTAACTACAAGGTCATATCGCCTACTACCAGAGCGCTCTTTCGTCACTCTGGTGGACATGAGCCCTACTCTACTGGGGGAGTCCTAAATTTTGCCTACCCTAAATTTTTATTCACCTAGGGCAGGGCTCTTTAACGAGTACCTGACATCGTACAGGCTCGGGACCATCCCTTAACGTCCCATCCGAAGGACGGCGTGCTCGAGTTTATTTTACGTCCCAGATAAAATAAACTAAGGGCCTCGGTCGGGTTTCGAACCCACGATCTTGAGCTCAGAAG
Organism: Aradus depressus; assembly: GCA_963662175.1. Lineage (NCBI taxonomy): Eukaryota > Metazoa > Arthropoda > Insecta > Hemiptera > Aradidae > Aradus > Aradus depressus. The sequence continues at coordinate 26,562,005 of OY759222.1, forward strand.
ACAAGCACGCATACCACTGAGGAAAACCTTGTTGAATACTTCATACTGGGATAATACATTGCCGGTGATTCAACGACATTTATATATTTATATAGAATATTATTTTATATATATTTGTATTTTATAGAATATAATTTGGAAATGATATATTTTTTTTATTTATTTTTTTATTAGCTATTACTACATTCCTTTTCCGTTGGTTATTACAGCTTATTTTATTCCTTTCAATTTATTTCGAGGTGTTTCAAAAGATGGGTTTCAAAAGAGGTGAGAACAAAAAAAGGAAGAAGATACTAGCTCCTTTCAAAAGAAACACTTCCCATGAAAGGCTCGATGAAAGATAGTCCAATTGGTTACCCTGGGCTGTCTTACATACAAATTTGGTAAAGATAGCAACCTACCTGCAAAAGGAAACTGAGGAAATGTGCACTGAATTCATAATGTACAGAAAATATTGAATTCAAAAAATTCAGTTACTGTATAATCTATTCACCATGAAGGTATAGATATTTAGAAAAACAATGGAAGAGGAATGGAACTAGAAATGGGCGTTAGTCGATATTAAGTCACTATCGATAGTCTCATAGTGGAAAACTATCAATAGTATCCATAATTCAGTAAGTTGCCGTTTTTCCAATATTATATTATAATATGATTATTTTATTTTTGTGTTTTCATGTACTTCTCGACATGTCGCCAGGATGGAAGCTGAGGAAATGTCGAAGAAACTGCTAATGGAGCCCATTCATGGAGTAAGACGGCGAGAGAGAACTAAGCTGAGCTGGGCAGATGGTGTGGCGGAAGATGCCCAAAACATATTCCGCATCAGGAACTGGATGGAAGCCGCACAGGATCGAGACAATTGGCGGCTGTTGGAGGAGGAGGCCAGGACCCGTCACCGGGTTGTAGCGCCATGATTGATTGATTGATTCATGTACATCTACCTAATATAAATTATTCCATATTAAGGAGGATGAAAGGGGAATAAAAATATCAATTGAACATGTATTTGTTCTTTCAAATACAATTTTTATTTTATGGAAATAACATTTTCTATCGAAAAATTACGAATTAAGTATATTATTTGGCAAGAATATTAACACATTACTTAAAGTTCAAAAACACTTCTTGAAAATAATCAAAAAACAATTAAGTAGGAACAATGGCATTAGATTTCTTGGTGGTAGGCAGATGTAGTGGACTTACTTGTTAAATAAATAATTAGATTTATCAGTCCAACATTTATTAAACCACTTTTTTTTACTAGTTTCATCAGTAAACTGACATCTTCAGGTGGACTCTAAACATACCTCAACCAAAAATAGTCTAGAATTTTCGAGTAAATTAAAACTCATGTCAATCATTAACAATATTACAATATTAAAATTTAAAAACAACAGTACAATAAGTCAAAATATTTTAAATTAAAATGCAAAATACCTTGCTAGAGAAGAGGTCAAGGGACACATACGAGTATCAGGGACCAGCTGGACACTGGCTGACTGGGAGACAATCCCGTTGTCTCCCACTCTCGTTATTTAAAAATATTTTAACCTATTGTACTGTTGTTTTTAAATTTTAATATTGTTAATGATTGAGATGAGTTTTAATTTACTCGAAAATTCTAGACTAGTTTTGGTTTATGTATGTTTAGATTCCACCTGAAGATGTCAGTTTACTGACGAAACTAGTTGTGGTTTAATAAATGTTGGACTGATACATCTTATCACTTATTTAATGGCATCTATTTTTATTTTAAACAACAACTTTTAAGAAACAATAACCAAAAATTAATTACCGATTGAAGAAAAATACTTTTGTAAAACTTTATGGAACAGTAGGCAGTGATACAGCTTCTGCAGTGGATTGTTTGGTCTTGGGTGCCGGTTTATAAGTTTCTTGGTGGCGTCTCAAGAGGTGATCCCTTAAATTGGATCTGTTGCAACTAGTTTTGAATAAAACTTTGCTCAAAGTACATTTAGCACTTTTCCCCATCATCAAAGGGAAATTCATGTCGATAGGTACTTAAACTATTGATAGTTATGAACATATACTATCGACTATTGCCCATCCCTAAATAGTACCATTCAAAAAAGTCGTCGGTGAATCACCGGCAATGTATTTCCCCATATCAAAATAATCAATTAACTTTTGACTCCTTCAAAACCAGTCGAACGTTTACGTTAATATTCAACAGTTGACTCGCAGGGACTCCGAAATCCTAATACTAAGAGTTGTGTCGATAAATTCATCACATCGGCAGTTATTAGGGTTTTTGAGTTAAGCCCCCACCTCTGAACCTCTCCTTCCCTTCAACCGATATTGCTGAAATTTGAATAGTTAGTTCTAGCTTTAAATATGAAATTTCATATTGATATATACATCATATTGCCAGTTATTGGGGTTTTTGAGTTGAACCTCCCTCTGATCCCTCTTCTCTTATACCGATTCCGCTGAAAATTATTAAGTGTCGTCTTTATGGGACTTGGTAATTTTCAGCTGAATCGGTCAGAGGGAAGGTGAGGAATACGGGGGAGGCTATAAACCATGTTAGACATCGGAAACTTGGTTTATTAGTTACGACCTGAAGAAGTACCTTGCCGGGTGATCAAGCCGAAAACCAAGTGGTCGGACAGCATGAAATTAATTTTTTCCGACCTTGAAATGAAAAGAAATGAAAATGAAAAGAAATTTTATTATTCTGAGACCAAGGTCCCCTAAGAATAAATACATACAGAGTAAAGAAAATGAAACAATGAAATATAGTATCAGAACAAAGAAATAAAAAGATAGGTAGGTAAATAAAAATTAGTGCTACATTGGAGAAAAACTATACAACTAAAAAATAGATAAACAGGAAAAAACATAAAATTAACAACTTCAATATGATGAAAAAAATAAAATAAAAGTTTCTACAAAAATAAAAGAGAATAAGTAAAAAAGAAAAAAAGCAAATCCATACACCTAAGAAAGAGATAAAATTGATAATATAAATATAAATATAAATCGACCGAGCATAGTACGGTGGTTGATTATAAAAGAGAAGGAAGGATGCCCAGCCAAGGTTAAAAATAAAATTAATTTAGAAAGCAGAAAATAAGATAAGATAAAAAATAAATAAATGCATAATAAAAATATATTAATGTGTAAATGAGCCAAAAATGAATATTATTGATTATGAACGAATAATTTAGAAAATATGATAAAAAAATATAATAAAACTAGAGAATGACAAAGACAAAAAAGAGAGAGAGAAAAAAGGCAACATTGAAGGGTATTATATGTCATGAGAGGTGATGAGGAAGGACACAGACAAAGGAGAGGGAGGGGTGAGGAAGGGAGGTAAAGGAGAGAAATTAAGAGACAACAAAACATCAAGAAAAATTATATAAATATTTAGGAATAGACCGAGGCTAGGCATCGACTTCCTCTTACATATGTATAAAGTACAGAAGGAAAAAAAGAATAACAAAAAACAAAATTCAAAAAGGGCTTATAATAGAAAACTAAGAAACAATAACGGATGTAATTAATGTAGGCTGAGAGGCTAGGACAGACTGAGATAGTATGAAGTAGAGGGGGGAGGGCGCGGCGGAGGAACGAGAGAGTGGGAGAGAGGGGAGGAGCCAGGTGGAGGGGGTCAGTTTGAAGCAGGGAGAGAACGGTACGACAATAACTAAATAAATGGATGCAAATCGGGAGGCTTAGAAATAATAACAACGGGCAGTCCTACATCCTTCCGGACGAGGACCTTGCCTCCGTTCTTCCGAACTTCACCTTACCCTCCCTCTTCAACCGTCTAGCCTCAGCGTACATTTCTTTATTATGGAGAGTCAACGATTCATTTATATATATCGTATGATTGTCATTGTCCGTCCAGCCAAGGTGCCGCGTCCCAAAGTCTCGCTTCACTTTCTTCAGGCGGATCACCTCATTCCGGACGGACTGGCGCACAAACCGCACTATGATGGCCGGTGGTTGGGGTGGGTCTTCAGTGGTCGGTCGGGTTCTTTGTCTGAATGCGTAGTCCAAGTCTTCTGAGGCCAGCCTGAGCCCTAGTCCGAGTCCGACGTTGGAGACCAAGCTCTCAGGTGATTCTCCTGGCCTTACCGGGATCCCCCTGATCTCCAGGATGTTCCTTCGGCTATCTTGATCAACCTTATTAAGCCTGGCCTCAATGAATGGCCTGGCCTAAATAATAAAAATTTAGATAGGAAAAAATTTAAGAGAAAATTAAAATAATTACTGTAAAAAATTTAAATAACAACGAGTGACACTGATAATGATTAGGAAAAAAAAGAAAAAAAAAGTTAAATAATACCAGATAGGCAAAGAAAGAAATGAAGAGGATGTAGATTGAAGTAATAAATAAGATGATAGGTTCAAGAAAGGATTAGAAGTAAATAAATAACTGAACACTGGACTGAGGAAGTAAAGTCTAAAGAAAATAGGTAGTTTTGGGATGCCGGCAGTATAAACTGTGTACAAAACGGGACCAAGGATGTCGACTTGAGGGACGCCCACCCCAATAGGGGACAGGGTCGATAGGGTTGAACCCTGACGAACTTTGGTCCACTCAAGTAGGATTGAAGGATAAGGAAGTAACTATGAGGAAAGCCTGTCGTGCCAGACTCGATCGAAAATATACCTAGAGAACTAAAGTAATTACTTTAGTTAATTTTCTCTAAATTTTATTTATTTAAATTTATCCTCAGTATAACTGTCTAGACTCGTTGATGTTTTCATGAAAAAAAAAAAAAAAAATTAAAACCATGAAAAATAAAAAAAACGAAAGCTTATAACGACACATGAAGGTCTTTCAACGCTGATGGAGTTTTTTTTTTAGTTTTTTTATTTCAAAACCAACTAAATTTGAATTAATTAATTCAAAAAGCACAGTTAAATTAAAAAACCATACGGTGTCCACTCCAGATCTTTATTTAAAACTTCTAAAATTTTCCCGAGTGACTAATCTATTTTATCCAATTTAGTGTTGAGTGTCCCTCCTCTCAAAATCATTTCATACTGGCATTACTGGGTATATGAAAGTATCTCATTGTACAGATACTGAAAGTGATTTTCATATGACCACATATATTTTATTTATTATTTACTTTTTATAATTTTACTACCCCAGTAACAGTATAGGGGAAGTTATGTAATTGGTCACATGTTGAGTTTTCACAAGTTGGAATTTCATGTTTTCCAGCCTCTTGACTCCAAAATTTTTAAAAAAATCTGTGTGTCTGTGAACATGATAAGTCCCGAAATAAAGAATGCATAGACACGAAATTTTATATGTGTGTTGAAAACTGTATGAGGTCGACACCTATTAATTTTCAGTAGAATAGGCAGAGTGGAAAGGGGGATCAGAGGGGAGCTCAATTCAAAAATCCCAATAACTGCCGATGTAATGAATGTATCGACACAAAATTTAGTATGAGAATTCAAAAGCCCCTTTGTAAGTCAACTATTGATTTTTAGCCAAACTGGCCGTTTAGAGACAGAGAAAAATCGTAACTCATTAATTTGTGCTGGGGAAGTAATTCCGGCGATTTTGCCCCTGCTTCCAGCCTTGTGGTAGAGCGCATTTTGCACCTGCTTACCTCCTTGTAGTAGAGCGCATTTTGCACCTACCTCCCTCCTCGTGGTAGAGCATATTTTGCCCCTGCTTCCCCCCTTGTGGTAGAGCGCATTTTGCCCCTGCTTCCCTCCTTGTGGTAGAGCGCATTTTGCACCACCCTCTGTCCTTGTGATAGATCGCATTTTGCACCTGCCTCCCTTCTTGTAGTAGAGCGCATTTTGCACCTGCTTACCTCCTTGTAGTAGAGCGTATTTTGCACCTGCCTCCCTCCTTGTGGTAGAGCGCATTTTGCACCTGCCTCCCTTCTTGTAGTAGAGCGCATTTTGCACCTGCCTCCCTCCTTGTGGTAGAGCGCATTTTGCACCTGCTTACCTCCTTGTAGTAGAGCGCATTTTGCACCTATCTCCCTCCTCGTAGTAGAGCACATTTGCCCCCATGATCAAAAGCTACTGACTTACAATCCCCCCATCTCTGAAAAAAGTATGAGACACTTTGCGTCACATATTTCACATTTTCTTGTCATCATGGTTATCGCTCTCATCATTGCTCCTCAAGGTAGCGATATCAAGAAGCTCTCTCACCTAACGACCCATCAGATGGCAGAGTATCAACATAATTCCACCCAGTTAAGGGACAGGATCACAAGTCCGTACTTTATGGAGGGCGGTTTCCCTTCCAGGTACCTCCTAGTTAATTGTATGACATTACTACATAACACCCTGTAACAAGATTTGCACTTACCACAAATCTCATCTCAATCACAAGCAATGAAAGGTTCAATAAAACAAACACAAAGTTAGACGCAGTTGCCGTTTTAGACAAATTTTTTATCAGACAAAATCACTTTTAGACGAATTTGTTTTAGAAGGATTCACCGGCAACCACCAACAGATTTTAGTTGTTGAGTGAGAACTAAAGAGCATAAAATTATTGGCTATTGGCACCGATCATGGTGAGAAGCTATCCATCCATTACCTATTGAACAAATTGATCGTTATCGAAATTGACAGCTTGCCAAATAAGAACTTATGATCACTGATCGTATTACTTTTTTTTTTCCTGTCCTTTAGGGGAAGTTATTTACAAAAAAACTTTCTATTTACAAAAAGAAAAAAAATATGTGATGTGACCATAAGAGCACATTCTTATAGTTACCACTTTTGAACAGATGCACATCATAGTGCATCCATTCGTTCGAAAGCATACCCGCAGTTCCATGTTTTGGTGTACATTAATAATCTTTTTAATAAATAAAACAATTTCTATTTATTTCACAAACATTTTATACGGTTATATGACTCTTTTCACGACAAATATATTTGCCATTGCAGCAAAGCATTGTCTAAATCAGTATGTTGGGTCTTCCCAATTTTCTTTGCAAAAAAAAACTCAGAAGAAAGAAATATTTGAGTGGGAAACACCGAATTCTTTTGATAAAGTAGAATTTGACTCAGCCTCTTCCGAATGATGTTCCCTGTTTCTTCTATGGTCAAAGATTTTCTTTTACACGTCATGTTGACACTTTTAGAAAACACAAACAACTGAGGGTAATCATATATATAAAGCTGAAAATGTCTGTGCGTGGTACCGCTATAACTCACGAACGGCTTGATGGATTTGATTAATTTTTTTTTAAATTTGTTCGTCATCGTCTATGTTGGTTATAGGCGTATTAGTACCTCAATATCTGGTCCATCCCAGCATCCACCCACGCAATCTTTGTAACTCAAAAACCACTGCCATGATTAATGAGGAATCTTTTTGAATAGATACGTTTTATCTACCGGAAGGTTAAGGTCTATTTTTTAATCAACCCCTGGTCCATCCCAGCATCCACTCACGCAATCTTTGTAACTCGAAAACCATTGCAACGATTAATGAGAAATCTTTTTGAATAAATTAGTTTTAGCTCCAAAGCTAGCGTTACTACAGTTGAAGGACTATAAACCTTATTCCGTATGAATAATTGAAAATTATAACATCATGAATGTACTGTCGAGGAACTGAATAGCCTTATAGGAGATATTGGGAGAAAAGTCAAAGTTCCCCGGGCAACGCCGGGTATTACTGCCAGTTGAAAATAAAGTTAAAAAACCCCACCACCTCTTTTATGATTCTTTGAACTAAATTCATAGCTCTCGAAACAATTAAATATCCAATTATCTCTAACTTGATGTTTTGTTTACATTCTGTCAGTCTTTATAGACGACTTTTAATTATCCAAGAATCCCACCAACAAAAAGTCTAGTTATGAACTAAGTCAATTTGCTGAGAGCGAACCATTCTTATACATCAGGTAAGAAAAGGAATTAGAATTTCAACTTATAATCCCTTTGGCATTATAACTATAAATGTTTACTTCTTTGTCTAATAACAGTGGTAAAACTAAAATAACAATTGAAGACACAATTATTCAATTCAAACAAGATAAACTAATTTGTGTGAAATTATGTTTAATTATATATAGTTAGTTATTGTGACATGTCCGGGTCATATCGCCTACTACCAGAGAGCTCTTTTGTCGCTGTGATTGACCCAACTCTACTCTGGGGATTTTTTTTTTTTTTGTATTTATTTTTTTGAAGCCACAACTGTGCAAAAAATGCACAACCAGCGGCTGGACTGACATATGCTAAACGAATATAATACAAATAAAACAAAATAATAAAAAATAATAATGAAAATTAATATGACATGAAGGGCTTGAGAGAGGAAAAACAGCCAGCGGTGAACCCTCATGGCATCACTTCATACCTGGAGATCTCTATGCCAAACTCTCTTTAATCTTTTTGGGGGATTGTGGGGTAAATTTGTATTCAAGATTTTGCGAACTTCCGGATTGGTGTGTAAGTAAATTTTGGTGTAGAAGCGTTGGTATAAATGTTTAATGGTTGTGTCTATGGATGTGATGTTCAAGTCGCGGTGTAAAGTATTGTTGCTAACGTATGGTGGGCATTGCGTGATCAGTCGGAGAGTCTTGGATTGAAATATCTGTATTCTTTTGATGTTCGAAGTCTTGGCTGTACCATATATTTGTAAGCCATAGGTCCAGAGAGGTCGTAGAAGATAGGTATAACAATTTAGTTTTTGTCGAGTAGATAATTTAGAACGCCTATTCAAAATACTGTACAATAGTCTAAGTCGCCGGTCTAGTGTGAGTCGTGTCGTCCGAGTGTAAGGGTTCCAAGTCAGCCTTCTATCGAGGGTTAATCCTAAATATTTTACGGAAGAGGTATGAGGTAATGGCTGGTTTTCAATGAATACTGGGGGGCAGTCACCACGGCGGAGAGCGAATGTTACGTGTTGACATAATTTTCCAAGATTTACTCCAAACTTCAATTTTGTTGAGGTGTTACTGTAGTATGAGTGAGGTGGTGTGGTGAGGATCTGTGTGAGAGGCTAGAATGGCGGTGTCATCTGCGTAAGTGGAGAAAGAATCGAAAAAGTGTAGATTTTTCTTATAAAAATATCTAAAATGTAGAAGTTTTCATAAAAACAGCTGTTAGGACAATAATTTTTTTTTTTTTTTTTTTTTTTTTTTTTTTTTTTTTGGCTTTATGTACGGTGCATATTAGCCATGTCAATGTGTTATATATAATTATTTAAGACATCCATGGCCCCGGGAGGGAGTTCTATCTACGAAATAAAACTCACTCCCGGACGGGATTCGAACCCGCAAACCATGGTGAGACCATGCGACCAAAGCCCTACGCTCTAGCCCGCACGGCCACCATGGCCCCCCAATAATAAATTAATTAGTGAATATAAATATATGAAGATTGGAGAGGGCGCCGGTAGCTCAGTGGTATGCGTACTTGACTTCTGAGCTCAAGAACGTGGGTTCGTAACCCGACCGAGGCCCTTAGTTTATTTTATCAGGGAGTAAAATAAACTTAAGTACGCCGTCCTTCGGATGGGACGTTAAGCGATGGTCCAGAGCCTGTACGATGTCAGGTACTCGTTAAAGACCCCTACTCTAAGTGAATAAAAATTTAGGGTAGGCAAAATTTAGGACTCCCACAGTAGAGTCGGGCTCATGTCCACCAGAGTGACGAAAGAGCGCTATGGTAGTAGGCGATATGACCTCGTAGTTAAAGCCCGGGCATGAGTCATAAAACCTAACCTAACCTATAAAGATTGGACCATTCGCTTTTTTTTAAGAAACGAATGGAGAACAACCAACGATCGAAACAAATCCCGGAGATTAGCTATTTTATATAGACAAGCACAGTCGAAGGAGAGTGGTAGAGTTAACACAGTTCGAGTGAGAGAGATGAACCAAGACACATCTTGTGTTAAAACAGTCAAGTGATAGAAGTGTTAGGGTTAACACAGTTGAAGTACGAAGATGAGCCAAGGACAAATAAACCAGTGAGCTACAAAAGAAGGCACTTTTTATTTAATAATATATGCCCAGTATAAAGGTATGTGTAATATCATGAAGCTGGGTTAAAGGATAAGAGGGATTATCAGCTGAAAATCGTGAACAGGATACCATCAACGATACTTCAAAGTCTGAGCACACCGTCCTTCGAATAGGACGTTAAGTAATGCTGCACGCTATCAGATACTTGTAAATGATCGCCTACCATAGGTGAACAAAACTGGCTTGGAAAAATTGAAGACTCCCACAGTGGAGTCGGGCTTATTTCCATCAGAGCAAAGAAATTAGTAGGCGATATGACATTGTAGTTAAAGCCCGGGCATGAGTCACATTTACTCACTAACAAGTGATAAGACAGTGATATACGCCGCCCTTCTCTCATCGTACTCACTAGATCTCTGCTAGGATCCCAGCTTCCATTACACCATAGATTCGGTTATAATAATAATAATATTAATTTCCGTTAAACCATAACATTGTAATATATATATTGTAGCATGTCTACCCTATAGATAATGCTCAGAACTGGCGATGTCTACGAGAGGATCGCGATCGCTAGGAGCAAAGTATGGGTTGTGTGGTGTTGAATAAACGAGAATTGCATTTGGAAGAGAATGCTCGGAACCAATGATGCCTGCGAGAGAATCGCGATCGCTGGGAGCGAAAATAAAGAATAATAGAGACACAATGGAAAGGAAGCCAAGATAATTGTCTACATCCGGTGTATAAGGAATAAGCAGTAAAGGTTTTTTTTCTTACTCCAGGTTTTCACACAACTAGAGGCAGATGTTAATTGGTAATATGCGATTGGCTGGAAATAAAATGGGCGGAGTCCGACGACGAATCAAGTCTCGAGAACTGTCCCCTACCACGGTCGGATATCGGAAGCCACTCCCCGTTTTACTCATTCTTCGTTCATATCTTGGTGGATCACCACGTTCCTCTCTTTGTAAAGCCTAGTTTCAGTATGTGAAAGTACTTTCTTCGTTCATATCTTGGTGGGTCACCACGTTCTTTTTATATTGTACAGTTGAGTTTAAATATGTGAATTAACTTTCTTCGCTCATGTCTTGGCTGGTCACCACGTTCTTTTTATATTGTACAGTTGAGTTTAAATATGTGAATTAACTTTCTTCGCTCATGTCTTGGCTGGTCACCACGTTCTTTTTATATTGTACAGTTGAGTTTGAATATGTGAAATTAACATTCTTCGTTCATGTCTTGGGTGATCACCACGTATCTTTTCTATAAGTAATATCAGTTAGAATATGTGAAATTAACATTCTTTTGCTCATGTCTTGGTGGATCACCACGTATCTTTTCTATAAGTAAAGTTTAGTTTGAATATGTGAAATTACTAACAGTTTTCGTTCATGTCTTGGGTGATCACCACGTATCTTTTCTATAAGTAATATCAGTTTGAATATGTGAATTAGTCGTAGAGACACACTTTGATTTTGGACGGTGCAAAGTCAGTGGGGGTGTAACTTCTGGTGTGCCCTCGAAACTACGCAGATCTTCAGGGACTATGTGAATAGACGATTTCTACGGGAAGTCCAGAAAGGGTGATCACGCCGTCATTCGCCATGGATATCGTATCGAGGTACCTCGTAATTAAGTTATAATTCAGTCCTTCAGACACACGGCCAAATTATATATATTCAATTGTTGTTTTGTAAATATGTTCTCATTAAAATAAATATGTTAAAGTTATAGGTTTGATTCATTTCATTTCCCCCCCCCACTCATGCTTCTTCTGGTTGACAACAGTAATTAATTATTGTTAATTACTGATGTCAGCTAACCGTTAGGATCTTGTAACCGTTCTTCCCGTGGGAGTGCTTTCAGCTATTCAGGCATTGTTTAATTAAAGTCGCGATTTAAATAATTTTCAATTTTAATAATTTTTCGATCTCAATTTTATTTATTTTATTAATTACGTGATTTGCACTCACACCGAGAGGGAGAGATGGTTATTAATTGGCGCCCGAACAGGGACTTGATTTGTTTATTAATTATGCCAATTAGTATAATTAATGAACCCCACTAATCGGTCCCTTATTAATTAATTAATTTAAAAAAAAAAAAAAAAAAAAATTTTTTTTTTTTGCTTTTTAACGTAGATTCCAGCCTATTAGGCCACAATGTTATATTTTCACTTAAAGTCGGTATTTATAATCAAAACTGAAGAAGGATGGGTGAGGGTAGGGACAATGAATGACATCATTTATTGAAATAATTTTATTTTTTTTTGTTTTTGATTTTTTTTTTTTTTTCTTATGTAGATTTAGTAGGCATTTATTTTACATATTATAACTATTGTGGTATTGTGATGCCATCTGACAGGTCACCATAGAAATTAGGTTAGCACCAGACCTCCCGTATAATTCATTTAATTGTTTTGATATATATTTCTTATCAGAATGGAAGGGAAAGGGAAGTCGGACTTAGAGCCGATACAGACACGGTCTAGGAAAACTATCCGTACGCCCCCGGAGTCCCCGGTAGAAAATCCTAAATTTGACCTAGAGGCGATGTTTAAGGCCATGCAGGAACAGATAGGACAGCAGGGAAAGGCCATGCAGGAACAGATTTCGGGACTAGGACAACAGGGAAAGGCCATGCAGGAACAGATTTCGGGACTAGGACAACAGGGAAAGGCCATGCAGGAACAGATAGGACAGCAGACTTCGGAGATAAAGGAACAAATTTCGGCAATGGCAAATAATATCGAATCCATTAAACGTAATATGGGTACCGTACAATCTGAATCTAGGCAGGACAATTCAGAAGAGAGATATGATAAGCCTACTTCTAAAGTTAGGGACATGGTATGTGTCAGTTATCATGAAGTTACAGGTGGGATCGTGTCAGAAACACAGCATCTAGATAAGGAGGTCGAAGAAATAAATTCGAACCAAAATATTATTAGTACCGATTGTGAGAAGAGATTCGCCGATATCTCGAAGAGAATAGATACTGTTTCGGGTCAAACTCAGATCTCAACCCCAAAACAAGATGACCGAATGACATTTACCGTACCCGAAGGACATAGGAATTGGCCTACGAACCAGACTTTTGCTCGCGAACAGCCTAGCAATGTCACCTTCCAAGATGTCTACGTGAAAAATTACGAACGTGGTGAGGTGGCGTTACGTAATAGCGTTTTGGATTTGCCCAACCATTTTGTATTTAAATTCTTACTATTCTGGGAAGGACCTTACCAGATTTTAGACAAGGAAAGTCCTCAAATTTTTATTTTAGGACATCTCGGCAGCGACGTAGCGGAAGGAGGAATCTTTTATATGACATCACAGAAGCCGTGTATTAGCGGATAAATTTACAAGCAGGCTAGAGAAGCGCTAGGGCTCTCTTTGAGATTAACGATCTTACTTCAGCCGAGTTAGGGGGGCGATTATTGCAGACGAGATCGCGGCCCTAGAGTCAGGGAAGAGATTTGTGACGTCTCTATGGGTGTCCATCCCCAGCTATCCCAGGAACAGGTAGACAAAGTCACACACACATAAAACAGACATTATTCTTTATTATTTGGGAATTATTTATTATTTTACACTAACGGCCAACACCTCATTATACAACAACACACAAAGAATCACACATACACATTTATTGGGGACACGGGATTTATTATTTAGTTATTTTTTTTGTAAATAGGATAAGGCAGACGGGGACATTCTGGCACTCCCCTGGGGCTTAACATCGAGCATACCCCCCTTAGTCGAGCTCAAAGATTCCAAAGTGAATCGCCAGGTTGTAAATAGTAATTTTAGATAATAAGTTAGGGTTAGTTTTTTTTTTTTTAAATTCTAGATATTAAGTTAGGATAATTTTTTGTTCATATATTTAGTAAGAGTATTTTTTAAATAGTATTAGCAATTTGTTTATGATGTTGGGATAATTTAGTTTAGATAGGTTTGTGGTGTCATTTTAATTTAACGTAATTGTAGGACGGGGCAGACGGTATATGGATTGGCCATCCATGGGAATTTCCTACGTATTTGAGTTTGATTAGTAAAGCAGATATGACTAGGCTGACAGCGAGGCGATGGCACACACATTTGTAGGTAGTCACGTATGGTAAATGTACTTTCAATTGTATTTGTCTGTTTTGTTTTGTATTTTAAATAATATTTGTATTAGTATCCGACCGTGTGTATCTATTGAAAATGTCACATTGACCCATATTTTATCTAGTGACCATGATGGGCTATGTTAACCCAATGAGAGCCTTATAAATATATTTGTAACATATATTCAGGTATGGACCTTACTTATTATGATGCAGTGTCGACCACGGTAGGTCAAATGTCAATTTTGTTATTTTATTTAAGAAATCCTAGGGCAAGGTGCCGAAGCATACATGACTAAAGGGGGAGATATATTATAAACTGGAGGGGATACCCAGAATTGAATATTTAATTATCGTACACACGGAGAAGGGGCCACTCCATTGATGCTTGTAGAATCCATTTAAAGGGGCGGGATTTTGTTTAATTATTTTTTTATGCCATGAACTGACTGTTGAACTGAAGAAAGGGTTTCGCTACTTGATTAATGCGGATGCCGGAATTTACATATATTTATGAAACTGAGATGGGATTTGAGTGGGCTTATTTTTCTATTTTATATTTCGTCGTCGTTCCGGCAGAAGGTAAATACCTGTCGAAGGCCTAAGGAGGCATATGGTTAGGGTTTGGTCAACCCAAATTTTTGTTGAAGCGGATTAGGTATATGGGAATTCAGTTGAAACATTGTCGAGGCGTGGGGCCTTTTTGGATGTTTTAACTAGTCAGTGAATGTATGCTAGAAATAGAATCATCGTTATTTGCCAATGGAGAGGGTTAACTCCAAGAAGTACAGCGTAAAGTAAAATCATGCTTTGGTCACGCATGCATAGGCAAGCCATGCCGATTCGAAAGGAAATTTAAAATCATGTTTTGGTCACGCATGATAATGAGGTCGATACCTGAGTATTTGGTTAAGTGTATATGCTCAGTGAACGAGCAAGTGTTAAGTGAAACTAATAAAATATGTGACTTCCAATGGTCATTTAGCCGACATATTTTATTTTAACGGGAACGGGGGATATTGTAGCATGTCTACCCTATAGATAATGCTCAGAACTGGCGATGTCTACGAGAGGATCGCGATCGCTAGGAGCAAAGTATGGGTTGTGTGGTGTTGAATAAACGAGAATTGCATTTGGAAGAGAATGCTCGGAACCAATGATGCCTGCGAGAGAATCGCGATCGCTGGGAGCGAAAATAAAGAATAATAGAGACACAATGGAAAGGAAGCCAAGATAATTGTCTACATCCGGTGTATAAGGAATAAGCAGTAAAGGTTTTTTTTCTTACTCCAGGTTTTCACACAACTAGAGGCAGATGTTAATTGGTAATATGCGATTGGCTGGAAATAAAATGGGCGGAGTCCGACGACGAATCAAGTCTCGAGAACTGTCTCCTACCACGGTCGGATATCGGAAGCCACTCCCCGTTTTACTCATTCTTCGTTCATATCTTGGTGGATCACCACGTTCCTCTCTTTGTAAAGCCTAGTTTCAGTATGTGAAAGTACTTTCTTCGTTCATATCTTGGTGGGTCACCACGTTCTTTTTATATTGTACAGTTGAGTTTAAATATGTGAATTAACTTTCTTCGCTCATGTCTTGGCTGGTCACCACGTTCTTTTTATATTGTACAGTTGAGTTTAAATATGTGAATTAACTTTCTTCGCTCATGTCTTGGCTGGTCACCACGTTCTTTTTATATTGTACAGTTGAGTTTGAATATGTGAAATTAACATTCTTCGTTCATGTCTTGGGTGATCACCACGTATCTTTTCTATAAGTAAAGTTTAGTTTGAATATGTGAAATTACTAACAGTTTTCGTTCATGTCTTGGGTGATCACCACGTATCTTTTCTATAAGTAATATCAGTTTGAATATGTGAATTAGTCGTAGAGACACACTTTGATTTTGGACGGTGCAAAGTCAGTGGGGGTGTAACTTCTGGTGTGCCCTCGAAACTACGCAGATCTTCAGGGACTATGTGAATAGACGATTTCTACGGGAAGTCCAGAAAGGGTGATCACGCCGTCATTCGCCATGGATATCGTATCGAGGTACCTCGTAATTAAGTTATAATTCAGTCCTTCAGACACACGGCCAAATTATATATATTCAATTGTTGTTTTGTAAATATGTTCTCATTAAAATAAATATGTTAAAGTTATAGGTTTGATTCATTTCATTTCCCCCCCCCACTCATGCTTCTTCTGGTTGACAACAGTAATTAATTATTGTTAATTACTGATGTCAACTAACCGTTAGGATCTTGTAACCGTTCTTCCCGTGGGAGTGCTTTCAGCTATTCAGGCATTGTTTAATTAAAGTCGCGATTTAAATAATTTTCAATTTTAATAATTTTTCGATCTCAATTTTATTTATTTTATTAATTACGTGATTTGCACTCACACAGGGAGGGAGATGGTTATAATATATATATATATATACATTAATATAGCTTATAAATTAGATGCATAAACATTTATTAACGTTTACACTAATGAATGGATGAAAAAAAATCTTTATTCTGGGACATACGTCCCCTAAGAATAATTACATAAAGAATAAACAAGAGTATACAAGTATCAACCAGTTGAGAAGAATAAATATAAAATAAAATAAAAGAGGTCTCTAGGAGTAAATACTAAATGTTAAAAACAGGCAATGAGTAAAACAATATAATAAACTAGTGAAAAATAATAAACAGAAATTAAAAAATAAAAATTAGAAAAACAAGTATGAATAATAATGTGAAACATGATAACAATAGTGACTTGTATATGAATGAATTGTAAAAAACTGTACTGATGAAACAGAAGAGTAACAATCGGTCCAGTGGAGAGAGAGACCTGTAGGAAGACGAGAACTATCTCATAGGAGCCAGCCTTAGGAATCAGAGGTTTGCTGAGTTAGGAGATAATGGAAAAGTAGGGACTTAAATGAAAGAAATAATAAATTAAATAAATACCAGAAAATGAGTACAAAAATATTAATATTGTCTAGAAGTGTCTTTTCAACGACGACATTTCGGGGCGTTCTTACGTCCCGTCATCAGATCACAATGTGCACAATATAAAAAATATAAAGAAAACAAAATAACAATAACAAATATAAAATATAGAAAAATAATAATAATAATGAAAACACATAGAAAAATAAATAAGTAGGTATATAAATAATGAATATTTATGATTAAACAAACCGAGACAGACCTTATATATAGTTATTCAATATTTAATGAATCAAAGAGAGATAAGAAAAAAGATAACTTGTAAAGAAAGTAAATCTAGAAAGTTTGTTTGCCAAAAAGCTGTCGGAAGACTATAGAAAAAAAGTGAAATTACTTTGTTTTGTGTAGTCAAATATATATCTGTTAGATACTGGAAGTAAGCCAACCACGAACCGACCATACTTGTTTTTTTTTTTTCATCCCAAGATCCTCGAACTTAACACTAGTAAATATATCTAAACTTTATACAAGAGCATGCTTGAAACATAGAATGTATTCGGGTCAAGGGTGATCAATGGGTCTTATAAAAAGAATATATTTATTTCCGATAAACTATAACAAGATTATTTGATATGTCATACAATTTCATACATCAAATTAGCTTATAAATTATATACATCTACGTATAATAAATAAATAATAATAAAAAATAATCTATCAGGACGCGGGGGCCAGCCCTGGTCCAGCAGAGCCAGAGAGGGCTGGGACAATTAGGGAGTGGCAGGAAGAATGGGACAAGTTCACAAAGGGACGGTGGACCCATCGGCTCATCCCTCGAGTCGAGCCTTGGCTCACCAGGAAGCATGGGGAGGTGAATTACCACCTCACCCAAGGTACTCACGGGACACGGTGGGTTCCGGGGGTACCTCCACAAAATCGGGGCAGCAACAACACCAGACTGCCCCGCGTGCCTTGGTGAAACGGAGTCGGCGGAGCATGTCCTCCTCAAATGCCCCAGATTTGAGGAGGGAAGGAAAAATCTGGAGTGCAGCATGGGCGCCCCACTGACTGCTACCAGTTACGTGGATGCTATGCTGCGCTCCCAGGAGTCGTGGGATGAAGGCTGCGATTTTGCAGTGCTCATCATGGGCGGGTTGGCCCTTCAGGAGAGGGCTGACAAGAACAGGAGCGGTAATAAAACAGAAGATGGGGCGTTACCAGCCACCCTTCCTCCCTTCCGCGAAGTAATGACAGACCGTCAGTTCCGCGGAAGGGAATCAGGATCGGCACGGAGGGGGTTTTAGTGGGTATGGTGAATCGGCTCGAGTCCCACACTATCCAGGGCTACCTTCCCTGGATGTGCGTCACAGCATTTCCCCCTCCAATGCAAAAAAAAAAAAAAAAAAATAGAATATAAAATAGATAGGTACTATTTTATTAATTTTTTATTATATAATAAATTTATTACAGCCTCACTTCTCCCACTTATTTTTGCCTTCTCAAAGAATAGCAATTACAAACGTTTCTGGATGCACTCCCATCATCATTATCTATAATCCATATGAAAACTGACATTATTGCAGAGATATTGTGAAATAATTCAAATGGACTTGAAAAATAAAATAAAACTTGTTTATTTAATATATTGTCTAATTTCACTAACTATATATACACAACTATGTATCTATAATACATAGTTATTAATGTTAACTATTCCTTCTCTCAATCAGTTTTCACTAGGAGTTTAAATTGTCGACTTAAGTTGGTTATTATGACTCATGTTCAGGCTCTACGAGGTCATATCGCCTACTACCAGAGCGCTCTTTCGTCACTCTGGTAGACATGAGCCTGAGTCTATTATGGGAATATTAAGTTTTGTCTACCCTAAATTTTTATTTACCTAGAGCAGGGGTCTATAACGAGAACCTGATCATACCACTGAGCTACCGGCGACTAAATAAATATGTTCTATAAAAAGAAGACTCTGATTGACAGAAGAAATAGTTAACCTAAAGAACACATGTATTATATTTTTTTTATATTGTCCACCGCCATCTTAGCTGCTGCTGAACTTCACATACACGCCTCATTTACACTACAACACCATCTCACACAAATTGAAAACTGGTATAACACATGGAAAATAAAACTTAATACAGAAAAATTACAGCCCCTCCCTCAAACTAATACTGTTCGATACCTAGGACTGACATTAGATAGAAGACTGACATGGAACCCTCACACGAAACAGACTGAACCGTCGACTCAAAATACTCTACGGACTTCTAAATAGACGATCAAAATTAGACATGACACAAAAACAGAGCTGTTACACTTACTTACTGAAACTTGATTTTTGACATTTCCGGTTGTCAAAAAACTGTCAATAATTCAAAATTAAAAGCATTATTCTGAATCTATTAATTAGTCTTCCAATGGTATAATTTGATGTTTGAAATTTAAAATTTGAATTCAGCAACCTTTTCAAAATAAGGGCCACCCTATTCTACAGGTAGATACTAACCTGCTTAAAGTTACCAACCGGGCAACGCCGGATAAAGCAGCTAGTTGATAATAAAATTGTTATTTTACTTTTAGTATCAGCAGTGAAGTAGGCAAGCTACTCAATTATTAAGAACTGCCGGCATAGCTTAAAGATGAAACATTCATACAGTTTTTTTCTCTCCTTTGCTTAAATTATTCAAAAACTGTTAGTCTTATGGGAAAGTCATTTTTAAAAATTGGAAGACCAGTTCTGCAGTGCGAAAATTCATCAAATTTACAAGTCTGCTCTATTTTTCACAATTTTGCGTAATTTGTGCAACAAATTAACTTTATTATTATTATTTATTATTTCGGGTGCACCTTGCAACGTCATCTGACCTTTCTTCATAAAAGGACCTCGGGATGTCAGCAGTGCTTAAGTTAAGGTTATGGTGGGCTGAAGGCGACCACTAATATCTATCGCTAGGAGCCGATAATTATTATAATCAAAGCGTACTCAGATGTCCGGAAAGTGTGCGTACGTCGTTCGGCCATCCGAACATCGTAACTAACATTGTTGCCATTTTCCCACTTTCCATTTCTGGGCAATGGCCTTGAAACTTCCTGGTCTTGACTCAATTTTCTTCAGTATATAATTTTTAAAAAAAGTCTACAAAATTAGTGATATGGCACATTTATTTATTTGAGAACATAGGCGGAATGCCTCCTGAGTTTATGAAATGTAACAAAATTCTATATAGATTACAATATTTTTTTAACTCAATTTAAAAAAATTATTTTTATTCAATGAATCTTTAATTACTATATCTGTCTTAGGATTGGATCAATATAGTAGGATCTGTAGCTCTATCCTGTTGAAATATTGTACTGCGTTCCAAAAATCGCCGACTTTTTTACTATAAACTAGTTTCGTTATCTTCGTAAGTGATCATCGCATCACAAACGGTGTATCAAATAAAAATAAGATAAAATTTGTCGGTGGATCACCGGCAATTTACTTCCCCCAGTTTGAATTATTTGTAATAAAATAAATTTTAAATATATTGTTAATATTTTTTTTCCCTTCAAAAAAAGAAAATCAACAGGTGTCTTACTCAGAGACTTCTCAATCTTCGTAAAAAATTTGGTATCGATAAATTTATTAAATTGGGAGTTATTAGGGTTTTTTAGTTAAGTCCCCTCATCCCTTCCTCTGATTCAGCTGTTGATCGAGGTGTGTGACATATAAAATTTTTTGTTGATATTGTCACAAACTTATTGACTTCTGAGTTTACTTTGAACTTAAAAAATAATCCACACTTCAATGAGTAACGTTTTATTCACTACTAGCAGTAATACCCGGCGTTGCCTGGGGAACTTTGACTATATATCTCCTATAAGGCTATTCAGTTCCTCGACAGTACATTCATGATGTTATAATTTTCAATTATTCATACGGAATAAGGTTTATAGTCCTTCAACTGTATTAACGCTAGCTTTGGAACTAAAACTAATTTATTCAAAAAGATTTCTCATTAATCGTTGCAATGGTTTTCGAGTTACAAAGATTGCGTGAGCGGATGCTGGGATGGACCAGAGATTGATTAAAAAATAGACCTTAACCTTCCGGTAGATAAAACTTATCTATTCAAAAAGATTCCTCATTAATCAGTGCAGTGGTTTTTGAGTTACAAAGATTGTGTGGGTGGATGCTGGGATGGACCAGATATTGAGGTACTAATACGCCTATAACCTTCCACAGACGATGACGAACAAATTAAAAAAAAAATTAATCAAATCCATCAAACTGTTCGTGAGTTATAGCGGTACAACGCACAGACATTTTCAGCTATATGATTTTCCAATCGTAGGCCCTTAATGACCAGGCCAGTACAAAAGAAAACTTGACAAACTCAAAATATGACAAAAAATCACTCTAATCCAAAAGAAACTACTTACATTTAAAAAAGTTTTAGTTTAGTGCTCAGAAGTACCATGCTTGCAGAAGTACCAACCCGGCCCTTAAGTTTTATCTGAGAGATGAAAAAAACTTTGAGCCGTCGTACTTCGGATGTGACGTTAAGCGATAGTCCCGAGCCTGAGTGATGTCAGGTACTCTTTAATGACCTCTATTCAAGGTGAATAAAAATATGGGGTTGGAAAAATTTAGGAATCATAGAGTCCTCTGGTAGTAGGCGTTATGACCTCGAAGTTAAAAACTCCGGGCATGAGTCACAATAACAAACTAAAGCAAATAAGTAATTAGATATATCAGTCCAACATATTTTTTTATTATTTTTTTTGTTTATTTTTACCACAACTAGTTTCGGCAATTTGCCATCTTCAGGTGGTGAATCTTTCTAGAGAAGAGGTCAAGGGACACGTTCGAGTATCATCAGGGACCAGCTGGACCCTGATGATACTCCAATTACTACTTTAACAAGATAGTCCACTACATCTGCCTACCACCAAGTAATACAAACTAAAGCAATTCATAAGATAGCTGACTGCTCAACAGGAGTTCTAAAAGTCTAAAAGACGAAAAGCAACATTAAAATTATTTTAAAACATAAAGGGAACTAGTTTTAAACACAAAACGAATATTACATTCTTGAATGATTGTAAACAGATAAACATATAGATAAACTGAATAAATCGGTAAACAATGTACATTGGTAATCTCATAAAAATAGAATTATTATTTTTGACCAAAACCAGGTTTCAACGGAACTGCATCATCATCAGTGACACACAACCAGTATATAGTGCAGTGTGTATAAGGTAAATGATCGTTTAGACACACACTATATAATGGCTCCTTCTAGATCAACAATGAATAAACGAACTACTAACATAAATAATTCAACATGTATCGTGTCCAGAGACACACACCCACACATATATATATATTCTCATTTTTGGATTCAAGGGGTCGGAAACCATAAAATTTCAGAGAAAACTCAACATAATATTTCTGACTGATGACATAACAACCACGTATGGCTCGGGAAGTCAAGGAGGAAAAGAAAATATAGAATAAACTAAAGTAAACGATAGAAGATTGTTGGGGACGGGTGTATATATCTTTTGTTCAAGTTTAGTTTTAGGGACGAGCCAGGCCATGTTCTGAGGTTTCCCTGTCAAAGCCTCTCCATAAAATAAACATCTTTGAAAATTTTCGTTCTGGAGGAAACTCGGCAACCTCAAATAGCCCCGGGTGAGGATCAACTCTGGAAAAACTTATTTTTTCTCTCTTCCCAGTCATCTTTGGCTTATCCTAAGTATATATTCTTTTTGAAGTGGACTCTAGCTCTGTACGTAAAAAAAAATTATGGTTCCAGGTCCAGGCAATGATCCAGAGGAAATTTTTTTTTTTATGTGAAACGTCTTTAAAATCATATAGAAACATACGGGTACCAGGACAGAAATTTGGACCGTAATGAAAACTTCTATATAGTCTTGCCTTAATAACCCCCTATTAGCCCTGACCACTGGATGTCCCAGATACTATCAGGTCACGGAGATTTAAACTTCAAGCTATTCTTCTTTAAGAGGAAGAACAACCCGGACTGCTCGTGCGGCGGAGTCGAGACTGCGGAGCATGTGGTCCTCGAAAGTCCACTGTATGACAGGCCTAGGGTGGAATTGGTGAAGAAAACCGGCTACCCAATGTTCAGCCGATTTGTCGCCTCCTGGAGTAGAAAGAGGCAAGCATTATGACCCTGCGCCGGGGAGACCTGCAGTCTTCCCCAGCGCCCCAACGAACTACAACTAGCGAACTCTACATTTATCCCGAGCTCTCTCGGCGCAATCCAAATTAAGGTGGGCTGGGAGTGACCGTCGGCAGCGGTCGCTCCTAGCCTACCACAGCAACAGATATTTTATTTTATTATGTTAAATATTTTTATTAGTTAATAAAATTGTTAGGCCATCAAAAAAAAAAAAAAAAAAAAAAAAAGTTCTTTGAATATTTATTATTATTAAGTAGCCTATAAACCTATGGGAAAGTTCTGTGCAGCTCCACAACCTGCTTATTTTTGATTACTACTGAAACAGATTGAGCGAGTTGTTGGGGAATAGTATTGACATGAAGCCTAGCTTCCAATAAAGATGTTTTTTTACGGTGTACAATATGTTGGTAAATATGAGTAGTATATGAGGCCCTTAGGGCAGCCAAACATAGACAGTCTATTTAAAACTAACCCTCTACTTCCCTTCCACTCTCTGAATACAGCTAAGCTCTTGTTATATTATCAGAGGCAATGGTAACTTTAGAAAGTTGATCTTCAGCTAAGAACAAGAGAACTCACAATTGAGATGTCCCAAGTAGACTGGAGGTCTTGGAGATAAGCTGGTCCATTTGTGACTTGGCCAAGCTCTGACTCAATCTACCTTACATCTAGACTGACTGAGGGACAAGACTGACTTGGGAATCCTTTGAGAAAAATTATATTCATAACGTAAACTTGTGATTCACAGTTAGAGAGATTGCAGCCTTCAGTGGATGGTTGTCAAATGTCCAGACGTCATATCGGAAAGTCTAGTCATATCACGTAAAGTTGGTATATACTGAAATGAATTAAAAATTCTCTCTAAACTCCTAATTCCTCTCCTGAAATCTTTTATAAAAAATGTCTACCCATATCATCCGGGGCGAACATTTAAAATCTGTTTTTAGTGTGCCAAAATTAGCAAAACGGAACACTTATGGAATCACTTCGGTGTCCGTCCGTCTGTCACAGGCAATTTTCACTGAAATGTGAAATATAAAAAGTTAAATTTTTATTCTGGGGTTAATTTCAGGGGGTAAATTGGGAAATGAAAAAAAAAAAACTTTTTCAAGGGCATCGTGTAGGGTATCAAATAAAAGCTTATTGAAGCACGAATTCAAGAATATATATGATGAATTTTTTTAGAACATTTTTCGGGAAAAGCGCCTAAAAATTATTGTCTCCCACCCTTATCATTAAAAGGATTGCTCAGAAAAATCCTGAACAATAAGAATTAGGTATAGATTGAGCCAAAATTATCAGAATTAAAAAATTCTAGCGCGATCAATTGTTATAAACAATTTAATTGTTCATTTTCTTATAACTGCTGAACCATTGGTTTAACTATTAATAATTCAAGTGGAGGGCTGATGGCACGAAACACTAATTGTGCAAGTATAGTTTGACTTGTCTTTGATTTTTTTTATTTTCCAGCGAGCTTAAAAGTTAAGCTTTTCATTCTAAACTAGTAGTATTTTCACTTATCAGTTAATATATTGCTACGAACTGTATCATTAATGTTTGTTAATAGACCATTTCATGTATTCATTGTTGATCTAGAATGGCACGGG
This sequence comes from Aradus depressus, assembly GCA_963662175.1. Classification (NCBI taxonomy): domain Eukaryota; kingdom Metazoa; phylum Arthropoda; class Insecta; order Hemiptera; family Aradidae; genus Aradus; species Aradus depressus. Next base: position 26,586,836 of record OY759222.1, read on the forward strand.
TTATTTTAATGTTCTTATTCATCTAAAAGATTGGTTTAGATCAAGAAATAATTTTTTAGACGTTCCAGACAGTTCCACGACTGTAAAATCTAACCAACATGGATTCATGCAACGTTCTGGATTTACTTAAATCCTATATATATTGGGTGAGAGAGATTGAGAGAGTCAGCTGTTTTATGGATTGGTGTACAGTTGGACACTTAGTAACTAAGATGTAAATAACCTAATACATATCTGGTTGTGAATTAACTTTTTATAGATTGTGTTATTATTGTATTGTATATAGTTAGTTCTACAATAGAGAAAATCTCTCTGAGGGTTCGATACCCGGCCGAAGCCCTTAGTTTATTTTATCTGAGAAGTAAAAAAAACGTAAGAACGCCGTCCTTCAAATGGGACGTTGAGCGATGGTCTCTAGCCTGTATGATGTCAGGTACTCATTATAGACCCCTAAAATTTAAGTGTCCCATAGTAGAGTCGGGCTCATGTCCACCAGAGCAACAAAAGAGCACTCTGGTAGTAGGCGATATGAACTTGTAAATAAAGCCTGGGCTTGAGTCATAATAACTAACTACTAGAGAGTCTAGATTGTTTATTTAACAATATGTATAGTTGCCAAAACACCTGTTCCTGCTGTCTTAATCTTCTATGGGGATTCCATGTTGGTCTTCTGTCTTGACGGAACTCAAGATAATGCACTTGATTGGAGATAGAGATATTGTTAAAAGAAACAGAAACAAGGTCACAATTTTAAGTTTATTTTTTGATTATATGTATAATCCATAACTAATATAGATTTATAATAATTATCGTTAGTTTTCATTATCACTTGGATAAATCCAGTAATCCAGCCTCCTTTTTTAATATATTTTCTTTATCCTTCCGTCCGATGGTCGAAGAAAAATATATTTTCCGGACCATTCTCCTTTTAGCTTTTATTCTTAGAATTTTCTCATTTTTCCAGTTGTATTGCTCACCTTTGTCGTGGTTTTCTATGGAGGAGGACCCATCGTTTTTCACCACGTATATAGAAATGCCCAAATGAAAAGAGATTTTAGCAGGTACTATTTAAAAGAAGAAAAAAAAATATATTTATTAGACCGTTATCGACTTTCCTATTTATTAGTACAAAAGACTGTATTTTTTTCTATGGAAATCGTGACTATCGACAGGACATCAACAGGTCATAAAAGGATAAGTTATAAAGTGGGATATCGATGGTTGCATAGACGATAGGAAAAAAATGCATTGAAAGTCAGATCAAAATATATGTGATGTGGCCATAACAGAACTTTCTTATACCGGTCCTCCCAGACATCCACCTCTCAAAATAATTTCATATTGACTTACCTTCATAAAATTCCAAAAATTGAAGACTAAAAAAGATCTGTGAATTTTTAAAAGGTTGTTTGTAACATTAAATATAAGATAGTTAAAGACAACTGTTTGAAAAACGGTTTATTATTAGCGGCTTTACAGTTCTTTTGAAAACATGTGGTCTAACGAGAAAGTTTTAATTATATAACTAATTGAAGATTACCATGCGTCTTATTGTTTGTGGGATGTTACGAGTCCCGACTACAAAAACCGGGTAAAAAGAAAAGTGGCCCTGGAATCTCTGGCTGCCTAGGTCCTTCTGCGAGCACTTCGCGCGTCCACCAACGTTTACGTTTTCGCGTTCTTTCACTTGTAATTAGCACCAAGCAGGAACTCATTCCACACAAAACAATGTCTTCCATGGTGGACTGCGAAGATGAGACTGAGAAATTCACATGGTAGTGTGGACGCTAGACGAGACAAAGAACGGTGTCTCTAGACGGTCTATAGACCGTGTCTCGAGACAGCCTATAGACAAATCGCGCAACATGTGGACTAGGCTTAAGAGATATCTCAGTCCATCCTCCGCCCATTTTTTCAGTCCCTCACGCTACTTCTCAGCCCTCTGGACAATTTAATTAAATTTAATCTTTCTCATTAACTATGAATCTCTATGAAGTACTTTCACAGTAATTCATGTAAGTAGATGAGACCATTCGAAATGCACCACAAAATCTTAGTTTCAGAGAATCACCCACATAAGACACAAGAAAGTATTTCATACAAAATGTACCTCTTAGTTTTCTCTGTAACATCATTTGAAGAGATTTTTTATTAAATTATAAGCACAAGCGGTATCTCGTTACCTAGAACTCACTTTGGACACCAAGTTGACCTGGATCGAGCACATCACCTCGCTGCTGCAGAGGCTAAGACATCGACTTTACCAGCTCACACCTCTCCTCAAGAACTCTCAGCTCCCCCTCCATCTCAAGAGGCTCGTCTATACTATGCTCATCAGGCCCATGTGGCTTTACGGCTGCGCTATCTGGGGTTCTGCCTCCGATTCTCAAATAAATTGTATTCAGACATTCCAGAATCGGGCCTTAACAATAATCACCAGGCGCCCTGGTTTGTCCAAAACAAAACTATACACAATGATCTTGAGATCCCTGAGGTGAAAAAATGTCTGCCTATTTGCTACGCCAGTCTGCTGCGGACCATGCAAGATCATCAAAACCCTCTGCTACGTGCCATCCCTCTCCACCTGCCTCCGCCAAGACCAGAACGTCGTCTGAAGATGAAGCACCATAGCGACCTTAACCAAGAGGACTGACGCTGGTCAGCGACCTCATTTAAGTGCCAGATGTTTTGCTTTATTTGATTTTAGCACAATTGAATGTACATTGTACAAAAATTGCCAATACATGAGAGAAAGAAAAAAAGGAATCTTGTAAAATGTGCTTAGGCTCCGAAGTAAATTGGTCGTAATTTTCATCAAAATTTAATCAGAAGTTAGTCAGCCTTAAAGCATGAAATTCCGTTGATAACTCGATCATGGATCGTTGCGAATTTACAAGACTAGACGAAAAGAGTATTAAAATTCAAATAAAAAGAATTTCTTAATAACAATTTGAATTTAGTTTATAAAATTGATGGTTGATCAATCTCAATGGCATGAATAAAAATACAAAATTTCCAAGAGTAATAACTTGAAATTAATTTAATGATATTGAACTCAAAAGGAATCTACATTTTTTTTTTACAAAATGTTGGCCGTCAAAGAGGACTATAATTTATAAAGAAAGTGTACAAAAGTTACCAAGTTGCGAGCTCTGAATGGTTTGATAAAAAATAATATTCGAATTGGAGAGAATTTTAAAGTCGATGAATCTCTGGCAATTAATTCAGCGTGGATTAATCAAGTTTTCGCTACTCCTCTGAAATCAATTCACTGATTAGATTGAAAATCAATAGATTACTCAGAGACTTTTGAACAATCGTACAAAATTTCGAATTTATAAATTTGTTACCCCTAATTCCCCCCTTCCCTTTGGCGATTTGATACATATAAAATGTCATGTCGATATATTCATTCTATCGTTATCGTGTTCAGAGATACAAATAGACAGAAAGATTTTTTTTTTTTTAATTTTTGGAATCAGGGGATTAAAAAATAAGAAATTCAATTGAAAACCTAACATGGAATTTCTGGTCATATAGCTAAGGAAGTAAGAATATAGGAAACTGAACTCTCCGGTTTTTCCAGGAGTATTGAAGATACAATGATCAGACAAAAATGAGGCCACTTTACTTCGAAACCTAATCAAAAATATTGTTTTATATCTACGTTTTTCGAAGGTCGCCTGGTTTGTCGAAAATCGTTTTGAAACACATTTTTTTAGACGTTTGCTAGGTTTATTCGACAACGGTTAGCCCTATCGAAAAATTGGTTCATATCAAAAATGTTCCTTATTAAATTCTCAACTAAGGGCGCGTAGTAGCTCAGTGGTATGCGTGCTTGCCTTCTGAGCTCAAGAACGTGGTTTCGAAACCCGACCGAGGCCCTTAGTTTATTTTATCTGGGACGTAAAATAAAGTTAAGCACGCCGTCCTTCGGATGGGACGTTGAGCGATGGTTCCGAGCCTATACGATGTCAGGTACTCGTTAAAGACCCCTGCCCTAGGTAAATAAAAATTTAGGGTAGGCTAAATTTAGGACTCCCACAGTAGAGACGGGCTCATGTCCACCAGAGTGACGAAAGAGCGCTCTGGTAGTAGGCGATATGACCTCGTAGTTAAAGCCCGGACATGAGTCATAAATCCTAAAAAATTCTCAACTAACACAATGCCCTTAAATTTGATATAAGACCAATACGAAAAATGTTGTGGTCATATCACATATTTTTAAATTATTAAAAATGTCCAAACCTAATGTTTTGGCATCTTTTTTAAATTTTAACATTTATATTATCTCATTTTTTAATTTTAATATTGTTTTTGTGTTACCATGTTTATTGGGCTGAAGTCGACTTGTTACAGACTCCCCCCTACAAAGACTACATCTATTGTTTACTACGCCAGTAGTCCAACACCTGCCTGCTTAGTCAAAACATCATCACATGTCCCCATCTCGCGTAGCTCTGTTAATTGGACATTTCCTATTTGGGTTCCACTCTCGTCTATACATGTAACTTCCTAAAATTACTAGAAATCCAAATTAGATTTTTTTTCCATTCCAGCCTGCTGGTCATTGTATAATAATAATAATAATAATAATAATAATAAATTTCTTTCCGTTAAACCAATACATGGTAATAGGATACGTCAAATGAATTTATACAATAAGATAGCTTATATATTAGATTTATAACTACTTTAGTCTAACACACCTATGATTAGTAGTAATAACAAAACCATTAAAAAAAGTAAAAACAAATTAATAAAAACTGAACAAATAAATACTTAAAAATATATGAATACATAAACAAAATTAATACAAGATATGTTTATAATAAGTAGACACATTTTTAAATTTAATAAAAATTAAGATAACTATTTTTCAAAAAAAAATCTTCGGAAGTGTTTTTTATCCCAACGATGTTTCGGGACGTTCTTACGTTCCATCATCAGGTCCCAATGTGCGAGATATAGAAAAGAAAGAAAACAATGTAACTATAACAATATATGAAAAATAATATATATATATACATATATTAATCAATTATAAATGAATGTATATAAAAGTCTAAATAAATAAAAATTATAAATGAATAAATAAAACAATAACGTACATTGGACTGACCTTTAAGGTGTGGAGGAACTCTGCCCAAAAAAGAAAAATGAAAGCTTTGTATTAAATAATGTTTTTGGATATGAAACACGATTCTTTATTGTGATTATATTATTATTTTTGAACAGTGAGAATATAATTGCGTTTCCTTGTATAGGGTCCTCTAACATGAACATTTTTAGTTGAAATTAAAATTTTTTTATTGTATCTATTGACTTATTGAGTGGTGCATTATTCAGGTATATTTAAGTCCTTCCCTTTGGTATATTTAAGTCTATACCAGACAGGGCAAAGGTTTGCCCATTGAGGTTTGAGATGTATAATGTCCTGCGGTAAACTGAAGCCACTGAAATTGTATCCTTTAGCTTGGTCTAATAGGTTCATTTTGTATTTATCAACCCAAGGTTTGAGTTATCTTAATTGTATCTTGGTCGTCTAAATTAAACCGGGCCTTCTCCTTCCAGTCTAACCAAACACTTCGAAATTTACGAGATCTTCAGTGATGTGACTAAGGGACTTACAACACCTTTCTATCTACTGAGCTCAAGATCGCTGGTTTGAAACTCGGCCAAGGCCCTTAGGTTTTTTATCTTGAAGAAAAAAAAATCTTGAGCACGCCGTCCTTTGAATGGGACGTTAAGTGATGATCCAGAGCATGTACAATGTCAGATAGCCCCTGGTGAATACAAATTTAGGACTCACATGAGTCGGTCTCATGTCCAGCAATGACGAAAGAGCTCTTTGGTAGTAGGCGATATGACCTCCTATTTAATGGGTCACAGTAGCTAACACCGCTCTACGTTTGTAAATAGCTGCTGTAGTGAGAAGTGATCATTTTACTATCTGGGCAGTAAAATAAACATAAGCACGCCGTCCTTCGGATGGGACGTTAAGCGATGGTCCCGAGCCTGTACGATGTCAGGTACTCGTTAAACACCCCTGCCCTAGGTGAATAAAAATGTAGGGTAGGCAAAACTTCGGACTCCCATAGTAGAGTCGGGCTCATGTCTACTAGAGTGACGAAAGAGCGCTCTGGTAGTAGGCGATATGACTTCGTAGTTAAAGCCCGGTCATGAGTCCTAATAACTAACTAACATGAAAATGTATTCGGTTTTCGCACAAATTTTATTATTTCCTGATATCTGGCTTTTGAGGTTGCCCTCTTTATCAGTCATCCTATAAAAAAAATATAACTTTAGTATATGGAAGTGTAATAATGGTGCGAAAATTCGAGATCGAGTTTCAATATCCCCTGAACACGTTTTGAGCATTTTCGCGATGCTGTCTACCTGTACACAGATCACTCTTTTTCCCCTCACATTCATTTCATACTGGCATCACTCGGTTTAAGAAAGTCACTCTAAACATTACGCTTTACAATGGAGCCGCAGAAACATATGTAAGTATGATATTTAACATTTTTGCAGAGATATTGTGAAACACTTGATAAAAATAAAGAAAACTATGTTTTTTAAAAAATATTGTCTATTTCACAAATAATATATAATATGGGAGTACTCTGTGTATAAACTGTATATTTTATTTTATAAAACTTTTTATTTTATTTTTATTCATATATTAACAATTGTTATATTTAAATAATTTCATATATGCGTTTAATCAACACATACTATTTCAAATTTTTATTTTTAAGATCCCAATTTGGGACGAAATGTAATTTTTTATGTTTTTACATATTTAAAATATTAACTGTACAGAAGGGATAGGAAAAGCCCGTAGGAGCTGAAAAAGGATACCTACCAACCGTTTGGATTGTAAACTACCTAGTTGAACTTCAATTTAGTATTTGTTAAGTCGTGGCTGAAGATGGTAGCAATACCGAAAGTACTCCCATATTATATATTATCTGTGAAATAGACAATATTTTTTAAAAAAACATACTTCTTTATTTTTATATGTAAGTATGAAATGAATTTGTGAGTTGTGGAGGAGGAGGAGAGTGTACAAAAGTGGTTGGTATAAAAAATTCCAGTTATGGGCACAGGGATATATGAGGAAACCATGAAAGCCGGCTCGCACAAAACAATGAAAACCTTGAAGGTCAGACCTTTTTTTAACCAAAAGTCTCCTCTTCACACTTCCTTTGATCGTCTTTTTCTACTGAGAAAGACTTTTTTCATAAATGAACCTAAGAATTTCAGTGACATTTTTTTTTTCTTAGCAGAGGCTGAAGGAGTGAGTGCGGTCAGAGTAGGCCTATTGTATGCTCTGTGTGTGTTGGTCCTTACAGAAGCCTTGTATCTTTAATAAAGTCCAGGATTCTGTCCCAGATTCCCTCCATAGGCTGCCTCAATTCTGTTATGACAGACCCGAAGCAGTAAAACCTTTCTTATACTGTGTTTGAATATGGATTGGTTTCGTTTTCCTCGCCACAGCGTAGGCCTTTGTTCATATGATAGTGTTCTGTGATCAGTCCTGTCACAGTTCTTAGATTCATTCTGCTCATATTCAGGGAGCTCTCGGCTCCTTTTTTCTGAGTGTTCCGCAACAAAGAGTTTTAAAACGGTTTTGATTTGAGACCCCTCTCCAGAACTGGATGTGTTTCTTGATCAGCCAGCTTTCTAATGCTACCCCTGCGGGGCTCTAAGAATATTTTAAATTATTTTTCATTAAATGTGCTAAGAAACGTTTTTATTAATATGACTGTTCTGTTCCCGTATATTGTACATATTATGTTACTAAATAATACCCTCAGAAAAAAGGAGCCGAGAGTTTCTGAAAATGAGCAGAATGAACCTAAGAACTGTGACAGAGCTGATCACAGGACACTGTCATATGAATAAACACATAGGGTATACAATAGGCCTACTCTGATCGCTCTAACACCGAGTTAATAGTGACCAGAAGAAGGGACGTGTAAGTGTCCCGAAATATTGTCAGAAAAAATAAAAAAGAAGATACCTCTGGAAGAAATGCCGGGAAAAACCAACAATTCAATATCCCAGAGAAATTTAAGAAACGCACTAACACCTTCAGCCTCTGCTAAGAAAAAAAAATGTCACTTGTTGATATGCTAAGTTCATAACGCCACAAACAAATAAATAAAAAAAATAATAATAATAAAAAAGCTATCTAAATGTACACATTTTTATTCTTATAGTTTAAGGGAAATAAATGATATTATTATCAATTCTTTAACACTTTTCTAAAGTAAGAAAATATTGCTGGATGGATATTCAAACCAGAAATATATTTTGATGAAATATTTACAGTGTTTTGTTATTAGGACGGACCTGAGATGGAACAACCGTTACACGGAACTTGTGGGATGGAACATGTTGGTAGACATGTTCAAGCGTTCTCAAAACTTCACAAGTGGATCTTCCTACAAATCCCTTCTGAGAGAAATTTATTTTTACATTTACATGTAGTTGTCAGAACGAACATCTCTTGGGTAAAAATTTAAATTAATTCACATTAGGGATAAAAAATCATCAGTGAATGTACCTCCCTAACATTCTCCGTCTGAACCAAATTTGATTTGGCTGAAAATCAATACATGTTGATTGGATCTCAACTACATACTCTCATGACACTAAAATTAAAACTGTCGTTGTAATGAATGTATCGAGAGGAAATTTTACATGTAGACTCAAAACCTCATAAGGATTCCATTAATTTTCATGAAATTCGACAGAAAGAAAGAAATGAGAGATCAGAGAGGGGGGCTTTACTCAAAACTCTGTCGATGTAATAAATATCGACACGAAAATAATAATGAGAATTTAGAAGTCTCTGTATAAGCCAACAATTGATTCTTAATCAAAATAAGTCGATTGGTTTTAGAAGTAGAGCAAAAATGTAATTGATTAATTCGTACTGTGTATGTACATTAATGGTGATTCATACCTTGTCCTATACTTCGTATCCTCGGGTAAATAAAAACTAGTATCATCCGGAGTTGTTTATAATATGTTTACTATTTAGCATATACTAAATTATATACAGCTATAAGCTAATCTATTTAATATAATAATATTTTTGTATTATAGTAAAAGAGTAACTAATCCGAGGTTAATGTGTTAATGAAAAGTAATAGCATCACTTTGACAATTCACGTCATCAGCATACATAACAGAAGACCAAAATGTAACCAGATCAGAGTGGTTTTCTCTCAGTTCGTTGGATGCTTCTCAAATATAAATGTACAACATAGTTATCGCTACGCCATGACATCTAATATACAGTAAACAATGGTTCGATGTGTATTACAGTTTAATGTATTTAATGAACTACTCTGTATGTATGTATGTACAAATAGCATTTTACCGTTAACATGGCTATATGGCTTGTATACACTATTTGGGGTTCTGTTCAGACATTCCTGTGGGATATGTTTCTGTGGGATATTTAATGTTCTATATTCTTGGCAATTCTTGAAGTTAGTTGACAGTGAAACCAAGTCTTAGGGGGCCATGGTGGCCTTGCGGGCTAGAGCGTAGGGCTTTGGTCGCATGGTCTCACCATGGTTTGCGGGTTCGAATCCCGTCCGGGAGTGAGTTTTATTTCGTAGATAGAACTCCCTCCCGGGGCCATGGATGTCTTAAATAATTATACATAACACATTGACATGGCTAATATGCACCGTTCATAAAGCCAAAAGAAAAAAAAAAAAAAAAAAAAAAAAAAAAAAAAAAAAAAAACCAAGTCTTGCTTTACTTTATATCAGAAAAATAATAATTGTTGTTCTTTCAGGGTTTTGAAATTACATATGAAATATTGTGTCGATACATTCATTACATCGGCAGTTATTAGAGTTTTTGAGTTGAATCTCCCCTTCCCTTTGGTCGATTTAGCTGAAAATCAACAGAGTGAATTCTGAATTCACATATAAATTTCACGTCGTTAAATTCATTCGATTATCGTGTTCACAGATAGACGGATTTTTTTTTTTTTTTCGTATTAAAAATTTGGACGTCGGAAAACATGAAATCCCGTTGACAACTCCACATCAAATTTTTGACCGATTACATAACTTCCTCTATACTTTGGCTATTAGTTTTTATGAGTCATGCCCGGGGTTTAACTACGAAGTCATATCGCCTACTACCAGAGCGCTCTTTCGTCACTCTGGTGGACATGAGCCCGACTCTACTATGGGAGTCTTTGCCTACCCTAAATTTTTATTCACCTAGGGCAAGGGGTCTTCAACGAGTACCTGACATCGCTTAACATCCGAAGGACGGCGAGCTTAAGTTTATTTTACCTCCCAGAAAAAGGGTATATATTATAATATTATTATACATTTCCATTCAGGGAAAAAAATAAACAATTTAATGCCGAGATTACTGAAGATTCCTTGAAAATTCCTCTTAAATAACATTATTCCAAAGTGAACAAAGGCACAATAAGCAATGTCAGTCACAGAAGACTTTTTTTTTCCATGGCGACTTTTATTAATTTTTAAATATTTGTTTTTCTATAGTCTACCGGAATTTTACCACACTCAAAATTATTTAATGAAATTAGGAGCATAGTAAAGAATGTATGAGTATGTTCGCTTAATAAGTATTATGCGAACTTATTGCAGCGTTTGAGTAATAAAATCAAGAAAAAACGGCCGCATTTGGCGAAAAAGAAAGTGTTGTTTCATCAAGACAATGCACCAGTTCACACATCCGTTATCGCGTCGGCCAAAATCAATGAGTTCGAATTGCTTTCTCACGCATCCTATTCGTCAGATCTAGCCCCCTCGGATTATTTTCTCTTTCCTAACTTGTAAAAGATTTTCCAACAATGTAGAGGTGGAATCTGCGGTTTATGGCTATTTTGAGGAACTCGTCGGTTCTCACTATAAACAGGGTATCGAAGCTATTGAGCATCGCTGGGGAAAGTGTATCGAACTAAAAGGAGACTATTTTGAGAAATAAAGATTTTTTTTTCTTAAGTTTTTTGTGTTTTCTTTGTTAGGTCGAGGATAGCCCTATGGGAAAGTTCCCTTTGAATTTGACTTCCTTATATATATTTTTTATTTATCGCTTTAACATAAAATATTAAATATGATGTGTATTTGAAAACCTACTTTATAGAACGGAACCGGGGAGCGAGATCATAAAATAAATCTATCAGATGTGTTGGATGTGTTAGGTCTCGGCAGATCTAAAGAAATGAATGATACCGTTCCGGCCCATTTCATAGTTCATATATCACACCTCCCGCTTCTTCCATACACTTTTTTTACTTTCTTACACCTATAGTATATTGTAATCGTGCGAAAATCCGAGATCGAGTTTTCAAAAGATTTTCACGTTTCAAGGTCGCCTGAATACGTTTTGACCATTTTCACGATGATGTCTATGCCTGTGTGTGTGTGTGATTGGAAAGTTGTGAGCTCTCTACCACAAAAACGATTAAAGCTAAGAACTTGAAATTTGGAATGAAGGGTTCGCATGTTTTAATTTAGTTCTGATTACATTTTGCCCGAAATCGAACGAAAAATAAGACCACTTTCCCCCGGGACCTAACTACATTTTACAAGATACAGCTTATGTTTATGAACTAATCAAAAATTGTTTCGAGTAATAGTTGTAGAGAATATTAAAATATATAATTTATATATATATATATTTTTTTTTTTACCTATTATTTTGTACATAATCATATGCTTTCATTGTATATGTTTTTATTATTATTTTATTTTTTTTAATGTACTTAATGTTTAATGTCATTCATCAAATTTACTTATAGTTTATACTGATTGTAAATATTCAAAATATAAATATATAAAAAAAAAGTCTTCCCTACAAGGGTGAAATTCACAGGGGAACTACAGGGCAATAAGTGGATGTCACTACAACCTCACTTCAATACACTTCAGTGAAATGTTCTGAACAAAATTCGATTTCATTGTTATTTTATTTGTATACAGTGTTCAAAGCAAAAACATTTTGAAAATACAAAAATATTTTTAATTTTAAAACAAGTTCTTTTCTTCAATGGAGAAGCCTCTACCTGCAATATTATGGAAAACAGAGATAATTTTCACTTACTTTCTGTATAATTATAGATTATACAGAATTCTAATTCTACAAGAAATTACGAGGAAAACTGTTAAAAAGTAGAACAAAAAACTAGAAAAAGAACAAAAAACTAGAACAAAAACCACATAAATAAGAAAATACATGAGGCTCTGATTCAACCTTCATTCCCGATTCATGGATGATTATTAGTGTGAAGATGGCTGACCAGTCTCTGTTCAGAGGAATGTGCGCTAGGGTGGAACGAAAATGGCCTTTTAAAATTTTTTTTAGTTATTAGTTTGGTAATAGTGGAGAAAAGTTGCCTTTTAACTTCAAAAAGAATAAAAAAAAATTTGGTTGCAATACTACAACATCTTGAGGTGCCGCAAAGAGCTTAAAGTTTGTAAAAAAATTGAAAAATTTTAAACTTTGATAAATTATTTTTTATGAATTTCTCGTACATATAATGTTACAAAAGATGGTTTTAAATACACAGTAATAGAATAAGCATTAGAATTGGAAAAAATTATTAATTATAAAATATAATTTTTAAAAAAAAAATATTTTGTAATGTCAAACTTTGTATTTCTTACTTCTTTTTTTTTTTTTTTTTTTTTTTTTTTTTTTTTTTTTTTTTTTTTTTTTTTTTTTTTTTTTTTTTTTTTTTTTTTTTTTTTTTTTTTTTTTTTTTTTTTTTTTTTTTTTTTTTTTTTTTTTTTTCGGGTGCTCCTGACCCCTTAGGGGGGTCGGTCACATCACCCTATGTTCTCCCGGCTTCTTACGCCGAGTGATCTCGGGATCTTATCGGGGGTTCTGTTCTGCCTGTGTCCCGGAGCCGGGGGCAGCCGCCGCACGCCTGTCGGTGGTCGGTGGGGCCCCCGGCACCGGGTTAGTAGGCTTTCTTGATTCTCCGCCAGGAGGAGACGAACCGACCAAAAGCCAGGTAGCCAGCCTCTGTCATCAGTCCCGGCAGGTCCAGTCCCAGGTACGATCCTGTCTGGCGAATCAGCGCCGCCCTGGGCACGTCGTATAGCGGGCATTCGAGAACTACGTGTTCCGCAGTCTCGACGCCGCCACACGAGCAGGCTGGGCTGTTCTTCTTCTTAAAGAAGAAGAGCTTGGCGCTGAAGTCGCCGTGACCTGATAGCATCTGTGACGTCCAATGGTCTGGTTGTACCCATGGAGAGTCAAGGCGCGTCTGGACGTCTGGGAAATAGGTGAAGGTTGTACGGCCATCTGTCGATTGCGCCCAACGCTGTTGCCATCTTTCTACGATCCATTCCTGGACAATGCCCCTCAGGCGATCTGGTCTCGCCCGTCCTTGCATCTCCCTTTCCAGGGCTTGACGCAAGGCCATGTCCGTGTCTGCCTCTATTGGTAAGCCGCGTCTACAGAAGTACGAGGCGACGGCCCCATCCAAGACAAGGTCTATGGGTGGGGCCCCCGCCAGCACCTGCAGCGCAGCCGTGGAGACTGTACGGTAGGCTTTGGTAATCCTGAGGAGGGCTGCTCTTTGAGCTTGAAGTAGCAACGTACGCCGTCGCTTGGTGGGGTGAACCCACCATCCGGCAGCGGCGTACCTTGCTACTGCCCCGAAAACCCCGGTGTAAATAGTTTTACACGCGGAGTAGCCGAGACCCCACGTCGCTCGGGCTAGGTAGCTCAGAGCGTTAAAGGTAGCTGTTGTCCTATCCTTGATGGCAACAGCGTGGGGCGTGACGTTGAATCCCGGCCCAATCCCCACACCCAGGTACGTGATCACGGCCGGAAATTCAACGCGTCGGTCGTGTACTGCAAGAACCAGGGGGTGGCGGGCGTCAGTTTTTCCTCTCATCAGCATAGCCGCTGTCTTGCTGGGAGAGAGGGTTAACTTGTTCAGGCGGCACCAAGTGTCAGTAGAGTCGATCGCGGCTTGGGCTCGGGCAGTCAGAGTGGCACGACTATCAGCGTGCACCGTGACCACTAGGTCGTCAACATAGGCTATTGCCCTGTGTCCACGAGTCTCGAGGTCACGAAGCAGTCCATCAAAGAGTATGTTCCAGAGTGTTGGTCCGAGGACCGAGCCCTGGGGACACCCTCTGGTGATGTTCACTGTAGTGCTGGTGAATTGCTGTCTCACCGTCGCAGAGCGCTCGCTGAGGAAGCTGGAGATGAGCCCGAATAGGTTCCTAGGTATTCCCACAGACCGTAGTCGCAAGAGAATGGCAGGCCACCAGGCGCAGTCGAAGGCCGCGGCTACATCGAAGAAGATGCAGAGAGAGTATTTCCCTCTGACCTCCTCGACATCCGCCCTTAGCATTCTCAACGCATCCTCAGTGGATCTGCCCTTCATGCATCCGAATTGTCTGTGCGAAACAAAGGCCTGTACCCGGGCCCGAATTCCCGACAGGATCAGAGTCTCCAACACCTTGCCGGAGACTGGGAGTAGGCTGATCGGTCTGTAGCTACCCGCCAAGGAGAGGTCCCTGTCCCCAGGCTTGACAAACGTGCACACAAGTGCCTGTTTCCAAGCACTCGGGAAGTGGTATGTCCTTAGGCAGGAGTTGACCAGATGAAGGAGATCCGCCTTTATGGCCGGGAATGCCTTCTTGATCATGGCGGCATCTATGAGATCTATCCCAGGGGCGCCGCCATTCCTCTGCCTCCCTACCGCCAAGCTTAGATCTAATTCATCCCAGTCCGGGGCGTCCTCTGTATCCGGCAAGGCACGGGCAGTCTCTCTTATAATTACCTGGGCGGGGGTATCCTCCATCGGGTCGTCCGCCGGAAAGGCCACCCCCAAGTACATCCTTCCTGCCTCCTCCAGGGACAAGGCGTAAACGTCCCCGTCCCTGATGGAGGCCACCGGGGCGACCGGCCTCAGCCTCCCGGTGGCGACTCGGTAAGGGATCCCCCACGGGTTTCTGACACTCTCCTCCTCTATGAAGTTCCTCCAACTTACCTTCTTCGCAGTGGCGATGCTTCGGTTGTAGGCATTATTCAGTTGTCGGTACTCTTCCCGTCTTAACATCTTCAGAAGCGGGTTCCCGCACCGTTGGTACCTACGCCTGGCGCGGTATACAACCTTCTTAGCGAGGGTAAGCTCCTCACTCCACCAGGGAACCTTTTTGAGCCTGTTTACCTTCCTGGGGATGGTTTCGTCGGCAGCTCGGAGTAATATGCTACCGAGCTGTGCAACTCCCTCCTCGATCTGGTCAACAGGGTCAAAGCTCCCGAGGCCTTCCCAATCCTCGTCGCAGGAGTAGGTAGCAACGGCGGTCACAAAGGCGTCCGAGATGGCCTTGCGTGTGGCAAAGCGCGGGTCTCTAGGCCTGACCGCTGGAAGACCCGGGTCAAAGAGCTGAACATCTATGACGCAATGGTCGCTAGATGTGACTTCTCTGACACGCCATCCTCCCACGGCCTGGCCTAGTCCGCCGGACACAAGTGTGACATCTATATGGGATTCTCCCATTGCACCACGAAATGTGGGCGGGGAGTCCGGGTCGTTGACAATGCGAAGATCATGGCGGGCTATCACATCCAGTAACCTTCCACCCCGGCGATCGGTGCGAGCCGATCCCCAGGCGACTGACCAGGAGTTAACATCCGCCAAGATGATCACGTTGCCCCCCTCGAGTTCATCAAGTATATGATCCAAGTGGCCTAATTGTCGTTCTATGTCCTCAGAAGGCGGAAAGTACCCGCTGATGACATAGCAGCTCACGTTTGCATGCCTGACACAGGCCACCACCATATGGCTGGTGGACAGATGGTGGAGTGCCATCACGTCCACCTGGGGGTCAGTCACAACCAGTGCGGCCATAGGCCGCTGGTTGTCCCTTGCCCCCACCATGATCCTGTGGCCGGTGCCTAGGCCAGCCACGGAGCCTCTAACGCAATACGGCTCCTGGAGAGCAAGAATCTGGATGTTCTCCTGGGATACCATGTGCCGTACTTCCGCAGCCACGACTCTGCGCCTATTCATGTTGTGTTGCCACACATGAAGACCGTCCCGCTGCCTACCGGCCATAGTCCGTGCGAGCGACTAGGGCCTCTATCGCCCGGATATATGTCGGGCAAGTATCACTGTTTGCACTGTGATTTGCGGCGGACTTTCCTGTGCTGCAATTGCAACATTTCGGCGGCTTAGTTTTTCTGTTCGGGCACGCGGTGTCGCTGTGGTTCTCCACTGAACACCACGCGCACCTCTCCTTCGCCTTGCAGTATTTGGCGATGTGACCGAAGCCTTGGCACTTATTGCACCGTGTGACATCCAAACAGTCCCTGACTCTACATGGATACCACTTACCTAGTGTGATGGTCCCTGCAGAGACGAGCTCTCTCCGCACGTCAGACGGGGCTTCTGCTACCCAGTTTGTGGTCGGGCTGCCCTTTGGGGGGCCTTTCCTATAAACTGGGGTGACCCCCTTGTACAGTGGGTTCACAGTTTGGAGCCTCCTAGAGAGGTCCTCCCCCGACCAGCTGGCAGGGACGTCGAAAAGGACGACCCTGGGTCTTCTTCTGTTGAGTGCCTCGGCCCGCAGGCCCGCTGCCTGAAGAGCCGGAGCGCCCAACAGGGACTCCAGCTCGGCCGGGGTGGACACCTGTAGGAGAAGCCCCCCTCTCCTGGCGGGTTTGGCAGAAGTCACCGTGATCCCGAGGTCATTCGGGTCCACCTGCTCCAGGGCCGCCTCCAACCTCCTGCCGTCATTCTCCTGCTGAAAGTTGACGACAGCCCTGTAGCTGGCGGCTGGGCGGACCCTTCCCTCGGCTGTCAGCTCCTTCATCAGCCGGCTGACGACGTCCGCTTTCGTCCTCTGGGGGGGCGCCGTCCTGGGTAGGGGCTGCGGGGCTGCAGGTGGAGTTGCTGGAGTCGACCTCTTCTGCCGCTTCCTCTTCGTCACAGTGGTCCAGGCCGTTGCCATCGGATACTCGGCGTCGGTGAGGGGTGGAGGGGGCGAGAGAGGGAGGGGGACTCCGTCCATCTTCATCCTTCGGCTGCCCACGGAGGGGGTGTTGGGGGCCTTGGAGGGGTGGGCCACGGTCCTCGGCCCGCCCGCTCCTGTACTAGGTGTAGGGGGGGGAGGGGCGGTAGCTTCCGCTCTCGAAACTGTGTCTGAGGCGGATGTGTTGGAGGCTTGTGGAGAAGAGCGTCCATCTGGGCCTCGCGGTGTCTGCGACGCTCTGGGCCAATTAGCTTCACCCAATTTCTTGACCATGGCATCCGCTATGTCATCGGGACTCAGCTTCTTTATGATGGCATGGGCGGTGGACTCTCTGGCTTCGGCAACGGCACATCTGCCTGTTACCTCGGCCAACAATTCTTGAAGTCGCCGCACTGCGTTGGTAATAGTTGCTTGAGCGGCCTTGGCCACCTTGGCCTGTAGAAGCGCCGAAACAACTATTTGGTGCAAGTTGTGAGCCTCCGCTGTGGGCGTGGAGGGAGGGTCGTCTGAATCGGTTCCGGGTGAAAGCCTCGCCCGTTTCTTGCCTGATTTTATTGATTTCTGTTCTGTTTTGATCTCGGGAGTGCGGGCTGTGAGCAGCGGGTTGGACCTCGTTGAGCTCCCTCCCCCGTTGTTTCTTATCTCGGGGAGGCTGTGCCTTCTGTCCAACGAAAGGGGGACACTGGTTAATGTCGGGGTAAGGGTCTCAGGCTGGGCCACTCCAGGTACGAGAGAGGACGGCCCTGCGAGATCACGCAGGCGAGTCATTTTTATTCTTTATTTACATAACTTGGTTGAACTAATCACAGTGATCACTTATAGAATATAATTTCAAGTTGATATAAAAAAAGATAACGTTTACTAATGCTAAATGAAAAGTTTTTTTTTTTTTTTTTTGAAAAAGGTTAGATTATTAATTTTTCTAATTGTGACACCACCAAGCTCCACAGCTGTTGCTTAACTCAAAAAATTTCTAAAGCTCGTATTTCTTACTTCTGTATCCTTAATGATTACAAATGTTACAGCTGCAAAATGTTTGTTTCTACTTCATTGCCACATTAAACTGGTCCTTGCGGCACCTCAAGACGTACTCCAATATTTTTCATATTTTTAATTTATCTTATCTACACTAAAAGGCAACTTTTCTGCGCTATTCCAAATTAAAAATCACATAATCGAGACACGCAAAAATCTTTGAAAAAGTTCCAAAAAAGTGTATTTTTATGAAACCTCAAGACGTACTCCAATATGTTTCATATTTTTTATTTATCTTATCTACACTAAAAGGCAACTTTTCCGCTCTATTCCAAATTAAAAATCAAAAGGTGATTTTTTCGTTCCACCCTAATGTGCGCCGATCGAGCGATCGTATTGTTGTCTCTCAACGTACTTTCCAACCTCATCTCGTTCTCCCACACTCTCTTACTGTTTGTTCTTACGTATAATATCAAAAATTTTGCTATATCAACAATACTGCAAATCCAACTGATTAGTACACTCCATGGGCTCACTCTAGACCATGAAATCTCGTCCGGAAGTGTTGGCAGGGCTTCGGACATACAAATGAAATTAAGAACAAACAACTGTCTCGACATCTTACCCATGTTTTTTTTGTTTATTTTATTTTTTAATTAACCCCCAGAGCATCCTCTATACTAGGTGCAGATGGGAAAATAAAAAGTGACGTCATCGCGGCAGCCGCACAGGATCGAGACAATTGGCTGCTGTTGGTGGAGGAGGCCAGGACCCGTTACCGGTTTATTGATTAATTGATAGAAGTTACGTACTCGGTCAAAAATTCAATATCGAGTTTTCACCGAAATTTCAACTTTTTTCGACTCCCTAATTTCAAAAATGAAAATAAAAAACTCGACATTTTATATGTGTATTCAGTCCTGATAGTGAAATAGACAATATTGAAAAAAAAAAAAAGTTTTTCATTATTTTTTGATAGTAAGATGGAATGAGATATCTCATACGAATAAAAAAACGTTGTTTTCCCACTGTTTTATTTCCGAGCAGAAATGGCTTTCAGCTCAACTGAGACATCATCAGTGGCACATCGATGAGTTCATATAAAATGTAAACATGGATAAATAACAACATATAAAATAGGTATAAGCCCCTTTAGACTGCAAACTATACTTATAGTTATTTTATAACTATAGCCTCGGCTGGGTTTCGAACCCACGACCTTGAGCCCAGAAGGCAAGCACGCCTACCACTGAGCTACCGGCGCCCTCTAGTTATTTTATATTATTTTGTTATTTTATGCTGCTAGATGCTTCAAGGTTTTTTATTATTTCTTCATATTTATATATTATATGAACTCATGGATGTGCCACTGATGATGAAGTAGTTGCGTTGAAAGCAGGTTTTGATCGGATATAAAACAGTGAGAACGTCTTTTATTTCTATGAGAATTAAATAATTCTTGCTATTGGAAATACATTGCCGGTGACTCGCCCAATGTTTTTTGAAATTATAATATTGTGTTTGTTTTACCACCCACACTGCTTAGCAGATAGGTAACTGAATAGTAGCCATGCATACTGTGTCGTGTGTGCATCCGATAATCTGTCAAGATGGATATAAAAGTGTTATCTTTCAATTATTTTAAAAACATTTCCATGTTTATTAAACTGCAACAAGTACAAAGTATTAAATAATAAAAAAATAAAAAAATAGAAATGTTGACGGTGAATAAAACGGCTATGTACTTCCCCAGTACGAATTAATAAATTACGTTTTCGCTCTCCCTTCAAAGTCACGTTTATTTGAAGAGATTTTTAATTAGATCATAAATACATGATGAGTTTGTGAAATACACCCCGAAGTAGTGTTTGACATTTCTGCACAAGCCGAGAACAGTTAGTAAAACTTCCAAGTCAAACATGATTGTCCGTCATGGTAGTTCACGTTAAGCATTTCATCACACTAAACGAATATGAATCAATCCGAATCTAGGTGACTCTGACTCCATTAAATCTCTAAACCCTGTGAGCACACCCTCCTTCTTCGATGTTACATTCACCTTCTTCGATGTTACATTCTGGTGAGAATTTCGTTTTCTTCTAAACCCTGTGAGCACACCCTCCTTCGGGGTCCCCTTCTCTTCCCTCCTTCTTCGATGTTACATTCACCTATTCTTCGATGTGACATTTTGGTGAGAATTTCGTTTTCTTCTAAACCCTGTGAGCACACGCGCCTTCGGGGTCCCCTTCTCTTCCTATCTTCTTCGATGTGACATTTTGGTGAGAATTTCGTTTTCCTCAAAATCCTGTGAGCACGCCCTCCTTCGGGGTCCCCTTCTCTTCCCTCCTTCTTCGATGTTACATTCACCTTCTTCGATGTTACATTTTGGTGAGAATTTCGTTTTCCTCAAAATCCTGTGAGCGCAACCTCCTTCGGGGTCCCCTTCTCTTCCCTCCTTCTTCGATGTTACATTCACCTATTCTTCGATGTGACATTTTGGTGAGAATTTCGTTTTCTTCTAAACCCTGTGAGCACACGCGCCTTCGGGGTCCCCTTTTCTTCCTATCTTCTTCGATGTGACATTTTAGTGAGAATTTCGTTTTCCTCAAAATCCTGTGAGAACGCCCTCCTTCGGGGTCCCCTTCTCTTCTCTCCTTCTTCGATGTAACATTCACCTATTCTTCGATGTGACATTTTGGTGAGAATTTCGTTTTCCTCAAAATCCTGTGAGCACGCCCTCTTTCGGGGTCCCCTTCTCTTCCCTCCTTCTTCGATGTTACATTCACCTATTCTTCGATGTGACATTTTGGTGAGAATTTCGATTTCTTCTAAACCCTGTGAGCACACACGCCTTCGGGGTCCCCTTTTCTTCCTATCTTCTTCGATGTGACATTTTAGTGAGAATTTCGTTTTCCTCAAAATCCTGTGAGCACGCCCTCTTTCGGGGTCCCCTTCTCTTCCCTCCTTCTTCGATGTTACATTCACCTATTCTTCGATGTGACATTTTGGTGAGAATTTCGATTTCTTCTAAACCCTGTGAGCACGCCCTCCTTCGGGGTCCCCTTCTCTTCTCTCCTTCTTCGATGTTACATTCACCTATTCCTCGATGTGACATTTTGGTGAGAATTTCGTTTTCCTCAAAATCCTGTGAGCACGCCCTCCTTCGGGGTTCCCTTCTCTTCCCTCCTTCTTCGATGTTACTTTCACCTATTCTTCGATGTGGCATTTTGGTGAGAATTTCGTTTTCTTCTAAACCCTGTGAGCACACCCTCCTTCGGGGTCCCCTTCTCTTCCTATCTTCTTCGATGTGACATTTTGGTGAAAATTTCGTTTTCCTCAAAATCCTGTGAGAACGCCCTCCTTCGGGGTCCTCTTCTCTTCTCTCCTTCTTCGATTTAACATTCACCTATTCTTCGATGTGACATTTTGGTGAGAATTTCGTTTTCCTCAAAATCCTGTGAGCACGCCCTCCTTCGGGGTCTCCTTCTCTGCCCTCCTTCTTCGATGTTACATTCACCTATTCTTCGATGTTACATTTTGGTGAGAATTTCGTTTTCCTCTAAATCCTGTGAGCACACCCGCCTTCGGGGTCCCCTTCTCTTCCCTCCTTCTTCAAGGTGAAAATTTCGTTTTCCTCTAAACCCTGTAAGCACACCCTTCCTCGGGATTCCCTTCTCTCTCCCCTTAAGAATTTTGTTTCCCTTCAACCCATGTGAGGACACTCTCCTTTGATTTCAGGTCTCACCAAATCCTGCAGTATTACAAACAGTTCCTCCTAGAAAAAAATTGAAGAATTTCTTCTTTCGTTCTGAAGGTCAATATACCCAAGAAGAAAATAGCAAAATCCGACATTTTTCGATTCACTTTATGAATCCATAACCTGCACATTTTTTGTTTTCGCCGTTGCCTTTTACAAAACATTATTGTGTCAATTACTTGCTGGAAGCTCAAAACGACTGAAAAGCAACTGAGAAAATGTAGGAAAAAAGAGAGGAGATTTGATTGGGATTGACTTGGTTTGATTCAGGTGGTGTGAAGGCATGGAGACCACGAATCAGATTCATCTTGATTCGGATTGATTTAGATTCGTTTAGTGTGAAGAGGCCCTAAGGCTACTTGTTAAGTCCCTGGCGAGCGCGGGTTTTGTACGGGTTGAGTGGTCGAAAGTCCATGATAAAGGGCACCATGGATCAGCTGATGCCAGTTCCTATCTCTGATCGGCTCCTCCTTCCTCTGAAGCTCTGGAGTTAAGGGGCAACTAGTTGCAATCTTCCGATACGATCGGTCCAACTAGTGGACCCTCCCCGGCTAGGGGTTCCAGATAATCAAAATAAATGCTGGAAGCAAGTCTACAAGAACAGTGCAAGAAGACTACTATTTCCAGATGAAGCCTGGGGAATCAGCTAAACTTCCCGGGTTTTGTGCGGCCGGTTCTGCTGGACAGTTCACACAACCATTCGATATCAATTGGTCTCAATTTCCATCTAGTTTCGAACAAAATATAATCATTTCTAAGTTAGCACAAGGTTCCAATCACATACTGACATTATTACGAAAATGGTCAAAACATGTTTGGGAGAGCTTGAAAAGTAGAATCCAGTCGTTGGCAGCTCGGATTTTTGCACGATTATAAAACTTTCTTATGCTAAAAGTATAAAAAAAAATGAAAGAAACTAAACTATAAAAAGAAAACAAAGTTCTGTATCAAATTGGGGCAATATAATTTTATCGTGGAGTTCTGGATATGATTCCCTCAGAAATTCATAAAACTCTCAGTCCGGAGGCCGGGTCGAAGGGTGCGGGGTATTAAAATATGAAATCTACCCGGCTCCCTTCGAAGTTCTGTTAGGATTTGCGACCTCACGATGTACGAGAACTTTTTTAATCCATTAATTCTACTTCACTTCCTCCTTCATCCTAGAATTGAATACCCGGTGTCGAGTAACATCCACTCTGAGTAAACATTTCAAGTATACATATTACTTCCCCGGTTATACAAAATATAGGGGAAGTTATGTAATCGGTCGAAAATTCGATGCGGATATTTCAACGGAATTTTATGTTTTCCGACCCCTAGATTCCAAATATGAAGAAAAAATCGACACGAAATATTATATGTGAATCCAGATCCCTCTTGAAGACGTCACCCATTCATAGCCAAATCAACCAAAGGGAAGGGAGAGATATGGGCCGGACACAGATTTTTTTTTAAAGCAAAAAGTGGGAAGCTGTACATTTTTCCCACCGCCGCACAGTGTGAAATTTATGAGTTTTGATTTTCAAAATTCGAGCCCCGGCTCAAATTTTGATCAATTTGGATGAAACTAGGTGCAAAATATTTGTGAAAACTGGCTTTTTATCAGGTAACTTCTGGTTTCACAATCAAGGTATTTTAATTTTTTTTGTCCAAGTTTTTGTTAACGGGTTTTTACAACTAAAATGAATGTTTTTTGGGTCGCTGATTACGAATTCAATATTTATTTTAGCCAAAAGTGGTCCTAATGTTGTCATTTTGACGTAAAGTGGTCCAAATTTAATATATTGGCTATTTTTGCCACTGGCATATAATACCTTGATTGTGAAACCCGCAGTTACCTGATAAAAAGCCAGTTTTCACAAATATTTTGCACCTAGTTTCATCCAAATTGATCAAAAATTGAGCGGGGGCTCGAATTTTGAAAATCAAAATTCATAAATTTCACACTGTGCGCCGTTTCCACTGCTGGAAGGACCCTGAGAACTCATCTTCTAGAATGCTGTTCAGCTCCTCCTTTTCTTTAATTTCGACAGTTGAGTGAAATCTCGGCCCTTTCAAGGGTCTCTTGAGTGTCGGAAATTGGAAAAAATCCGCAGAGGGCGGGTCTGGTGAGTATGGGAGCTGCGGGATGACGGCCTTGGCGTTTTTTGTGCAATAATCGCGAATGAGGAACGCAGAATGAACAGACGCATCCCCATTTCGCCATAGCTCAGGTCTCTTCCTCCTCACAGCCTTGCGCAAATGTATCAGGGTTTCAAGGTAACAAAAACGATTAATTGTTTCACCTCATAGGAAGAAACACTCTTCCAGTTGAAGAAAACAGTGAGCATGACCTTGACATTTGACTTCTGACCGGCCTTCTTTGAACCTCTTGTACCACTCATGACACCGCGATCAACTCAGACATTCATCCCCAAAAGCCTCTTGCAACATCTGAAAACTTTCTGTAAAAGTTTTACCCAACTTCACACAAAACTTGACACAAACGCGTTACTCTGTCTGGAGTACGTCTGTACTTCACAACAAAATAGGTTGTATGAGCTAATGCTGTCAATCGTACATTTCTCCGACGCTCCGTTGGCGCGCAATCCAGAAAGTCCTGGAACTTTTTGATCACTCCTGGTCTATTCATATATATTTACTCGAAACTCACAGAAATACGTGTAGACAAATGAATATTCGTGTATATCAATGTACGAACATTATATGCATAAAATAAACTATTACTTCTAAAGAATTTATTATTATTTTTTATGTAAATACTCGTATTTATGTTTATTGAACATAAATTTAATATTATTAATAGAGTCGACAGTATCTTTTCAATGTAGAAGGAAATCGAGGTTCTGTCTATGATATTGTTGTCTTTTAAAATGTATTCGATGTCTGTGACCAGTTTGTTGGTGGGAATGTCTTTAGATGATGTGTACGGGATAGCGAACTTGGGATCTAAGGCCAGAGTTTCAGCTATCTCTGTGGGTATGTTCTTGCCTTTAAGATTTTTTGGCCATAGGCGTTTGTTTCAGGCATATGTGGTGGTTGATATCATCATAAAGTTTAGCAATGGTCCATAATGCTATCTTCATTTCTATGTTCAGAATGGATTTCTGGAATTTTTCAATACTGTTGTTTAACAAATTAATGTACGGGTGAGACTTACCCATGCTGGGAAAAAGGCATCTGAAGTTTTTCTGAATGTGGGCCAGAAAAACACTGTTCTTTCTACATTTCAGTAGGAAGTTCCTCCTGGTGCGGGCTGCTCCTAGCTTCCTGTTGTCCGTCATCCACATTTTCATAGTATTGAATGTCTCATTTCCGAAATCCCTCCTAATTTGTTTGAAGAATCGTTGTGTCTGTAGTCTAGTTACTCGCCATGTTCATAATGATTAATAGAGTCGACAGTATTTTTTCAATGTGTCTTCTGACAGAACCTCGATTTCCTTCTACATCATAAATTCAATACTTCATTGAGGACGAACATCGAGAGGACGAGTGTTGGCTCAGATACGGCTGTGTAGAGAAAGCCTGGCAAGAGTGACGGTGGGAGGAGTGACCTACCTCTTCAACAGGGAAGACAGCTGTTGTGTCTGCAACGAAGACCGACCGGATGACATCATCCACTTCTTTATGGAGTGTCCAGCCTTCAGCCAATTAAGAAAAAAGTACCTGGTAGAAGCACTAAAGAGCCCGCAACCTCACAAGACCCTTTTCAACATTGCAAACAACCAAAACCTCAATAATATCATACTATACATAGAAAGGGCGCTAAAAATTAGAGGACATTATAGTATTTAAATAAAATAACATTTCTCTAGAAGTTTTTTCACTATTTTTTTTTTTTTTCATTTGTTAACTAAGATTCTATTACTTTGTATTTTATTATTATTATTATTTTCTATTTTCATTTATTTGTACTTTTTTTTACTGAATAATGTATATGCTACGGGTAAAGTTAGATTAACGGTTAAACCTAGGATTACCCGGGTAAACCTAGTAGTACCCGCTGCCGCTTGGTTGAAGTCCGAAATATAATTGAAATAGTTCACGTTTCGGGCTTTACCCGGGTAAAGTATTTTTTAAAGCTAGAACCTGTACTACTTCAAACATAGGAACGACGGGAGGGGCAGATATATCGTCACGCCGGCGGAACGCCGGCAAATACGCCCCCAAATTTTGTAATATTTCGATTTATGTTTGTTCTAGGAATTTATGTACCCAGATGAATGATTATCGCTGTTAGACAGCTTACAACAATGGAAATTGAGGTGTGGTCGAGCTAATTAATAAGTACCTGATCTTTATAGTGGAACATACGTCCACTAATGGCCTTGTCATTATTAGTATACCCAACTTTAACCAAGCGGCAGCGGGTACTACTAGGTTTACCCGGATAATCCTAGGTTTAACCGTTAATCTAACTTTACCCGTAACATATATATCAGGCCGGACCCTGAGCCTAAAAGGTGTATTTCCTAAAGGCTAATAAAGAATTGAATTGAATACTTCGTTAAACATTCACTTTTTGGTTTAGCACTGCTTTTAAGATCTGGATTATACCCCCGGGGGCACTTTTGACATCTTTATTTTTTATTACAATACTTTCTTATACTCTCTAGGATAAGAAAGTAAAAAATTGGAGAAAATTATAGTCTCAAATTGTAGAATAATAGCTTATGCCGTCTAGCGTTAGAAAAATGTAGAAATAGCCCCATGAAGAAAGAGTAATTTAGATGGTAAGAGTGGGCTTACTTTGGTTCAATTAGAGAAGAGCTGGATCTTGTCGAAGAGTCTTTAGGATGGTCTTAACTCGAAGAAACAGCAACTGTGATCCCTTCAAGGCAGCTAACCACAAAACAAACAATAATCCTAACCACAAAACAAACATAAGGAGTAGAACCATTTTCAGTTGGCCGATGGGCGTGGTTAGTCCAGTTCTACTTCTACCGCCATATGAACATTCTATGAAGAAACAGTGATTAATAATTCCAGAATTCCATTTTATTCGATTACCTGAGTGAAGAAACTTGTAGGAAGGAAAATAAAGTTTATCTCAACACACCTTATTCAAGAATGAAAAATTCTCAAAATTAATTTGGAAAAGTAAACACAACGTAGAGAGAAAGTAACATTAGGAAAAAAATCACAATTTTCGGACAAACTGAAGCTTGACTAAAGTGATTTCCTAGTCAAATAAAAATTTTCTCAGACTTCAAGAAAAATTCAAAAGATTTCTAAAAGTTTCATTAATTATATTAAGATTCCTCATTTTATTTCTTGCAGAACATTCTGACAAAATAAGTTTTTTATTTAAAAAATTAATTTCTTTTTCTTTTTTTTTTTCTTTTTATCCTACCTACTTCTAAGCCGAACTTTGTGAAACGTTTTTAAATTAAATCAAAACTTTATTCAGTTATTCATATTATTTTCCCATCTGTGCGAAGTATACAGAAAGTTATGTAATCGGTTGGAAAATCGATGTTGAGTTTATACTTGAACTCCATGTTTTCCTATCACCTGAAACACTAAGTGCGTACTACCTAGGCGACCACTATTGTTCGGCACATGGTACCTGGCTGATCATTGTAGCAGGTCAAATACTAGCTGTGGTCACCAGCACTGTTAACCACTCACCAACTTGGTTGTCAGCCTTTGCTAGGTGGGGTCTGCTGTTGCTACGCCGTTATTAGCTACAATGACCACCTCTGCTCGGCCTTAAATTTGTTTTTTCGTACCAAAACAATAAACATCATTGCCTTTTTCCGGGATTTTACTACACACGGGGTGTGTTGAAAAAGTAACTGGAACTTTGAAATTTGTTGTGTTGGTAAACATGTCTGAAAAGTATCTGTACATTTTTAGCCAAACCGGATGTTTAGTCTGCTGTCTAAGAGGTTACTTGTGTTTTGGAACGATCGGCGAGTATTTATTTGTTTACAAAATGGATCAGAGAATTTGCGTTAAATTTTGCTATAAGAATGGAATAAAGTGCAGTGAAGTTTTGAAAATGTGAAAATATTGCTTTTGGTGAGTCTGCTATGAGTAAAACTAGGGTTTACGAATGGTATCAAAGCTCGACAATGAATAATCGAAATGGTCGAAAGTGAAGGTCATGCTCACTGTGTTTTTCGATTTTAATGGCATAGTGCACCATGAATTCTTGCCACAAGGTCAAACGATCAATAAGGAGTACTACCTACAAGTGCAACGCCGTTTGCGTGAAGCAATCCAAAAAAAAAAAACGCCCGGATTTGTGATGATACAATTCACGGCTTTTGTACCTACTGCCAGACATGACTCCGTGTGACTTAGTTCTGTTCCCAACAATAAAGAGAACCTTAAAGAGCCGTCGTTTCACAAGCATAGATGAGATTAAAAGCGCATCACTGAGAGAGCTAAATGCTATCCCAAAGATCGAGTTCCAGAAGTGTTTCGGTGATTGGAAGAAGCGCTGGCATAAGTGTATAATATCTAATGGGGACTATTTTGAAGGGGAGAACATTGATGTAGACGAATAAATAACATTTGTTTCAAAAACCGAAAATTCCTGTAATTTTTTTAACACATGTATTTTCAATACATGTACTGAAATCTGTGGGTCTGGCCTGTTAATAAATAAACACATCTCGTATATCAATGGCGGATCTAGAAAACCACTCAGGGGGGGAGGGGGGGCAAGTTTTTTTTTTTTAAGGTACTGATTAAGATGAATTACATAAGAATTAGCGGATGATTATTATAAAAACAACAAAAACGGCAAAAAAGTTGATAAGTTAGTTTTATTCGTGGTTATATTTACATTCGTCATAATTACGGTTATAATTACGTTATTTTTATATATTTTATAACTTATATAATTACATAATGAAATTTAAGCTATATAAAAGAATATTTATCTCATCTACATAACATACGTAAAATACTACTATGAAATATTTTATTATGACGCCACGCGAATGTTTTGCTTAACTGTAGCGACAGTAGCTGTAGACTTATCCACCCACAACTAACTTCGTCCAACGTGAGTGGCAAAACGTTATCAAATTTAGTCAAAAATCCAACAGATGTCACCCGTTATGGCGTCAAAACTTAATTTAATTTAATTTTTTTTTTTTTTTTTTTTTTTTTTTTTTTTTTTTTTTTTTTTTTTTTTTTTTTACGATAAAACGAAATATTAAATTTTTATTTATTCATCTGTAATTTGACAAAAAATGATATCTTGGATCCACCACTGTCGTATATGCTTAATTCCATGTGAATAACTGAAAATTGCAATGTCATGAACATACTGTCGAAGAAATGCCTAGGATTCGCATGAGAGATGTTATGGGAAAAACAGGCAGCGCCGGATAATACTACTAGTATTAAATAAAATTGTTATAAATAAAGTAAATAAAGAAACTAAAGGCAATTAGAAAAAATTAATAATTATATTAAGTAAAATTTAAGGAAATCCTGCGGAGACATGGACTTGCTGGCGATATTATGAATGACTCTTCTGGCGTGCTTTGTTTCTTTTAATTAAAATTTTATCTTTTAATTTCTTTTACAATCTCATCTTCATAGTTTAATAAAAGCCTCATTGTTTATTGTAATGTCTTAACTTTTTTTTTTTTTAGCTTTATCCATCATTAAATTTTAAAAATGATTATATTCAGTTTTCCGCAGTTCTTTTTATCTGCTTGGTTAGTAACTTTAAATTACATGTTTTTAGAAATAAGTTGAAATTTTCAGAAGGTTTGTGACTCAGTAGATTATACCGACCACTTTTACTTTCATATACACTCTTAAGTATTGTATTCGTGCAAAAATTCGAGATTGTATCAAGCTCTTTGAATGTGTTTTGAACATGTTCGCGATGATGTGTGGGTTGTGCAGGGCGGTGCAACGAGTATTGGCCGTCCATGTGCAAATAACGATAACGCCCCCCTCCACAATATGTACTCGAATGTTTTTATGTTTTTCCCCTTTACATTCTCAATAAGTTAATGATTTTTATTTTCCGAATAAATACTTGAGCAAGGAAATTAATAGTATTTGTAACGACAACAAAATTGTATTATATACTAATGATAGGTAATACAATTTACATATATGTATATATACATAAAAAATTTACTTTGTATAATAAACTTTGATAATATAAAAAAACATAATAATAGATTTTTTTTAAGAACACAAGTTTTAGTTTAATAAAGTATTTTTTAAGGAACAAAAGTCAATTTTTTCTTGGATGATATTTTTAAAAGCGTTCAGCTGTCCTGCTGGTTACAAAACCAGGGTGCCAACTGCCGTAGGTACTTTTGATTATCCATATTTCCCTTTTTCCCATCCCTTCAAATGAATTTATCTTGCTTTTTCCCTTGGTTTCGGTTTCTTTTTGTTCTCTTGTCTGTATGGGAGATCCACGATTCCTCTCCGACCTCCACGATTCCTCTCCGACCTCAACGATTCCTCTATGTGCAGTTTTGATTGCGTTTAGCCCATGGCAGGTTTCCTCTCACCTATGATCTTGTTTACTTTCCGTCACCACCCCTTCCTCACCATTCACACATCCGTCTGGATATCATCCCTTGCTCAGTGTCCCAGTGTCAAGGTCAGTGTTCACATTATTATTTATCATTATTTATATAACAAAATTATTTAACCTGAATTGTCCTCATAGCTTAGAAACTAAGGAGAGGGGCAGATATATCGTCCAGCCGGCGGAACGCCTGCTATTACGCCCCAACAATTTATATTAAGTATGTGATCTGAACTTTATTATTTACTTATTCCCTACACAACTGAGACGAATCCTGCCATTCGGTTGAGAGCACTCAACTTCGTCCGAGAGGAATCGTGATGTGGGGATTAGACTGTTCCCCCCACTGCTCTTAATTGGAGAGGAATCCGGCGACGCCCGTCTGTATTTGGCTTTGCCAACATTGGCAAGCCTATCTATCATTTGATAGATTTAA
Source organism: Aradus depressus (assembly GCA_963662175.1). Lineage (NCBI taxonomy): Eukaryota > Metazoa > Arthropoda > Insecta > Hemiptera > Aradidae > Aradus > Aradus depressus. The sequence goes on from OY759222.1 coordinate 26,617,543, forward strand.
AATAAGGAAAAGAAAAATTCAGGGCGGCTCCCCCTATTATGGGCTTAAAGGCCTCACATGCCTTCGCTATAGAGTCTGCACGGCTCTGGTGTTGTAGAGAAAATTGCACACATTTTATTTGTAATATGGCCTGTGTTCGTTAGTTAGTTATCTACACTGGGAGACCTAGATTTTGTCTATCCAGGTTTTGTTGGCTGGGGTAGGCAGGGGTATTTGAAAAGTACCTTTCTTCACGAAAATTATAGATTAAAAATTGTATTATAAAATTATAGAATTTTTTTATACACAGTAATACCAGTAAAAATGATTTTAAGAAATGGAAGGGTGAGAGAGAGTGATCTGTAAGCGTGGTTAGTAAGTCCTGTAATGGCCACATCACATATATTTTTCTGTTTGGTGTACATGAGAATTGAACATATATTTACTGTTTTGTAATTTGAGAATTATTGCTACATCAAACCTGAGGTGAAAACATTCAGCATGCTGTCCTTCGGATGGTCCCGTGGCTTGTACAATGTCCAAGACCCCTCCTACCCAAGGTGAATAAAAATTTAGGATTGGCAAAATTTAGGACTTTCAAGGTAGAGTCGGGCTCACGTCTGTTAGTATGCAATATGACCTGGGTAGTTTGCGTGTCTGCAAACGATGCCGATAATTATTTCGAACATAAGTCCATTGTCCATTATCTTCAGGGTGAAACTATCTACAAAATGACTAGGTACCGGTGATTTTTGATTTACACTTTTTTGCCATCTGAGCACATAAAAAAAATTTTTCACAACAATATTAATGACTTGCCGCATTAGAAAAATTGATTCTTGATCGAATGCAATTTTCAGAATTACAAACGAAAAATCTGGGTAGTCAGGAAATGGATTATGCATTTTTCTGACTCTCGTCCCCTTTCGCCTTAAAGTCTGACTACATCCATGCGCCGTTCTGAAGTAAACTTAGCTAACAAAAATATATATGTATGTAATTTTTAATTCCCGAATGGTAAGGAGGGCGCCGGTAGCTCAGTGATACGCGTGCTTGCCTTCTGAGCTCAAGATCTTGGGTACGAAACCCGACCGAGGCTCTTAGTTTATTTTATCTGGGAGGTAAAATAAACTTAAGAACGCCGTCCTTCGAATGGGACGTTAAGCGATAGTCCCGATCCTGTACGATGTCAGGTACTCGTTAAGGACCCCCGGCCCTAGGTGAATAAAAATGTAGGTTAGGCAAAATTTAGAACTCCCACAGTAGAGTCGAGCTCATGTCCACCAGAGTGACGAAAGAGCGCTCTGGTAGTAGGCGATATGACCTCGTAGTTTAAGCCCGGGCATGACTCATAATAACTAACTAACCGAGTGATATAAACTAGAGGTGTTAAAAGAGAAGAAAAAAAGAAGTGAAATCCATGATATTTCCAGAATTGAAGGATATAAGATTAGGGAGGGAGTCCATATTTATCCTTAATAGATTTTCTTACATACGAAAATTGGATTTTTTCTTTGGATTTACACTGAGAGGAAGTAAATTGAAACGGGGTGGTTCAGCAGTGAACTTGCCACTTTACCTAGTGACCTAGTTGTCGGGAAAACGATAAACCGTTACCAGGAAAATTCGAAACGGGGAATCCTCATAAATAATGTTGATCCCCAGAGCTATCTAACAAATCTCGTATACATACTTGTTTGTGCCAACTTTTTTCAAAGTTAGTTTCACAATTTGGTTTTGAATTATATAAACTGTTGAATTATATAAACTGTTGAATTATATAAACTGTTGAATTATATAAACTGTTGAATTAATAAACTGTTGAATTATATAAACTGTTGAATTATATTTTTAAAAAAAGTCGTCAGTGAATCACCGGCATTGTACTTCCCCAGAAAGAACTAATCAATTACGGTCACAGAAATATTTTATTCCAATTATGGGATCAACATTGAATTTTGTTGAAATCTCCGCATCAAATTGTTGACTGATTACATAACTGCCTCTATACTTCGTAAAGCTGGAGAAGTAGAAATGCTTTCTTTTTGTGGTGAACTCGAAAACTCCCGATAGAATGAATGTATCGTCATGAAATTATATGTGTGTGTCCAGAATGTAACGATGACATCAATTGATTTTCAGTCAAATCCGCCGAACTGAAAGAGGGTATTTGTGCTTATCAAGTTTCATTTTATGTAACCGCTAGTTCAGAATTATATAGACGACGTAAAATTGTTAGTATTCTAGGTGATCTTCACGCGAATCTTAGCTGTATTCTTCTCAAAACTGTTATTTTTGAATGCTTAACTTCAGTTTCAAATATCTTAATGAAGATAAAGAAGAAGATGTTGTCTTCCTTTTAGACATTTTTTGTTGTTAGTTATTGTGATTCATGCCCGGGCATTATCTACGAGGTCATATTGCTCTTTCATCACTCTAGTGGACATGAGACCGACTCTACTTCGGGAGTTCTAAATTTTGCCTACCAATTTCTAAATTCTGACGGACTCTCTAAGGACAACACCTATTGATTTTCAGTCATTTTTGCCAAAGGGAAGGGGGGATTAGGGGATAGTTCTACAATTTGGTTTTTAATTATATAAACCACAAAAAACGTACTTCAAAAATGGTATATATTTTTCATGTACAATATAAGTTACATTTTTTTCCTAGTGGTAGGCGGATGTAGTGGACTTACTTGTTAAATAAGTAATACAGATGTATCAATCGTAAACCAAATTAGACTAGAATTTACGAGCTTTTACAGTTCATGTCAATCATTAATAACAAACAAGTTAAAAACAACACATGTAATCGCACATTTACATTTTATGTAATTGCACTGTGTTGTTTTCAACTTGTTTGTTATTAATGATTCACATGACCTGTAAAAGCTCGTAAGTTCAGGTCTATGTTGGTTTATGTATCTTCAGATTCACCACTTGAAGATAACAAATTGCCGAAACTAATTGAGCTAAAAATAAAATATAAGTTGGATTGATACAGTTAGTTATTACGACTCATGCCCGGGCTTTAACTACGCGATCGTATCACCTACTACCAGAGCGCTCTTTCATCACTCTGGTGGACATGAGCCCGACTCTACTGTGAGAGTGCCTACCCTAAATTTTTTTTTCACTTAGGGTAGGGGGGCTTTAACGAGTACCTGACATAGTACAGGCTTGGGACCATAGCTTAACGTCCCATCCGAATGACGGCGTGCTTAAGTTTATTTCATTATCTCCTTAATAAAATAAACTATGGGCCTCGGCTGGGTTTCGAACCCACAATCTTAAGCTCAGAAGGCAAGCACGCATACCACTGAGCTACCGGCGCCCTTGATTGATACACTGTATTACTTATTATTACAGTGAGTAATAATTCTTTACTATAAACTTCCGCAGTCAAATGAAGTATAAGAAAATTTATCTAATAGTCAGAAATTTGATTTTGAGTTTTGAACTGAATTTCTTGTTTTTCGACAAAAAATAAGTCTTGGTGAATCACCGACTATGTACTTCACCAGTAAGAGTTAAGCCGTGAACATTTTCAGTGGTTAGTTGCGCGGTTTTCAATTAAAACGACTTTCCTAGTTCAAGATACATCATCAAAACATAGAAACTTTTTTCGTATAGTTTTCCGACTTAGGCAGCAAAATGTTTCTAAATAAGAGAAGAAATATTACAAGTCAAGTGAGCTCAATGTCCACATATTTCATCATTTCTTGTACATAATAATAATAATAATAATAATAATAATAATAATAATAATAATAATAATAATATAATAATAATATTTACTTTCTTTCAAATAAAACTTAGTAATAGGATACGACATAAGAAAGTATATATACACATATATTAAGATAGCTTTTAAATTAGATATATAAACACATATTAACTCTTAGAATCTAAAACTCATGTGATAGTGATAATTCATAACAATACTATGAAGAAAAACAAAAAAGGGAGCCATGGTGGCCATGCAGGCTAGAGCGTAGGGCTTTGGTCGTATGGTCTCACTTTGGTTTGCGGGTTCGAATCCCGTCCGGAAGTGAGTTTTATTTCGTAGATAGAACTCCCTCCCGGGGCCATGGATGTCGTAAATAATTAGATAACACACTGACATGGCTAATATCCATGGAACATAAAGCCAAAATAAAAATAAATAAAGTAAGAAAAAAAAATATGAGTACCTACATAAATACTAAAACATAGAGTAGAACATACATAAATATTTTTTTATAACTCTTACATATTTTTTACGACAACAACAACTATTTAATACTCAGTTATTTCTTTTCTTTCTAGAAAACATTTTCAAAATGGCCACATTATCTCTTCTATCGGTGTGAAGAAGTTTGGTTACTCCCTCAGGGTACCCACTCACTGACTCATGGACAATTCTACTTTAAAATTAATATACGGATTGAGCTAACTATAGTTGAAATGAGGCCAAGTTTAACTGAGCCTGGAGTGAGGTGGTTCATTAAGGAGGATGTTTCAGAACAGCGCTAACGAGACACCGCCCCAGGGGAGAGACTTGGTCCAACTTCGTCATCTTTGTTCACACCGGTTGTCTCACAAAATGGACTTTAAAGTTTCCCGATTCAAAGGGTTTCAAAACGTCAATCACTTCACAATAGAGGAGGCTGTGGAATGGGAGGAAGCAATTGAAGAAGGCAAACAGGCTACGTGTTTTACAGTTATATATAAAAGAAAAAAAGTGTCATAGGATTTTTCTTACAAGAAAAAGAAGAAAAAGTTTAAAAAATATGTAAATGTGGAGGCGCCAGGCAATAGGGTGACCATTATAATGTGTTCAAAATGATAATACACCATGTCTAGTCGATGTTGGGACCTTGCCCAGGGAGAACGCTCAAACGCGCTCTGAGTTATTATATTATTAAATATATATATTTATTTATATCATTATTATTATTTGAATTAATAATAATTAATTTTATCAAACTCCCTCAGATGATGCAACCTTGAAAGCCGGCTAGCGCAAAATAATAAAATATCTTAACGACAGACTACGTATTTATTTAGCATTACATTACTCCTGGCCCATAATAAGAATGATATCTCAAACATTTTCTATTATTTGATCAGCGCTCTGAAACTTAGAGCATTCATTGTTAACGAATAATGTATTTCAACTTACATATTATATTGATATTCAATATCTACATCCCCACTCCATATTTACTGTCTATGTTACATTATTATTATTAATTTGTAATTACTTATTTTATTTATACTTACTTAGTGTAGCTCTACAACTCGCTGACGAGTCTTGGCTTCCTTCAACATCAATCGCCATGTGTCCCTGTTTTGTGCTGCTGTCATCCAGTTACAATGCTCCTGGCGTCTTTTACCATGCAGTCAGACCACCGCAGCCTCGGTCTTCCCACTCTTCGACGTCCATATAAGGGCTAAAGTTTCTTCGGGATCATATCCTCATGCATTCTGGCGACATGGCCGGCCCATCTAAGTCTGCCCAGTTTTACCACAGTAACAATGTCTGGCTCGTTGTACAGCTTGTACACCTCCTGATTGCTTCTGCGCCTCCATTCTTCTCCGTCGCAAACGGGGCCAAAAACTCGACGGAGGACTTTTCTTTCAAATATCTGGAGGTTCCGGTCCTCGGTTTTAGTTGTGATCCATGTTTCCGAGCCATAGGTTAGTACAGGGCGTATTAGCGTTTTGTACAGGACCGTCTTTGTGCGCTGAGACACAAGGTTGTTCGCCAGTTGTTATTTTATTTATACTTTTTTATTTATTTATGTTATTTATTTAGGGGCCTAAAAAAGTATAAAGGTTCCTTTATAATGTCATTATTGTTCAGCTGATCAATCTATAATTTTGGAAATGTTAATGTTAATATTGTAAAAGTAATTGTCACTGACTCAATTGTAAGGGTGATCCCTTTAAACAATAAAAAGTATTATTATTATTATTATTTATTTAGTAATTTGTTAAACAAAGTTTTTTATTTATATGATTTCTTTATATTTTAAAGTTTAGAGCATTTTGACAGAAGTCGGATTGTGGATTGGAAAAAGCGGTGCATTAGAGAATGGTCACCAGTTTTAGATTAGGATCATATCTTCAAATCCGTTTATAAAAGTTAATACGGGGAATTGATAAGAAGAGCCGTCTAACTGTGACCAACATCAAGTTCAGGGTTTAGTAAAATTGGAATCAGGGATTGACCTTTTCAGCTTAGGTAGATTCGTCCCAGATAGTATCTGTTTTGTTGGTAGGCCTTCACCCTTCTGACTCCTGATTCAAAAAAGCCCCAACCTATTAAAAGCCTCAAATTGGGTTGCCCCTTCCCCTCCAATCCACAGTTAGCCACCTAAGTGGATTCTATCATCTCCCCTTGGCTCCCGGATATTGGACCACTCCTCGTGGCATTACTCCAGGGCACCATCATCATCACCCTCAGATAAACCCAACGAATTTGGGTCAACAAATAAATATATATACAATTGATTTAGAAAATGTATACAAAATAATTCACCGTCAAGGTTGCAGAATCGGTCATTGGGAAATAACAGCTTTGAAGAATAAGCTAAAAGAATCGGAGAGTAATGGAAGAGGTAAAATTGTAATGGTTTTTATCTTGGACAGACAGGAAGCAGAAGAGTAGAGTGGGAGATGATGTCGAAGGGTTGAAAGTCCACCTCGTCCTCCGGTGCTTTGTTTCCTGCTTTATTCTTGATTATTCTCAAATCTCGAGCGAGCTCTAGCACTAGTTGGACCGATCGTATCGATAGATTCCAACTAGTCTTCCCAGAAATGCTGAGGGAGTAGATGCCAATCAGGGGTAGGAACAGGCATCACGTATTCCCAACATTTCAATAGTCCTAGATGAAACCCGCGATCGCTAGGGGCCTAAAAAGGTTTGAGGACAGTGGTCTGATGGTAGTGCCACCTATTAGCCTTAAGGTGAACTACCATCACTGATAATAAAGTTTGGCTGGGGAAGTTTTGTCAAAATGTCACGGGACGAGAGACAGGAAAGATCTGAATTATTCTAACGCATTCAGTAAAGATGAAATTGGAAACGATGAAAGAAGAGTTTCCTCTTCTACATCTTAGAGAGGGATTAGACTGTCTGCTCCCACGCACTCCGTGTTGCCAGTTGTGAAGAAGATGGAGAATAGCATCGGTAAATATGGAGGCTACGACATTTTAATAAAATCTATGAGATTTGCCTACGTTTGTGGATCGTTCGCGAAGTCATACTCTCGTTGTAAGCTTCTTTCAATGGCAATCGATCTCTTGTTAATATTGAAAATGTCATTACATTTTGTCAGAAAGACCACTCCCTTTGGCCGATAAAGATCCTATAAATTAATACATATTCATTTTATTTATTATATATTTATTAACAGGAGGATCTCACATATTATAGACAGAGTTGGTCCTTGAAGACAGGAAACAGTTTACATTACAATAAAAGTATACTACAATTATGTATAATAAGAATGTAAAAATGGGAGTCTTTTTTCAGTAAAAGATAAAAAATATGTAACATTACAGGATTTTGTAATACCAACCACTTTTGTACATATCACTCTCCCACCTCCTCTGCCCTCTCAAATTCATTTCATGCGACCATTACTGCGGTTTCATTGAACATCATCATTCTGAGAGGAAATTCATTTTTTTAAATTCCTTTTTAATAAGAAACTACCAATAATGGAGATATTTTAAAATTCGTTCCTATGCAAAACAATTTGAATATTACTTGGAAATATTTCCAATGAAAATTTAATGTATATTATTTTGGGCGCTTTAACATTTTTTTTTTTTTTATTGTTTAAAGGGATCACCCCTATACAATTGAGTCAGTGACCATTACTTTTACAATATTAACATAATAATGACACATATAAAGCAATAATGACATATATAAAGGAACCTTTAACAAACTAAATAAATAACATAAATAAATAAAAAAGTATAAATAAAATTTTATACTTTAGTAATTACAAATTAATAATAATAATAATGTAACATAGACAGTAAATATGGAATGGGGATGTAGGTGTTGAATATCAATATAATATGTAAGTTGAAATACATTATTCATTAACAATGAATGCTCTAAGTTTCAGAGCGCTGATCAAATAATAGAAAATGTTTGAGATCTCATTCTTATTATGGGCCAGGAGTAATGTATGAAAGTTGAATCGGTCTATACTGATACTCTGAGGCAGGAAGTGGCTTCTAATAGGGCAGCATATCGGACAGGATATTAACAGGTGGTATACGTCTTCCAATTCATTTTTTATTTTTTTTGGTAACTGATTTTAAGATAGTACTTGCCAGATAGACGGAGTTGAGCCAGTGCTTTGATGTGTGAGAAAGGAACATTCAGGTTTAGGAATGGTTGGAGTTGATCTGGGTTGTAAATATTGGGATAAAAGGTGTTGTATGGGCATTGGGCTCTATAACATTGGTCCTATCTCACACTAGTTCTATCTCTCATTGGTACTATCTCACACTGGTTCTATCTCACACTAGTTCTATCTCACACTAGTTCTATCTCACACCTAAGGACACTTAGGAGATTGGAAATGAAATAAGAAACATTTTTGGTACGAACTATGTTTTCGAAACGACTAACCGTTTCCACGTAAATAAATCAAACGTTTAAAAAAAATGGGTTTCAAAAAGACATTTCAGAACGGTTTTCGGTAGGTATCTTACGAACAGAACGACCTACAAAAAAATGTATTTTATATATGTACCATTTAATTTTCTCTACAACTTTTTAATATGAAACATTTTTGATCAGGTCATAAATATAAGCCGTATCTTGTAAAATCTGCTTAGGCCCTATTATAACATTTTATGCACTAGACTAAGTTAACTACCACTCATTAATAATAGTGCTTCATCAAAGCCCTGCCAAATTAAAATACATCAATTAGTTCTATGAAAATAAAATGTACTCATGTCCGGGTTTTAACAAGGTCATATCGCCTCCTACCAAAGAGCTCTTTCGTCGCTCTGGTGAACAAGAGCCCGTCTCTACAGTGGGAGTCCACTGTGACATACAGTCATTGGACCATCGGTTAAGGTCCAGTTCGAAGGACGGAGTGCTCAAAGTTGCTTAAACTTCAGATGGGTTTCTCTTCCTCCCCTCAATCATCTAGTACAATAATTGAGCATTTAATGGTTCATGATTTTAAGACTTGTAGCAGGAAGAAGGGTTTTTGCAGAAGTCTGTCTCAAAAAACCCTCAATAAACCAAACAATACAGAGGTTGGCCTGATGAGTGTATATTCTGCAGGTTTGCGCTAATTGCGTAGCAAGAGAGGGAAGACTTCAAATTTCATTAGACCAAGAGCTTCTCCCCAGACGATGGCGGAGGCCCTTGATGAGCCTTCAATTTACCCAATCAACATCCTCTCTGATATTTTTACCTCAAGAAAACTGTTCTCTATATTTTGATACATTACTACTACTAGTGCGCTCTTTCGTCGCTAAGCTAAACATGAGTTCTAAGTTTTGCCTACCCAGATTGATTCACCTAGGTTTGGGGTCTTTAATGAGTACCTGACATTGTACAGGCTCGGGATCGCTGAACGTCCCAACTTCCCGGATAAAAAACCAAAGGCCTCGAATCCGCGATCTTGATCTCAGTAAGCAAGCACGCATACTACTGAGCTACTGGCGCCCTTTGAACAAGAAATACGAGTTTCTTAATCCTATTCTGTATCGGAAAATAATTAGAAAGGATGAAGGAGTCAGTTATCACAATATCTGTCTGTTAAAATTTCTGTCGCATCTCTTATCCGAAGGACGGCGTGCTCAATCTTATTATATCTAAGGGCTTTGGCAGGGTTTCTAACCCCCGATCTTGAGCTCAATAGGTAGGCATACTACCTCTGAGCTATTGGTGCCCTTCGAACAAGAAATACGAGTTTGCCAATTCTATTCTGTATCGGAAAATAATTAGACAGAAAGGATGAACCACAATTTCCATATCTGTCTGTCAAAATTTCTGTTTTAAGTGGAAACATTTCTCTTTGAAAACAACGAGAGCTAACCAGACAGAAAAATGGCAGTTACCAGTTGTCCAGAAGAGACTGAACAACTTAAACTAATGTCATAATGTAATCATCGTTCTATTATTAATTATTTTAATGGACATCCCATTCCATTCCTTAAAATAAAAATTGTCGGTGAATCACTGGCTATGTGCTTCCCCAATACGAATTAATAAATTATGTTTCGCTAAAAAGTCTATCGACAGTTTGGGCTAACATTCAATATCTGACTTACATCGTCATTCCATGGTTCTGCACTTCCTTTCGGGTTTCGCGGAAAAGTAATAGATACCTTCCTTAGAGGGCTTCGAGGTTTAAAATTTCGTGTCATCCCCCCTAATACCTTCTTTCCTTTAGTTGATTTGACTGAAAATCAATAAGTGTTGTTCTTAGACTGTTCTGAATACACATATAAAATTTAAGTTCGATACATATATTCTATCGTGAATTATCGTGTTCATAGAGACACACACTGGGAGGATTATCGGGTAGGTTAACCACAATAACGAGGGCGCCGGTAGCTCAGTGGTATGCGTGCTTGGCTCGAAACCCGACCTAGGCCCTTTAGTTTATTTTATCTGGGAGGTAAATAAACTTAAGCATGCCGTCCTTTGGATGGGACGTTTAGCGATGGTCCCGAGCCTGTACGATGTCAGGTACTCCTTCACCCAAACTCCAACTCAAACACCCCTACTCTAGGTGAATAAAAATTTATGGTAGACTAAATTTAGGACTCTCACATTAGAGTCGGGCTCATGTCCACCAGAGTGACGAGAGCGCTCTGGTAGTAGGCGATATGACCTCGTAGTTAAAGCCGGGGCATGAGTCACAAAACCTAACCTAACCACAATAACTGCAGTTGTAATTGTATCAACATACAATTTCACATGTAAATTTGAAATCTCGTAAGAACAACTCTTATAAACTTCACGCAGAATCGGCAGAACGGCAAAAGTAGAGGCGGCTTAACATAAAAACTTCAATAACTGCCGATCTAATGAATGTATCGATACAAAATGAGTCAACTATTGATTTTTAGACCAAACGATCAATTGGTTTTGGAAAAAGAACAAAAAAATTCGTTCTGGGATTTCACATTTTGATTCAACGACTTTATTTTTTAATTTTTAATTTAAATTCTCATTCAACCTACCATAAATTGTGTACCTAAATATATGTTCAAAGTGATAGGGGTTGGTTGAGAGACGGATTACTGGCAATATTTCAATAGCCAGTAATACACATAAATCCGCTTACCAACAATACATATAGATGTACAATCCGTATCAATACACTGGCTACATTAAATTTATCGTGAAATCCTAAATAAAGTGATTTTACGGGGATTTGCCTGTTCTCTTCTGTAATTCAATACACATAATTGGACGTAATGTAGCATATTAAATAATATATATACAGGGTGTAACGAGGGCGCTGGTAGCTCAATATCTACTGACCTGTAGATCGCGGGTTCGAAACGCGATCGAAGAGATTGTCCCGAGTCTGTACAATGTCAGAAACTCGTTAAAGACCACTGCCCTAGGCGAATAGGCTAGGTAAAACTTAGTACTCCCAGTTTAGCTACAGGCTCATGTTCACCAGAGTGATGAAAGAGCGCTCTGGTAGTAGGCGATATGACCTCGTAATAAAGCCCTGGTTTGAGTCACAATAACTAACTAACAACAGGGTGCAAAAAGATAAAACGTTGATACTTTATTATCTTATAGGAAATTTAATTCAATATAATATTAGAGTCCTAAAATCTATAAAAATCGAGAGCGCCGCACTGTGTGAAATTTATGATTTTGATTTTCAAAATTCGAGCCTCCGCTGATCAATTTGGATGAAACTAGGTGCAAAATATTTGTGAAAGCTGGCTTTTTATCTGGTAACTGCGGGTTTCACAATCAAGGTATTCTATGCCAATTGACAGCTGCTAAAACCCCGCGAAAATTTTAAAAAAATTTTTTGTCCAAGTTTTTGTTAACGGATTTTTACAACTTAAATGAATGTTTTTTGGGTCGATGACAATTCAATTTTTTTTAGCCAAAAGTGGTCCTAATGTGGTCATTTTGGCCTAAAGTGGTCCAAATTCAATATAATGGCTATTTTTGCCACTGGCATATAATATTGTGAAACCCGCAGTTATCTGATAAAAAGCCAGCGTTCACAAATATTTTGCACCTAAATCATCCAAATTGATCAAAAATTGAGCGAGGGCTCGAATTTTGAGAATTAAAACTCATAAATTTTACACTGTGCGCCGGTAGCTCAGTGGTATGCGTGCTTGCCTTCTGAGCTCAAGATCGTGGGTTCGAAACCCAACCGAGGCCCTTAGTTTATTTTATCTGGGAGGTAAAATAAACTCAAGCACGCCGTCCTTCGGATCAGACGTTAAGCGATGATCCCGAGCCTGTACGATGTCAGGAACTTGTTAAAGAACCCTGCTCTAGGTGAATAAAAATTTAGGGTAGGCAAAATTTAGGACTCCCACAGTAGAGTCGGGCTCATCTAAGGGGCGAAAGAGCGCTCTGGTAGTAGGCGATATGACCTCTGTTTTCCAACAGCTCCAAAAATGAAAAAAAAGTTTGTTTGAGTATGTCTGTAAACGCGATAACTCTTGACAGAATGAATGTATCGACACGAAATTTTTTTTATGTATATCTGAAACCCTATAAAGACGACACTTATTGATTATCAGCCAAATCGACTAAAGGGAAGGGGGGTTATGGGAGAGCTTAACATAGAAACTCTAATAACTGCCATTGTAATGAACGTATCGACATTAAATTTTATATTTAAATTCAAAAATCCATAAGACTGGTACATTTTAATTTTCATATGTGATAGTAAGATGTTGTGGGACTAGATTTCTAATAGAAATAAAAGACGTTGTCTTCCCACTGTTTTATTTATACCAGAACCGGTTTTCGACGCAACAGCGTCATCATCAGTGGTTCATCCACCCACACAGCACAGCGGCCAGTTATCTTCCAACCGCTGTGCTGTGTGGGAGGGATGAACCACTAATGATGACGCTGTTGCGTCGAAAACCGGTTCTGGTATAAAATAAAACAGTGGGAAGACAACGTCTTTTATTTCTATTTTAATTTTCTGTGAAATCGTTTGAAAGGAAAGGGATGAACTGAGAAGAGGGCTCAACACAAAAGTCCCAATTTCAGCCGATATAATGAGGCCATTACAAGACTTTCTTATACCAATCACGCTTACAGATCACTCTCACGCAAAATCATTTCATTTTGTCTCTTTGTACTGAGTTATCTTGAGAGTAGACATTCTTATATCCAGTATTGCCAGTATGAAATAATTTTGAGAAAGTGGAGAGAGAGTGATCTGAAGGGATGGTATAAGAAAGTCCTGTAATGGCCACATCGCATATTTAGATTTATTATAAGATATAAAAATATTTATTTATTTTTTTACCCATAAATTCTAAGTTGTTGAGAAGTAACTTTAAAGTTTCTTGACTTTACTAACGCTAAGTTTGGATAACAACTTCTAAAGAGCGTCATAGAAGATAATAAAGTATTTTTCTTACTAAGTACTCTTCATTATTTTTGCAACATTATATATGAATTATATTTACATTTTCTTCATATACTCCTGGTGCGCTGTCAATGTTATAGACTTGGATCGACTTGTAAATAGTAATATCATTTTCTTGAGAGGATAAGCTCAAAGTTTAAGTCCATTATCCTCAAGTTCCTGTCAATATTAAACTTATAAACGGTAATCTTCGACGAAAAGCTAAAGTTGAAAAGTGTTTTTAGAAACTTTTAGCAGGATATGTCCTATATTATTTAATGTATCATGACAAAAAATATGTATAATATATATCAATATATAATATTATAGAAGTAGTATATCAGAGGAAGAGAAAGATGGGAATTATACTGACGTTATACAGAGTGGATTTTACTTATCCTGCACGAATTATGTATATCAATATATATATTTTTTTTTTTTTTTTTTTTGGCCTTATGTTCGATGCATATTAGCCATGTCACTGTGTTATCTAATTATTTACGACATCCATGGCACCGGGAGGGAGTTCTATCTATGAAATAAAACTCACTCCCGGACGGGATTCGAACCCGCACACCATGGTGAGACCATGCGACCAAAGCCCTACGCTCTAGCCCGCACGGCCACCATGGCTCCATATCAATATATTATATCATATAAACTTCTGTTTTTCTCTAAGGTCTTATCTCCCAATTTATTAATTTTTCACTATTTTTTCTTCATAAGAACTTTTGTCAAACAGTTTCGGGCCTTGTCCATTCTCAATGACTCTCCTTACACACAATATCAAAGAAAATATCATATTATGACAAAACAGAATGGGTATTACTTCTCCCACACGAAATATATAGTTAAGTAAGAGGGCTCAGTGGTATGCGTGCTTGACTTCTGAGCTCAAGAACGTGGGTTCGTAACCCGACCGAGGCCCTTAGTTTATTTTATCTGGGAGGTAAAATAAACCTAAGCACGCCGTCCTTCGGGTGAGACGTTAAGCGATGGTCCCGAGCCTGTACGATGTCAGGTACTCGTTATAGACCCCTACTCTAGGTGAATAAAAATTTAGGGTAGGCAAAATTTAGGACTCCCACAGTAGAGTCGGGCTCATGTCTACCAGAGTGACGAAAGAACGCTCTGGTAGTAGGCGATATGACCTTGTAGTTAAAGCCCGGACATGAGTCATAAAACCTAATCTAATTCGATCAGAAAGTTGATGTTCTCTTCTTTTCCGATCTCCTGATTACAAAACAAATTCTGTGAATCATCAGCTATGTACTTCCCCAGCACGAATTACTCAATTACGTTTTCGCTCTCACTCCAAATTCAATGGACCGTTATGCCTTACACTCAATATTTTAGTTACATAGTGACTTCTGAATCCTCTACAAAATATTGTGTCAAAAAATTAGCAGTTATTAGGATTATTTCAGTCCACCTGCCTTTTGGTCCCCCCTTTCCCCCTGACCGATTTCGCGGAATAATAATCGTTGTCATCCTTATGGGGTTTTGAATCTAAATATAAAATTTCTTGTTCATAAATTTATTACTATCATTTTTGGGATTTACATATGAAATTTCGTATCAATACGTTCATTACAACGGCAGTTATTAGAGTTTTTTTGTTAAGCCTTCCCCCTAATCCTTTCCCTTTGGCCGAATTGGCTGAAAATAAATAGGTGTCGTCCTTGGAGGGGTCTGGATTCACATATAAAATGTTGTGTTGATACATTCATTCTATCGGGAGTTATCGTGTTCACAAACACACAAACATAAACACACACTCCAATGAGCCTATGTAACATAGCATTATCACTCCTGAAATCACTATTTTTAATTATATTTTTTAAAACGATGGAACCTTACTTTGAATAATGGCGGAATTAATGTGTGAAAGTCGCGTGCTGAGATTGAGGTCAGGAAAAAATTAAAATAGCACGACATGTTGTGTGCTTTCTGCCATATTTAAAATGGAATACGGAAAACGAAAACATGAATTAATTTTCGCATCTGATGCACCTCGTACGAGTTGCAAGTGGAGGTGCTTGCCCCGGACGATAGCCGCGGGAACGTAGGGGTGCGCGCCATATATATATATTTGAAGAGAATTTCATAATTATCTTGTCGAGGGCGCCGGTAGCTCATAGTTAGCGTGTTGGCCTACTGAGCTGAAGATCGCGGATGTTCGGAATCCGTCCGAGGCCCTTAGGTATTTATCTAAAAGGTAAAAAAACCTTGAGTCCATCGGATAGGACGTTAATATTAAGGGATGGTCCCGAGACTGTGCGAAACTCTACACTCTTCAATGTGAAGATGGCTGATGTAATGGGAAGTGATTATTTTACAGGCAAAATAAAATTGTAGTCTGACCTCACACAGATTCTATTATTTTATGCTAGCCGGCTTTCGAGGTTGCCACTTAGTTGTGATTCAGATGGGAAACAGGAAAAATATTTTTTGGAGCGAAAATAACAGTGAAGTACATAGATGCACAAAGGTACTTTTTATTTATTTATTCATATATGCTCAATATAAGATTGAATTAAAGGTTGACAACAAAAACAAAAAAGACTGATATAGTTGTAAGTAATTAGTTCGTAAGATTTATTTTTGTTAATAATTTCATTTTTTTATTTCCATCTTAATTTTTAATTTTATAATGTAGGCTAAGAAAAAATAAACCCAAAATTTGTTTTCTAATTCTATGCTATACATTTTCCCTGTGAACCCAGTAAGGATTGAACATTTTTGCAAATTTTGAAAAACAATATGGTCTCTCTTAATAAATTTAGAAGAAATCCAAATGATAAATTTTTTAATTCAATTTTTTTTTCAATATATGCACTTTCTTCAAAATTGCACGTCTTGAACTTTCGATATTTTTTTAAGGGCCCTTTTCAGAAACGACTGTAGAAACCAAAATTTATTAGAAGACCAGCTATAATTTCTACAGGAAATGTGATAATTTTAGGTTAGGTTAGGTTTTATGACTCTTGCTCGGGCTTTAACTACGAGGTCATATCGCCTACTACCAGAGCGCTCTTTCGTCACTCTGGTGGACATGAGCCCGACTCTACTATGGAAGTCCTAAATTTTTTGCACCCTAAATTTTTATTCACGTAGGGCAGGGGTCTTTAACGAGTACCTGACATCGTACAGGCTCGGGACCATCGCTTAACGTCCCATCTGAAGGACGGCGTGCTTAAGTTTATTTTACCTCCCAGATAAAATAAACTAAGGGCCTCGGTGGGGTTTCGAACCCACGATCTTGAGCTAAGAAAACAACTACTGAGCTACCGGCGCCCTAGGGATGGTAAGTAGTCGATTTTTGTTTTATAACAGTTATTCTATTCTATAATACCGAAAACAATTATACGTTTTTACAATAATCGCATTTACTTTTAGATAATAAACAAAAAAAAACAGTCGACGACCACTTAAGGTACAACCATAGGCGTTATTAATTCAATTATTATTTTTATATTTATTATATTTAACACATATAATTTTTCATGTTATTCACACCGTCCAAAAAAATCCATCAACAAGTTGGTAAATAACAAGGTCGATTATTACCGATATTTGCCATAAGCTCGGAATAAAGCCATTATATCGAGAGATTCGCCTCTTGGTCGAGTTGATAAGGCTCCCCTGAGACCTTGTTGCCCTCCTAAACACCACCTGGAGAATTCTCATCGATCACGAACACATTTAGGAAATGGCATAACGAACACGCACAGATCCAAAACAGACTTTTGTACCATGACCTTTCTCTGTCTCGTGAAGTAAAGTAACTCGATTTTGAGTTTTCACCGAAATTTTCAAAAAAATAATACGACACGAAATATTGTGTATGTCAGTCAGTAATGACGACACCTGTTGATTTTCAGCCAAATCGGTCACAGGAAAGAAGGGCTTAACACAAAAACTAATAACTACCAATGTACTGCATTTATCGTCAAGAAATTTTGTATATGGCAGTTGATTTAGAGATAGTTTTCTTCAGACTCTAAAACGCTGACCAATCGGTAGATGGAATTATATATAAAATTTAATATTGTATTTGTATCCAGACAGATCACATGATTCCTTATGACTGCTACAAAATCACCATGGAAATTTTTCACCTAGAGATACATGCTCGGGAGCATCGCTTAACGTCCGAAGGACGGCATGCTCAAGTTTATTTTACATCCCAGATAATATAAACTAAGGGCCTCGGCCGGTTTTGAACCCGCGATCTTGAGCTCAGTAAGCAAGCACGCATACCAACAAGCTACCGGCGCCCATGTTCTGACGGTTATAACAATGTGTACATATATATATATATACATAAATATATATATTAATTAATTTATATTATAAATAACATGTATACATAAATAACTTGTATACATAAATAAGACACGAATATTATATAAAAACAGACAATATTGTGTATATAAATTTGTAGTTAGTTATCTTAAAATATTGTTTATTGAAGAGTAATGTACATCGGTTTAAGTCATCAGCTATGAAAAAAATATATAATAATAATAAATTTTAAAAAAATCTCTTCATTTCATATTATTTTTAGTTTTTTTCTCTCCTAATCAATATAATTACTTTTGTTTATTTATCTATTCTAAATTCATATTAATTTCATTTATATATTTTGTAATTTATTTTTCATTTATAGTTTTGTACTTATTTAACAAAATTAATGTATTATTTATTTCATTTAGTTATTCTGATTGTCTTATACAAAGATTCCTTTATATAGTAATCGGAAGCATATATTGTCACCAGTGTCATTTTTCAGAATACTCATCCGCCATATTACATCCGTACCACTGCCTACTGATTTTCAATTTATATTTACAGTTCCTAATAAATAAATACATTTTTTTTAAATTATATTTAAAATTATGATTCATATTTTCTATAATTCTTCAACAATTGTCTTCCTTCACGACGATATTTCAGAATGTTCTCACTTACTCAGGTCACAATGTGCAAAATTGGAAGACCAACATAAATAAAATAAATGAGTAAAAAATTTATAAAAAATAATGATATTAGAAGAAAAATAAATAAAATAACAAAAAAATAGATGCGACAGACTTTTTGGAGGATATCTGTGGAGGAACAATGTTTTTGTAGTTAGTTATTGTGATTACTTGGGGAGTTTTAAATTCTGTCTACCCTAACATTTTTATTCACCTAGGGTAGGGCTCTTTAACGAGTACCTGACATCGTACATCGTATATATCATCATTATTTTGCACTTTTTGAACAATAAAAAAGTTGTCGGTAAAACACAAATGTGCTTCCCCAGGACGAATTAATTAATTAAAATTTGCTGCCCCTCCAAAACAAGTCGACCGTTTATGCTTAATATCCAACAGTTGACTTACATAAGAGATCTGAAATCCTCATACTACATTTTCTGTCGATAAATTCATTACATCAGCAGTTATTAGGATTTTTGAATTGAGCCCCCTCTCCTGAACCCCTTTTAGTTCGGCCGATATCGCTGAATTTTGACGAGTTATGTCCTCATGGTGTTTTGACTTCAAATATTTTTGAATTTTCATGTCGATAAGTTCATTACCTCGGCAATTATTATAGTTTTTATGTTAAGCCTCACCTCTAGCCCCCGATTGGTCGACTTAGCTGAAAAACAATAGGGTTCAGCAGGATTCACATATAAAATTTCGATAAAATGTCGATGCATTCAATCGGGAGTTATCGTATTCACAGACACACAGAAAAACAGAAATTTTTCATTTATTCATACATAATAATAATTATAATTGACAGATGTACTAAAAATGTATCATATAGAATGTTAACTGGATTAGAATCATTTTGTTTCTTTTCAAACATTTTTTCATAATGATGTATCTCAGAGTCTATATACGACCTGGCGAAACCAGTTTTACCTTAAACTTCAGCTATTTACCTCTACTACAAATGTTATTATGTCAAACTTTGTCATAGGATTCACCTTTTAGTTGCCAACGAGCAATAACCAACTGAGAATTTTAACTTTTCATATTTTTTTGGAAAAAATCTTAAAATTTAAAGAGCTCTATCCCTGGAAGTATTACAGCTACAAGTTTCGTATTGTCTCAAAAATTAGATAATTTAATTGGAAAAAACCGGGACAAGTCCAAAAATGTAGCGGTATTTTCAAGATGGCGGCGGCCGCGGTGGTGGGAGAATAGGAAACTTGAATTTTTCAACACTGTACCAACCCAGACAACATATCGAAAAATTGAAACTATTCTAATTTTTGTAACCATTCATGCATTTTTAGGACAATTTGACTGGATTATTTTTGACCGATTACATAATTTCCGCTATTCTTCTTATAGCTGTAGAAATAAAAAAAATGCTGTTTCCGAATAGAGGTTTTCTT
Source organism: Aradus depressus (assembly GCA_963662175.1). Classification (NCBI taxonomy): domain Eukaryota; kingdom Metazoa; phylum Arthropoda; class Insecta; order Hemiptera; family Aradidae; genus Aradus; species Aradus depressus. Next base: position 26,637,537 of record OY759222.1, read on the forward strand.
CTGATATAAACAATTTCAATTGAATTTTATCCATACTAAAGTTTTTATGTCTAAAACAATTGTACTGGAGAAGGGAAGAGAACGACTATGGCTTTGCCAATTCAACCTGCTATGAATATTGTGTTTACGTATTTTCCTTTGAACCTCTATGCACAGGTTTAATTTAAGAATCAATAATTTAGAGTTGATACAGAATTCCAAGGATTATGAGAATGTCTAAGTAGTCTGGAGCATACACCAAAACAAACAAAGTATCAATTCAGCAAACTTAGTCTGTACTTGATTTAGTCAGGCAGAATTTCTGAGAGTCCCTCACGAAATATTTACTGGAATCACATCAGATTGTGTGATTTTACTCAACGAATTAAATTTAATTAAGTTTCAAAAGGCTTCAAATGACAAAAGACTTCAGTGAATCATTGGCAAAGTATCTTTCAAGCATGAAGGGTGCCGGTAGCTCAATGGTATGTGGTCTTATGTACTGAGCTCAAGATTGCAGGTTCGAAACTTGACCGAGGCCCTTAGGTTTTTTATCTGGGAGGTGAAAATACCTTGAGTATGCCGTCCTTTGGATGGGACGTTAAGGGATGATCCCGAGCCTTTGCGAAGACCCTTACCCTAGGTGTATTAATCAACAATCCTAAAAGGAGGGAACCAATTGATTTTCAGCTAAATCAGTAAATGAGTTTAGAGGGAGAGCGAAGACATAGATTAATTTGCGCTAGGAAATTAATTTTTGGGGAAGACGATTTTTTGCGCTCTTTGGTTTTTTGTTTTTGTCGTAGACCTGTGCGAGGTCAGGTACTCGTTGAAAACCTATATCCTAAATAAACCTGGGAAGGTAAAATTATTTAAAACTTCCATAGTAGCTTTTTGAATAAGGCTGTTGCCTCGTTCTTCTGTGGACGCAGTTTGCCTTTGAGAGCAATGATGAGCCCTTACGTCTAGCCCTGGAAGAAGAGATGCGCGGACACTCCAGACCAGAGCATTGCAAGTACATTGTCCAGAGATGAATAGTGGGAAAATGGCAAGAATATTTGTCATGAAGTTCTGATGGCCGAACGATGTTCCCATACTTTGTCCAAAACCAAACAGATGTGTCTCGAGACTGCAGAACATCGTAGTCCTCGATTGTCTGTTGTACGACCAGAGCAAGGGTGGAGTTGATTTGTGGGACTGGACCTGCGGTAGGTTGTGACTAGTGGCCGAACGAAACAGGATTTTCAGCCGAAACCGAAACCGGAACCGAATCTTCGGCCTCGGTCTCAGTTTCGGCCGAAACCGAAACCGAAACTTATTTAGACATGTTAAAATTTCCATTGTATACTGAAATTTAGTGTATTTTTTACACATACACCTACCTACAGACAGTTAACTCGTGTTAAATGAAATAAAAAACAATATTTGAAGTATGTAACAAAAAAAATGCCTAATAAATATTATACCATTAAAATATATCAGAAGTTAAAACAAAAGCAAATACTTTATGCGCGAGAAAAAAAAAAAACTCAACACGGCGAACTCAGCTGGCAACCACACACGACTCACAAGCCACGAACTCATCCGAAGTTAGTCGAACGACGCATGACGTCACGAAAACTGAGTTTCGGCTTGGCCGAAGTTTCGGCTATTTTTTGGCCGAAACTGGCCAAAACCGAAACCGAATCTTCGGTCGGTCACTAGTTGTGACGGAGACCCGGTACTCCGCCGGTTTGTCAGTTCCTGGCGGGAGTGGAAGAAAGCAGTATGACGGGCTGTAGATGACCGTCATGATGCGTCCTAACCAATCGACAGGCCGATGGTCGCCCTCCATTCACCATAAACTAGTGAAAATAAATAATATAAACTCCGCCAGGGCGGCGAAAGATCCTCTTATAGTAGACGACATGACCACATAGAAGCCCGGGCATGAAACACAAAACAAACAAAAAGTAAAAAAAAACATGTGTAAATAACGTTCATCACAAAGCTATTTCCTATCGGATATTTTGACATCAATTCGCTTACAGTAACTATATTGAAGTCCAGTGTGAATGGGATTGAAAATTAGTCTTTGATCATAAAACAAACAAAAAAAAAAAGAACAATTACAACCACGAATTGGCAATGTCATGACTTTCAAAGGATGGCGTGCGTAAAGTGTTTTTTTTGTCTCCTGGAAATAGAAAAATCTAAGCCGCCAGCGAGAATCTCATGATTATTTGTTTTTGGCAAATATATGTCCCTTAGATTAAGTTCAAAAAACAAAAATGTACTAGCCCAGCCCGAATTCATCAAAAACAAATCTGTTTTTCTCTTCTATGAAACTAACTTAATAATTTCATTGAAAAAGGTGTGTTACTCTGGGATTTCTGAATCCTAGTACATGTATAATATTTCATATCGAAGTATTCATTCTATTGGGAGCCACACTCGTACTTTCTTACTGAGCTCAAGATCGCGGGTTCGAAACCAGGCCGAGGTCCCTTACTTTATTTTATCTGGGAGGTAAAATAAACTTAAGCACGCCGTCCTTCGGTTGAGACGTTAAGCCTGAGCCTGTACGATGTCAGGTACTCGTTAAAGACCCCTCATCCTAGGTGAATAAAAATTTAGAGTAAGCAAAATTTAGGAACTCCCATAGTAGAGTCGGCCTCATGTCCACCAGAGTGACGAAAGAGTTCTGTGGTAGTAGGCGATATGTAACTACTTATTGACAGACGTATTACATGGAGTTATTAGACTACACTTTGAAGACAACTTAATTGACGATACAAACTCTTATTACGACTCATTTACAACTAATTACTGAAGCCAATATGGGCGTATGGAGCTGAACTCTGGGGTTCAACTAAACCTTCGAATTCTTATAGAATGCAAACCCTACAATCCCATATCCTTCATAAAATCACAAACGCTCCATTCTATATCTCCAATGCTATCCTTCACAATGATCTCCAGATTCTCTTCCCACTAGCTGATTGACGACTTAATCATCTACACACTTTTTTATGTCATATAAGTTTTTGAGTTAAGCCTCACCCCTAATCCCTTCGGCCGAATAGGCTGAAAATTAATGGATGTTGTGGTCGGAAATTAATTCACACATTAACTTTTGTGTCGATACATTTCTTCGCCTAAGATGCAACATTGTGCATCTCAAATTTCGTTATTTCACAAGGAAATCAAAAAACTCCTCGAATAAGATACCAGTTTTATATTGCCGGAAACATTATAATAAGAATCTTCAGTCTAATTTTCATGAGAAATAGTCACAAAACTGAAATTATGTATTTAATGGAATTTCTTTGAAATGCACAAAGTTGTCATAATTTTCGATGTTAGAGTTGGCAAAAATGTTTTTAGTGACGCTCCTGGTGGTGAAACCCTAAAACTAATGGTTTCATCGTATTTGGCGTAAAAATTTGAATCTAGTAATGTGCATTGTTGATTTTCGATAAAAATTGAGATGCACAATGTTGCATCTTAAGCGACGATTTATTCTATTGGGAGTTATTCTATCGTCACAGACACAAAGACATACATTTGTTTTTTTCATATTTTTAATCTAGAGGTCGGAAAACATGAAATTCCGCATCGAATTTTTGACCGATTACGTAACTTCCGCTATACCTCGTTTAGTTGGGAAAGTAAAATAATTCTATGAAGACTTCTGATTGGTTAATCTCATTCTTCTAATTATACTTGTATAATGTCAATGAGACCAATTTTCTCCTCAAGAATTGCAGGTCCGATTCATGGCTCTCCCTCTGGGCTGGGAGCAAGGAGGCTACAAGAACCCTTGAAACAGGTGGCAAGCCTCTTAAAGAGCCCACAATCCTCCCTCCACTCTAATACCGTCCCTCTGCTATAGGCAAACATTTCTCCACCTCATCTTCTCAATCTACTTGTCTAAGAGGGGGCATCTTCAAAAATGTATTTCTATCTTGTCTCAGGATGAGGAGGTAAATAATAAAAAAAATACACAAATGGTTTGGTATATGAGTTCGATTTAGTTATCATTGAATTGTTCGGTATATAGACAATGATAAATTCTCCATTTTACCTTTAGTATAGAAATCGTGTGTGATGTATAAAAATAATACACACATTAAATTATTAATAATAATAAAAACCAATTAATTATATTTATTTTCCTATAAAAAGAAACTGAATTAGTAAATAAATAATAAGAAACCATTTCTTTTAAAACAAATGCCAGTAAAAAACAGAACACTGCCATCAGCTATTTTATTAGTGTGTGAAAGGAGTCGGTCTGAGTGAAACATGGAGAGTGTGGTGTTTAAGGAACTAATTAGGAGTGAATTGGCGGTGAAATTGATCCAAAAAGGAAGGTACTTTTATTTGTTTATATGTACAGGATATAGGTATACCCAGAAATATATAACTTAATTTTTAAAAAATGGCCAAAATATAAAACAAAAAATATTGAATTAGATTTTTCTTTTGATTTTTGTTTTTTTCAATGTTTAGTTTTTTATTTTAATAATGTAGATTTAAGAAAATAAACTCAATATTTGTTCTCGAAAATGCTGTTCTATTCATTTTCCCTGTTGGCCCAGTAAGATAATTTGAAAACCTTTGGATTAGATTTACTATTATTTAAAATGATTAAAAATGGCATCTGTTTAGAAATCCAAGTGAAAAGTTTGTAAATTGCATTTTTTTTTAATACGTGCACTTTCTTAAAAATTGCACATCTTGAACTTTTGATAGGGCCCCTTTTCGAAAAACTACTGTAGAAATCAAAATTTAGTCAAAGAAAAGAGAAAAAATTTCTACAGGATAATATATATTTAATTTTGAAAATACCATAATTGAGGAGTTTGCAGCAAGAGCGGACCAACCCACAATTTTTCGGAAAATGAGTTATTACCATCCTGATGTTGGCATATGTTCCCTTTTTAAAAACCAGTGTGGATCACTTAGTTACTTCACTTCAGTGATAGATAGCAGCACTTTAAGTTTAGTCCACAAGTATTTTGTGCATATATTTTCAAAGTCACAATGGATCATACGGCCTTCAAAAACTTTATAGAACACAAAAAGGGATCACTCATCCAATACTATTCTAAAATTTCAAATATAAATAAATATTTGGGGCCCATTTATGGAGATAAACAAAATGTACTCAATTTTCAATTGCTATTTTCTACCTGTTCAGTTTCAACCAGTTGGTCCGCTCTGGCTCCAAACTCCTCAATTATACATAAAGAAAAGAAAATAAAAAGAAATATAAAAGAATCTACATATTATGATTTCGAAGGAACAGGAAAGTCTAGTAAATTATAGAAGAGATGCTGAAAAAATAGGAGCACATTACTCGTATATCTTAAATAAGATACATAATTAAAAAATAATTTAAAAAAAATTTTTAAATATCGATTTTAAATGAAAAAGATTTAGAAGTAGGTTATAACAAGGCTATAGGTTCTATTTATAATATTGTTTGGTTAGAAAGATGCAAGGTTTTTATTAAAATAATGTATAAAAATGACGATATTCCTTGTATAATAAAGGGATGAAATAATAAATGGGGATTGATCTGTGTTGTTGGTGAGTCCTTATCTATAATATAATATTGATGTAAAAAATAATTTGTTAATCAATTTAATTGTTGTTATTACTAAATGAAAAATGTTTTTTAGAATTGAAAATGACAATATAAGTCGAAACGTCTTGAGAAAAAAATAAAAATTAATTATATATTGAAATTATACCTGATTGCCTTTTATGAAAATTGATAAATTATAAGAAGTAAGGTATTTAAATTCAAATTGATTTATTGTTTATTTAAGTATTATTATTTCATTATTATTAATTCAATTATATTAATTATTATTTATATTTTTATTTATCATTTATTTAAGTTCAACACTTAATCCTTTAATTTCTTTATCACACGAGCAAATATTCGAGATCGAGTTGCGATGATGTCTGTCTATGATTACAACTTTGTGACCGCTCTAACTCAGAAATATTGTAGCTATGAACTTAAAATTTGAAATGAAGATACCGCAGGTGCTATCTTATATCTGGATAGATTTTTGCCGAAATCAGTTGAAAAGTAAGACCACTTTACATCGAAACCTATATACATTTTCTAAGATACTTGTTATACTCACGACCTAATAAAAAATCTTTACAAATAAACGTTGTAGAAAATTCTTAAAGGCATATATTATAATATAATGAAATAAAGAATCAGTATGCCGTGCAAAGAAATATACAAAAATAAATTAATATGTGCTACAATCGATGAAAACTAGACATAAATAAATATAAATTAGAATGAACAGCATAATTATAAAGAAATAAAAGAAAATAAATGTATCTATAGATAGATAAAGATGTTTATTTAGGAAAGATAAATACAGAAAAGTAAACGAAAAAAAAATTTAAAAAAACAGTACATCATTAGACAATGGTCTTTTGACCGTCTGTCGGGTTGGACATGTCCTCTCTCCTTGCTTGTTAGTGGAGTTAGTTTTTATTTTTAGTTGCTAAAAAAAAAAATAAAAAAATAAATACCTTCTTGAATAAAGTAAAGGGAGTTGTCATGTTACTAACTTAAATCAAATATAATGAAATATATTTAAGCATAAAATAACTATAATTGTATAAAAAATAATATATTATAGAGTTTCCCTGTAAACATTTACCCGAATTCAATTAAAGTTAAATTCCTCTACAAGTCTCTTAACTGAGTCTTTTGATTTCCTAGTACAAGTGAGTCTATTGTTTTCTACGAGCAGCTCCTCAGGGATTATCTGATTGTCTGCTATTCTTGCATTGAGGTCTCCTAAAATTAAATAATTTTGGTTTTTCTGAAGTTGAAAAAAATCTGTGATGCTAGCAAAGTCTGTTCCCCATTTATTGTAGTTTAGATAAGTCTGGATAACTACTAATTTGTATTGATTTATTTGAATATTTATAACATTTACATTCGCTACCTTTTCAAAGTTAGCATTTTCATTTATTAAACTATCTTTTTTAATACCATATAAATGCCCCCCACTTGCCCTTCCATAATTACTGCTTTTATGTATCTATATAATCAGAAGAATGTATATAATAAAGAATCTATGTAAATAGGAAAATGTTATAATAAAAATCAATATAAATATGAAGAAAATAAAAGAAAAATATTAATAATCGACAGAGCAATGGCAAAATTGATGGTTGACTATAATAGTGAAGAAAGGATGCCCAGAAAAGATTTCAAATAAAATCAATTTTAGGAAAAAGGGGCTAAACAGAAATGAGTGAGAAGAGAATGAAGCAGAAAATATATATATATTAAAAATAAATAATAACAATAATAATAATAAATATGTGATGTCGCCATTACAGGACTTGATATCATGAGGACAATTTCATGTTATGAAATACTTTTGTGTTGATGGTCGCCCCGTTTGCAAGATACATGCAGAAAACCGTCCTAAAAAAATTGTTTTGAAACCAATTAAAAGCAAAAAAAAAAATAGTCCTATCTTAATTAGTTAATGTTTATATTTAAAATAGATTTTTCTAAGGCGGTTAGCGAGATAATAGCCAAAAACCGTCTTAAAATGACATCTCGAAAGGAGATTAGCACAAAAAGCCAAGAAGCTCCTGATCCGGTACTCTGAAATTGATCTTCTTCCAGTCAAAAAATTAAAAAGTAGTACGGAAATTTTATTGCTTCTCTTGTAAAATTTAAAATTTCAATAAGAGATTGAAATACCATCAGCAGAATACTTTTATGACAGAAAAAATAAAGAAATACCGAATAAACTATAATCAATATAATTTTATATCAATGATTATAGGTGTATGAGCAAAGCCCTATGCAACGGTAGGCACCTAAGCTAGTCGCATGTCAAAAATGATTCCGATGGATACTGCTATCTGTTACACAATGTCGCAATTTCGCGAGACTTTTTATGAGTTTAGGCCAGCAAAAAAAAAAAACATATTTTTATTTAGGTGTCTGATATTTTTTACTGATAGAGATTAATCGTTTTCTTTTTTTTAGTAGTGTTGAATTTGTTACTTGTCACTGCTCAACATCACAATTACTAATGACAAATGTTATGTCGTTGTAAATATGTAAATAAATAAATAAATCCATTTTTTTTTTGTTGCTTTGTGTTTAAGAGAAAACGGTTAGTCGTATTGAAAAATTGATTCCTACCAAAATTTTCCTTTATTAAATTTTGACTTAGGAAAAATACAAACAAAGTGCTTCAATTAATGTACAATACATTTTTGAAGGAGAAAAAAAAACATTTCAAAGCAATGGTTGAATTATAATGCATGGCAACGAATTTTATTAAAGCATTTGAGATGGGGAAGGAGAGGGAGAGTGATCCGTACAGAAGTGGTCGGTATAAGAAAGTCCTGTTATTGCGACATAGCATATTTTCATTATTAGTTTGTGTTAGTGTGCGTTAAGTGCCTTTTGTTAGGAACGGTAAAGTTTGAGCGGCCCTTACCCTCGGTTGGAGGACCTAAATTAGGCTAATTTCATCACTAAACCAGCCAGGGTTGAAGGACGAGATGAAACAGAATACACATTTACATTCTACTGGTGGAATGGATATATAGTCGAGAAGATTATACTAGCAAAATGGGCAGAATAAACTTCTGACCAGACCCAATACTCTCATACTAGGCAAGAAGAAACTCCTTCTAGGTAAGAAGAAACTCCTTAATAACTTACTTGTCTCCTATCCCTTAACGCTGGACAACACCAATATCAATTTCTCTGCCAGAGTCAAAAACCTGGGTATCATCCTCGATCAATCCCTTTCCTGGAAAGACCACGTATCCTATATTTACCGTAAATCCTTCCAATCTCTTGTACATTTCTAACCTCACTCTCTATCATAAAGTACCCGGCAACTTCTCGTATCCTCCCTAGTCTTTCCCCATTTTGACTACGGGTGCTTGCTCTATAATGATCTGAGAAAGGGACTTGATAGCAAACTTCAACGTATTCTGAACACTCACGTCCAGAGTTGTTTTCGATGTCATTGTGAGACATCAGAAACTCGAACCCTCCATCCACCGAAACTACTCGCACTTCCTAAGTTCCTTCCTCTCCCAAATGCTAAAACCCAAAGAACCCTACTCTATCTTTACCAAATGTTCTAATTTAAATCCTCCATCCACCAAAGACACTAGATCCCGTCCTTCGGACCTCTTCACCGCATCCTATCGCACCTCTGCCTTCCACAATTCGTTCCTTGTCCAAGTCTCCTCTCTCTGCAACTCCCTGCCTCCCTACGTCCACTCTCCTTCCGTGGCTTCCTTCAAATCCTTTCTGTTTCCATTCCAGTCCTCCGTCCACCAAAGATACAGATCCCGTCCTTCGAACCTCTTCATTCCATCCTATCGCATCTCTGCCTTCCACAATTCGTTCCTTGTCCAAGTCTCCTCTCTCTTCAACTCCCTGCCTCCCTACGTCCACTCTCCTTCCGTGACTTCCTTGAAATCCTCTCTGTTTCCATTCCAGCCTTTCGTCCACCAAAGATACAGATCCCGTCCTTCGAACCTCTTCATTCCATCCTATCGCATCTCTGCCTTCCACAATTCGTTCCTTGTCCAAGTCTCCTCTCTCTGCAACTCCCTGCCTCCCTACGTCCACACTCCTTCCGTGGCTTCCTTCATATCCTCTCTGTTCCAATTCCTCTTCCATATACTATCCTCTCCCTCCTATTAGCCTTCCATTCCCCTTCCTTTATATTTTCCTACATTTATCATCAATTCGTATTTATTCCCTTCATTTTATTATTACATCTGTTTCTCTTAAATCAATATTATTTCAAACCGTCTCAGCATCCTCCCCTCTCTTATATTTTTAATGTATCTCCTTTTCCTCTTTGTATATATCTATTTTCCATTTAGTTAAGATGTCTGTCTCAAAATAATAGGGAGCATCTTCTGCTCTAGTAAGGTGACCGGCTGAGTCCTAGCTCTGGGATGTTGAAGGACCAAGGGCTAGTTCCAGAGAGTGAACCTCCTTCCTCGATGGTGACTCCAGAAGTGAGATCCTCCCTCTGCGATGTTGACTGGCACAGTGCTCCCTAGCTGGGTGTGGCTCCCTCCTTTTTTCCCTCCGGGACTTTTCTAAGCCCCTATTGGTTGCCCAGTTCATCCCTTCCTTATATTGTATTGCTGACATGGTTTTCTCACTACCTCCTCCCAAGTTCTTGGTTGGCCTCCAATTCTTATATTTCCATTTTCATTGTTTTATTTAAATATATTAGAACAATTAATATTCATAATTTTAGATATTACAGGTTACTGGTAGTCAAAAAATATTACTTTCAAAATATTGATTAGGTTCGTTTTCTTTGAGAATGATGTCTCTTGTTCTTCGACATTACTTGGAAAGCCTTCACCCGGGTGGGATATAGGCAGAGTAATTGCCCCAAGCGATAGCAACTGAGGAGCGCCCAAATCCTGCTTGCAAATTGACGGACAGACAATCTAATGATACACCCTAAACCTATCTCACGATTGCCACCCCCTCCCACGCCTCTCACCCTGGTTTGCGTCTCACACACCTACCAAGAGGGCCAAACTTTGCCCTCTTACCTGGCGTCGTGTTACCAAAGTTGCGGAGTGACACTTTGTATAGACTTGGCCGGAATCAGATTGTGACTTCTTGTCCCAGTTATTGAGTTTCAGGCCCCACTTAAGAAGCCGTATTTTTACACAGACGGCTCTTCATTTACTAAGTGTTAAGTGTAACTTTATTTTACTGTATAAATATTTTAATGTTTATTATAAAATAAACCCAGACGACCGTTCGCGTTAATATTCAATAGTTGACTTACAGAGGGGCTCCTAAATCCTCTTACTACATTTTGTCGACAAGTTTATTGAGCTGAGTTTACGAAGCTCTTTCTTAGGCGACTCATGAATTTCGTTGTACTCGTACTCCTCCTAAACCCCTTTACCGATCACGTTGAAATTTACCACGACGGTAGTGGACACGGTGACGATGGTTTACTACTAAAAAAATCTGAAATCGAACATACCACGGAGGAATAATTACCGAAAAATGAAATCCCCATTGAAATTAATTGAGAGACAAAATCCTCGCGCAAAATAGAATTTTTCTATTTCAAATGTAAAAATCCGGACGAAGCCCTTTTCGGTTTACCATCGGACACCATTTTTTTGAGCCGTTTTTTTCAGTGTTCTAACCTACAAACTTTCACTTTTTTTCGATAAAAATATTTTTCAACATCCAAACAACACATAGTAAAAAGAATTTTGTGCAAAAACAGCTGTTGTTGTCTACAAAAAGGCTAGAAAAAATCCATTGAATTCAATTGAAATCTATTTAAAGTATTAATATATTCATAAAGAACATACAAGGTGAGAAGTTACTGATAATTATTAAAACATTAACTGATTTTTTTATACAGATATGCCTGACAGCTCAGTTTTTGCAAACAGCAGAATGTATTGCTCATCTAGTTTCATCGGCAGTTACAAAAGTTTTTTAATTGAGCCTCTACCCTAAACTTCCATCTCTTCGGCCGATATCCCTGAAATTTGACTGCTTATGTTCTGATTGAGTTTTGATTTCAAATATGAAATTTCATGTCGATACATTCATTAAAACGGCAGTTATTAGAGTTAAGCCTCTCCCCAGAACCGCCCCTTTGCTTAGGCCAATATTCCTCAAATTTGACGGTTATGTCCTCATGGTGTTGCCTCACCACTAGTCCTTCTTTCCTTTAGGCCAATTTGCCTAAAAAAAACCAGATGATGTTAAAGGGCTCTGGATTCTTACATAAAATTTCGTGTTGATAAGTTCATTACATCGGCAGTTATTAGGAGTTTTAAGTTGAGTCCTCCCTCTGAACACCTTCTCGCCTTCCGCTGATTCCGCTGAAAATTCATAATTGTCGTCTTTATAGGGCTTTGAGTGTACATATAAAATAATTTTGAGGGCGCCGGTAGCTCAGTGGTATGCGTGCATGACTTCTGAGCTAAAGAACGTGGGTTCGTAACCCGACCAAGGCCCTTAGTTTATTTTATCTGGGAGGTAAAATAAACTTAAGCACGCCGTCCTTCGGATGGGACGTTAAGCGATGGTCCCGAGCCTGTACGATGTCAGGTACTCGTTAAAGACCCCTACTCTAGGTGAATAAAAATTTAGGGTAGGCAAAATTTAGGACTCCCTCAGTAGAGTCGGGCTCATGTCCACCAGAGTGACGAAAGAGCGCTTTGGTAGTAGGCGATATGACCTCGTTGTTAAAGCCCGGGCATGAGTCATAAAACCTAACCTAAAATAATTTTTGTTTGTCAATACATGCATTACCATGGCAGTTATTAGAGTTTCTTTGTCAAGCCTCCCCCTAATGTACCTATTCCCTTTGGTCAATTTGACTGAAAATTAATAGGTCTTGCCCTTAGAAGGTTTTTGAATACACATATAAAAAATCGATGCGATACATTCGTGGTAACCCGGCTGAGGCCCTTAATTTAATTTATCTGGGAGATAAAATGAACTGAAACACGAGGTTAAGCGATGGTCCCGAGCCTGTATGATGTCAGGTACTCGTTAAAGACCCCTACCCTAAGTGAATAAAAATTTAGGATAGGCAAAATGTATTCCATAGTAGAGTCGGGCTCATGTCCACCAGAGTGCCGAAAGAGAGCTCTGCTAGTATGCGATATGGCCTCGTAGTTAAAGCCCGGGTATGAGTCATAATTAACTTAACAGACAGATATAGGTTAGGTTTGGTTTTATGACTCATGCCCGGGTTTTAACTTCGAGGTCATATCGCCTACTACGAGCGCACTTTCGTCACTCTGGTGAACATGAGCCCGACTCTACTGTTGGAGTCCTAAATTTTGCCTACCCTAAATTTTTTTTCATCTAGAACAGGGGTCTATAACGAGTACCTAACATCCCATCCGAAGGACGGCGTGCTCACGTTTATTTTTACTTCCAGATAAAAAAAAACTAAGGGTCTCAGTCGGGTTTCGAACCCACGATCTTGAGCTCAGAAGACAACACGCATACGACTGAGCTACCGGCGCCCTCCAGACAGATATATATATATATTTTTTCCTTTTTATGAATTAAGAAAAACCATGAAATTCTGGTGAAAATTCAGCATCGAATTTCTGTCAGATTACATAACTTCTCCTATACTTCATTTAGCTGGGGAAGAAAAATGTAAAGCGAAGAGACGGATGGAAGAACAGTATAAATGCACATTTCGAATCAGAAGATAAATTACCGATCATTAGAAAGTTTGGGTTTATTCCCACTCATTATTCATTTGAAATAGAAGAAGAAAGTGAAATTAATTAATGTGAAGAAGATGAAAGTGGATTAGGATTAGACTGTCGATATAAGCCCTAGGGTTGAAGTCCTAACACTTATGAGTAAAACCTAAAGCTTGTCACCGTACGCAAGTTGTTACTTCTCTGACCCATTGCTAAGCTGGGTAAATCTCTTAAAACCTGTATTGAAAAAAACTTCAAATGTTTGATTTTCTACTTAAGGGTTTAATTCCTTGCGATTTTATGGGATTAGGAGAGAAAAAAAAAAAAGGTCCACTGAATACGTTTTGTGTAACTACTGCCCGGAGATCGTATACGACCCACCGAGCTGTTCATTGCGGCACGCGGAATTATTCGAAAACGTGAACATTCGCAAAATTTTTTCCTTTTAATTTAATTTTTAAAGTGAATAAATGGTCAGCCATTACTGTATACATACAGCGTAAATGTTCTATCCGAATAAAGTAAGTAGCTAAAACTACCGCATTTCTGCATTAGCGCACTCATAAAGTTCCATCAGATACACACATTTATGTATAAGATACACACATGCATGTATATACATGCTAATAAATAAAAATAATGTACACAACTGAAATGAATATAGTCAGTTTTTACGATTAACGCCCGGGTTTTAACTAAAAAGTCATATCGCCTACTACCAGAGGGCTCTTTCGTCATTCATACGCCCGACTCAACTGTGGAAGTCCTAAATGTTGCCTTCCCAGATTAGTTAAACCTAAGTCATTAACGAGTACCTGACATCGTACAGGGACCATCGCTTAACGTCCAATCCAAAGGACGACGTGCTCAAAGTTTTTACATCTCCCACATTACTTAAGGGCCCTAATAAAAATACTTAAACAGTGAAATAGAGTCATACCAAAAAAGTTGACCAGACGGGGTGGGGCGTACAAGTGATTAGAGAGATGTTTAGATTGCTTAGATTATAATCTAAATCAGAACAGAAATCTACTATTTCAGAGAAATAATTATTTCTCTGAAATAGTATATTTCTGTTTCGGTTTCATGTACTAATCAATTTCAAATCTAAAAAGTGTGTTTAATTCAAGACTTTTGTTGTGTTAACATGTACGGGAGTAAGTCTCGTTTAGGTGCATGTGTAAGTGAGTGTGCGTCGGACAGCGCACACACACAACTACACACTTCTTTATCTGTGTTGTCAGCTGTTTTTGAGCATTTCTGCGTCCACGAAATAAGAAAGGGTGTAATATATTTCAACTGCATTTGACTTTTTGTTTTACTTTTTATGTCAACTTTTGATGTGATCATCGATGAAAGTGTAATATATTGACAGACAATACTCATGGTGAAATTGACCGTCTGAGGGGTTATCTCCTCTATTTCTACTCGATAATACACATATAAAAAAGTGACAAAATAAAAATAAAATAATTCAAACACAAATTCAGTAATTTACAAAATTAACTTAAATGATCCTTTAAAAAAACTAACAAAAAATAAAAATAAAAAACATCTTCCTGTTTATATATTATTAATAATTAAATTCTGAAACTAGCTCAAATCTATAATTCCAGGAAAGTGTAATTTCGACTGCATTTAGCGAAGATGGTAGTTTTATTGTAAGTGATAATAAATAAAAAACATTATTAGATATAACATTGTATTTTTACAATATCATTGACCATATTTACCGTTGTAGTGAATTTAACTAAAATATCAATATTATGAACTTTAAAATGATCTTTCGGTAAGAAACTTTTAGGTTAAGAAGCTTCGATAGCTTAAATTTTTCACAATAAATAAAATTTGTGGTAAAAGAAAATAATATAGCAGTGTAAATCTAAAAAAATGTAATATATAATATTTCAATATATTATTATATAATATTGTTAATAATAATACCTGCTGAAAATATGTATCAATAAATAATATATTTATAGTCATATTGTCACAACAAATAATATGATGTTTTTACCCATCTCAGGAGATACCGAACAGCTTATTTCATTTTTGAATGACAAACTGAATCTACAAATGAATACGAATCCAAGAATTTCTACAAAATTCGAAAACTACCAGCCACGCTGTATTCTCGCCGTATTTAGAGACACTACAATCACAGTTGTATATATCTTATTTTAGCTACCACATAAATTTCATGTATAAAAGAAATTGAAGAACATCAAATTTGAAAGTTTAATTCCTCATACTTCTTTTCTTATTGTAACATTATAATAAGCTCAAATTTAGTAAAAACTTTATAGATAAAAATGTTGCATCAAAATTTTGCATAAACAATATTTCAAAATATTTATTTATATTCATACTGTGACGTATGTAGTTTTTAGATATTAATAATTGGTTAATTTTTACTAGGAAAAGTTTACCGCCGAAAGTGGTGACATCTCTTATCTCAGATGCACACTAAACTGCCTTCCCATTTTTTAACACTGTAAAGTAAACGAAATGGCGTCTGTATAAAAAGGGGGTGCTTCATAAGTGACTCCATTGGACTTGAAACTGAAGTTTTGTGGTAGATCCGCCATTATCTGAATGTTTCAGAGTTATTAGATTTTTCAAAGTAAATCAAAAAATTGAATCTATTAAAAATATCAACTAACCGATGACCTGAATATCTGTCTGGAGTAATAAATGGTTGGAAAGGCTTAGAGTTATATCTAGAATTTCTTTTCCAGCTTTTTCTAGAAAAGTCGTTTATTCCATTTTATGACCAGACATACTTCAAGTTTTACAACTAGGGAAACTACTCAACCGATTGCAAGAACAATATAAGAGTCTAAGAACAAATAGATACAAAGATTATGACAAACACTGATCACAAAATGTCAAATATCTATAATGTTTTTCTTATTGTTAAAAAGAAATTATAGCAAATACTTCAAACACGTTGAACATTTTTTAAAAATCTAATGAGTCCTATTATTTTAGCATTAAAAAAATGTAATGTTCCGTTCAGGCTCGGGACCATCCCTAACGTCCCATCCGAAGGACGGATTGCTTAATTTTATTTTACCTCCCAGATAAAATAAACTAAGGGACTCGGCCGAGTTTCGAACCCACGCAAGCACACATACCACTGAGCTATCGGTGCCCTGTTAAAATGAAAGTAATTGTGGAGTAATAAATTGTTAGTTTTTTCCGGCATTTCTTCCAGAGGTGTCTTCTTTTTTCTGACAATATCTCGGGACACTTACACATCCCTTCTTCTCGTCATTATGAACCAGAAAATGGGACGTGAAAGTGTCCCGAAATATTGTCAGAAAAAAAAGACACCTCTGGAAGAAATGCCGGAAAAAACTAACAATTCAATATCCCAGAGGAGTAATAATTTATCAAAATAATTGATAAAAGCCCAACTTTGATGTGGAGAGAGCATTTATTTTCTAATCTTCATTTAGAAAGCCCTTAATCCTCTCAACCCAGGGATACATTTTAATATCCATGGCAATACTTCTTAAATGCCTGACAAAAAGTGATCGCACAGAATTCATGTCTTCGCCTGGAAAAAATAAAATTCTTATACGAGTATAAGGCTATTTAATGATAAATTCCGTTAATCCGTTGGATAAATAGGAGAAAGGTGAGGTTTACTAGGGGAGAGATATTGGGAAGGGAGAAGAAATTATTGGCTATGTGAGAAGATCGACTTTTCAAAGTAAGTTAGCTTGGCTGAACTCAATAGAAATGCTTCAACCCTTCCTTTCACATCCCCTAACTCCTGGGTCTCAACCCTCCATCACTTGTAGGGCAGGTCTCAACCAACATTTGAATATTCCTCATAAAAACTTTTTCAGGGAATGTTTGTCATTTTTTTTTTTTTTTTTTACTTTCTTATAACTTTAGTATATGTTCTGAGTAGATTTTGGCTGAAATCGAATGAAAATTGACTACCACTTCACTTCAGAGCCTGAAATGTAATGAAAGTCAAAAAGAAAAGGAATGAAAAAAGTATCAGTATGACGTACAAAGAATAAATAAAAAAGAAAATAAATTAGTGCTTTAGTGGAGAAAAAACTAGACAATTTTGGGTACAAATAGATAATAAATAATTAACATGAGAAAACATAAAAAAACAATACAAAAAATAAAACCCTCTTCAAGTTGTCGAGTATTCCTTCGAGACGGTTAAAGGGTTTGTATACCTGGGCTCATATATAGACCGGGCCAATGATGTGGGCGCAGAGGTGAGCCGGCGGATACTGGCGGCCAGCCAGAGTAACTATGGCTTCCAAACCCGGCTGCTCCCCATGGACACGAAGGTGCTGCTGTACAAGACGCTTGTGAGGCCAGTGCTGACATACGGATCGGAGAAGACCCCTGCCCTAGGTGAATAAAAATTTAGGGTAGACAAAATTTAGGACTCCCACAGTAGAGTCGGGCTCATGTCCACCAGAGTGACGAAAGAACGCTCTGGTAGTAGGCGATATAACCTCGTAGTTAAAGCCCGGGCATGAATTATAAAAACTAACTATTATTGGTAGTTCTTTAGAAAAATTATAAAAAATAGAATATATGAAGTGGGAGCCATGGTGGCCGTGCGGGCTAGAGCGTAGGGCTTTGGTCGCATGGTCTCACCTTGGTTTGCGGGTTCGAATCCCGTCCGGGTGTGAGTTTTATTTCGTAGATAAAACTTCCTCCCGGGGCCATGGATGTCGTAAATAATTAGGTAAAACACCATTATAAGAGTCATGGCTAATATGGATCGTACATAAGGCCAAAAAAAAAAAAAAAAAAAAAAATATATATATATATATATATGAAGTGGCCATTACGGGACTTTCTTATACCAACTACGCTTACAGATCACTCTCTCTCCCCCTCCCTTTCTCAAAATCATTTCAAGAGTTACGTTATTATACAATGAAAGAAAAAAACCGCTGACGCCATCTCATTACTTTCATATACCCAGTAATGACAGTATGAAATCATTTTTGGAAGGGGAAGAAACCGTTATCTGTAAGCGTCGCCGGTTTAAGAAAATTGTGTTATGGCCACATCAATTTGTTTTTATTGAAAGGGATGAAAATAAGGGTTATCAGCAAAAACGTGGTTGGTATAAGAAAGTCCCTTTATGACCACATCACCCCAATGGGAAGGAGGTATAAACCCCAATAATTGGCATTCTAACGAATGTATTAACATAAAATTTGAAAGGGCAAATAAAAGGAAAGGGTCTTTTGACTTTCTTGCTTTTGGACGACTTTTCACTTTTCGTTTACTTTTCCAAAAAGAGCCTGTCTAAGATATTTTTATTTATTTATTTATATAGTATATATTTACAACGGCATAACATTTTCCATTAGCAATTGCGATAGATAGTGCAGTGTCTGGTACTGCTGAGGTACGTGTCCGAAGTGGAGTCCTGGAGCAGGTTCCTCTGCCACATCCGCTTGAGGCGTCGTGGTGGATTTGTGGGGAGAGTGTTTGTAGATAATTCTTGTATTGGCGTGTTGATGGAGTTTGTCGTGAAAATTTTGATACCGTGTCTTGATAACAGAAGGTACAAATGGGATGTTGAGGTCATTATGTAATGTGAGGTTGGAAACGTAATATGGCGCATTCGCAATGTGGCGTAATATAATGGATTGTATTGACTGAAGTCGTTGTACGTTTGATTTTTGGGCTGATATTCATATCTCGATGCCGTAAGTCCAGATGAGTTTTAGTATAGTGTTGTATATGTGAAGTTGGTTTTCAAGCGATGTCGATCGTCGTCCGATGATTGATTTCAGTCGTCCAAATCGTCTTTTGAAATCTGTGCGTTTCAGTCTGATATGAGTTGTCCAAGTCTAAGATATAAATATATTATTTTTCACCCAAAATGATTTCCCAAAAGATAATATATCAATAAAAATATATTCAATTTGGCCCATTTTGGATCATCCATCAGTCAAATTTTGATCCGAATAGACGTCAGATTACAACCTAACTTGTGTTAACAGAAGACTTGACTAACAACGTAACTTCCTAACAATGATGGATAGTTTTCCCCTTTTTCCTGACATTTTAGTAAACTAGTATAAAATATTTACTAGAAAAAAATGTTTAAAAAAAAATATTTTTGCATACATAAAAGCTATGAGAATATTCCCCTAGAGTGATCTACCTCCAGAATTGATACTATCTATCTTTGATTGGAACAATAAAGGAAACTGACGTGGGACCCTCAAAAAATGTCGTAGGCGTATGACCGGTAATGCACACTCCAACACGAATTAATCAATTAAATGTTTATTCCTTCCAAAACCAATCAACCATTTGGTCTCAAAATCAATATTTGACTCATATACGGATTTTTAAATTCGTATACCAAATAATATAAATATAAATTATTTATTAAATAAAGAGTGCGCCGGTAGCTCAGTGGTATGCGTGCTTGCCTTCTGAGCTCAAGGTCGTGGGTTCGTAACCCACCGAGGCCCTTAGTTTATTTTATCTGGGAGATAAATTAAACTTAAGCACGCCGTCCTTCGGATGGGACGTTAAGCGATGGTCCCGAGCCTGTACGATGTAAGGTACTCATTAAAGACCTAAGTGAATAAAAATTTAGGGTAGGCAAAATTTAGGACTCCCACAGTAGAGTCGGACTCATGTCCACCAGAGTGACGAAAGAGCGCTCTGGTAGTAGGCGATATGACCTCGTAGTTAAAGCCCGGGCATGAGTCATAAAACCTAACCTTTATTCAAAAAATTATTTTAATAAAAAAAGCTATATGCGTACAAAAAATCATTTAAATTTAATATGGTATACACAAAAACTAAAATAAATCAATTTAATAATAATGAAGTATTAGTAATATTCAAATGAGGGTGCCGATAGCGAGCTTGGCTTCTGAGCTCAAGATCGCGGGTTCGAAACCCGGCCGAGGCCTTTAGGTTTTTTATCTGGAAGGTAAAAAAAACGCCCATCTTTCAGATGGGCCATTAAGCGATGATAGGCAACTGAAGCTGGGTGCATAAGCCCACCAGAGAAACAAAAGAGCTCTCTGATAGTAGGCGTAGTGCCACAGTAAGTAACTAACTTATTGTTTGAAACCTTTAACGCTATTATTGTACCATAAAAGATACACTGCAAGTCAAAAAAAAAAAAAAATGCTGCTTTACGACCTGACACACACACGTACACATTGTGTGTTTATTAGCGGGAGCCAATCGTCGCTAAGGATAGCACAGAAATAGCTTTAATGTGTAAATTAATCAATAAAAAATTTTTTGTTTTAATAGTATATAAGACGGCTCCATAAAAATGTTGTTAACCACTGATTCAGACACTGTTGAGCTCATGCCCGAGCATAAAGTCCGGGCATGAGTCACAATAAACTAACTAATATTTAAATGTTGAGTTTCCCCATTGAGCTCTTAACCAGTATTTCATTATGAACATCATACTGTACGGGTGGGGTAAGCAAATTTATTTATATTGTGTTATTCTATATATTGTATGTACGCTCAAAGCACACACAGACTAATATCATCGCCAAAACATATTCAGGGACTTTAAATCGAGGAACGCGGACATATTGTGGAACTTGTAATGACAGAAGACTAAAATAGAAAATAATATTGTAGAATACCAATGGTATAAGGAAATAAATAAAACAAACTTATTTTTGAAATATTGTCAAAGATATTATTGTATTCTACAATATTATTATTTATTTTAATCTCCTGTCATGTCACATCGAAATGTGAAACATTACAAAGATGTGAATTTGTAAATTTACAACAAAACAAAATAAATAAAAAAGTCTAAAACAAATTGAGTTCTGTTGGTAAATTCAAAATGAAACTAACCACAGTAAAAAAAACATCAATAAATTGAAGGCAATCAAACAGACTTCAATTTGTTTGTAATGGTGTCTGTCTGGCTCGCATCTTCGTCTTCCTCACTCATAGTCAACAAATTGACCAATTTTTTTTAAAACGCACAAATTGCTCCAACCCACGGTTTACTTAACTTGTTTTTGGATTTATTACCCTTGAGAGTCAATATATTTCCCTTGACCTCCTGAAAAAGTATAAAAATCCCTTAAATTTTCGTAATTTGAGTAACGCGGTAATCGCGAGAATTGATGTGTAAACATCTGCTTTAGTTTCAAAAATTTGCTGTAGTGCACTGATTTTGATTAAAATTTCTTTTATAATGTTAGGATAAGAAAAGTAGTATGAGGAATTGAACTTTCAATTTTATTGTACTTCAATTGCTTTTATACATGAAATTATAGGTTTGTGATAGCTAACTATATTTACACTGCTATATTAGGTACTTTCTTTTACCACAAATTTTATTTATTGCGACAAATTTAAGCTATCAAAGCATTCTAATCTAAAAGTTTCTTACCGACAGATCATTTAAAAATTCGTAATATTTATATTTTACATAAATTCACTTCAACGGTAAATATAATCAATAATGTTGTAAAAATACAATGTTATATCTTATGTTTTCTAGAGTTGTCTATGTGTGACCAGATAGAATGAAAATTTTATATGTAAATTCAAAACTCCATAAAGATGACACCTTATAACTTTCCGCGAAATTAGCCATAAGAAAGAGGACGGGTTGCTCAACACAAAAACCCTAACAATTCAAAAGTTCCTGTTGCTAGTTATTTTTTAAATTGGATGTGACTAAAGTTATATTAAATTGAATAGATAAAAAAAATTATATATTGATTTGGAGTGAGGCTCCCAAGGAAAAAACTATGTCATAAATAACTCTTTTCATTCTTGGAATTTACGTTACCGGTACCAATAAAAAAAAAAAAATTATTTCCCGGTATGATTCTAAATAGATTATTAATTATAACTATTGTATCCTGAATAATTGGTACTTACCTCCAAAGGTATTATTGGGGTTCGCAAGGCCTATGGGTTTTGAAATTTGAATTTCATTGAGAGAGATTTTGGGGAAATTAAAAGAAATTAAAACATGGTTATAAATAAATTGGCTTTACTAAAATAAATTTTATGAATTTGAAAAATTGAAATGGCCATATTGAAAAATTTATATACAAAAATGGATACTACCTTGTGACGTCACACTTGAAACATATATACAATAAATTTTACTTTTTAACATAAAAATTGGACTCCACACTCTCTCCACATCCCTTCAATCTTTTACCGGTCACTTTTACTCACTTTTAATTGTTTACTCACTACTTTTCACACATTTCAACAAAAAAACAGAGACCAGTCTCTCACCGGTTCCACCTCTACCAGAACCCAGCATAGACTCACTAAACTGCCTCCGCACAGAATTATGGGTAGCAAATTCGAGTTTCTTTTTTCTGTTGTCTCTTGTTTTACTTCTAAATATTAATATTTTTTGGTGTTTTCTCTCCTTTCTTCCGTTTCTTCTCTTTTCTAAATTGTCATCTTAATTTTCTGTAACTTTTCTTTTTAATTTTGCCTTCTTCATTTCTCGAAAACAGTGTTTAAAGTTTGTGGTATACACTTTCGGATCACTTGTATTATTTCAGATGGGATCCGGCCTAGTTGATTCGATGTATTTTAGAACTGACCGTTTCTTCAAAATTTACTACTGGCTTTTCTTTCTGATGTGGGCAGTTTTTCTCTTCTTTTTCTTCTTTAATCTTTTCTTAATAATTAACTGTCTTTTCCTAAAAATTTTCACAATCTTCTACCGACTCGTTTTTTAATTATTGACCTTTTCTTAATTTTGCTTATAACTTCCTGAAATTTTCTTCATTCCTCTTCTTTTTAGCTGTTTCATTTTGTTCCTGGGTGTTAAAATAATCCCTTCTGAAAATTTGGTTTCATTTTAAAGTTGATTGGTTTCTTAATTGATGTACAAAATGTTCGTTGATAATTGTAAGGTTAGGCCTACAGCCACCTTTTCTTCCTTTTAAAGTTATTCTTACTTTCTTCCTGTTGATTTCTTTTAAAGTTGTTCTTCATCCTTAGGTTTCTTTCTTCTATATTTTCTGTTTCTTTTTTTCAAATTGATTCCAAAAAAATAACGTCGCTTCGACATCGGTTGTCTTGGCAACGGGTTTGTTTACATTACACTGTGTAAGTCAACTATTAATTTTTAGTCAAAATGGTCGATTAGTTTTTGGGGAGGACGAAAACTTGATTAACTTGTTCTGGGGAAGTACACAGCCGATGATTCTCCGCGACTTTTTTTTGTTTATTTTTATATTTTTTTTTTTTTTCTGATTTTTCATGTACACATCAGAGCCGGATTTCAACGCAACTGCGTCCAGGGGCGTAACCAGGATTTTTAACAGGGGGGGGGGGGGGGGGGCAAAGTTAGTCTACGAGGGTGGGGGGTATAGACTCCCGGGGGCACAGCCCGAAGTTTCGGACCTCTAGAAGCTACCCCTGAGGTAACCACTGACTGAAATACTTAAGCTGACTTAACATGAGCAGTAAAAATGCAAAGCGCAGCAGCAGCAAATGTACGCTGTGGTTTCTATGCTTTTATAATTAAATGACTCACATCCAATAGCGTGCATTATTTGCGCATGTAAAATCAGCTTTAAGAGTATAAAGTATGACATAAATGAGGATTTTGAGCGAGGAAATGAAATGATCGAATTCATATATATTTAAATAAATGTAATATGACTTGTTTTGTACATGTACATTTATGTAACAGCTGATTGCTGATTTAGGAATCAGACGCACGTAAAATTTGAAGATCCTATTGGTAACTTGGAAGCAATCCATTGTTAATAAAAACTATTTTTTTAGTTTATTTAATTTTTATCTTGGTTCTTTGCTCTGGCCAGGGGGGGGGGACGCGCCCCTCCCCCTGGCTACGCCCCTGACTGCGTTATCATCAGCGGAACATCTATGAATATATAAAAAATATAAATACTGGGAAAAAATTAGAGAAAACATTAAAGTTTTAGGGACATCACTCCTATTCACTTAGGTTCTTTTGATCTTAGTTATATGCGTAAAAATAAAAAATCGCTGGCGAATCGCCGTCAATGTACTTCCCCAGCATGATTTAATCAATTATGTTTTCTCTCTCCCTTTGAAAACAATCGATCATTTAGGTTGATTGGGTTTTTGAGTCGATTCCCTATTTCCTTTCAGCCAATTCCTCGGAAAATCGATAGTTGTCGTCCTTATGGATGTTTGAATTTACATATAAAATTTTATGTCGTTACTTCCATTTTAATTTTTGGAAATAGGTGATCGAAAAACATGATATTCCGGTGAAAATTCAACATCGATTTTCTGACCGATTACATAACTTCCCCTATATACAGCTGGGAAATTAAATTTATTGAGATACACTCGAGTCGGGGGTAAGATATTGTGAATGTTTGTATATTTTTGTCATCGCCTGAATGGTTTAACGATCGTTTCCACCTCAGTTGGTTCATCGAGCAAGGAAATGGAAAGAAAGAATTTTCTGAAAAGATGTCCTCGAGGGCAGAGTGGCTCACACACACACACACTCGCATCCCATGGGAGAGCGGCTTTGAAGGTGTTCCTTTGAAAAATGCCCTCAAATGACCCATCACTCCTATTCACTTAGGCTCTTTTGATCTTAGTTATATGCGTAAAAATACTCTCAATGAGTGCAAATTCTATTCAGTGCTCGTACAAGCCGTCGTATAAATTATTTGAAACAAGCTTGATATTCTTTTCAGGGCGCTGGTAGCTCAAGATGTTTTGCCTACTGTGCTTGCAATCCGGCCAAAACTTTTAGGTTTTTTTTATCTAAAAGGTAAAAAAAAAGTGAGCACGCCGACCTTCGGATAGGAGATTAAGTGATGGTCTCGGACTTGTATAAGAGCATTGAATGCTTAGGTCCCTAGGTGTACTCGTGTACTCGTTAGCACACACAGTATCATGGAGTCAAAAATGGAAAAACTTTTACTCTTTACTTTCTTATACCTCCAGGATGAGAGAGCAACGGTAGCATGCTAACCTAAAGTACTCAAAATCGTGGGTTCGAAACCCGGCTCATAGGTTTTTTTTTAAAATCTGTTAGATACAGTCAGGCATTCATTAAAAATCCCTTCCCTACCTTAGATAACTAAACCTGTTTGGAAAAATGGGATGCTTATATCCGTAGCTGTACCAGCCCTTCCAATATAATCAACTCCTCTAGTATAAGGGAGGGCGCCGGTAGCTCAGTGGTATGCGTGCTTGTCTTCTGAGCTCAAGATCGTGGGTTCGAAACCCGGCCGAGGCCCTTACCTTATTTTATCTGACAGGTAAAATAAACCTAAGCACGCCATCCTTCGGATGGAACGTTAAGCGATGGTCCCGAGCCTGTACAATGTCAAGTACGCGTCAAAGCCCCCTGCCCTAGATGAATAAAAATTTAGGGTAGGCAAAATTTAGGACCCCCATAGTAGAGTCGGGCTCATGTCCACCAGAGTAGCAAAAGAGCGCCCTCGTAGTTAAAGCCCGGGCATGAGTCATAATAACTAACTAACCCTAGTATAAGGAAGAATTGTAATCGTGCGAAAATCCGAGATAGAATTTTCAAAGGAATTTCACAGTTTAAAGAGACTTTAATAGTTGAATTTCTAGATTTGAGAAAATTAAAAGTAAATTGTGGAATATTAAATTTGTTAAAGGTCACGCATTGGAATAACAAAGATACTAAAGTAGCAGGGAGGACCGGGGACCTAAGCATTCAATGCTATTATCCCATTCCTATTAGCTTTACCATGAGAGAGTCCTAAATTTAGCTTACCCAGGTTTAGCTATCTAAGGACCCATCCGAAGGGTGCAGGGTTCAAGGATTTTACCTTCCAGATAAACACCTAAGGGATTCAGCCAGGTTTCGAACCCGCTATCTTGAGCTCAGTAAGCTGGCATGATACCTCTGAGCTACTGGAGCCTTCTATAAGCAGTCTAATTGAGACAAAATAATAAAATAATTACCTGAGATAATATCTTACTACCAAAAACTGTTATATATTATACTCTTACTACCAAAAAATGTTATATATTATATAACATTTTTTGGTAGTAATAGCGTTTGTTCTGGCCAAATATATGCTATAGGAAAAAATAATATATTATTGTCGGATGAGGATAGCAAAAAATTAATTTTATTGTTATAAAAAAATAAATATTATTTAAAAAATTTAATTAAAAAAAATAGTTGCAAATGCACATACCACAACTGCAGTAGCATGATTCCAAAACTGTTTTTACCTGAAACATAAAATGAATATGAGGTGAGTAGATGAGGGTAACACCAGCAAAATACGAGCATTGTATGTTATATACAGCCCTGTGCAAACAACTGTGCAAAAAATGCACAACCAGTGGCTGGGCTGACATATACTCTGCAAAAATAATAAAAATAAAATAAAATAATAAAAATAAATATGACATGAAAGGTTTGAGAGAGGAAAAACACCCAGCGGTGAACCCAAACTCTCTTTAATCTTCTTGGGGGATTGTGGGGTCAATTTGTATTTAAGATTTTGCGAACTTCCGGATTGGTGTGTATTTAAGTTTTGGTGTAGAAACGTTGGTATAAATTTTTAATGGTTGTGTCTATGGATATGACGTTCAAGTCGCGGTGTAAAGTCTTGTTGTTAACGTATGGTGGGCATTGCTTCGATCGATTTCGCTAAAAATCAATACGTGTTGTCCCTTTTGTGTTCTTGATCCACAAATACAATTTCAACTTGGTGCATTCATTAGTTCGGTAGTTATTGGGGTTTTTATGAGAAGCTTATGTCAAATTTCTAGTCTATCTGTGTGTTTGTACCCTTCGTCTCTACCCTATTATTGAAGGATTCAAAACCCACACTCTAACAGATTCAGCTCTGTCCTTAAACGTCTTCCAAGTAGTAACTCAGAAGTTCTGCCGGTTGTCTTCTGTGGCGGGTTGTAGTAAGAAAACAAGAAATCCTGCAGCAGGCTTTGCGAGATGCGGGAAAGCGCTCCTAAAAAGTCCTGACCGCCCGTTCACAAAGGCTATTAGTTGTTGGATGATAAGGCGTCGCTCTCACATGTGTAACGCCTTTCCGGAAGGCCAAAACGAGCGAATATTTCTATCAATACGCGTACTGTTTTTGATATTGTCGTTGATTTCATGGGCACTACCTCCATCCTTTTGGACATTACATTAATTAGAACGAACCAATACTTTCCTTGAAACGGTCCTGCAAAATCATATGTTCCGCAGGGACTGACCACGAGGAGATGGATAACTCTGGTTCTTTCGTTCGTCCTTCTTGGCAGGCACGACATGATTTTACAAACCTATCAATATCCCGTTGATGCATGCCATCTTGCCACTGCACGCATAGCAGAGACGCCAGGGTGACCACTATGAAGCAATTAATATGTTAATTATAATGTATTTTACAGGATTTATAAAACATATTATTTTAATATAAAATAATTCCTAACACTAGATAAAAAACATAATCCTTGGCAGGGTTTCGAAGCTGCTACCTTTGAGCTACCGGCGCATAGTGTGAAATTTATGAGTTTTAATTTTCAAAATTCGAGCCCCCGCTCAATTTTTGATCAATTTGGATGAAACTAGGTGCAAAATATTTGTGAAAGCTGGCTTTTTATCAGATAACTGCGGGTTTTACAAGGTATTATATGCCAGTGGCAAAAATAGCCAATATATTGAATTTTGACCACTTTAGGCCAAAATTACAACATTAGGACCACTTTTGGCTAAAATAAATATTGAATTCGTAATCAGCGACCCAAAAAACATTCATTTACGTTGTAAAAATCCGTTAACAAAAACTTGGACAAAAAAAATTAAAAATGTTTAAAATTTTCGCGGGGTTTTGGCAGCTGTCAATTGGTATGTAATGCCTTGATTGTGAAACCCGCAGTTACCTGATAAAAAGCCAGCTTTCACAAATATTTTGCACCTAGTTTCATTCAAATTTCACACTGTGCGGCGTCCTCTCATTTTAGGATGAGGATACAGAAGTTTCTGTATAAGTCAACTATAGATTTTAAGCTTAAACACTCGTTTGCTTTTGGCGAGAGATTGAAAACTTAGTTAATGAATTTGTGCTGGGAATAATAATTAATTAGGTAAATTAGAGATTTTGGAGAACGGAATACCGTGACATTGTCACGTATTAAATACATTGTACACAATATTTCAATATATTCCGTTGTAGTCTCGAGGCTTCTCAACTCGATTTTCTAATTGAAAAACTAAAACACAACTTGTCGTGAAGCCACTTAAAAGTTTCGTGAAGCCTTCGTCTCGACACGTCCTCCCTTTCAGAGGAGAGACTGTTTGTTGTCTTCTGGTATGAAGGTGAACCTTATGAATACTGACAAAGGCTCGGAAATTTTCCTAGACCCTATAATAATATTTATTTTCGTTAAACCGTTAATGGGATGCGTCATGAGAATGTATACATTAAGATAGTTTATAAATTAGATACATAAACAGATATTAACTTTTAGAATCTGACACATGTGATTAGTAAAAAAAAATACTATTTTTTTTTTTCAATCAAACTTTGGCGCATCTGACAACTGAGGTCATTAGCGCCTGCGCAACTTGGATATTCGCTCGGTGGGGGCCCCTTCAGTGCGGCGATCTCTCCTGACTGCTCTGACTGTCTGAGTAGAGAGCAGCAGCTGGCACCGCTCCGTACTCCTTTACATCGGGGTTCTCTCCCTGTCACTTCAAGAGCGACAGAAGAGGCTGAGTACCCATCTCCTACTATATTACTGCATCCAATATGGAGAACCAATTTTTTAAACTGCTGAAGAATCATGAGGAAATCCGTATCTGTCTCTATAAGGCTTGAGTGCTATGCAAGTTTCCATTATGTACAGAACAGATAGTGGTTCCCGGCAGAGAGGACATTTCGATGACCTCTTTCGCATTAAAATGTGGACGTGCGTTAACCACGTGTGTCTAATTCTCAGCCTTGACAAAACAGTTCTTTCCCTTCGGGTGAGATTCTCCCTAACGGATGCTTCAACTCGTGGTTTGAACTTTTTCAGAGCTTTGCTGCTGTCATCCCATTGTTTTTGCCAAGTGCATTTAACAGCGGACTTGAGGGCTTCCTTCATGTCTGAGGGGCTGGCATGCTTGTTGTTGGTGCTGCTTCCGCAGTTTCGTTGGAGGTCTAGTCCGCTGCTTCATTCCCGTTGATACCTACTTGTATAACAATACTATTAAAAAATAATATTAAATTAATAAATAAATACTTGAAAATATGTGTACAAAAATAATATTAATAAATACAGTAGATATAGTTTTTAATTAGATATAAAAACCACTTAAAAGTCTGTGAATCACCGGCTATATACATCCCCAGCACGATATAATCCAATACGTTTTCGCTCTCCCTCCAAAGAACGCAGTTAACAAGTATATCGGAGGTGATTGTACATTGCACCCTCAAACACATGGTAAACTGCTACAGACAGTTAACAAGTATATCGAAGTATATTGTACATTGCACATGATACCCTCGTAACTCAGTTTGTATAACCGCTATTATATCCGTTGCATAGTTGAGACTGCATTGATAGTCAATATAGATTAGGGTCAGATGATAGCCCACTAATTCAAGGGTTCGAACCCCCCGTCTCTACTGACACCAGCCTGCAGTCCCGATAGAACAATCAATGAATGGCTACAAATCAAGAGAAGCTATATGTGGCTATCTTTAACGATCATCGCGTGAGCTCCACCTCCTGATAAATCTACATTTAGAATGATTAACTTAAAAGTATATTATTTCAAGTTCCCACAGTTAATGGGCGTTCTGATTCTATCATGACCTCAGTGCTCTAAATAAATAACTTAGTTCAAAAAAAAAAAAGTCGGTGAACGACCGGCAATGTTTCTTCCCCTGAACAAATTAATCAATTAGCTTTTCGTTCCCCCTTCAAAACATGTCTAACGTTTGCGCTAATATTCAATAGTTGACTTAGGGGCTCCTACAACCTCATACTAAATTTTGTGTCGATAAATTCATTACGTTGGCAGTTATTAGTGTTTTTGAATTGAGGCTCTCTCCTGAACCTGCTCTTGTCTTCAGCCGATATAGCTGAAATTTACAGGTTATATCCTCATTGGGTTTTGACTTCAAATATGAAATTTCCTTATATCTTGTCGATACATTCATTACAACGGCATTTATTAGAGTTATTGAGTTGAGCCTTCTCTTTGGCTAATTTCGCTAAAAAGAGAGGTGTCTTTATGAGAGGTTTCCAAAAACACATAATATCTATAAAAACACATAATTTTTTTACAAGACAAAAATTGAGAATTTTGAACTTTTAGAAATATTTCTCAGTTAATAAAGAATTTTCAAATTGGTTTATATTTTTATTTTTACAATTTTAATCATACCCTTATCCCTATACGTTTTCTAACCTTCTAAACGATTTTTCTCAAAATTGATTTTGTGTGACTTAAACCATTCTTCCCCTTGGTCTTCATATAAAATTTCGTATAGATACATTTTGTTTAATAACATAATATGTTTAATTTAACATAATGTTTAATAATAACAATAATAAAAGTTTTTATGTTAAGCCTCACCCCTAATTCCCCCCTTCTCTTTGGTTGATTTGGCTGAAAAACAATAGGTGGCGTCGTTAGAAGGTTTTGGATTCAGGTATGAAATTTCGTGTTGATACAATTATTCTATCGGGAGTTATCGTGCTCACAGACGCACAGACAAACTTTTTTGTACGTATTTGGAATTTAGAGGGAGACATGAAATTCCGTTGAAACTAGGCATCAAATTTTTAACCGATTACATAACTTTTCCTATACTTCGTATAGCTGAGGAAGTGAAGTCGCCAATGAATCTCCCTCCGAAGGGGGGGGGGGGGGGGGGGGGGGAGAGCAGAATTACACCCCTTGCATCCGCCACTGGCCAGTATCCATGTCAAATATTGAAAGGGGTAAAAGCAGAACTACCCCCTCTCCCCCCCCCCCCCCCCCCCCAAGCGTAGAGGCTTATAAGTCAGTTTCGTTAAGGATAAGGAAATATGTACATTAGGGTGGAAAGAAAATGGCCTTTTAAAATTTTTTTTAGTTATTAGTTTGGTAATAGTGGAAAAAAGTTGCCTTTTAAGTTCAAAAAGAATTTTTAAAAAAATTGGTTGCAATACTACAACATCTTGAGGTGCCGCAAAGAGCTTAAAGTTTGTACAAAAAATTGAAAAATTTTAAACTTTGATAAATTATTTTTTATGAATTTCTCGTACATATAATGTTACAAAAGATGGTTTTAAATACATATATAAGCATTAGAATTGGAAAAAATTATTAATTATAAAATATAATAAAAATAAAAAATATTTTGTAATGTCAAATTTTGTATTTCTTACTTCTGTATCCTTAATGATTACAAATGTTACAGCTGCAAAATGTTTGTTTCTACTTCATTGCCACATTAAACTGGTCCTTGCGGCACCTCAAGACCTACTCCAATATTTTTCATATTTTTAATTTATCTTATCTACACTAAAAGGCAACTTTTCTGCGCTATTCCAAATTAAAAATCACATAATCGAGACACGCAAAAATTTTTGAAAAAGTTTCAAAAAAGTGTGTTTTTATGAAACTTTAAGGTCCTTGCGGCACCTCAAGACGTACTCCAATATTTTTCATATTTTTTATTTATCTTATCTACACTAAAAGGCAACTTTTCCGCGCTATTCCAAATTAAAAATCAAAAGGTGATTTTTTCGTTCCACCCTAATGTACATTAAATTTGGAAAGACGTCCTAGTGATGCGCGAAGGACCTCTAGCGGTCTTATGCACATTCTTTAATGACATCATTCATTTACAGACTCAGACTGTTACTCAACCTGTCAACGAAATTTTCCCACCAAATTTAGTATGATTCAGAACTAGTGCCTTCAATTAAATATATAAATCAAATATTGAGTTTTAGCTCACATTGTCTATTGGCTTTAGAGAGAGAGAGCGAAAACGTAATTGATTAATTCGTGCTGGGGAAGTACGTAGCCGGTGATTCACCAACAACTTTTTTCATATTATTTAGTTAAAATTAGTTTAATGTTTTAAATTTTTGCAATAGATCTCCCATATGTGCCCCCCCCCCTCCCCCCATTCCTCCTCACCTCTCCTCTCTATATGGGCCCTGATGATATAGAATATATACACTTTTTTGCAATAGATCTCCCATATGTGCCCCCCCCCCACCCCCCCTCCCCCGTTCCTCCTCACCTCTCCTCTCTATATGGGCCCTGATGATCTAGAATATATACATTTATTTGCAATAGATCTCCCATATGTGCCCCCCCCCCCCCCCTCCCCCCATTCCTCCTCACCTCTCCTCTCTATATGGGCCCTGATGATATAGAATATATACACTTTTTTGCAATAGATCTCCCATATGTGCCCCCCCCCCCCCACCCCCCCCTCCCCCGTTCCTCCTCACCTCTCCTCTCTATATGGGCCCTGATGATATAGAATATATACATTTATTTGCAATAGATCTCCCATATGTGCCCCCCCCCCCCCCCCCCCTCCCCCCATTCCTCCTCACCTCTCCTCTCTATATGGGCCCTGATGATATAGAATATATACACTTTTTTGCAATAGATCTCCCATATGTGCCCCCCCCCCCCCCCCTCCCCCTCCCATTCCTCCTCACCTCTCCTCTCTATATGGGCCCTGATGATATAGAATATATACATTTATTTGCAATAGATCTCCCATATGTGCCCCCCCCCACCCCCCCCCCCTCCCCCTCCCATTCCTCCTCACCTCTCCTCTCTATATGGGCCCTGATGATATAGAATATATACATTTATTTGCAATAGATCTCCCATTTCTGCCCCCCCCCCCCCCCACCCCCGATAAACATCCTGGATCCGCCCTTGATACTAGCTTCTGAATCCTCATACATACAGTGTTATTAGGGTATTTGATTCTAGCCCCCTTCTCTCATCCCCTTCCTTTCGACTGATTTCGCGAAAAATTAATATTTCATCCTTATTGCGTTTTGAATAGTATTTCATTACATTACTCGGAAATATTTCCTGCAGAAGTTTATTTTACATATTTTGGGGTGCTATAAATTTAGTCGTCTTGATTCTATCTCAAATTTGATGAATCAAAATTTAATTAGAAACATTTTTTATAAGAATGAATTTTTCGAAATAACTAACCATTTTTGCGTAAATTCAGTAAAGTGAACATTTGGTTAAAGATCTGTAATCATGGGGTCGGAAGACATGAAATTCTAATAACTTAAAGGCCTATATTTTAACATTTTTGTATCATCAGCCACATGGACCATAAATGAAAAGTAGAAAAACGTGTATCTATAGAAGAGGAGATAAATAAAATACAGGACTGCTGTGTGTTCAACTCACGTCTTCTTCATGGTATATGTGTCAACGTTTGTGATATGTAGGTCGTTCAGGTAACCAATACCGAATGCAACTACGTGTAACCTTGTAAAACTTACGGAACCCTTGATTTTACTTCGCCAGCTTATACAGTGTATAGGGGAAGTTTTGTAGTTTTGTTATTGTTCAGAAATCCCATGCTAAATTCTCACCGGAAACATGATTTCAAAAATGAGAAAACAACTCACTAACTACCGATAGAATGAATAATAATATAATAATAATAAACGTCTTTATTTATTTTCTTTTTGATGTAGGTACATTAATAATAATAATATTGACAGCCGCCACAGAGGGCGCCGGTAGCTCAGTGGTATGCGTGCTTGACTTCTGAGCTCAAGAACGTTTGTTCGAAACCCGACCGAGGCCCTTAGTTTATTTTATCTGGGAGGTAAAATAAACTTAACCATACCATCCTTCGGATGGGACGTTAAGCGATGATCCCGAGCCTGTACGATGTCAGGTACTCGTTAAAGACCCCCTACCCTAGGTGAATAAAAATTGGGATAGGCAAAATTTAGGACTCCCACAGTAGAGTCGGGCTCATGTCCACCAGAGTGACGAAAGAGCGCTCTGGTAGTAGGCGATATGACCTCGTAGTTAAAGCCCGGGCATGAGTCATAAACCCTAACCCTATTGACAGACAATACTCATGGTCAAATTGACCAACTGAGGGGTTATCTCTTCTATTTCTACTCGATAATACGCATATATAAAAGTGACAAAATAAAAATAAAATAATTCATATAAATCATAAGCAATCCATTTTTAATAAAAACTTTTTTTTTAGTTTGTTCAATTTTTATCTCAGTTTTTTGCTCTGGCCCCCCTGCCCCCCCCCCCCCACACCTGGCTACGCTCCGGCACTTATATATTTTTAGCCAAATCGACCAAAGAGGGGAGCTTAAAGCGCTGGGAAAGTATTTGCATGAACACTTGCAATGATTATTTGATATTAGTTAAACAGAAATTAATGGCTCTCATGCGGTCCACTGGATGTTCCTGGGACAGTCAAACGGGGTTGATATGTTGTAATTAGCTGACCAGGAAATTGCATTTGGTTATGTTCCCTTAGTTATGTATATTAATTGTACATAATATATTGTAAACGATAATTGTAAGGGTGAGTGTTTGTACAACTTCCATACTGGCATTATTGATGGGTATAAGAAAGTCTGTTCAGCCGATTAGTTGCCTCATGACCTAGCCAAAAGAAAGCGCCGGGGACGAATGCAGGCACGCCGAAGGTCGCCCCCGGTGCACCACCGTACCACATCCAGCCAGCGCGCCACATTTATCAAGGAGAAATGAAGGTGGCCTGGGGGTTTTTCTCAATAAATAAGCTTGTGTTAGGCCTTCTTCCCGACGATTCGCCGAATGAGTATCCTGGTCTCCAGCGGAGGTCGGCAACCCTCCTCCCCCCCCCCCCCTCCCCCCCCAAAAAAAAAGAAATGGGCATAAGAATATGAGAAAGACACTTTCAAAATTCAGAACAGTGAAACAAAGAAAAGCGTGTATGCACAAGCATTACTTTCATATACCCAGTAATGCCAGTATGAAACGAATTTGAAAGTGGAGAGAGGGAAAGAGAGTGATCAGTAAGAGTGTGGTTGTATAAGTAAGTTCTGTAGGTAATGACATCACATATTTATCATCTACCATGTGCATGTGAGCACATCGTAAGAATGTACTATTCATTGCTTGTATACTAAATTATTTTATTTCTTTTTTTATTATTTTTTATTATTTTTTTATAATTATTATATTTTTATTATTTTTTTATTATTATTTATTTTTTTAAATTGTTATTTAAACTATTCTCATTTATTGGCAATTTTTGTACAATATACATTCATTTGTGCTAAAATCAAATAAAACAAAACATCTGGCAGTTGAATGAGGCGGCTGACTAACGTCAGTCCTCTTGGTTAAGGTCTCTATGATGCTTCCTCTTCAGTCGACGTTCTGGTCTTGGCGGAGGCAGGTGGAGAGGGATGGCACATAGCATAGGGTTTTGATGATCTTGCATGGTCCACAGCAGACTGGCGTAGCAATTAGGCAGACATTTTTTCACCTCAGGGATCTGAAGATCAATGTGTATCGTTTTGTTTCGGACAAATCAGGGCGCACTGGTGATTATCCTTAAGGCCCGATTCTGGAATGTCTGAATACATTTTATTTGAGAATCCGAGGCAGAACTCCAGATAGCGCAGCCGTAAAGCCACATGGGCCTCATGAGCATCATATAGACGAGCCTCTTGAGATGGAGGGGGAGCTGAGAGTTCTTGAGCTGGTAAAGTCGATGTCTTAGCCTCTGCAGCAGCGAGGTGATGTGCTCGTTCCAGGTCAACTTGGTGTCCATGGTGAGTCCTAGGTACCGAACGGAAGAAGTCTGTGGAACAGGAGCTCCGTTGAGGGTGAGCGGGCCTACTACTTCTGTACGTAGATATGTGAATGGCACCAACGCTGACTTTTGAGGATTTAATTGTATCCTCCATTTGGCACTCCAAACGTTCACCTCATCCAAGAAGTTGTGTAGTTTTACTTCAGCGAGG
The DNA here is from genome assembly GCA_963662175.1 of Aradus depressus. NCBI lineage: Eukaryota > Metazoa > Arthropoda > Insecta > Hemiptera > Aradidae > Aradus > Aradus depressus. The sequence goes on from OY759222.1 coordinate 26,673,762, forward strand.
TGGCCTTACTCAACAGCAACATCGTCGGCGAATTGAGCAGTTGTTAGCAATTGTATTATTATTTTATATTTGTTTAATATATATTTTTTATTTTATTTATATTTACAGTTATTATTACAGTTTTCTTTCTATTTTCTATATTTCGCACATTGGGCCTGATGAAAGGACGTAAGAACGTCTCCATTTTTATTAAATTATAAAATGTATCTACTTATTATAAATGTACCTACTTATTATAAATCTATGTATTAGTATTAGTGTACGTATATATTTTCAAGTATTTATTTATTTTTAATAGCTTTGTTATTACCAATCATATGTATGTCAGACTCAAATATAGTTATAAGTCTAATTTAGAAAATATCTTGATGCATACTTTTTTATGACATATCCTATTAATAAAATTATTATTATTATTATTCATAATCTCTTGTTACAGTTGAATGGTTCAATATAAACCAAAGATAAACCTTCAAATGTTGTTCTTAATTAAAGTCTCATAATGGATGCGGATGGTTGCTAGGATGAGTTCAGGTTAAACTCTGAATACTAAAAGAAGATTAACCTTAACCAATTAAACAGCAGTTAAGTTCTTTGGTTTTTATAGCTTGTTCTAGTCGCAACTTAACTGGGGATTAGGACTCTCAGTCTTAATAAGATTCATTCTCTTCAACATCTAAAGCCAATTTAATTATAACTCCCTTTGTCTTAAGGGTTGAATCAACCCTGTTCGGTCACTTGAATAATCATTTGATTGAATCATTTGCACGAGACGCCTTGCAATGAGGAAGAGGAGAAAAATATGGTAAAGCAACTGAGAAATAACATGGCGACCAAATGTCCTTTTCAGACAAAGCTAAGTAGCGGGGAGAAATTATGTTTATTTATTTATACTTCCATAGCTATATGAAGCATAGGGGAAGTTATATAACTTGGGAATTCGATGTTTCATTTTCACTGAAATTTTATGTTTTCTAACGCCCTTTATTGCTAATCACTGCCACTGCCTGGATCTTAGAAGGTCTCCAGGTCATTTGCGCTTAAGGCGTCGTTCGGGAAGTGTGGCAGTAGGGCATGGACTGGAGCAGTGGTTCTCAACCTTTTCATACCCACGCACCACTAGATTCCTTACCTGATCAATGGTGGACCAGTCATGGAATTCAGTCAAAGAGCGAAAAACCCAAAAGAGCAAAATATGGCAAAAAGATCCAAGAAATGAGCATTAACCTTGAAACATTTATTATTTACTCACTATATTATAATTATTTCTTTAATTATTGTTATATTTACACAAATTTAACCTTAATGACTCCCCGGACTCAGGCAAGCAGACAGACCGATTCCACAATAGCCGCGTACTAATTAATTTTGTTATTTATAAGACAAATCCCAATGCTTTATTTTTTTAGACTTTTATTTTTTATGAACTTGAAATAAATAAAACTTGTTTATTTATGATATTGTCTAATTTCACCAACTATATTTACATGGGAGTACTTTCGGTATTTCTACCATCCTCAGCCAAAAGTATAAGAGATAAGACTGATGAAATTAGACAATATCATAAATAAACAAGTTTTATTTCTTTCAAGTTCATTTAAATTATTTCACAATATCTCTGCAATAATGTCAGTTTTCATTTTATTTTTTAGTTTTTTATTATTATGCCGAAAGGCTGATATATTTTGCGGACCACATGAAAACCTCCCGCGGACCACAGGTTGAGAATCACTGGAGTAGAGGATTAATGTGGCTACTAAAAGAGGAAAATAATTTGTTGTACCTGAATTTAGCTGATTCGGTAACAAAGGGAATATTGAGATAATATATATACCTACCGATGCCCTTAATTCAAAAATTTTTTTAAAAAAAGTGTATTCTGGCTATATTTGTAGCTGAATATCAACAGGTGCAGTTTTTATAAAGTTCTGGAAACACAAGTAAAATTTCGTGACGATATATTCATTTTATCGAGAGTTATTATGTTCATAGACACGAAAAACATGAAATTTCAGTGTAAACACAAAAATGTCTGACAGATTATATAACTTCCCCTATACCTCGTATAGCTGGGGAGGTAATAAAATCGAGACGATGAGCATAAAAAAGAAAAGCAATCACATTTATTTTGAAATCAATTTTATAGGGCATTACTTCAGTTAATGTGAACTCTGTCTGCCCATGTTAATCCCTCAAATCAATAATCCTTATCAACTTTATATCAAACAGTTCACCTTTAACTATATTTAGTCTTTATAATATATTTATCAGAGCTTTATATTTCTTCAATTTATTTTTTTAGAAAAAAACTAGCAATTACAGACGTCGTGTAGAGCTCCCATCATCAGGTCCTTTATGTTACAAATTATTCTCTTGTCAATCAAAACTTTTTATTTTTATTTATTTTTTTCAAGACTGCAGAAATCGACTCAATAATACGTAGTTTAAATAAATAAAACAAACTTATTTTTGGAAATATTGTCTATTCCACTAAAGATATTTATAAAAATAAAACTACCGGTTTCAGTAGTTAACTAGACTTGACGATGGCCGAAACCGGTAGTTTTATTTTTATAAATATCTTTAGTGGAATAGACAATATTTCAAAAAAATAAGTTTGTTTTATTTATTTATTACAAATTCCACAATATGTCCGCGTTCCTCAACTTAGAAGTTGTTAATACGTAGTTTGATATTATTTCCGTTAAACCAAAACATGGTAATAGGATACGTCATAATAATGTCTGCATTAAGATAGCTTATAAATTAGATACATAAACAGTTATGTACATATGTGTATGCTTGAACTTAGAGCTTTAGAGTTTGTTGTACCTTTGAGCTTTAGAGTAAGTTGTACTTTAGAGCTTTAGAGTTTCTTGTGACTTAGAACTTTACAATATGTTCTAACTTAGAGCTTTAAAGTTGTACCTTAGAGCTTTAGAGGTTGTTGTAACCTACAACTTTAGAGTATTTAACAATTTTTGCAGAGATATTGTGAAACACTTAAAAGAAAGTAAACGTATGTTTTTTTAAAAATAATTGTTTATTTCGAGGGCAACGGTAGCTCAGTGGTATGCGTGCTTGACTTCTGAACTCAAGAACGTGGGTTCGTAGCCCGACCGAGGCCCTTAGTTTATTTTATCTGGGAGGTAAAATAAACTTAAGCACGCCGTCCTTCGGATGGGACGTTAAGCGATGGTCCCGAGCCTGTACGATGTCAGGTACTCGTTAAAGATCCCTACCCTAGATGAATAAAAATTTAGAGTAGGCAAAATTTATGACTCCCACAGTAGAGTCGGGCTCATGTCCACCAGAGTGACGTAAGAGCGCTCTGGTAGTAGGCGATATGACCTCGTAGTTAAAGCCCGGGCATGAGTCATGAAACGTAACGTAACCTAACCTATTTTAGAATTGTTATTTTGTTTTCTTTCTCTTTTCTATATTTCGCATATTGTGACCTAGAAGGGACGTAAGAACGTCCTGAAATATCGTGAAAAAGTCACTTCTGCAAAAGTTATCAAAAATAATTATGTTAATTTTAATTAAATTAAATAATGTATCAACTGAATTTATTACATACTTTACCTACTGTATAATATTATTATTTTTGTAATCATAAGTTCAAAAATTTATTTATCCATTTATTTTTACTTTGTTGTAGTGTTGTTAATTATAATCCATGTGTGTCTGACTCTTAGAACAATTATTGTTTCATCTATTGTTATTGTTTCAATTATTGTTAAACAATTATTGTTTCTTATAATAAAATATATATATGTTTTTAAATAAATATAATATTGTCAGAAAATCTATGTTGAGTTTTCAGATTCACATTGTATAAATTAAAATTTAAAAATCCTGTCTTTCTCTGTGTCTAATTTTATATGTAAATAACTGCCGTTGTAATGAACGTATCAGCATGAAATTTAGTGTGATCGCTCTTGAATAAGTCACTTATTGATTTTCAGAGGATGAGAGATAACATAGTTGTTTATTCATAGTGGGGAAGTACATAGGCTGTGATTATCTTGATGACTTTTTTTTTCTCCGAGCAATCCTAAATTGAAATGGAAAGCTTCATTTATACTTTTTTTTTTTAAACTGTTGACTGATTTTTGACAATTTGTATCCCCAACAACGAATAAAAATTCAAATCCGTCGGAAATAATTTTGAAAAAAAAGAAACTGTTTTAAAAAGGTTTTCTCTTGGGCTGTTTTGGTTCAAGAAAATAACATTATCTAAAAGTTCCAATTGAACCAAGATCCTTTCAACTTGTCAACTCGTCTAGAGCCGCTTTTGAGGTCTGAAGCCTGTCTTGCCAGGGAAGGCTTCGGCAGAGTTTGGGGGACTTAATCTTGGGGTGGTTCAAAGTATCGCTCTCCAGTTGAAAGTCCTGATCCACAGCTAAGTAGCTACCTATTTTCAGGAACAACTTCCATTCCTAGCTTAGCAAAAAATGTCAGTCGTAAAAAGAAGTACCATATCCTCAAAGAAGTGATAAGTACAGAAGACCTTACGATATGATTTTCTTATGCCAAACACTTTCTTAGAAAACACTATCCCTTCTTCATAAATCCATTACTGACTTTGGGAAGATGAAAGAAATGTGTTGGAATCAGCTGGTTTCTTCGTTTCATTGTACAAGTTAATTCTGAGAACTCAAGTCGTATTAGGGTTATTCCACGTCAAATGTACGAAGAATTAAGGGTCACCAATTTGGATTTAATTCAAATTTGGCAAGCAGTTTTCTTGTCTGAAAATATGATGTTCCTGAAAATTTGGGGCCATTATCTAAACAATTCAGTTGCAAAACTTACTTATTTCAAATACAAAATAATATGATGAAAATTATGATGATTATGAATATGATGAAAATTATTTCAAACATGAATTAAAATCATTATCATGATCATCACCTACTTTTCAGATATGAATTTTTAAAGAAAAAACAGTTTTTTGCATTTTCTGCGCATGCGCGTCGAGCTAGTGCAAAATAACCAACGGCATTGGATTCTACTGAAAATTTCCGATCAATTATGTGTTTTGAACATTTTTTTTTTCATTAAAAATCACATTTTGTATTGCAGAAATGAATTTTCTAGTTTTCAATTTGGAAAATTGAAAAAGTCAGAAGAATTGCTCTGTACGGCGCAATTGTTTAGATAATGGCTCCAAATTTTCAGAAACTTCATATTTTTAGACAATAAAACTGCTTGCCAAATTTGAATGAAATCCAAGATGGTGACCCCTAATTCGTAGTACATTTGACGTGGAATTACCCATTAATACTATCTCAAATCTGAATACACATTAGCTTGAAAACTTATTATGAAACATTTTTGTTAGGAAAGATTTTTTCGATATGGCCAACCATTTTCGCATAAATTAAGCCAACCTTTAATACAGGCCTAGATTACACCTAGCGGCCCACGGTCATCAATGCTCACGATGGCATAATCCAAAACCGGTACACTTTATGTATATATTTTTTTGAAATTATGCCTATGTGTTTAGGCGTGAGGTTGGAACAAACATTGAAACAAACAAATAAACCTCGTTTCATCTTTATTAATAAATGGGAGCCGTGAAGAAGCCAAGTGGCTTTGTTTGTTTATTCTCCACGAATTGTTTAGATTGCCTCTTAAGCATAAACATTGTATAAATTGTATTGCAAGCAACAAATAAACAATAAGAATTTATGTATATATAAATAATACCAGAACGAAGTTCTAATTATATTGTATTATATTAGTATAATAGACATATATAGACATACACCATGGTTGGCGGGTTCGAATCCCGCCCGGGAGTGAGTTTTATTTCGTATATAGAACTCTCTCCCGGGATCATGGATGTCGTAAATAAATAGGTAAAACACCATTATAAGAGTCATGGCTAATATGCATAGTACAAAGGCCAAAAAATAAAAAAGCCAACTTTTAAAATACTAGTTTCAAAACGACATTTTAGAACGGTTCTCGGCATGTATGTCGCAAAACAAATGACCTACGAAAAATCGTAATTGATATAAAATGAGCATTTTAACTGTTAGGTAACTAACTGTGTTAGGTAACTAACAGTAATACACGGCGTTGCCCGGGGAACTTTGACTTTTCTCCTAATATCTCTCGTTCGAATCCTATTCAATTCTTCAACAGTACATTGATAATATATAATTTTCAATTATTCATACGGAATAAGACTTATAGTCCTTCAACGGCAGACATCCCAGCAAGTACGTTTTTAGGACCCCTGGGCACCACAGCTAGTACGCGCCATTGCACGGCGGAAACCACAGCTAATGGATACTTAGCATCGCTGGACGACCTAGCAAGTGCATACTCACATACGCTTGTGACCACAGCTAGTATGTAACTTGCAATGGCGGGCCCCACAGCTAATATGTAGTTAGGAACGCTGGACACCACAGCCAGTATGTACCTTGCATTTTGACTAGGTGATAAATATAAGCGTTATTTTGTAATATGTACTTCAGGTTGTAATTAAAGTGGTCTTAATTTTCGGGCAATCGAAATCTAATCACATCTAAGTTAGCACATGTTACAATATTCATTTCAAATTTTAAGTGCATAGCCACAACCGTTTCTAAGTTAGAGCGCTCAAAAATTTCCAATCGTATACAGATACACTAACACACACACACAGACAGACGAGTCAAGTTTCTGAATATGAATTAACAAAATGAAATGAAATAACAAAGTTGTTGTGTTGGTAAACATGTCTGAAAAGATTCTGTACATTGTTAGCCAAACCGGATGTTTAGTCTGCTGTCAGCTGTCAAAGAAATTATATTTGTTTTGATACGATCGTCGATTATTTATTTGTTTACAAAATGGATCACAGAAATTGCATTAAATTTTGCTATAAAATGGAATAATGTGCAGTAAAGTTTTAGAAATGTTAAATATTGCTTTTGGTGAGTCTGCTTTGAGTAAAACGAGTGGTATAAGAAAGCGAAAAAAACTGGACAAGTGCGGTCGAATGTGAAGGTCATGCATTGCGTAATGCAATCCGAAAAAAAACGCCCGGATTTGTGGCGAAACAATTCATGGCTTTTGTACCACGATAATGCACCTGCTCACACTACCTTGCTTGTTCATGAATTTTTGACCAAAAACAACAATGTAATGTTGCCCCAGCCTCCATATTCGCCAGACTTGGCTCCGTATGACTTTTTTTTTGTTCCCAACAATAAAGAGAACCTTAAATGACATCATTTCACAAGCATAGATGAGATTAAAAGCTCATCGCTGAGAGAGCTAAATGCTATCCCAAAGATCGAGTTCCAGAAGGGTTTCGGGGATTGAAAGAAGCGCTGGCATAAGTGTATAATATCTAATGGGGACTATTTTGAAGGGGATAACATTGCTATACTTTCTCCATGTGGAGCAGGGGGCAGATTGCCATACTTTCTTCATGTGGAGCAGGGGGAGGAGGAGTGGGGGTTTAGCCGTGTGACGTCACAAAGGTCACTGCTCGAGATCACGGGCCAGACTCCTCCATTACTAGCTACTGTGGTTTCCTCAACCTCTTCACATCTATTTGCAAAATGGATCAGGAACAAGAGAGATTACACAGAGATGTTTTCTTACCAAGTGGTATCCTGTTTTATATCCAATCACTTTACTCAATGTATTCCGAGGTTGTTCAAGAAGTGCTGTTCTTCTTTTGTCATTTCTTCCTCTAATCAACCTGTTTGTTCTTTCTAAGATGAGTTTCTCTTCCTTAGTGCCCACACCTTATTCATCTAGTACGACATGAGCATTTAATGATTGATGAAATAAAGACTTGCAACAGGAAGAAGGGTTTTTATAAAAGTCTGTCTCAAAAAACCCTCAATAAACCAAACAATACAGAGGTTGGCCTGATTCTGCAGGTTTGCGTTAATTACATAGCGAGAGAGGGAAGACTTCAAATTTCATTAGACCAACAGCTTCTCCCCAGACGATGGCGGAGGCCCTTGATGAGACTTCAATTTACCCAATCAACATCCTCTCTGATATTTTTACCTCAAGAAAACTGTTCTCTCTAATTTGATACATTTTAACATCTATCCTGACTTATAGTTAGTTATTGTCACTCATGCCTTTAACTACGAAGTCATATCGCCTACTACCAGAGCGCTCTTTCGTCACTTTGGTGGACATGACAACTCTACTATGGGCATCCTACATTTTGCCTAGCCTAAATTTTTATTCATCTAGAGTAAGGGTCTAGAAGGGCATCGTACTGAACATCGCTTAGCAAATATTTTTTATTTTTTTATTATTTTTTAATCATAAAAACTACCAATAATAGTTAGTTATTATGACTCATGCCCATAGGTCATATAGCCGACTACCAGAGCGCTCTTTCGTCCCTCTGGTAGATTTAAGCCTGACTCTACTCATTACAGTAACGAATCATTTTTGTAAAGGCCTGAATAGGTTTGATTGACAAGGACAGAAATTGAAAATTTAATCGAAATACGACGGACAGATGTGAAGCAAAGAGTCCTGCCTTAACAGAACATTTACAAATATTTGAGTTTGAATATAATTTTTTTTTTTTTTTTTAATGGAGTTTATAGTAGAATACTTTATATATATATATATATAAACGGTATCTTTATATATACATATTATATAAACTTTATATGTATAAGGGTTATAAAGGGGTTTATAGTTTAGATTTGGTCCATTTGTTCTATTCGTTCTATAAGGCCTATTTATTCCATCTGATCTAGATTACATCAGATTATTTGTCCCATAAATATAATGCTATATGTCCCGATATATTTTTATAATATTAATTATTAATTTCCCCTTAGTGTCAGTGTAGTGTATGTATATTTGGTGGGATATAGGAGATTCTGGGAACAAGGAATATAATTATATATGTGGTGACATGTTAAAGATGACGTAATCCGAAACCAATTCATTGAATTATATGTATATTTTTGTCTCTTTTAATTCTCCGACAAGATCCATTGAATAATTTAAGTGTAAAATTCATTGAAAATTATAATAATCCACTTTTTTTTTTCGAGAAGATGCAAAAAATTTAAATGAACAAGATAAAGCTCTGTGTAAACTAAAGCTTAAAAAAAGATTAATTTCATTTTTCTTTCATTAATTATAAAAATACTGACTCATCATACCTTGAATAATTACACTTTTTTTCTGGTAACCAGAGCCCATCTCGTTTAATTGAAATAAATATTATAAAAAAAGGAAAGAAAGATAAATATGTTCTTTCGCTACTAATACAAAAAACATTTTTTTTTTAAACAAAAGTTAGCTTCAAAACAACTGTTACTGAACCCATGTAATGTTTTTTTTATAAAACAGTTCATCTTTAAAAAATATATATATTTATACATATGTTTAGTATGTATCCTTTTTTTTAATTAACTGTTTAATATGCAGAGAGGTTCTGCAACCGTTTTTTCTCGAGAATGACGCCACCTAGAAAAACGAGACTAACGTCATCAGTATACCAGGTATAAGGGAAGTTACGTAATCTGTCAGAAATTGAATGTTGAGTTTTCATTGGAATTTTATATTTTCCGATCTCCTGACTCCAAAAATGAAAAAAAAAATTATATAATTTTATATATATAGATGTTGATTAGCGACTGTAGATACTAATTGTAGGAATATTGAGGGTCAGTCAAAGATGGAAGAAAACACTATTCAAATGCCAACGTTTCGATATATTTTATATCATCATCAAGACAAACATGGGGGGGAATCAACATTAGAATCACAATTAAACAAAATTAGTGTGTTGATAAACATTACCTACATTTTTTTTTTTTTTTTTGCATTGGAGGGGGAAATGCTGTGACGCACATCCAGGGAAGGTAGCCCTGGATAGTGTGGGACTCGAGACGGTTCACCATCACCATACCCACTAAAACCCCCTCCTTGCCGATCCTGATTCCCTTCCGCGGAACTGACGGTCTGTCATTACTTCGCGGAAGGGAGGAAGGGTGGCTGGTAACGCCCCTTCTTCTGTTTTATTACCGCTACTGTTCCTTGTCAGCCCTCTCCTGAAGGGCCAACCCGCCCATGATGAGCGCTGCAAAATCGCAGCCTTCATCCCACGACTCTTGGGAGCGCAGCATAGCGTCCACGTAACTGGTAGCAGTCAGCGGGGCACCCATGCTGCACTCCAGATTTTTCCTTTCCTCCTCAAATCTGGGACATTTGAGGAGGACATGCTCCGCCGACTCCGTCTCACCAAGGCACGCGGGGCAGTCTGGTGTTGTTGCTGCCCCGATTTTGTGGAGGTACCCCCGGAACCCACCGTGTCCCGTGAGTACCTGGGTGAGGTGGTAATTCACCTCCCCATGCTTTCTGGTGAGCCAAGGCTCGACTCGAGGGATGAGCCGATGGGTCCACCGTCCCTTTGTGGACTTGTCCCATTCTTCCTGCCACTCCCTAATTGTCCTGGCCCTCTCTGGCTCTGCTGGACCAGGGCTGGCCCCCGCGTCCTGATAGAAGACCCGGTTTCCCCTGTGGTCGAAGCGCTGCACCACCTCTTCTACCTGAACCGGGTCTTGTTTCCTTTTGAAGTGTCGCGTACGTTCCCGTGCCAAGAGGTCAATGGGGGGCAGCCCAGCAATTACATAGGCAGCGTCGCCAGAAACTGTTCAAACATTACCTACTGAACGTTAACATAGACATTGTAACAAGTTAAAAATTGAACCTGACTTACTATGAATACATTACTAAACATTAAAATTAAATATAGATACATTGTTAGCCATAAACATGAACGTACACTAATATAATGACTTGGTTTTCCTAGCTCCCTGTACCTGGTTCCTTCAGCACCCTTGTATTATTGTACCATTTCATTGCAATGTAAGACTCCATCCAGTGTACATGCCTTCTCCCCAACCCTGCTTATTCATAGTAAGTCAGTTTAATGTTTACTCTTTATTATGTTCCACCTATTTGTCTATTTCCATTATCAATGTTTATGTTTAGTAATGTATTCATATTTAATTTTAATTTGTATTAGTGTACGTTCATGTTCATGGTTAACAATGTATCTATATTTTATTTTAGTGTTTAGTAATGTATTTATAGTAAGTCAGGTTCAAATTTTTTAACTTGTTACAATGTCTATTTTAACGTTCAGTAATATTTGTCAACACACTAATTTTGTTTAACTGTGATTCTAATCTTGATTCCCCCCAAAAGGGTAAAATCGTAAAATAAAAAAAGTCAAAAGAGTTAAAATTATAGTTTATAAATTTAACTGTTTTAAAAAAATAATTTAAAAAAATATAAAATAATTATTAAAAAAATTTGAAAATCTATTTAAAAAAAATAAGTTATTAGAGTAGGTTATATCATGGTTATAGGTTTTATTTATAATATTGGTTTTAGAAAAATGTAAGGACTAAATGTGAAATAGTATAAAATTTGACGACTATCTAGTGGTATAATATGATTGGATGAGTAAATTATGATCATTCTGTATTTTATGTGAGTTCTATGGGTCTTTGTAATATTATATGAAAAAATAGTTATGAGAATTACAATTAGAATGAGGTCATTATTTAAAATAAATTGTATTTTTAGAATTGAAAATGACAGTATGTCGAAACGTGTTATGAAATAAAGAATTATTGTTTTAAAATTAATATATAATAAGCAATGTACCTTAATTGCCTCAAAGTACTTATTGAAAGACCATAAAAAAGTAAGGTATAATAAATTCAAATTAATATTATGTAAAGTATAACATATTTTATTAAACAAGGCTCTTTTCGGGAACTACTATAGAAATCAAAATTTCACATAAGACCAGCTTACAATCATTTGTACAAGAAATGTGATAAAAATATAATAAATTGATTATCATAGTTTCATATGGAATATCAAAACCACATAAGGAGGACGCCTATTAATTTTCAGCTATATTGGACAAGTGGAAGAGGGGGGTTTAGAGGAAGGGGCTAAATTCAAAAAAATCAGTATAATTCAGAATCCTATGTCTACTATTGATTTTTAGCCTTGTCATTGGTTTTGGAGGGAGAGCAGAAACTGTATTGATTCGTTCTGGGGAAGTACATTTCTGGTGATTCACCGACGAATTTTTTTTTTTTATTACAAATTAGTGCCAACAAGGCTATATATATGTTTTAATGTAGAGGGTTGGCCTGAGTGGACGCTCCGTCAGGACTGGGGAGGTCATCTGTCCCTGCCCATAACAGAGCCTTAACCAGCTCCAAGAAAAACTACTTACATTTTTATCTGTCACTCCGACCTCTGCCAAAATACATTGGCACAATTTAACAGTGTCTTTGCCATCCCAAATTATCAACAGCAAAATTTACTTGATGCAAAAAAAAAAGAAAAAAAGAATTGTCGTTGAATCAACCGGCTATGTACTTCCCTGAACGAATTAATCAATTATCTTTTCGCTCCTCCCTCCAAAAAACAGTCGACCGTTTGCGCTAATATTTAATAGTTGACTTACATAAGAGCCTCATACTAAATGTTGTGTCGATAAATTCATTCATTGGCAGTTATTAGGGTTTTTGAATTGAGCCCCTATATCACTGAAATTTGACAGGTTATGTCCTCATTGAGTTGTAATTTCATATACGAAATTCCATTTCGATATATCGACAGTTAATGGGATCAATAAAAATTGATAATGGGGTTTTGAATTCACATATGAAATTTTGTGTCGATACATTCATTCTGTCGGAAGTTATCGTGGTCACAGACACGCGCAGACAGACATAATTCATTCTCTCCTTCTCAAAATCATTTCGTACTGTCATTATTGAATATAAGAAACTCTCAAAATTACGTTATACAATGAAACAAAGTACCGCTGACGCCATCTCATTACTATATAGCCCGGTAATATAGTATAATCCATGGTTGGTATAAGAAAGTCCTGTAATTACATATTGTACCTACCTAAAGTATTTTCTTATACCTATTGTAATCGTGCAAAAATCCGAGATCGAGATTTCAACTGCTTTCCACATTTCAAGGTCCCCTGAATACGTTTTGACCATTTTCACGATGTCTTCCTATGTCTGTGTGTATGTGATTGAAAAGTTGTGAGCTCTCTACAGCAAGAACTATTGTACCAATGAACTTCAAATTTGGAATGAAGATGTCTTATGTTCTATCTTAGGTCGGATTAGATTTTGGTCGAAATCGGACGAAAATTGAGACTACTTTCCCAAGGGAAATAACTACATTTGACCTAATCAAAAATTGTTTCGAGTAATAGTTGTAGAGAATATTAAAATACATAATTTATATGAAATACGATTTTTTATAGGTCCTTCGGTTTTTGAGATATATGCCGAAAAACATCTTGAAATGTAGTTTTGAAACACATATTTTTAGACGTTTCCTTGATTTATCCGAAAACGGTTAATCCTATCGCAAAATTGTTTCTTACCAAAATTGTTCCTTATAAAATTTCCAATCGTTATGTCTTCAAAGTTGAGGAGGATATATATAGCGCCCCGAAGACGCAAACTATAATGTCAATAAGGAATCTAACTAAATAATTTTTGAATTGTAACTCATAGCAACGAACATTAAAAGTAATGCTAGCATGAAATAATTTTGAGAAGGAGGAAAAAGAGTGATCTGTAAGCGTAGTTGGTATAAGAAAGTCCTGTAATTTTTTTTTTCCTGCGGACATTTTCGTAAATACTATAAGGAGGACATAGAGGGATATTTTCCCTGTAATCGGGGGATGTTTCTGGCTTGCCCTTTAAACAGGAAGAAAGGTAGGGGATGACGTATTACGTCAAAGAATCAGTGAGGGACCAAAACCTATTCTTTGATGGTATATATTGCATGAATGGATACCATCCTCAGAGAGGCTGAGGCTATCACAAGCCCTGGTCATCTTGTCAATGTAAATACTGGGATGTAAACATAAAAAAGTTTCATGGAGAATTACTGGAAATGTACTTCCCCGGTATGAGTTAATAACTTAAGTATTTGCTCTCCCTCCAACACAGTGGCGGATCCAGAAAACCTCTCAGGGGGGGGGGCGATTTTTTTTTTTTTTTAAGTTACTGAACCTTATGATTAAGGTGGTAAACAATATCGTATGCAACATGGTTAGAATCGTTACAAGTTACAATCTGGTATATTTTATAGAACTAAATATGTCATACTTACTTTTTTGATGATAGAGAATATTTATTTCATCTACATAAGACATGTAAAATACTACTATGAAATATTTTGTTATGACGCCACGCGAATTTTTTGCTTAACTGTAGCGACTGTAGCTGTAGACTCATCCACCCACGAGTAACTTCATGCCACGTGAGAGGCAAAACGTTATCAAATTTCCTAAAAAATCCGACAGATGTCACCCGTTACGGCGCCAAAACTTAATTTTATCCAAATATCAACTTTTTTATGCGATAAAAGGAAATATTAAATTTTTATTTATTCATCTGTAATTTGTCAAGAAATTATATCTTAAAATTTTTAAAAACGAAATCTCTCGTGGGGGGGGGGGGTGGGGGGGGGGGGCGATGGGGCGATCCGCCACTGCTTCAACACCAATCGACCGTTCTATCGAGTTACGATTTAAAAATTATTTACAATTTGATATATTCCTTATAGACATTTAGTTTACATTATTCGGGACGCTAGAACTTTTTTCGTATTGTTCCTAACTCAAATTTGAGGACTTATTAGCGATTGGAAATTTTATAAGGAACAATTTTGGTAAGAATAAATTTAGCGATAGAAATAACTGTTTTCGGTTATATCATAGACGCTGGTTGTTGCATCCAGTGACAGTTGTATCTTTATAAATAAATTACAAAAAAATTAAAATAAATAATTACGAATAAAAAATGAAAATGGAAGAAAAAATTAATTAAAGAACAAATATCTAATATAAGAATAAACAAAAAATGAAAATTTGTTTAAAAGTTTAAGCAGATCTATTTTATATTTTTACTTCGAGTTCGAGGTTTCAACGGATTGTTAAGTTTCAAAGTCCCTTAATTATGGATTGACCATTTTTTGGTGGTTTTTGAGATAAATGCCGAAATCCATCTACAAATGTTGTTTTGAAACATACTTTTCCTTGGTTTGCCAGAAAACGGTTGAATCCTATCGAAAAATTTAATTCCTAACAAAAATATTCTTTATAAAATTTCCTCAGATTTGAGATAAGATCAATAGAACAAAAGTTATAGCGCCCCGAAGAATGTAAACTAGAAGCTTTAACTACGAGGTCATATCGCCTACTACCAGAGCGCTCTTTCGTCACTCTGTTGGACATGAGCCCGACTCTACTATGGGAGTCCTACAGTTTGCCAACTCTAAATTTTTATTCACCTAGGGCAGGGGTCTTTAACGAATACGTGACCTCGTACAGGCTCGAGATCATCGCTTAACGTCCCATCCTAAGGACGGCGTGCTTAAGTTTATTTTACCTCCCAGATAAAATAAACTAAGTAATTTTTAAATCGTAACTCATAGCAACGAACTTTAAAATAGGGTTTATGTATTGGTAGTTTTTTTTTTTGAAGGATTATAAAAATTAAGGAAAATATATATGATGTTGTCATTACAGAACGTTCTTATACCAACAACGTTATATATCACTCTCTCTATCTCTCTCCCCTCCCCTTCTCAAAATCATTTCATGTCGTCTCTTTGAATAGCGTAATCTTGAGAGTAGACATTCTTGTATACTGCAATGCCAGTATGAAAGTATTCTTTGAAGGGGGAGGTGGAGAGAGAGTGATCTGTAAGCGTTGTTGGTATAAGAAAGTCCTGTAATGACCTGAATTAGACCTGAGTTACATAACTTCCCCTATACTACGTATAGCTGGGAAATTAAAATGTATAATGATAGTTCATTGTATGTCTAATGTTACAGAACCGGAGGTGATACTTCATACAGAAGACGGCAAGAGGGTGTACCACCGCTGGGGCCTGTCTAGACCAAATGGTACATGAATTCTAAAGGAAATTAGATTTTAGAACAATGTTCTACTAAGTGAATAGCAAATATGACTATGTATTCATGTATGAGGCTACATATATTGTGGTGGGAGGAAACTGTAAGGGGAAAATTGGTGTGTGGAGCGAGACGGTACCTTGTCATCCTCCTAGTTACTACACTTCGTTATGGCTCCTATAGATCATGCCCTAGCCTTCTGAAATTGGACTTGGAATGATCCTAGTAACTTTGGAGTAAAAATAAAAAACAATCCTAATTTTGCTGTGCCAACGAAAGACATTTTAAGAAAAGAAATCAAAAGTGAGGACAAGATGCTTTTTTAGAACCAGATTTATTTGCTTTTTTTTGTAAACTAAAATTTACTAATTTTTACTTTCTTGTTTCTCTTTATTATAGAAATCATTAATCTTCTTTATAACCATGGAGATGTTGATGTAAATGTAATCGCTAAAAGTGGAATTGAAGGGTCTTCCTCAACCTCAAGATCAACAGAAGAACATCCCGGACACGGTAATGACGAAAAATCAATTAGAAATGCAGTTAAAAGAAACGTGAACGAAAGTTCACCGGAGAGAACGAAAGAAGATCTGGAGAGCCAGCTGAAGAAAGAAATGAATATTTTCGAAAACAGTGGTAAAAGAGCATTGCACTTGAATTTTGTGTACAGATCATTGCTGACAATTCCACACACCAGTGTGGAGGCCTAAGGGCCTTTTCTGCGACTGGGTACTTTGTGTAATATTGGATAACTCTTTGGAAACATTATGGTTTTAAAGGGGATGTGATTCATGTAAATGTGCTAACTGTGAAATTGAGTTGTATTTTTTTTTTTTTTTTTTTTTTCCATAAATCATTTTCTCAAACTTACAAACATACATGCATATTTAGTTGTTATTTTAACCAATCCCGAAAATCCCGTTAATTGAAAAGAGTTTAATCCCGAAATTTCGGGATCAAGTTCCAATGCCTAGTCGTAAGCCTTCAAGGAACTAGCAGATCTCGAGGCCATTGCCCGCCTCGGCCTCTGGACTTGAACATTAGGAAGGATTCCTGTAGCAGGTCTAAAGGATTAGGGTGAAAGAAAAACGTGGAATGGAATTTTCTTTAGCGGGATTTGATTACATCCCTTAGGAAGGAAATCTAGAGGTCATTGTGAAGGATAGCATTGGAGACGTAGAAAGGAGAATTTATGGTTTATTGGAGGATTGTAGAATTTGAAATTTATAAGCCTCAGTAATTTTTTGTAAAATCTTTTTATTTTATAAAGTAATTTACCTTCTATTATTTATATTATCCTAATCTTACCCTTTGGTCGATTTCGCTAAATATCAATAGGTTACATTCTTAAAGTGTTCTGGATACATATGTAAAATTTCTTTTTGAAAATAAAATATATATATATATATTTTTTTTTTTTATCCGATCCAAAAATATATATATATTTTTATCCGAGTGCTTATGGTATTACCGCGGCCAGAGTGGGCCTATTGTGTCCTGTGTGTATTGGTCCCTACCTACAGCAGTCCTGTATAAACTTTTTACATTGGAACCCCTCTTCAGAACTAAAGGTATTTCCTGGTCATAGCAAAAACATAGTTGTTTGCTATTTTTGAAGTGCTACTGCTTGTATTGTAAACAGAAGTTCACCATGGCAACCAGCGAAAAAAACCAAGTTTAAATAATTTTTTTTTTTTTGGCTTTGTGTACGATGCATATTAGGCATGTCACTGTATTTAGTTATTTACACCCATGGCCCCAAGAGGAGGGAGTTCTTTCTACGAAATAAAACTCACTCCCGGACGGGATTCGAACCCGCAAACCATGGTAAGATCATGCGAACAAAGCCCTACGCTCTAGCCCGCACGGTCACCATGGCCCACTAAAAGGATTGATAAACAACATTTATTTGGTCTCCTAAATACATTTGGGCATTTTTAAAACTATAAACAAAGATATATTGGGCAAGATATTTACATCTAATGATGGTAGTTTATTTTATCTTTTAAAAAAATATATAAGGTAAGGTAATTAAAAATAGGGATTACTACAAGTTGGTATTAGTCATACTGTTTACTTTTTTCTTATTTGCTAAGATGTTTATAAACAAGTATTATAGTTATCCTATTATATTTAGTACACATCATTTTACTGAAATGTTAACAATTGTTTTTTAATAATTTTAAAATGGAAAGTTTTGTGCCGAATGAAGTGGATTTGCGGGAAGTGATGATGCATTATTTTCTTTCTAAAGAAACTGGAGCACAATCCTACCATTTGCTATTGGAAGTCTATAATGAACATGTAATAATTAGAAAAGAACTTACATAGATAAACAAATCAGATAAATATTAATTTTAAGGTCCAATAAATCAATAGTTAATTCAATTTGAAAAGTAGAAATAGTACATAACAGAGGGCGCCGGTAGCTCAGTGGTATGCATGCTTGACTTCTGAGCTCAAGGTCGTGGGTTCGTAGCCCGACTGAGGCCCTTAGTTTATTTTATCTGGGAGGTAAAATAAACTTAAGCACGCCGTCCTTCGGATGGGACGTTAAGCGATGGTCCCGAGCCTGTAGGATGTCAGGTACTCGTTAAAGACCCGTACCCTAGATGAATAAAAATTTAGGGTAGGCAAAATTTAGGACTCCCACAGTAGAATCGGGCTCATGTCCATCAGAGTGACTAAAGAGCGCTCTGGTAGTAGGCGATATGACCTCGTAGTTAAAGCCCGGGCATGAGTCATAAAACCTAACCTAACCTAGTACATAACAATTTTGAAAGTTTAAAAACAATTCAATATAACCTATAAAAAAAAAAGGCTTAAGAGAACAAGTTTCAACACTGATTAAAACCCAAATAAATAAGACATTGTGAATGTGGCTGATGTAGTGAGAAGTGATTATTTCACAGGTTGTCAAATAAAATATAGTATGACCTCTCACAAATTTTTATTAGAAATAGCTGCCGGCTTTCGGGGTTTCCCTGATCATCAGGCAGTCTGATGGAAAATTAAAACATGAAAACTGAATAATTTTATAGTTAATAATTTTATAATAAATTATTTAGTTTTCATTCAAAATTGTTTTAAATTTTTTATCAGACTGCCTGATGATGAGGGTACTTCTAATAAAAAACTGTGAGAGGTCATACTATATTTTATTTGACAACCTGTGAAAAAAAAAGAAAATGTAATAAACTTCAAAATAAATATGGAAGAAATATAGAAAAATATCAGTTTAATAAAAACTTTAACAAAAGAAAGGAGTGGCGTCCACAAATGGGAGTTTTTAACATGAATGATTCTTGGAAGTTAAACAACAAATTGGAACCAAATGAAGTTAAAAAGTAAATAAAAAATCGAAGAATAATATGGAATCATTAAAACAAGATAAATAATAATAAAAAAAAAATAATTAAGAAAATACCAAAAAATACAAGAATAAGAAAACCCACCCGTTAGAATTTGATAAAATTTTGTAAGAAACAAGAAGGAACCATTTAAAGAAATTCGGAAAGGAAAAATGAAAAAAGTTTTCGAGAAAATAATAAAAATAAAGCAGAAACAAAAAAATTGAAAAGTAGAGGAAGTGTTAAGAATTCGAGAGACAAAACATTTGGACGTCTTATCTAATAGACCTTGGAAATGAGTTGATTTTTTAAATTCAAATTAACGAATAAGTTTTTTACAAAAAAAAACGAAGGACATGGAAAATCATAATATTATTTATAAAGACAAAAGGAAACAAAAAGAAGGAAGAAAACAACAGAACGTTGAGTGGCCTCCCTCTCCTAAGCCACTCAACACATCTACCCACCATGATATACTAGTAGACGGCTGTTACAAGAGATAAATGTTGCGACAAAATTTTAAATGAACTTTTTTATAATAAACGTACCTATAATCGTATTTACAAACTTAATTGTGGATACCAACCTCTTCGCCAGTTCGGGCCATTTTGTATTGGGTTCTTTTAATAAGGTATCCAAGTCCAGTTTAATTCAATTTTTCCTGCGACTAACCAACCTAACTCAATAAAATTCTATCGAAATTTGCATGATTTGTTTCTAAAAATATCCCTTCACTTTGGGTCTTCTCAAATTGAAAAATACTTCAGTGAAAAAAAGTTTTAATAGGGGTTATTTTCCACACCGTCGATTCAATGTGATAAATTAAGACGTCAGACTTTTCATTAAAATAAAAAAAAATTCTACAAAAAATTGTGACCAGATCATGGAAGGCAGTGGCGAATCAATGAAATAAAATGAAAAATAATCTTTATTCTCTAAGTATAATAATATAAGAAATAAACAAAAGAATACAAATGTCAACCAATGGAAACTGAATAAAGAAAATAAAAGAGGCCTCTAAAAATTAAATAAAGAAATATTAATAGTTAATGACAGACAATGATTAAAACAATGAAAATAAATTTGTGAAAAGGAGAAAATGAAGTCGAAAAAGTCGTTCAAAAGTGGGATATTTCAGAATTATTAGTTTTCGAGAAAACTAATTTGAAAGTTTTGTTCGCTTCTTAAAAAGTAGCTTCTGAACTTCTTGTTTTCGTTTCATATTATTGGAATGCAACTACATTTATGAAAGAACATCAAATTCATAAACAATTAAAATTCTATAACAGGTCATGTAAGCCCTCAATTTTGTATTTTCAGTTATCCCTTCTGAACTACTGTATCGAATATATAAGTTATAAATAAATTCATAGGTCTGAGAGAAAAATAAATAAATATATATATATCATGAGGTTTATCATGAAGAACGGCCATTTTACACAGACGGCTCTTCGTTATGTTATTTGTTGTCTATAAGTCAAGCAGATGCCGATAGAGGCGCTTTGATCGATTTGCCGATAACGCTTTAACTAAATGTAAGGTATACTGTGACCCGAAGCAAAGATATGGATATGTCCTATTGTCATACCATGATGATAGACACATCTGGAAGAAATGCTGGAAAAAAGTAACAGCCGAGTCAGCATTAAATGACACGAATACTCGAGGACAGGGGTTGGACTCCAAACCCCTAATAACTATTATGTATGTAAAGATGAATCGCCACGATTTGATTGACTTTTGGAGGGAGAGCAAAAACATTGATTAATTCTTCCTGGGGAAGTACATATCCAGTGATTCACCGACTTTTTTTTTTTAACTGAAAGATCGCTCACCAGGTTGCTCTCAACAGCCAGATTGAAGAGACGTTGATTTATTGTCGCTGAGTCTAGAAAAACTTTTTATATATGGAAAAAAATAAAGTTATATTTTTTTATGTCAAAAACAAATCCCTATATAATTAATGGTGTGACGACAAAACGACCTCTTTTGTAGCTTTTAGTAACTGATATGATGTCCTCCATCGTGAAGAGTTACGTGAACCCAATTTATGGAAAATAAAAAAAATAAGATGTACCACTATTTCGTTCATTCTCAAATAATTTCGATAATCCTTTGGTTCAAATTTCAATTCATTAAACATGTTTATATCATCGTTAGGTCGTCTGTCGATAAATAACCCAAGCTAGCAAATATATATATATATATATTTATATATATTTTATATATAATTTTTTTTCCGAGTGCTTATGGTATTACCGCGGCCAGAGTAGGCCTATGCCCTGTGTGTACTGGTCCCTACAACAGTCCTGTATCTTTAATGAAGTCTGTACTTTGGAACCCCTCTTCAGAACTGAATGTGTTTCCTGGTCATAGCAAAAACATAGTTGTTAGCTGTTTTTGAGGTGCTACCCCGCTTGTATTGTAAACAGAAGTTCACCATGGCATCCATGGTCCCGAGAGGGAATTCTATCTACGAAATAAAACTCACTCCCGGACGGGATTCGAACCCGCAAACCGTGGTGAGGCCATGCGACCAAAGCCCTACGCTCTAGACCGCACGGCCACCATAAAATGTTTAATGCCGAAAGTGAAAGATAACAATCACAAACACTCGGAGTCTGGTGAGTCAACATATCGGCTTCGCTGAAGACACTTACATCCTCCCATTTTGTAGGACTTAAACTAAAAAACTAAAGTAAAAGACACCACCCCCCCCCCCCCTTCTCCTCGTGAATAATACCATGCCACAGGGATATTTGGATTATTTTTTATGTATTTTATTTGTTCCGAGAAAATATCATAAAAAGAGATAATACTCGTGAAAATATATGTCCACAATTCTCAAATATTTCATGACTCCCCGTCTCGTGAGCATCTTTCCATCTCGTATTACACAAGTTTTATATTACTTCCCGGAATACGAATACACGATGCGCCCCTGCAAGCGAGGCAATGGAAAACACCCACAAAAGGTTTTTTTTTATTCTTTACAATTTTTTTTTTCCACTTTTCCCTTCATTTTACTGCCCCAGCTATACAAAATATAAGGGAAGTTATGTAATCGGTTGGAAATTCGATGTTGAGTATTCAACAGAATTTCCCATTTTCCAACTCCCTAATTTCAAAATTAGTATTTCCCAAAACTTTTTACTTTTCGCCTCCCCTCCAGAACCAGTCGACAGTTTGCGCTAATATTGAATAGTTGACTTACATAGGGACTCCTAAATCTTCATACTAAATTTTGTATAGATAAATTCATTACATCCGCAATTATTAAGCTTTCTCTCCTTCCTTTAGGCCCATATCTCTCAAATGTGATTTTGACATCAAATATTAAATTTTATATCGATACGTTCATTACATCGGGATGTTTGAGTTGAGCCCTCTCTGATCCCCCTCTTTCCTTCTGCCGATCCGCTAAAAATTAATAATTGTCGTCTTTATGGAGGTTTGAATCTAGATATAAAATTTTGTGTAGATAAATTCATTACATCCGCAGTTATTAAGCCTTCTCCCCTTCCTTTAGGCCCATATCTCTCAAATGTGATTTTGACATCAAATATTAAATTTTATATCGATATGTTCATTACATCGGGATGTATCGGGGTGTTGAGTTGAGCCCTCTCTGATCCCCTTCTTTCCCTGTGCCGATCCGCTAAAAAGCCATATCTCTCAAATGACGTTTTGACATCAAATATTAAATTTTATATCGATACGTTCATTACATCGGGATGTTTGAGTTGAGCCCTCTCTGACCCCTTCTTTCCTTCTGCAGATCCGCTAAAAATTAATAATTGTCGTCTTTATGGAGTTTTGAATCTAGATATAAAATTTTGTGTAGATAAATGCATTACATCCGTAGTTATTAAGCCTTCTCCCCTTCATTTAGGCCCATATCTCTCAAATGAGATTTTGACATCAAATATTAAATTTTATATCGATATGTTCATCAGGGATGTTTGAGTTGATCCCTCTCTGATCCCCTTCTTTTCTTCTTCCGATCCGCTAAAAATTAATAATTGTCGTCTTTATGCAGTTTTGAATCCAGATATAAAACTTTGTGTCCATGATTTCATTACAACTGTTGTTATTAGAGTATTCTTTTTTTTTTAATATTTTGAATCTGGAGGTTACAAAACATGAAATTCCGTTGAAACCTTCGCATCAAATTGTTGACCGATTGCATAACTACCCTATAGTTGAGCTGGAGAGGTAAAACATTCATGTTTACTTAAGACTGAGCTAATATTAGTTTATTTGTGTAAACCACCCCCATATGTATCCCGGTTAATCGGGAGTTGAGTGTAATTGTATATTTGCATTACAATACACGTGATTAGTAACAATAATAATAAAAAAATTATTAGAATAAATAAATAATGGAAAATAAATTATTATAGGGTACAACAACCAGCATCTATGATGGTAGGTAGTGAGATGTTGTCGTGAATGGCATGTTACCTTTTATCAAAACTTGCACCCATACTAACAACCTATTTCTGATTGACAATTTAGGTTTATTCTCATGAACATCAGAATAAATAGACTTAATTACAACCTCAGCCTAAGAAGCATAATTCAATTCCATAATGGGCCCCATAATTTTCAATGTCCACTTAGACAGAATTTGTAAATTTTGGGTTAATGGAGATAGCGGGGCACACCTGGAGTGTCTCTGAACTATGTTGCAAGTCAAATTATAGATGCATTAGTTATTTATGGGGATGTCAAATAACTGTTATATCTATTAGTATTTCTAGATACTATTATACATAATAACAGTTTCCTAGTGCATAGTATTACTTCCCCAGTCCACAATATAATTTATACATGAAGTTATGTATTCATCAAAAACATTATTTGATACAAAGCTTTCATTTTTATTTTTTGGGCAGAGTTTCTCCACACCTTAAAGGTCTGTCCAATCTACGTTAGGTTTAATCATTATTTCTCATTACTTGTGTACTAATTTATTTTATTTCACTTGGTATATTATTTTATGAATTTTTATTATTTCTTCTATTTTTTCTATTTTTTATTATTACATTCAGAAAGAATAAATGTTTTAATATTTAAAAAAAAATATATTATCTTTTTTTTGTTTATTTCTTATTTGTATTATTATTTTATGGATCTACTTATTTATTTATGTTTTTTGATTTATTCTTTTATATTTATTTTATTTTTTTATTATTATTTTGTTTTTTAAATATTTGTTATTGTTACGTTGTTTTCTTTCTCTTTTCTATATCTCGCACATTGGGACCTGATGTGGGACGTAATAACGTCCTGAAATATCGTTCTGATAAAGAGTTTTAGAAAATAGTTATCTTAATTTTTATTAAAGTGAAAAAAAGTATCTGCTTATTACAAATGTATCTATGTATTAATATTATCCTTTTTGTACTTGTATATTTTCAAGTATTTTTCTATTAAGATTTTATTCATTTCTTATCAGCTGTTCACGTTAAACAAAAATAGTGTTATAAAATTGCTCTTCAAAAAAATAATTAATAGTGCGGTTTTTACTGTGTTTGTAAAAACGTGAAACAGTGAAAAGTATCAGGGAGAGGACCTTTTCACCAAACGGAATGAGTTGCAGCGGGGCGCGCTCTTCCTGGGTTGAAGAGAGTGCACCAGTACCCACGGCCAGCCACAGCCAGCCAAGTAACATCAAACAGGTACCACACCAGCCCCTGGCCACAGCATCGATGGCCGTTGACCATCCAGGCCTTAGCGGCAAGAAGAGGACCCTAGACCAGCCTGACCAGGAGACACCCGCCTCACACCTCGCCGTCACCAAGAGGTATAAATCTTACAACTCACCAGTCATAGTTTCTAACAGGTATTCCGCTCTAACCAATTTAGACACTTCCAAGCCCCAACCGGCCGATTCAAATTCCGAAAATAGTAAAAAAATTAAAATACCTCCAATTTTTATTGTAGGTTACAATAACCTAAAAGAAATAACAGCTGACATATTAAAGGTGGCTACATCACCGTTTGAAACCAAACAATGCCTAAAAGAAAAAATTAAAATTCAAGCGACCTCATCAGACGATTTTAGGGCCCTGACAAAATTCTACGATACACATAAAATTAACTATTACACTTATGTTAATCCAGAAACTAAAAATGTATCGGTGATTCTCCGAGGTGTGCCATACGCGCTCAGTGAAGAAGACGTCAAAAATGAATTGCTCCCTCACTACCCAGTTATTTCGGTCACCAGGTTGCACAATAGAGACAAAATGCCCACGCCATTGTGCGCAGTCGAACTAACTAATAACGATCAGGGAAAAGCCATATTTTCACTTACAAAACTATATTACAGTCGGATCCACGTGGAGGAAAGACGCCGGTCCCTGCACGTTCCTCAATGTATGAACTGTCAAAAATTCGGGCACACCAAGAACTACTGCCGCCTTGAGTCGACCTGCGTTAAGTGTGCAGGAAATCACCATTATAAAGTTTGTCCTTTCCAAAAAACTGACAAACCGAAGTGCGCCAACTGTGGGGGCGACCATACCGCCAACTTTGGAGGCTGTCTGAAACGACCACCGAAACGGCAACTACAGTCAGCTTCCGCAGGCACCACCGCAAGCCAAACATTTCACACTAATACTAATCAACCTCCGCAACACACACACGCACATTCAGCCAACACACCCAATACACCACCATACGCACCTACCTCCCCGGAGCCCAAACCACCTACGAACTTTTGGTTTGACAAAAATCGAAGTAGGACAACACCACCGCAACCTAATACTGCAAACAATGGAATTAGCTCTGAGGCAACGACTGACCTGACTGGACTCATCATGAACCTCATCAAACCATTCATCCCCCACATCCAAGCTTTCTTATCCAATTTATTCACTAACCTTTTTTCGATGAATCATGGCAAACCCTAATCTGGGAACTTTTCAAAATTTAACTATATTAAACTGGAATGCGGACGGCTTAAAGATAAGGCAACCGTCATTAACCAACTTTTTATCACGATATAATGTCGACATTGCATGCATAACTGAGACCCACCTCAAACCGACAGACAAACTCAAACTCTCTGGCTACTGTTCATATAGACTGGACCGACCGACACGTTTCGGTGGTGTTGGCATTTTCATCAAACGACACCTGAAACATTCACAGATTAACATTCCCCCTCTCCAGAACTTGGAGGCAGTTGGAGTCACCCTCACACACTCTCCGGCACACTCAACATCATATCAGCATACCATCGACCGAACACAAGACTGGTACAGACTGACTTCGAACATATTTTCACAGGACTACCGACTATAATGATCGGGGACCTCAACAGCAAACACACGCTATGGGGATGCAGAAGACAGAATAACAACGGGACTAGACTACAATCCATCTCAGAAAACCTGGGGATACAAATATCGACACCTGACGAACCGACATTCTACCCAACTCAACGAACATACCAACCCGACATACTGGACATAGGACTGATACACAACTTTAACTTGCCCCTGTTTCACGAGACACTGACCGACTTAGACTCAGACCATCTCCCAGTTATCTGCACCTTCCTAGCACGGCCACAGAAGGAGGAATATCTTCCAAGGTTGATCACGGGGAAGATCGACTGAGCCACGTTTGAAGACGGAATGAACTGTCTCGGGGTCCCCCATCATTATAGCACGACGGACGACATTGACAATGCAGTTAGGACGTTCACACAAACCATACATACCTCGGTACATGAAGCAACATACCGACATTTCACTGACAAACGACACCTATTCCACAACAAGACACCAACACACATAATGGATATGATCCGTACAAAGAACACACTACGACAACACTGGCAAAAAACAAGAGATCCCCTTGAGAAAAGAGAACTGAATCGCCTGACCCGACGCATACGATGGGAACTTGACAAAGACAGAATCGCGAACTATCGAAAATACTTGACTGATATGACTCCGGGCGACAACAACTTATGGAAAGAGACACGACGACTTCTAAACCAAAGGACACCCCTACCCATCTTAACTGACGGACAAATGACTGCCACAACTGACAAAGAGAAAACCGAATTACTGGCGACCCATTTGGAAAATAAATTCACAACGTCAGACGCTGACGATCATGAAACACTCATCACAGTTGAATCATACCTCTCAAATACACTTCACACAGTCGAAGCACGCATTCAGCATACCACACCATCAGAAATACACGCCCACATTACACGACTACACATCAAGAAGGCCCCCGGTGAAGACATCATCCCCAACCTGGTGCTGAAGAAGCTTCCTCCGAAGAGCATAGCCTACCTGGCAAGTGTGTTCAACGCCTGTCTTCGCCACGGCTACTTTCCTGCAGACTGGAAAAACGCCGTTGTTCTAACATTTCACAAGCCAGGTAAGGCAAAAAACGATCCAGGCAGCTATAGACCAATAAGCCTTTTAAATAGCCTCTCAAAACTTCTTGAGAAAATAATTCACAAGAGGCTCCTCCGTCATCTGGAGACTGCAGGGACCATCCCTGCCCACCAGTTTGGGTTTAAATCAAACCACTCAGCCGTCCATCAGCTACAGAGAGTTGCTGAGACCATTGTGGGGGGCTTTGAGCGGAAGCAGTACACAGTAGCAGCCTTCTTGGACGTCGCAGCTGCCTTCGACACCGTCTGGCACGAGGGCTTGCTCTTCAAATTAAAACAGACCTGGCCTCCGCAATACATCCAGAACATCATTAGCTCTTTTCTTCGTGACAGAACATTCCAAATAAGGGTGAACAACACACTGAGCTCCAGAAAGAAGATATCAGCGGGAGTCCCATAAGGTGCGATCCTCAGTCCACTCTTGTTTGATCTGTTCTGTCACGACATGCCAGAACCAGTCTCTGCAACCCTGGCGACTTACGCTGACGACACGTTGATCCTCAGCCAAAACATAGATCTGGAAGCGGCCATCGACTCCCTACAAATCCAGGTGGATGAGATCGGCCAGTGGTTTGGAAAATGGAAGCTTAAGTTGAACGGTGGGAAGATGGAGGCGAAGGTGTTCGCTTTACGCCGCTTCTCGATAGAACACCTCAGAAGGCTGCAAATCGACCAACTCCCAATTCCATGGAATCCTAAAGACCAGGGTGTGCGCTATCTTGGAGTGCACCTTGACACAAGACTAACATGGCGCCTACATATCAACATAAAACTCCAACAAGCACACACACGACTCAGGCTCATCTACCCACTCATAAACAGGAATACACCACTCAGACACACATGCACATCCTTACTTTACAAAACACTAATACTTCCACTCTTAACCTACGCTTGCCCCGTATGGTTCTGCACTAGCCACACCAACATAACAAGATTACAAACATTCCAAAACAAAGTCCTCCGGATAGCGGTGAACGCACCTTGGTTTATCAGGAACACCCAAATCCATCGGGAACTGGGAGTTGCTCCTTTTGCTATTCATTTCATTTTTTTTATTTTGCCTATTATGTGCCCTGTGTGTGTTGGTCCCTACAGCAGCCCTGTATCTTTGATATAGTCCAGGATTTTTCTGCAGGTTCCTTCCATTACCTGCTTCGGTTCTGTTATGGCATTTCATTTCATTTTACTTTTCTTAATAGTTTTGTTATTGCTAAACATATGTGTATTAACACATATTGTTATAAATTGAATTTATAATTTTTTTTTTTTTTTTGGTTTTATGTACGGTGCATATTAGCTATGTCAATGTGTTGTTTATCTAGTTTTACGACATCCGGGAGGGAGTTTTATCTACGAAATAAAACACACTCCCGGACGGGATTCGAACCCGCAAACCATAGTGAGACCATGCGACCAAAGTCCTACGCTCTACCCCGCACGGCCACCATGGCCCCTAATTTATAATTATCTTAAGGGATTAGGATTAGTTTTTTTTTTTTTTTTTTTTGGCTTTATATATAATGCATATTAGCCATGTCACTGTGTTATCTAGTTATTTACGACATCCATGGCCCCGGGAGGGGGTTCTATCTACGAAATAAAACTCACTCCCGGACGGGATTCGAACCCGCAAACCGTGGTGAGACCATGCGACCAAAGCCCTACGCTCCAGCCCGCACGGCACCCGGGATTAGGGTTATAGATGCTCAACATCTAGGTCATAAGCATCTAAATATTATGAGATGGAGACATATATATATATCCATACATATGCACAAGTATATACACATACATACATCCATATCATATATAAATTTTTTTTTTGGGGGTATTATTGTATACTTTTACATTTTTGCTTGCATTATAGCCCGTCCATTAGTTTTGTATCACTAAATATGTCTATAGTTCTCTGGAGTGCCTCTCGGTGGTTGCCCAGGGCTGCTGGCAGTGTTCTGGTGATGCCTCTCCTGTCCAGCTCCTCCTCATAGAGTGGACACTCCTCCAGGATGTGCCGCACCTCCTCCTCACACGTGTGTAATTATCTTAATGTATACATTCTTATGACTCATCCATTACCATGTATTGGTTGGTTTAACGGAAAAAAAAATTAAAATTATCATTATTATTATCATTGGTCAGAAATTAGAGTAAGTTATTGTAACTCATGCCCTTTAACTGCTAAGTTATATCGCCTACTACCAGAGTGCTCTTTCGTCGCTGGTGAACATAAGTGTGGGATCCCTAAATTTTGCCTAACCTAGGTTTATTCATTTAGAGTAGGAATCTTTAACGGAGGAGTATCTGACATAGGACAGAAGGATGAACTCCTCAAGGTTTTTTCACCTCCCAGATAAAAAAACCTAAGGGCTGCGCTCTTCTTGGAATTGTGCATCCACAATAATTACTTGTTTGGTGAATAAATCTGAGTAGGCAAACTTTAGGACTTCCATAGTAGAGTCGAGCTCATGTCCACCAGAGTGACAAAATAGCGCTCTGGTAGTAGGCGATATGACCTTGTAGTTAAAAGTTCAAAAAAGTTTAAAAATAACTAACTTTGGTACTTTCGTTACTATGGAAACCCTTAAATGTGTGATCTGTCCCCATTTCTCTGTAATATATATTCTCCTTTTTTTTTTTTTTTTTTTTCGCTGATATTTCAAAGTTAACAAAAGCACCTAATTTATATGGACGTATTCAAATGAAACCCACAGACAAAACTTTCAGGAGGCGAAGAGACAAAGGGAACCGCCCCATGCTAATTCATGGAAATAGCAACCAGACAAAAGTTGCAGGGCTTCATCAAGTCAAAACAGTGATATATTAGAATAATATCTCCACACAGACATATATTTAATTTTTTTTTTTAGTTTTAAAAAATTTATTAGAACTTAATATATGAGACTTCAGCATTCCGCGGTTCCTACCTCTCTTATCTTCATTTCCATGTAGTGCTTTACTGTGTGGGACTGCCCCAGAACTATACTCCAGTACTCTGAACAAGTTTGTCTCACCAAAGAGAGAGAGAGACAAGTATTAGGAATGAGGAAGACATAGAAGTGAAATACTCGGAGTGAAGAAGGCAATAGAGGAGTATTGGTAGAAAATAGCAGCGAGGAGTCTAGGAAGAGGATAGCAGATGTGTAGAAGGGGAACAGACAATAGACAAAAGTTTTAGGAACGAAAAAGTAGTTGAGGAGAATTAGAAATCGAGAAGTGGGGAGAGAAGAAGACAACTTAGAGAAGTAATGTAGTGAAATACTCGGAGCGAAGAAGGCAATAGAGGAGTATTGGTAGAAAATAGCAGAGAGAAGTCTAGGAAGAGGATAGCAGATGTGTAGAAGGGGAACAGACAATAGACAAAAGTTTTAGGAACGAAAAAGTAGTTGAGGAGAATTAGAAATCGAGAAGTAGACAATATAGAGGAGTATTGGAAGAAGGCATCAAAGAGAAGTCCAGAGGGTGAATAGATGCTGGGATAGGAGTGTAGGAAGTAGAACACACAAAACAGAAAAATTATTGAGGACGACAAGCTAGTGGAGAGAAATATTGAGAATCGATAAGTACAGGGAGAGAAAAAGACAAGGAATAGGAGTATTGGAAGAAGGCATCAAAGAGAAGTCCAGAAGTGAATAGATTCTGGAGAGGAGTATCGGGAGTAGAACACACAACAATTGGAAGAAGGCAAAGGAGTATTGGAAGAAGGCAGATAAGAGAGAGGTGGATGGGAAGGAGTGTAGGGAGTAGAACACACAATAATTGGAAAAAGGCAAAGGAATATTGGAAGAAGGCAGCTAAGAGGGAGGTGGATGGAAAGGAGTGTAGGGAGTAGAACACACAACAATTGGAAGAAGGCAAAGGAGTATTGGAAGAAGGCAGCTAAGAGAGAGGTGGATGGAAAGGAGTGTAGGGAGTACAACAGGCAATAGGGGAAAGCATCAGGGACGAAAGGTAGTGGAGAGGAGTAATGGGAATCGATAAGTAAGGAGAGAAGCGAATACAATGCAGAGGAGTATTAGAAGAAGTCCAGGGGGTGGATGGTACATGGAAAGGAGTGTAGAGAGTAAAACAGACATAAGAGGAAAGTATTTGGGACGAAAAGGTAATGGAGAGGAGTATTGGGAATCGAGAAGTACGGGTAGAGGTGAAGACGATGTAGAGCAGTATTGGACGAAGGCAGAGGTGTATTGGAAGAGGTCGTGGAAAGGAGTATTGGGAATCGAGAAGTACGGGTAGAGGTGAAAACGACGTAGAGAAGTATTGGACGAAGGCAGAGGAGCATTGGAAGAGGTCGTGGAGAGGAGTATTGGGAATCGAGAAGTACGGGGAGAGGTGAAGACGACGTAGAGAAGTATTGGACGAAGGCGGAGGAGTATTGGAAGAGGTCGTGGAGAGGAGTATTGGGAATCGAGAAATGGAATTTACCAATAGCTCTGTTGACTTAGCCACTAAGCATGTCCAAAGATCCCTATGATTCTACATACTTGAAAAAATGTTTCTCATACTATTAAGAATTCTTCAAAAAGTATGAGACAAACGTTCTTATTCATAACATTACAATAGTTTATTTTACAGAGAACGGGGAAAAAAAAACAAGAATATATATTTTTTAAAGTTAAAATTCTTTGATGAAAATGACGGTGCTGGTGAGGGGGCCACTTTTCCTTCCAAGTGGTTTGGCGATTGTGTCCAGGCCAACGACTCAGATCCCGTCTGCTCTAATAACTTCATTGATCCGACCGACGACTCCGAACGACGTTTACAAAATGGAAACAGTAACGTCACCACATATCATTCGGTTAGTATTGAACATCGGCCGGTCCGCCCACACAAGTTCAGCCGACCGAATTGCTCTCAAGGGGGGAAAACCCCTCAACTCAGACTACTTTTGAGAGTGTAATTCCCTAAAGTTAATCAAACTTTTTTTTTTTTTTTTCTCGGACAAGAATTGGTTTCTGGGAAATAAAAGGCAAACGAATAAACGAATGAACATCCAAACCAACAGTATGTACATAAGAAAAAAAGAAAGAAAAAAAATATACCAGCACTGTCTAACCTAAATCAGTGTATGTGTAAGGTTGGCCTTTAGGGGCCGTAACTTCCACACCAATATTTCAGTGCTCATCAATTCCCTAAAAATAAACTTTGTTGAACTGCCTAAGAACATATTGATCTCGGACTTCAGTCAAATCATAAAACAATTTTGTACAGGAGCCATGGTTATTAATGGTTTCAAAACGTAACAATCATACCACCACTCTTATTAAGAGTTATTATACAGGTTGCAAAGTAAAAATGTAATCATACATCTAATATATAAGTTGAATAAAGTTGTACCGAAGGTAAGTTTTTAAAAAGAAACTTTATTACAGAAAAACTCACAAAGACTTGTATGCACTAAGTACAGATAGATCTTCACACTTCGGGAGTCAGGGATGAACTGATCTGTGTGGGAAAAATAGGTGGGAACAAGTATAAGATCTAGTTAGCAAATTCTAGGAAGATGGCGGGAATACAAGAGAGGAGGGCTTATGTGGCCAATAATATTATATGAGATCTGCAAGAAGTGCTACTGTAACTTGTTAGTAGTTGTAGAAATTAGTTAGTACGATTTTTATTGAAAGTAATTTAATTTTTTATTCCATATTGATATTTTGATTTTATTTACAATGTAACTTTGAGTAAATAAACCCAACATTTGTTCTCTTATTCTATATTATTCATTTTCCCTGCGAACCCAGTAAGATAATTTATACCTTTGGATTAGGTTTAACATTTTTGAAAAGAAACGATATGCCATCTCATTCTTTTATTTAGAAGAATCCAAATGAATTTTAAAAAAAAATATGTACACTTTCTTCGAAATTGCACGTCTTGAACTTTCGATATTTTTTAGGGCCCTTTTCGGAAATTACTGTAGAAATCAAAATTTAGTAGAAGACCAGCTATAATTTCTACAGAAAATGTGGTAATATTATTTATATTTATTATTTATTTAATTATTAAATATTAATTTTATTTACATAATTTTTTTTGTCACAATCCTATTACTATGTTTGGGTTTAAGTAAAATAAATAATATTAATATTATCCCCAGTCTCGGCTATATCTAACTTTAAAACCTGAGAAAAGACCCAAAAAAAATTGAACTATTTGTAAGAAAAAGAGAGACAGAACCCCAATTCAGAGCCCGCGACGAACGTTAGGTCTCATGAGGTCCCTGGTAATACATTCTCTTAAATAGGACGTTCAAAGCCCCTTTTCTCTTCTCCTGTCCTCCACTCTCGTAAATAAAAACAAAAATATCTATATATTTTATTGAAAACAAAAATAATAACTCGTTAACTACGAGATCATATCGCCTGCTACCAGAGTGATCTTTCGTCACTCTGGTAGACATGAGCCTGACTCTACTGTAGGAGTCCTAAATTTTGCCTACCCTAAATTTTTATTCATCTGAGGCAGGGAGGTTTAACGAGTACCTGACATCGTACAGGCTCCGGACCATCGCTTAACGTCCCATCCAAAGGATGGTGTGCTCAACTTTATTTTACCTCCCAGATAAAAAAAAACTAAGAGCCTCGGTCGGGTTTCGAACCCACGTTCTTGAGCTCAGAAGGCAAGCACGCATACCACTGAGCTACCGTCGCCCCCAGAATTTATGATTAAATAGTAACGTATAGCAACGAATTTAAAAAAATATATTATCTTTTTATTATTGGTAGTCTTTTACTTAAAAATTGTTTTAAAAAATAAAGAAAAAATTAAATTTATATAAATAATGTGGCCATAACAGAACTTTCTATTAACACTAAAAATCACTCTTTCTCCCCCACCCCCTCTCAAATTTATTTCAACTGAGTATATGAAAGTAATGTTACGGCGTTAGTGGTTTTTTTCTTAATTTTTTATACTTTTTAATTAAAAAACTACTAATAAAAAAAATATATATCTAAAGTTTTTGCTTTGCGTTACTATTTAAACATTACTGTTACCTACAGGTTAGGTTTGGTTAAGTTTTATGACTCATGCCCGGGCTTTAACTACAAGGTCATATCGCCTACTACCAGAGCGCTCTTTCGTCACTCTGGTGGTCATGAGCCCGACTCTAATGTGGGAGTCCTAAATTTTACGTACAAGCTCTAGACCATCGCTTAATGTCCCATCCGAAGGACGGCGTGCGTAAGTTTATTTTCCTCCCAGATAAAATAAAGTAAGGGCTTTGGTCGGGTTTCGAAGCCATGTTCTTGAGCTCAGAAGCCAAGCACGCATACCACTGAGCTACCGGCGCTTTCCTGTTACCTACAGAAAATTACATTACATTTTTGGAGTGCTATAACTTTCATTGTAACAATCCTATCCCGAATTCCAGGATATGCAAAAATTGTAAATTTAATAAGAAACATTTGTGAAGGAATTCAATTGTTCGATAGGACTAACCGTTTTTGTAAAAATTGAGCAAACGTCAGGAAAAATAGGGATTTTTTTGAAAATTTTAACACTCAAAATTTATTTATTTATCTATATTTCGTATAACTGGGGACATAATTAGGTTTTTAAAGGAATCGAACTGGTTATTGCTCATCATTAGACTGAGAACTGATTGCTCGATAAGCTGTTTTTGGAACGTGCTAGGTGTTGGAGGCCCCCAATATTTATAGTTACGTTTATTAAATAACTTTTCCTAAATACGGTGTCTGACTTTAACTTGGATTCTCAACAATATTGCAACTTCTGTTAACTCTCTTATTTTATTTTCTCCCACTTTAATATCGTGAAAGTTTTTCAACAACTTCTATATGAGTACAATATTGCTGCCAGATCATCGTTTTCCGTCCAGTTAAGTTGGTAAGTGAAATTTTCTGTGGAATGAATGACCTACAATTATAATATAATGGTTCGATATTATCGTCAAATGGATGTGAAAATATCCTAATATATATTATAAAGGGTGTTCATTTTATCTTGACCCAGGTAAATAACTCGACACCAGACTGCCCCGCGTGCCTTGATGAGACGGAGACGGCGGAGCATGTCCGTCATGAGAAGGGAAAATCTGGAGTGCAGCATGGGCGCCCCACTGACTGGATACCAGCTACGTGGACGGTATGCTGCGCTCCCAAGAGTCGTGGGATGAAGGCTGCGATTTTGCAGCGCTCATCATGGGTGGGTTGGGAATAAGAACAGAAGAAGGGGCATTACCATTACCGCGAAGTAATGACAGGCCGTCAGTTCCGCGGAAGGGAATCAGGATCGGCGAAGGAGGGGGTTTTAGTGGGTATGGGGCCACGGCTCGAGCCCCACACTATCCAGGGCTATCTTCCCTGGATGTGCATGACTGGCATTTCCCCCTCCAGTGGAAAAAAAAAAAAAAAAAAAAAAAAAAAAAAAAAAAAAAAAAAAAAAAAAACTCGAAAAATAATGATTTTCTCAAAAAAAGCTTGAGACAAAAAATGTAGAGTAGAATTGACCCTATTATTTGCTGTAATATAATTTTTAAACAAATAAAAACTTTTAACGTTTTTTATGAAGTAAAAAAAAAAATTTTAACCGTTAACTTATTTTTTTTAAATTTAGATTCCTGGGGAAAAATTAAGGGGATGTTAAATGAGACATTTTTTTGTTAGACCAACAATATTAATGAATTTTATTGTAGTAAATGTTCCAACTGATGTCCTGAAACTTCAATACATTTATCGAAGTTGTTCCGGAAAATGGCTCAAGGTAATTCCCTATTAAGAAAAGTCTTGATATTTCTGACCATTAAAATTTCCGTCGATAAAAAAGGGATCAATTACTTTGTCATTGATGATTCCAGCCCATACATTAACTGACCATGGATGTTGTTTATTCATTTGAGGAAACCATCGAGGATTGTCTGCACTCCAGTAATGCATATTATGCCTATTTACTAACCCAATATTGGTGAAAGTTAGGTTAGGTTAGGTTTTATGACACATGCCCGGGCTTTAACTACGAGGTCATATCGCCTACTACCAGAGCGCTCTTTCGTCACTCTGGTGGACATGAGCCCGACTCTACTGTGGGAGTCCTAAATTTTGCCTACCCTAAATTTTTATTCACCTAGGGTAGGGGTCTTTAACGAGTACCTGACATCGTACAGGCTCGGGACCATCGCTTAACGTCCCCTCCGAAGGACGGAGTGCTTAAGTTTATTTTACCTCCCAGATAAAATAAACTAAGGGCCTCGGTCGGGTTACGAATCCACGTTCTTGAGCTCAGAAGTCAAGCACGCATACCACTGAGCTACCGGCGCCCTCATTGGTGAAAGTTGATTCGTCTGAAAAACATTGTGTATCGAAAAAAAAAAAATTAACTTGAACTTGTTCATGCGCCCACTTTCATTTGTTTAAAAATTAGATAACAGCAAATAATGCGGTCAATTCTACTCTACATTTTTTGTCTCAAGCTTTTTTTGAGAAAATCATTATTTTTTGAGTTATTTACCTAGGTAAAGATAAAATTTTCACTATTCTACGGTCTTCTATTGAACAAGTTCAGATAATATCATATCCTTTATTATTGCTCTTTATTTTTCGGGTGCACCTTGCGTTTGTGCAACATCACCCGTCTATGTTTTTAGAGGGAGCTAGGAGTCTGGTTAGGTCAAGTGAGGTTATGGCGGGCCGAGGATAGCATCATATCCAAGACTTTATCCCACCTAAGCATAGGATCCACTAAGAATAATAACTTAAGGAATAGACAAACGAATACAAATATATATATATATATATATATATATATATATATATAAATGGAAACAGAAAAAAAAAAGCCTCTTACAATTAACTTTAAAAAAAAAAAAACAATAATTGTTAATGAAAAGAAATAATTAGAAGAAAGGGAACGAACAAATACAATTAATGAACAGAATAAAAATAATAAGGTTTCTGTTTATAAAAATATGTGCTAGAGGTGGAGGTTGGGGGTACAAATTCAAAAAACAGATCCCGGTATTGTTTACTAGTATCAGTAACTGAGGTTCATATCGTTCCCTAGCACATACCAGCTAAAATTCCTAACGTTATTCTAGCACTTACTAGCTGAGGTGCCTAACATTGCCCAACACATTCTTGGTAACGTGCCGGCTGCTGCCTTGCACATAACAGCTGAGATGTCTAACGTTATTCTAGAAGCTGAGGTGCTAACCGTTGCCTAGGACACACTTGGTAAGGTAATAATAAAGGATAACTACAATTTAAAAACTGTTACATGTTATTTTTTTGCTTTATGTACGATATTTTTTTTAAAATATGTATAGTTAGTTATTATGAATCATGCCCGGGCTTTAACTACGAGGTCATATCACCTACTACCAGAGCTCTCTTTCGTCACTCTGGTGGACATGAGCCCGACTCTACTGTGGGAGTCCTAAATTTTGCCTACCCTAAATTTTTTATTCATCTAGGGTAGGGGTCTTTAACGAGTACCTGACATCGTACAGGCTCGGGACCATCGCTTAACGTCCCATCCGAAGGGCGGCGTGCTTAAGTTTATTTTACCTCCCAGATAAAATAAACTAAGGGCCTCGGCCGGGTTTCGAACCCACAACCTTGAGCTCAGAAGGCAAGCACGCATACCACTGAGCTACCGGCGCCCAGACGAGGGCCAGTCGGCGCAGTTGTAAAGGAACAAATTTCATTCTCCTGAATAAATACAAAAAATCAATCTTTATGCCGATAAGCACCACAACCCAATTTACAAAATTTATATACACATATATCATTATGGTTTTATTATTTGGGAGGTAAAAAAACCATGATTCTATGCGTTGTCAGGTATTCGTTAAAAAACCTCGCTGCCTTAGTTAGGTAACTAAACTTGGGTCGGAAAATTTAGGTCTCCACAGAAGAGTCGGGCTCTACTAAAAATTAAAATTATATCTTTAGTAAACAAATAAGAAAACTAAATGTTGCGTCCACAGTAACAATTTTTATTATCGTTTAGATAAGACAAGGCTTGATAAGTGATTAA
Organism: Aradus depressus; assembly: GCA_963662175.1. Taxonomy (NCBI): domain Eukaryota; kingdom Metazoa; phylum Arthropoda; class Insecta; order Hemiptera; family Aradidae; genus Aradus; species Aradus depressus. The sequence goes on from OY759222.1 coordinate 26,712,532, forward strand.
AAATTGATTTTCGAAAATAACGAACTTGGCTGCTAACCAGTGATGGTTATTCTACTATTTATGATTTTAAGCTACTATTTTATTAATTGATGCTAGAAAATAAATTTATTATCTAATTATCTTACGAGCGATACGAACACATCGTCCAGATTTGAATAGTGGAAAAATTGCAACAACGTTGGTCACGATGCTCGGGAGGGCGCCGGTAGCTCAGTGGTATGATTGCTTGACTTCTGAGCTCAAGAACGTGGGTTCGTAACCAGACCGAGGCCCTTAGTTTATTTTATCTGGGAGGTAAAATAAACTTAACCACGCCGTCCTTCGGATGGGACGTTAAGCGATGGTCCCGAGCCTGTTCGATGTCAGGTATTCGTTAAAGACCCCTAGGTGAATAAAAATTTAAGCTGGCAAAATTTAGGACTCCCACAGTAGAGTCGGGGGGCTAATGTCCACCAGAGTGATGAAAGAGCGCTCTGGTAGTAGGCGATATGACCTCGTAGTTAAAGCCCGGGCATGAGTCATAAAACCTAACCAAACGATGCTCGGATAGCCGAAATAAGTCCGGCTACGCCCTGGAACTGCTTGATCACTGGATGCCCCGGATATTTTCAGGTAATGGTGATTTTAACTCGGAGATCTTCTTCATCAAGAGGAAGAACAACCCGAACTGTTCTTGCGGCGGCAGAGTAGTCCTCGAATGGTACGACCAAGCTAGGGTGGAGTTGATTCACGGGACAGGATCGTATCTGGGACTGGATCTATGGCAGCTGACGACGGAAACTCGATGTTCAGCGGATACATCGGCTTCTGGCGTGGTGTTCCGCCGATAGCCGATCCCAGTCCTTCAGTGGTCTCTTGATCCCGAGCTCCTCTCCCCCTTTAGACAACATCTTCAAGGAGATTGTAAATCTTGAGTCCCATAATACCAGCGAATAGACGCTTCTTCGGCCTGAGGCATCACATCAGAAGTCGCCTCCTTACAAAGACAACAAAGCTCAGGCTTTACAAAACATCCTAGCTATATGGGCTTGGTACATTAAGTCAGATGAACAAAATCTCATGGTCTTTGAAAGAAAGATACTCGGAAAATATGACCCAGTACGCCCTGGGAAGGGGAAGGGTGGAGATGACGGACGCACCAGGAGATCTAGGCCCTCAGACAGAAGACAGATGTTGTAAAGGTTCAGGGCTGGACATGTTACCAGGATGTGCATCATGCAAGAGATCCCAAGGAAGACGATGTGGGACCAACTTTACGGAACTAGACATATCGGGAGGCCTTAGCTGAGGTGCAAGCATGAGAAGTGCATGCTTGGAGTCCGACACTGGAGGGCAGCTGCACAGAACTGTTGGAGGAGGCCTTGACTCACTGATCACTGTCGAGCCACCCTCAATGAATGTAAATGGTCAGACAATAAATATACTTAAGAAAAGATAAGATTTACCAAAAATAACAAAACTTTGACATCATTTTTAGTTACAGTACATTATGTGTACATAACGGCTAAATAAATGAACAAAAAAATAAAAAAACATTTCTTTATTTTAAAATACTTTTGACTATACTAGAAAATAACTTATTTTATTTTGTCTGGAAGAAGTCTTTTTGATGATTTGAATAATTCTTTCATTAAATGTCCCACCTTTGAGATAAAAGCCAGGCCTTTGTTCAAGTAATTGTAAGCACTTTGAAAACACTTGAGTGATTAAGTGAACCTGTAAAAAGCCCACGTGTTTCAAAGGCTATGGAAGGTTCAACCACTGAGATAATTACTGCGTTTTTCCTCTTTCGTCACGATGGAATTTTGCAAGTTTTTAAAACTGTTAGTTCATTTTGGGGTACTTTTCAGAATTAATCCGCCATTTTTTTTCTTTTAATTTCTTAAATGCACCTCTACCATCATGGATCTAAGATACCACTTCATTTTTCAATGGGTTCGAAAGGAAAAGTGAAAATAGATGAATATTTCGCACTGGGGAAGTACAATGCCGGTGATTTTTTGATCAGTGTATATTTCACTGATGATTTTTTATTTGTGGATTCGAAGTCCAAAACGTTCAAAAATCAAATAAATGTAAATCCGTTTCTAAACCAGTTCACTATAAATGATAATTTAATTTTAAAAATAATACCTCAGTTTTTTTAGGTTTTTTTTCAGCAATTAATTTATATCTTTATTTATATGAAACGCTTGATTGCTAACTGAGGTGGGCTTTGTTAACTTCAATTTGCCGAAACAGAAAACCAAATTAAACTAGTTGATAGCCTTTCCCCCCCCCCACCCATGATATGATTTTGAGATGCAACTAGAGTTTAATTAAAATTCTTCAGTGAGCCCTTTGAGTGAGTTAAGACTTGCTTTTTTCCATATTTTGACACAGGGAGTCGCAAAACATGAAATTCCGCTAAAAATTCAACATAAAATGTTTGAGGGCGCCGGTAGCTCAGTGGTATGCGTGCTTGCCTTCTGAGCTCAAGATCGTGGGTTCGAAACCCGACCGAGGCCTTTTAGTTTATTTTATTTGGGAGGTAAAATTAACTTAAGCACGCCGTCCTTCGGATGGGACGTTAAGCGATGGTCCCGAGCCTGTACGATGTCAGGTACTCGTTACAGACCCCTACCCTAGGGTGAATAAAAATTTAGGGTAGGCAAAATTTAGGACTCCCACAGTAGAGTCAGGTTATGTTCAGCAGTGACGAGAGAGCGCTCTGGTAGTAGGCGATATGACCTCGTAGTTAAAGCCCGGGCATGAGTCATAAAACCTAACCTAACCTAAAATGTCTGCCCTCTTACTTTCCTTGCGAGGTTTTGAATTTACATTTAGTTAGTTAATATAGCTAAGCTCGGGCTTTAACTACAAGGTCATATTGCCTACGTCCCTCTTTCGTCACTCTAGTGGACGCCCGTTCTTTTTGTCCAAGAATAATCAAATCCCGATTTTCCAAGTTCCCCACGAACCAATTCTTCTAAAATAATCAATCCTCTTGTCAAATACTTATCATCACACAATCCAATCCAGACAATCCTCCGAGAGGGCAGAGGCGGCGTTGGCCTCGGGATCTATTTTATTATTAATTTATTTATTTTTTATTTATTTATATCTATATATTTACCATTATTTTGTACATCTCTTCTTATTATTTGTTTTAAATATTTTGTATAACTTATTATTTTATTATTTATTCTCATAACAAAACTTCTGCTTATTGTTTTGTGTTAGGTCCCTCCATTTTAACTCCAAGCTGTTTTTTTTTTTTTCACAGGAAGAACACCCCGAACTGTTCGTGCGGCGGTATCGAGACTGCAGAACATGACATGTTCTGCACATATTGTGGACCTCGAATGTCCTCTGTACGACCAAGCTAGAAGTTGATTCATGGCACAAGATCGTATTTGGGACTGGATAGTGACGGAAACAGACTACCCGATGTTCTGCCGTTTCGTCCGCTCCTGGCGGGAGCAGAAACAGACATTTTAAGATGTGCTAGGTACGATTGGCGCAATAGTTCCGCCGATGGCCAATCCCAGTTCCTCAGTAACCCCTTGATCCCCGAGCTCTTCTCACATTGACTGGGTGATATTGCTACAATGCAAGGCGCACCCTCCTTTAAAATCTAAAAAAAAAAAAACAAGGAGGTTCTCGGATGTGTGTACTTCGCCTCTTTGCACCCTAAATCAGAGGAAATTACTGGGCCGTGTGTTAAGACTCTACAAAGGTGGCATTTCTAACTAAGTGCGGCCCTTGAGAATGAACAGCAAACTTCCCAGCATGGTATCTATATCATTAATAATAATATCACAAAATTAGCCATTTTATTCAGTACATAATTATTGATTTATTTATTTGAATTTAATATATACATAGATTTTTAATTGGTATGCAAATGCACATAGGTCACATAGCCTATTTTTTTAATTTTGCTTTTAGAACTACTACATGTAAAATTTCATTAAAATCATCCGTTAATGAGCTAGAACTATTTTTATGCTTCGCGCCCCTCACAACCCCCCCACCCGTTCAAAATTTCCAGACGCCATATAGCCTATTTTTCAATCTGGCTCAAAAGGATGCTACTTGCGTATCGATTGTCACTAGAACAAATTAGATCGGAAAAATCTTTTTCAAGAATTCCTAAAATTCACTGTTTTGGCAGTATTTTTGTTTAAACAAAAAAAACGGCTGAACCGAATTTGATAAAATTTCATTCAGATATTGATATGCTTCGATTGGCACTAAAGCGGAGTCGATATCACTTTTCATATCAATGTAGTGACCTTGAAACATAAAAATATGTTGAAAATTTTGATTTCAAGTTTCGGATCCATTAAAATAACTTCCCTATATGTTGAGACGTTATAAAAAAAAACAAAAAAATTCTGGATGATTTGGCGAAGGGTGGAGGTTTGCAGTAGTCTGGGTACTGCATTCGAAGCCAGTTCTCTAATTTCTCTGTCCTTTTCTTCCGCTTGTGATTGCTTTCTCGCACATAGACAAAAAATCGGTGTTCTTCATTTGAGGTACATTGAATGTTTTTTTTTTTAGCGAATGCCCTTAGTGTTATCGTCATTAAGCACATAGATTTAAAAAATCATGTCTCTTTTTTTTCGTAATTTTTTTCAGCAATTAATTTATATCAAATGATTTGCAATCCTGTTTACATCCTCAGCTAGGACAACGATATTTCATGTTTTCCGACCTCTGTCTGTCCGCCTGTGTGTCTGTGAACACGATAACTCCCGATAGAATGAATGCGTCAACATGTCATTTTATATGTGAATCCAGAACCCTGTAACACACCTATTGCTTTTCAGACAAATCGACAATAGAATTGAGGGGAATTAGAGGGGGAATCCCCAAAATTGCCAATGTAATGAATGTACTGACATGAAATTTCATATATTTGGGGTATTCATGATGTGTGTGTTAACTATGTTAGTTCGATAAAAAATTTGACAGTAGTCTGCTAAATATATGACTTTAACATACTTCGATCAAACAGAGGAAAAGGTATGTTAAATCGCTTTGTTAGATCGATATTGGTAAGGTTATGCAATATTACTTTAGGTAGCAATCTACAGCCCACACAATTTTTTAGTTTTGAGTTTTATATTTTTACACATATCTACACTATAGCGAAAACTGTGTACTAATAAAATATTGTCCATTATTTTGTCTACTTCATTATCACTTAAATCATCCTCTTGATCTGAATCTTCCAGTAAAAAGAGTTGAGTAGCTCCTTCAATGAGCTCGTTAGGCAACTTACTTGTATTACTTACTTTAGGCCTCTTATTTATAATAAAAACACAAACAAACTTTAACTTATTTTTTTAGAAAACTAATAAAACAAGACAAATGACAACAATCCTTGGGCGGTTATATTGGAACTTCCTTTAATTGCCCCTTGGAGCGCTAGTTATAACAGTTAGCATTTAACAATTAACAAAGGGGGTGTTCATGAATTTCTGTCCCTGTAAATTTTTATTTCGATTACATTTAACACCTAACACACATTATGAATACCCCTAATATATATTAAAATAAAAACCCAATAAGGACATAAACCTATCAAATGAATTTAATGGCACAAAATTTAGTCTGCTGGGTTTGGAGGAGAAAGGTTAATTAATTCGTTCTGGGGATGAACATCACCGGTGATTCACCGACGAATTTTCTAATACAGTAAATAATAATAGTTTTTTTTTTTTTATATCTATTAATTTTGGGCCAACAAATGGAGACTAAAAATTAATAGAGACAAATCTCTGCAAACCACATTTACTCTCAGACACAACACTTGTCCACCAGTATACATTAACAACCAGCCCATTCCTGCATCAGACACTGTCCGATATCTAGGACTTCATTTAGACAGACGTTTAACTTGGACAACTCATATCAGACTGAAACGCACAGACCTCAAAAGACGATTTGGACGACTGAAATCAATCATCGGACGACGATCGACATTATCGCTTGAAAACAAACTTCACATTTACAACACTATACTAAAACCCATCTGGACTTACGGAATCGAGATATGGGGATCAGCCAAAAAATCAAACATACAACGCCTTCAGTCATTACAATCCATCATACTACGCCACATTGCCAATGCCCCATTTTACGTTTCCAACCTCACATTACATACTGACCTCAACATCCCATTTATACCTTCTGTTATCAAGACACGATATCAAAATTTTCACGACAAACTCCATCATCACGCCAATCCACTTATTCCCAATTATCCACGAACACTCTCCCCACAAACCCACCAAGACGTCTAAAGCGGGCATGGCAGAGGGACCTGCTCCAGGACTAGCCTGGACTCCTCTTCGGTCACGTACCTCAGCAGTACAGCGACACACTTGCCACAGCACATCATCACGATCACTAGTGACAAATGTTGTCGTTGTGAATATGTAAATAAATAAACAAAATATCTATTAATTTAGTTAATAGCTTCATCCCCTCCTGGAAGATATGTTTTTGTTCGAGGTGCAACTAGAGTTTACATTAAAATTCCTCAAGAGAGCCTGTTAAAGTGAGTTAAGATTTCAACTGACTTGATGCCAAGACTCGAATACTAATAAACTTAATTCTGCACCATTTCTTTTTCAACTTTCTTGTTAGTCTGTTTTCTTGTTTTCTTTTTTTTTCTTTTCTTCTTTTGAAGCATCTCTTGAAGTGGAACTTTTTAAACTCTCACTTAACTTATCATCAAGAGAGGCGTTAATTATTATCTTTAAGTTTTTTTTTTTAAACTTCATAATTATTATCAAATTAATTGTCTTGGACAAATTTACATCTTTCAGAAAAGATGTACAAAAAAAATAATCCATGAATATACAGCTAAATGTCTCAAAAAGTATTGAACTGATTCCACTACTTTGTGAAAATTCATAATGAACAGGATAAAGGAATATACACACACTAAAGGAAATATAAACTCCAAACACTACTTGTCAATATTTTCACTATATTGGTCAAAATTACACGACTATAGTTTCGCCTCTTACGGCATTATAAAGTGAACTCAACAGAGAGTAGTGCTGAACTAACACAAGGCAGGACAAACAAGGTCATAAATTAGACATGTGACAAGAAAGTAAATGTAAACAATAATGTACAAAATGGAGACATTACAACATTCAAGTCAACAGAAATATGAAACAAAACTTAATTGAATAGTTAACAATATAGTCTTCATCTATTGATATATCTATAAAACATTACTATTATGTAAAATCTCTCTTTAAATAAAGTTTGAATACATGTACTAAGGTTTAAAATTGTCTTAAAAATGAACAAATAGAACTTAATCCATCGCCGTTGTTAAACCTGAATTTTTAAGACAATTTTGAACCTTTAGTACATGTAGTCAAACTGATTCGAGAGAGATTTTACATAATAGTAATGTTTTATACATATATCAATAGATGAAGACTATATTGTTAACTATTCAATTAAGTTTTGTTTCATATTTCTGTTGACTTGAATGTTGTAATGTCTCCATTTTGTACATTATTGTTTACATTTACTTTCTTGTCACATGTCTAATTGACCTTGTTTGTCCTGCCTTGTGTGTTAGTTCAGTAATACTCTCTGTTGAGTTCACTTGATAATGCCATAAGAGGCGAAATTATAGTCGTGTCATTTTGACCAATATAGTGAAAATATTGACAAGTAGTGTTTGGAGTTTATATTTTCTTTAGTGTGTGTATATTCCTTTATACTGTTTCAAATTTAACTTTTGAATCTGTACAATGTATAAGAGAAGTCATGTAATCTACCAGAAATTCAATGTTAAGTTTTTACGAGAATTACATCTTTTCAAACACCCTGATTCCAAAAATAGAAAATAAAAAGTTGACGGTATCAACCTAGAACAAATTAACCAATTAAGATCTCGCTCTCTCTCCAAAAATCAAAAGTTAGCTTGCATAGGGTTTTTTGAATCCTTATACTAAATTTTATATCATTACTTCGGCAGTTATTGGAGTTTTTGTGTTGTCAACCCCTTAATCCTCATCCCTTCCAAATACATTTTTTGCGTTTTGTGTCAATATTGTGGAAATACTAATAAATAAAATAAAAAAGATGATAAAACATTTTTTTATTCAACCACTTATTTTTTTTTATTTACAAATAGCTATTTACAACTATATACAAATAAATACAACAAGCAAATGTGCTAATAAAGAGATAATGGCAATGTCAAAATGTCATGAGGGGAGAAATCAGCCAGTGGTGATACTCCCTAGTTACTGTTTTTCTCTTGTTTATAGCTAATCACTGTCACTGCTTCTGCTCATGAGGTCTCTAGGCCATTGACACTTAAGCCGTCGTTGGGGAAGTATGGCAGAATGGAGGGCACGGACTTGAGGATTATTGTGGGAACTAAGAAGGGAAAATAATTTTTTATATTTGGATAAAAACTTCAGAGATGAAAGGTATATTAAGGTCAGTGTGAAGGGTTTTCTTGGAGACGTACTAAGGAGCATTGGCTATTGTACGAAGGATTTTGGATTGAAGGGACTGGATGCGCTGGAGATTGGAAGCCTTGGCAGAACCCCAGAGTTCAAGTCCGTAAGTCCACATAGGTTTGAGTACTGCATTGTACCTATATAAGTCGTTTTGTTGTCAAAGTTAGTTTGGATCTTTTGTCTAGTAGTCTTAATAGATGTTTTTAACGTCTGTTTATTTCTTGTCTTTTCAGTCTCAAAATTATTTATATTGTCTAATTCCACAAACATATACATAAATGTGTACCGGTTTCGGCTTACGCCATCATCAGCACAAGGTTTAACAATAATGGAGATATGAGCTCGGCAGACATATTTATATTAACTTAAGAGTACCTGGGTGTAGGACGGGTCCTCCTCCCTAGGGGTTGGAAATCCCTATTCTAACGGTATTTACCAACTGTGGATATATTTGAAAATGAGAAAATAACAAGAAACAAAAATAAAATGAAATATAAAAAGTTCTATGAAATCACTAGGCGTAAGCCGAAACCGGTACATATTTATGTATATGTATGTGGAATTAGACAATACACATAACATTTAATGTTGATACATTTCAATGTTTACCCACAAACATACAGAAAGGAATATTTTTAAAATTTTTAGAATCAGGGAGTCGGAAAACATGAAATTCCGGAGAAAACACAACATCAAATTACTAACATACTACATAACTAGTATATTTCGTAGTAGCGGGGAAACCAAAAATATGTCGTTCCCATGTTTACTCCCTCATTATTTCTTATTTCTGCACCAATTTTCAACTTTCTTGTTAGTCTGTTTCTTTTTTTCTTTTGAAGCATCTCTTTAAATGGAACTTTTTAAACTTTTACTTATCTTTTTATCAAGAGAGATGTTAATTTTTTTTTTTTTTTTTTCCTATATAAACTTCAAAATATTATCAAATTAATTGTCTTGGACAAACTTACATCCTTCAGAAAAATACAATGAAAAAATCAATGAATGCAGAGCTCCGAAAAGTAATCAGATTTTAATGGTATAGAACTCACGGCCCGACTTCAATAATTTTACGGCCCGCGAGATTCATCACAATTTTACAAAATACGTTGTTGTTTTTTTTGTTCAATTTTTTTGTTTTTTACATTTTGCAAGACCAAAACCATGCAGTGACCATGAACTATGAACAGTGCTATGATTGCAAGACCAAAACCAAGACCCAATGTGCAAGACCAAGACCAAGACTGCTATGGTCTTGGTCTTGCGTTTGCACATCACTGCGTGAGTGACGGGGCGGCGAGACTTTTAAGAAAATGCTCCACTAGCGAAAATTTGAGAAATAGAAGTACTTCTAAGTTGAGGAACGCGGACATATTGTGGAAACTTGTAATAAATGAATAAAACAAACTTATTTTTGAAATATTGTCTATTCCACTAAAGATATATATACATATAACTACCGGTTTCGGCTTTATACCATAACTAGACCTGACGATGGTATAAAGCCGAAACCGGTAGTTATATGTATATATATCTTTAGTGGAATAGACAATATTTCAAAAATAAGTTTGTTTTATTCATTAAATAGAAGTACTTAACGGAAGAGCACTCGTTTAAAACATTTGAGAAAATTTTTGAAATATAGAAAAGAGAGAAAAAATGAATAAATAACAATAACAAGTGATGAGCAAAATTAGTCTTGTAGTATTGGTCTTGGTCTTGCACATTTTGCAAGACTAAGACACTGCTATGATTGCAAGGTCAAGGCCAAAACCCAATGTGCAAGACCAAGACTGCTATGGTCTTGGTCTTGCGTTTGCACATCACTGCGTGAGTGACGGGGCGGCGAGACTGCTATGATTGCAAGGCCAAGGCCAAGACCCAATGTGCAAGACCAAGACTGCTATGGTCTTGGACTTGGTCTTGCGTTTGTTCATCACTACTCCCACTATAGAGTAGGGCTCATGTCCACCAGAGACGAAGAGCAAGAGCTACAAGAAAGAGCTTAGGTAGTAGGCGATATCTCGTAGTTAAAGCTCTTATGACATACACATTGATATGCTTCAACGGAAATACATATTAGTATCGTGGTTTATGTAGTTTTGCTTTTACGCAATTGGTGGGAATCTGCCAAAAGGACAACGTGCTTTGTCGAATGTTGAATGAACTCACAGCTCACGCTTGTGAATAATGGGTTTATCCAAAGTTTCTGGGTTATATTAAACAACAAACAACAGTTTCCATGAAGAACCCAGCAACAAAAAAAAAAGTTTCAAGTAATTAATTTACCCCAGCTACTAACTAACCCAACATCTAGAGGGGTAATAGCTTCAACTAACATTAAAATTTTTTTTTTTTTTCTTCAGAATTTCTACTGATTCGTCGTACTATATACTATACAGGACAGTTGAAAAGTTGGGTTTTACCACCTATTTTTCTTTCCCTCCTCCCTCAGTCTCTCCATTGCCAGTAGTCCTTTAGACTCTACACTGTTCGGATGGGAAGTGCCACTGATGAGGATGTGCAAATAAAATATATATATATATATATAAAATAACCACGTTTACAGAGCACTCTCTTTGCCCCTTCTCAAAATCATTTCATACTGGCATTACTGGGTGTAAGATATATTTTTTATACTATAAAATATATACCTATAAAACAGGCAAGTGGGATGTCATTCATTTTGACACAGGTGCAATGGCTTCGAAGTCCTGTTAAATTGAGATATATTTTCGAAAACTTAATACATGAAAACTTCCTAACAAAATCTTAGAGACATACAAAGGATATGGACTTGAAAAATAAAATAAAACTGGTTTATTTAATATGTTGTCTAATTTCACTAACTATATATACATGGGAGTACTTTCGGTATTTCTACCATCCTCAGCCAAAAGCATAAGAGATAAGACTCTGCTTTATTATATGCCGGAGTCTTATCTCTTATGCTTTTGGCTGAGGATGGTAGAAATACCGAAAGTACTCCCATGTATATATAGTTAGTGAAATTAGACAACATATTAAATAAACCAGTTTTATTTTATTTTTCAAGTCCATTTGAATTATTTCACAATATCTCTGCAATTATGTCAGTTTTCATACAAAGGATAGATAGATATATAGATAAACCTTTATTGCACAAAATATTACAACCTCTATAGCACTGAGTGCTTTTTTTTTTTTTTTTTTTTTTTATACAAAATAAATATTCTTATAGTTAAGTATATAAAATAAAATAAAAGAAAAAATGTCTATATAAAGAATTGTACATAATAAGCAATATAACAACTAAATAAAAAGATATCAATAATATTGAAATAGTAAAAATGGACATGCTCTTTAAATATGAATAGTGCAAGCAACCAGGATAAAAGAAACAATTCAAAAATTATATAAAACAAGATATGAATGAATAAAAAAATAATAATAATAAAAAAATATATATCCATCTTACGTGCAACAAATTAAATTATGTTATTCTTTATTTTCAAGGCAACAGTAAAAAATAAAAATAAATTGTTAATTTTTCTAACTTCCAAATTATTTAAAATATGCACAAATGTTTCTATATAATATTCTGGTCTATTGGTGAGATAATTGTGGAGAAATGTTTGCCTCGGGATACACACACAATAGACAATAGAACAAAAAGTGTTTGAGTTCGTCCTTTTCATCTAAGGTACAGAGCCTGGAGACACTTTCAGGACAAAACTCATACCTAAGCCCTCCAAGTAATATTCTAAAATTTCTATTGCTATTGTGGAGACGAATTTGAGCTAGAAGTCGAAGTTTTTCAATATGGCAGTTTAATGAAAGATAGCTTTCCTGAGGCCCTAAAGCACTGACCAATCGGTAGAGGAAGTTGTATTTTGAATTTAATATTATATTTATGAGAGATATACAAAGGCTATTATACATTTTTTTAGGCTATTATCCATAAATCTTATAGCTTACATTAAAGTAAAAATATTTATTGATAGTACTCTCTCATTTGCCACGGACTATTACCTTAAGTAACGGGAGGGGGGGCTTTGGTTAACTGATCGTAATTAACTTTGTTCATTTCTGGTCGGTTTCATCCTAATCGTCTTGAAACTTTGTCTATAACCGTTAGAACGAGAGCTTCAAAAGTTAACCATATAAGCTTATCTGTCGCAACAACTTCTTGGAGTGCATTACTACACGTTACAATTATAGTCTTGGGAAACATAAGGTGCACAACCACAAAATTGTTTTACAGAAAATATTGTAATCATTAGTGTGACCTAATACCAAAGCGCTCTTTCGTAGCTCTGGTGGGCTTGAGCCTAAGTTTTGTCCGCCTAGGTTTAGTTATCTAGGGTAAAGGGGTATTTAACGAGCAATTGACATCGCGCATGCTCGTTTAACGTCCCAACCAAAGATCAGCGTGCTCAATTTTTTTTACCTTCCAGATCGTGTCGGATTGTGTATCTTTAAACACAATTACTCCAATAGAATCAATATATCGACTGGAAATTGTGTATGCTTCATTAGCTCAGGGCGTATTGCGCGTAAGATTCGGTCAGAAATTCGATGCAGAGTTTTCAACAGAATTTTATGTATTTCGAACCCTGATTCCAAAAACGAAAAAAAAAAAAAGTCTGTCTATCTGTGCACACGATAACTGCCGATAGAATGAATGTATCGACACGAAATTTCATGTGTGATTCCAAAACCCCATAAGGACAACACTTATTGGTTTCCAGCCAAAATTGGCCAAAAGGAAGGAAAATAATAAAGATAGGGGCGCATCACACAAAAACACCAATAACTACCGATGTAATGAATGTATTGATACTAAATGTTTGACTAAATATGTCAACTATTGGTTTTTAGGTCTTGTAGGAAGAGCAAAAATATAATTGACTGCGTGCTGGGGAAGTACATTGATGTTTATTCATCGAAGACTTTTATTATCTGGGAGGTAACAAAACCTTGAGAACGCCGTCCTTCGGTGGGGTCGTTAAATGACCTTTCCGAGCTGTGTGCTAATATACTATGAAGACTTTTACCATACTAAGGATGGGCAAAGCGTAGGTTTCCCACAGTAGAGCTTCTAGGCATGGGATAAGAGCATAAGAATGCTTAGGTTCCTAGGTGTACATATCAACCCACCGAGCGCAAACGACGTTCATAATTTTGATAATGTGCGCAAACGATTTGCACCCCTTTGAACTTATCGGACCATGAAAAATGGGATTTTTATAGTCTATAACCTCCTTCGTGTCTGATGTTTAAGGAAAATAGTCGATCATATCTGCACGCGAAGTTTGGTTGTATGTTGTGTTTCCTACTACATAAAACTGTAGTTGCAGAGGGCAACAAGAGTACAATATACTCCAAATTTTGTCAATTATTTGCCAAAAAAATATTTTTATGTTGTGAAAGTCAATAAGATTCACAAAATGTTCTTGTTTTTTTCATCAATGTACTTCCCCAGCTCGATCGTAAATAGTTGAAAATTCAAATATAAAATTTTATATTAATTTACGACATTTTGTGTTGATACATTTATTACAACGGCAGATATTAAAGTTTTTGTGTTAAATCTCCCCCTAACCCCTAGTTTGTACGCACATATACAATTCTATGGAGAGTTTACGTCCAGGAGTGTAGCGTGATTTCCTCCATCACTTACCTCTTCTGCAGAAAGAATCCGATACAAGACCCAGTCTAAAGAGATTCATTCTGTTTTCAGGTGGTTTCGCGAATCTAGGTTTTCGGTCAGGGTGGGGGCAATTTTTCTAAGAGTTACCTATCATCCAGGAAATTCGTTCTGATTTTGTGATTTGTGTTTGTGAAACCAAAAATTGGGTAAACATTTAGTTGAATATCCATATCTACTTGCATTTGAATAACGCTTTGTTTGTCTACCTTATAAAATTGATATAATAAAAAAATATAGGTCATGGTATATTTTCTTTATTTCTTATAGAGGATACAACAATATAAAATATACATACGAGATGTATATATTTTGATATACAAGTCTTAGGTATAGTATATAAGTCTCAGTGCAATTTAAGTTTGTGAATGATTGAAGTTATGGCATTAAATATTGAATTTCAATCTCCTCCGTTTTTTGCATCTAGTGATCACTTTTTCGATGTCAATTGCAATATGTCTGTGAATGTGCATAAGGGCAAGACCGAGGAGGCGGCTCTCATGCATGGTTGATTTAAAATATGTTTTAAAGTCACCGCAATGACGAGAATGATCACTCAGCAGATGCATTTGTCACCGGAAGCGTTGCAAGGACCAGTAGAAATTCATTTATTAAAGGAAATGCATCCTTATTGCACCTAGCCAGGTTGTTGATTCCTCGTAATAAGTCTCTATTTTGTAAAAAGTATGGTCTAGGCTCAGGGGGAACAATTGCACCCATTGCCCTCCCCTTTGTATCCACGCCTGCTTCAGGCTCTCTCCCAAAAATAAGCATTCCAGGTAAAAAGCCTATTTTTTTACGCTTTCTACCTACGCGCCGGTAGCTCAGTGGTATGCGTGCTTGACTTCTGAGCTCAAGAACGTGGGTTCGTAACCCGACGGAGGCCCTTAGTTTATTTTATCTGGGAGGTAAGCACTCCGTCCTTCGGATGGGACATTAAGCGATGGACCCGAGCCTGTACGATGTCAGGTACTCGTTAAAGACCCCCTACCCTAGGTGAATAAACATTTAGGGTAGGCAAAATTTAGGACTCCCACAGTAGAGTCGGGCTCATGTCCATCAGAGTGACGAAAGAGCGCTCTGGTAGTAGGCGATATGACCTCGTAGTTAAAGCCCGGGCATGAGTCATAAAACCTAACCTATAAAATAAGAATATAAAACAATAAGATTAACTGAAAAAAAATTCATTTTTTGAAGCTTTTTTTTTCAAGCAGCACAGATTTATAGAGGATGCCTGTCAAAGTCACTGCAAATCAATACAGTGGTTCAGAAGGTGAAAAAGACTGAAAAGAGTCAACATTTTTGCTTCAGCTAATGAGTTACTTGCTTCTACACAAAAAAATAAATAAAAATGTTGAACAGACTGTACTGCTCCTTCAATACGAAGTGTACAGGAAGTAAGGAGGATAGGCGTGAGAGGGGAAGGCTACCCAGCGGTAGCGGTAGCTCCTCAGTGCGAAATTTAAAAAAATGAATATTATGGGGATATTATGATTTTGTTTCAAGAAGTGGGGGGTTGCAATTTGGGATTATAGTAAGTCACGGTTCCACCTCCTCTTTAATCTCCTGGGAAGATTGTATGGCAAGGTGAATACAATTTGCTATGGAAACGTCTGTAAAGGTCCTGAATTGTGTCGTGTACTGTGTTTATCATGAGGTCATTGTGGAGTGTTCTATTACTTACGTGTGGTAGGCATTGTGTAATGAGTCTGAGTGTGTTTGACTGGAAAACCTGGATACGTTTCATGTTAGATATTTTAGCCGAACCGTAGATTTGTGAGCCATACGTCCAGAGTGGTTTTAGTAGAAATGTATAGCAGTTACGCTTTTGTGTTGAGAGTAATTTTGAATGTCTGTGCAGAAGAGAATAAAGGATTTTAAATTGTGTGTTTAGTGTATTACGTATGAGGCTTGTATGAGGATTCCATGTCAGTCGTCTGTGCAGAGTAAGTCCCAAATATCTTACGGTGTTAGTCTGAGATAAAAACGGCGGGACTTGTATTTCGTCTTAGTGTAAATGTTATGTTGTGATTTGACCGTGTTGAGTTTAATTGTCCAAGTGTTGCACGAGTTCTCAATTTGAGTAACATGGTGTTGTAATGTGAAAGAGGCATGTATGGAAGATTCAGCAGCAGCTAAAATGGCAGCGTCATCGGCGTATGTAGCTGTCAAGGTATGTGGGGACGTGGGCATGTCTGAGGTTGGGTGATGATAAAATGTATATATCGACACAAAATGAGTGCGCCGGTAGCTCAGTGGTATGTGTGCTTCCTTACTGTGCTCAGGATCGCGGAATCGAAACCCGGCCTTTTTATCTGAGAGGAAAAATAAACTTAAGCACGCCTTCCTAAGCGATGGTCCCAAGTCTTTACGATGTCAGATCTCAATCCGAGTAGAATAAACCTAGGCAGGCAAAATTTAGGACTCCCATAATAGAGTCGAGCTCATGTCCACCAGTGTTCTGGTAGTAGGCGATATGACCTCATAGTTAAAGCCTGGTAAAACCTATTGATTTTCAGGCAAAACGAGGAAAGGAAAGAGGAGGTTAAGAGAGAAGACAAAAATCTAATTTCTAACGTTTGATTATTAATATTTGACGTATCTATATATTTGGGTGAGGGAAAGGAATATCAATATGGTTTGAGAATTGAACAATCGAATAGAACATCGTTCTAAAAGGAGACCCTGGGGCATCAGAAATTTCCATTTATGCTGAGGCGAAGGGAGAGTCACAAATCACAACCTCAAAATTATTTTAAAATTTCAATTTATTTTTATATCATATAGGTTTGACAGTACCTAGAAGACTGAGACGTGTCAGATGAAGTAAGAGTTTGGTTCGCAAAGGAGGCAGTCGAGCGATAGTGGGGATAAAGAGAGGTGGAATTCGCTCGCCTCACATATCTACACGGAAATTATATTTTCAAAATGGCTCTTTATTAAATTTATGCAGGTCTAAATAAATATTAGGCACATTAACTAAACTATATCAATGTGAAAATGGCTGATATAGTACCTCTCACCTATTTTATTATTTTGTACTAGCAGGCTTTCGAGGTTGCCCTCATCATCAGACTCTATCATAAAAAGAAACTATTATTTTTTTAAACAAAATTCAATGACAGTGTAACATTATTCACGGAAATAAGAATAGATATCAAAGTTCAGTGTGTAAGAGCTATTACGTTCGAAACTCCGGTATATATAAACTTTCGTCAGAAATCAACTGAACTGGAACTCTCTAGAAAATCTACAAGTGATAAATATATCTTTTAGATAAATAATAATATTAAAATAACTTGAATGAACAAGAGGGGGCCTAACTTAAATTTAGCAACAGGGCAGATAGCGTTTCTACCCTGCATAAAGTTGTCAACCTCTTTCAAGTTACTAACAACATTCCTAAAGTTACGTGTAACCTGCTAATTACATATGAATGAATTTATTTTGTTAAAATTTAATGATTTTATTTTTAATTTTAGTTTTACTCGTGTTATTGAAAAAGTGGGGAGGGGGGGATTCAAACCGAACAAATTTCTAAATGTACAGACATTAGAACTTCTTAGTTGAAATTCCAGTAGTGTAATGCTTAAACCGGTCTTATATTCATAAAATGTTTATATTCTCTATTCAAAAAGATGTTTGTTTTATTTATTTAAAATATTTATTAATTTTAGACGCCCCCTTTTTTGATGTAATTTGCGATACAAGAAATTCCCATTTAATGCACTTTTTTCTTCGTTCTGCTCCGCTTAAAGTAGGATTGGCTGTTTTCTCTCGCTCATGACAGACATTTCGGACTTCACGCCGGTAGCTCAGTGGTATGCGTGCTTGCCTTCTGAGCTCAAGAACGTGGGTTCGAAACCCATCGCCGTCCTTACGATGGGACGATAAGCGATGGTCCCGAGCCTGTACGATGTCAGCTACTCGTTAAAGACCGCTGTCCTAGGTGAATAAAAATTTAGGATAGGCAAAATTTTGGACTCCCATAGTAGAGTCGGGTTCATGTCCACCAGAGTGAGGAAAGAGCGCTCTGGTAGTAGGCGATATGACTTCGTAGTTAAAGCCCGGGCATGAGTCATAAAACTTAACCTAACCTGAGCTGAATATCTGATTTAAGTTGTCGATGAATCACCGACAGTGTACTTCCCCAGCACGAATTAATCAACTAAATGTTTGCTCTCTCTCCAAAATCCATTGACCGTTTCAGTTAAAAGAAATAGTGGACTTACATAGAAACTTCTGAATCCTCACACTAAATTTTGAGTAGATAATTGCATAACATCAGTATCCACCCTTCCCTTTGGACGATTTCGCTGAAAGTCGATGAATTTAGTCCTTAAGGGATTTTGAATTTAAATATAAAATTTCATGTCGATTATTATCGGAAGTTATCTTGTTCAAATTTGGACATTCACAGACAGGAAATTCTTTTGTTCAATTTTGGAATCAGGGGTCGGAAAACATGAAAATCAGGTGAACCCAATGTCGAATTTCTGACCGATTTCATAACTTCCCTTATACTTAGCATAGCTGGGGAAGTAAAAAGCTATGACACAGAAAAAATATCAGATTTAGCTTTAGTGTGGGTCTTGTTTGACAGTTAAAGGGGCGGGGGCTCCACCCGCATCATTAAATCTTGAAACAAGGGTTTTGATTGGTGGTGAGAAAATCATGCGGGTTAAGTCTATCCTAGCCCCTTAACCGTAAACCTCAGACTTACGAGACAGACTATAGTAAATGACATATTTGAGTTTAATCCGGGTGACTTCTTTGCCCTCCCAGACTTCTTGCAGTTATATTTAAAAGTAAGATCCTAATCCCTAGATGGGGTGACCAGTTCAATCCTGGTCTTTGTTCGCAAACATCAGCCATTGAAAAAAAAAAATGGGCCTCTCATCGCGTGATCGGCTAGTCACCAACCATTCTTGCACTGCCGATCCACCATGGACATTTTACCATTCGACTGCTGACATGGAATCGGCGAATCGGTTCACGGCAACCATTCTTCTGCACTCTACAGACAACGTCAACGCCACAGAACCTGCCGAGAATGAGAAAGGAACAGACGTATCGCACTCGCGTTGATAAGCTGTTACGACCGAGGGCTTTGCAGCGGTCGTAACTTAACAACGAAAGCATCGAAGAAGAGGACGAAACACACGGTGACACACATTTACATTTACCCCAACCTCATCATAACCAAAATAGTTGCCAGCTCGCCGACTATTTATTATTTATTTTTTGGGTGCAACAACCAGCATCTATCATGGTAGGTATTGATAGGTTGGCCTGAATGGAGGAAGGTCCTCGGGACGAAAATTTAACTTAATTACTAGGACAAGAACAGGAAAAAAAATGAATAAATATATAAAGAAAAATAAAAAAAATAGTAAATAAAAAGGAATTGAAAGACAATTTTGATGGATGGGTAAGAGAGATGATAAAAGTAAAGGAAAATTATATTTAAAAAAAATATATTAAGAACTAATAGGAATTAAGGTGGCAGTAAGTCGCGGTTCCACCTCCTCTTCAACCTTCGTGGGGAGTTTTGTGGTGTTGTGAAGATAAAGAACGTATTTCTGGGTTTGTATGTGTATAAATATTTTATATGTTTTGGTGAAATTTTGACACAACAATATAAAAATATAAATTCCAGATAAATTGAGATATTATAGTTTTCAGTTAGCATTCAAGAATTTGTACGTAGCGAAGAAAATTGTGTTCGAAAAATATGTGTTATAAATAAAAAATTATCTTTTTATTATTGTGAATAAAAGTTGTATTTTAGAACAGGCCCGCCTATTGGGCAAATGATATATGCTCAGCGCATGAGCTCAACAGTCCGTGTCTGAATCAGTGGTTAACAACATTTTTATGGAGCCGTCTTATATAATATTAAAACAAATAATTTTTTATTGAATAATTTACACATTAAAGCTATTTCTGTGCTATCCTTAGCGATGATTGGCTCCCGCTAATAAACACACAATATGTACGTGTGTGTGTCAGGTCGTAAAGCAGCAATTTGTTTTTTTGGACTTGCAGCGTTGCTTTTATGGTACAATAATAGCGTTTTCAAACAATAAGGTAGTTACTTATTGTGACACATCCCCTGGTTTTAGCTACAATTACGCCTACAACCAGAGCACTCTTTCGTCGCTCTGGTAGACATGAGCCGCACTCTACTGTGGGAGTTCTAAATTTTGCCTACCCAGACTTATTCCCCAAGTACCTGACACCGTACTGGCTCGGGATCATCGTTTAACATCCCATCCGAAGGACGGCGTTCTCAAGGTTTTTCACCTCCCTGTTAAAAAGCCTAAGGGCCTCGGTTTTCGTACTCACGATCTTAAGCTCAGTAGGCAAGTACGCTAGAAAATATTATTTTATAATATCTGAAATTTTTAGTTAAAATTGTTTTTTAACTAAAAAACAAGTAAACAATTTTTTACAATATTATTTTTATTATTATATGATTTATTTTATTTTAGGGTTTTCTTCTGTTTTAATTTTTTTTTTTTTCCTACGTCTGGAGGATGGCTACCTGATAAATGTCGGTGGTATCCATGTGTGGGGGGGGCCGAGCCCCCTGACTCGGACGAGTTGACGCCGCGTTACTGCTGAGTCGCTTTGTTGTCCGCCTTGGTCTAAGTCTGGCTCGGTACTGGCTCGACTTGGGGGGGGGATAGGGTACGATAGGACGGGCAGGCGCAACCCCCCCCAGCCCTCAACCCTTTCGCTCCCTAAGAAGGGCCCAGTGGGACAAACCTTTCCCCCTCCTCACCAAATCCTGGCCCAACACCCAAAATATTGGGAAAGGTATCTCAGTGCTAGGCTAGATGGCACCCCAAGAAATAATTTTATGACTAATGGATTTTTATGAAATTTTATATGTGTATCCAGAAACCTCTAAGGACGAAACTTAATGATAATCAGTCGAATCAGCCAAATGGATGTGGTAATAAAAAGGGGTTTAAGTGTTTAATCTTAGCATAAATGATAATAAAATAAAATATATATAATTAATAATAATGAAATAATAATAATTAAATAAACAATAAGAATTACCACATTCTCTGTAGAAATGTTATCTCTTTTCTTTTACTAAATTTTGATTTCTACAGTAGTTTTTCGAAAAGGGCCCTAAAAACAAAAGTATCAAAAGTTCAAGACGTGCAATTTTGAAGAAAGTGCACGTATATTTAAAAAAATCTTTCAATTAACAAACTTTTCATTTGGATTTCTAAAGAGATGCCATTTTGTCTTCTAAATTTTGCAAAAATATAAAATCTAATCCAAAGGTTTTCAAATAATTTTATTGGGCCAACAGGGAAAATGAATAGAACAGAATTTATGTTATATATTTCGGGGCATATATCCTGTACATATAAACAAATAAAAGTACCTTCTTTTTGGAACAATTTCACCGTCAATTTACTTCTATTTAGTTCATCACAAGTTAAGCCTAAACACCACTGTCCATGTTCACTCAGACCGTCGCCATTCTACCAGGCCTCCACCCTACTCACACCCATTACCTTATCAGAACTGTGTCCTTGCCAACAATTAAAGTAACAATCAATTACATAGTTTGAGAAAATTTCTGCGTATTTGAAGTAAAGGAAAAGGAAAATTATTGTTAATAAAAACGCGAAGAATTAAATGGAAAAATAATTTAGAACAAGGATTCAGAAGTTCGTGAACTATCGATTTTTAGCCCAAAAGGTCGATTGGTTTAGGAGGGAGAGCGAAAACTTTATTAATTATTTATGCTATTAATTATACATTACCAGTGATTCTTCGACGAATTTTTTTTTTATTTAAATATTTCAAATCGGGGGAAAATAAAAAGTAAAAACGTCTATTCTATTTTAAAAAATTTATAACAAAATTATCCTTGCACAGCGAAACGAAGGAGAAATGAAAAAATAACGTTGAAAATGAAAAATAAGAGATAGTTCACTTGACAATTTATGGTCTAAAATAAAAACTAGTGAGCTGAGTTTATGTGCAGAATAATCTCAAACTTTTGTTCAGAAATAGTTATAAACTTTTAACAGATCTGTATCAGAACTTTAGAAAAGTTTAGAATTGAGCTTATGTGATTTTTACTAGCGACCTCTCAGATTAAGGGGTAGAGTCTGTAGGGAGTATCTAACATCGTACAGGCTCGTGTCAGATACGAAGGAAGGCGTGCTCTGGATCTTTTCACTTCCCAGATCGGGTTTCGAACCCGCTATCTTGAGCGCAGTAATCAAGCACGCACATCACTGAGCTACCGGCACCCTATTCTATATTTATAAACACAAAAAAATACGGTGAATCACCGTCAATGTACTTCCCCAGAACGAATTAATAACAACGAACATAAAATGAGTGGTATGCGTGCTTGCTTACTGTATAGGGCGTTCAAAACCCGGCCGAGACCCTTCGTTTATTTTATCTGTAAGGTAAAATAAACTTTAGCACGCCGTCCTTCGTATGGGACGTTAAGCGATGGTTCCGAGCCTGTAAGATGTCAGGTACTCGTTAAAGACCCCTGCCCTAGGTGAATAAAAATTTAGAGTAGGCAAAACTTAGGTCTCCCACAGTAGAGTCGGGCTCATGTCCACCAGAGTGACGAAAGAGCGCTCTGGTAGTAGGCGATATGACCTCGTAGTTAAAGCCCGGGCATGAGTCATAAAACCTAACCCAACCTAACCTCGACATAAAATGAGTGCGCCGGTAGCTCTTGCCGGTGACTTGCTTACTGTGCTCAAGATAGCGAGTTCAAAACCCGGCCGAGACCCTTCGTTTATTTTATCTGTAATGTAAAATAAACTTAAGCACGCCGTCCTTCGGATGGGACGTTAAGCGATGGTTCCGAGCCTGTACGATGTCAGGTACTCAATAAAGACCCCTACCCTAACCTTGGTGAATAAAAATTTAGGGTATACAAAATTTAAGACTCCCATACAGTCGGGTTCATGTCCACCATGTTTTTTCCAGGTTTTTATATAATTAATGTCACAGAATTCTTCTATAAGTGAAATCTATTGGGTGTCATAATATTTTTAAATATAATAAATACATAATTCTGTAATATATTTAGATTCTTCCTATGTCAGTGACATGAATATTCAATGATTCCATAATTTCGAAAATAATTTCTACAAACAAATATTGATTGATGTGAGCCCCCATAACCGTGTCCCCATCTGTCATTTTAGCCAGTCAAAAGTCAATGAATTTAAACCATTCTGTGGTGAAATAAATAAAAAAAATTTATTAATTATGCACAAAAGTATAACATTTGGATGATAGAATATATTAAACAATTTTAATTCAAATTTATAGTTTGGGAGCCGAGGGAAAGACAAAAATGTATCGTTAAGTTTTATTCATAGACACAATTTAAAATGTAGAAGTCTGCCAAACTAAGTTCGCTCGAAATACAAAATGGCGTCCATTAAAAGGGTCAAAATATTACTTTTGCGAATATCTCCTGAATGGTGGCACCTAAAATAAATTTTTTCTAAAACAAAAAGTCGTGGGTGGATCACCGGCAATGTACTTCCCCAGAACAAATTAAATAATTAATTTTTCGTTTCCCTTCCAAACCTAGTCGACCGTTTGCGCTAATATTCAACAGTTTACTTTCATAGAGGCTTCTAAATCCTCACACTAAATTTTTTGTCGATAAATTCATTATATGGGAAGAAATTAGTTTTTGAATTGAGCCCCCTTCCCCTGATCCCCCCTTTCCTTTAGTCGATGTCACTGAAATTTGACAGGTTATGCCCTCATTGGGTTCTGACTTTAAATATGGTAGTCAACTCAGCAACAGTTACCGGTATCTGTTATCTGGATTCGAACCTCCAACCTTCCACCTGCTCTCTACCAATGAGGTCTGAAAACAAAAAAATTAATAGAATAATAATATAAAATCTAGCTTTAAAAAACTGTGACGTGGCCATTACAAGACTTTCTTATACCAACCAAGCTTACAGGTCGCTCTCTTTTCCTCCTTCTCAAAATTATTTCATACTATCATTACTGGTTATAAGAATGTCTACTCTCAAGATTACGCTTTACAAAGAGACAAAATGAAATGATTTTGAGAAGGAGGGGAGGGGGAGAGAGAGAGTGATCTGTAAGCGTTGTTTATTTACTCCTTACAGACATTTAGTTTACATTCTTCGGGGCGCTATAACTTTTGTCGTATTAATCCTATCTAAAATTTGAGGACTTATTTCGATTGGAAATTTTATAAGAAACAATTTTGGTAAGAATCACTTTTTCAGTAAGATTAACCGTTATCGGGTAAATATAGGAAACGTCTAAAAATATTTGTCTCAAAACTACAATTCGAGTAGGTTTCGGCATGTACTCAAAAACCGGATGACCGATAAAAAATTATATTCATATTAATTATGTATTTCAGTATTCTCTACAACTATTACTCGAAAAGATTTTTAATTGGGGGGCTGCATCTTGTAAAATGTAGTTAGGTCCCGGTGGAAAGTGGTCTCAATTTTCGATTTTGGCCCAAATGTTAGAACATGTGACCCCTTCATTCTAAATGTCAAGTTCTTAGCTACAATAGTTTTTGCGATAGAGAGCTCACAACTTTTCAATCACTTACACACACACGCACAGACATCGCGAAAATGGTCAAAACGTACTCAGGAGACCTTGAAACGTGAAAATAAATTGAAACCACGATTACAATACTTCCTTAAGGCTACCTTACATGGTCAATATTATTGAAGCAATATTATTGACGCAATATATGGTAAAAAAACGGTAGCCCTCACACGACTCAGAAATATTGATCAATAAAGTGTCAGTTTCAATTGTGCAGTTAAGGAGGATGGATCTAGCGTTTCTAATGTTGAATTTTTTTTTACATCATCTGTCGTAGCATTGGGGAATTTCTGTTGATAAAAATGAAGCAACCGTTCCATTGCTTGAGCTTTTTTGCCTCTGTACATGTATTCCTCTGATTTTATTTTCCATAAAAATGGCATGGACTTATATAACTAAAACAATCATTAATAAAAATTATTACTCCTTTTGAAATGACAAAATAACCACTTTCATTATTATTTTATTTTCAAAATCGATATAAATACAGCACCTACCTCACCTCTATGCACATTAAAATAAATTTCCTTTCTTCTTCTTTTTTATCTTGTGAACACTTGTTTCGCTTCTTTTCACTATCAATTTCACGTTTTATATCAGTTTCCATCTCCAAAACAAACACCCTCTACAGCGTCTGTAGAACGACTGACGTTTTATTGCACAATATGGTGTATATCCCTCACACGGTGTCAATAATATTGACGGCGCCTCAATATATTGACGGGACTTCAATAAAAATCAAACGGATTTTATTTTTTTCAATATTATTGCCATCAATATTATTGTTTCAATGTACTCCTTACACGTTTAATATATTGATCAATATCGATATTGCTTCAATAATATTGACCGTGTAAGGTAGCCTTTATACTATTAGGTATAATAAAGTAAAAATAATAAATAAATAAAAATATAAGTAAAATAATTTAAACAAATTAATTTAAATATTATAACAACCAGTTTAATTATAAATTTATTTCTATTAAGATCCAATGGTGGCTGAGGCGAGTTTTAATTAAGTCACCTGGTTTCAATTCGCCCATTCAATTTTGCTTTTGATTCACCCCCTGACTTTGTTTTGTAGATTAATGGACTCGTATTGTTTCTCGATACCAAGCAAATTAAACAGTATTGTTGAGAATGTTTTTGTCGAAGGGGAGGGGGGAGGGGGGGATCAATGATAAAAACAACCAAAAAAATAATAAAATTAAATACCTGAGTTCTACTCACATTTTTCATTGTACAGCGTAACTCAGAGGACTTTTTTATAGATTGTAATAAAATGAATTAAATTGAGAGAGGGCGAGTGATCTGTAAGAAATTGGTTGGTATAAGAAAGTCTTACTAAATATATTTTATTTTTACTATATTATGCCTATAGTAAAGAAAATCCGAAAACTCACACACCCTATTTTTCAATTGGCTATTAAGAAATTTCCTGACCCATTACAATAACTTTCCTATATGCTGGGAAGTTAATAAATAATGAAAGTTCGTACTAAACAAAGAAAATTCATGTGCAATTGTACCAATAAGACATATAAAAATAAAATAAAATAAAATAAAATAAAAATAATAATAATAATGAGAGTTTTTGAGTTCAACCCTCCTCCGTTGATCCCCCGATTTCAGTCCATCCAGTCCTTCCAATCCAAAGTCCTAAGAACAATTGTCGATGCTCCCTTCTATGTGTCCAACCTTACCCTCCATAATGACCTTAAAATCCCCTACGTTATTGACATCATCAAGTCCCGCTTCTTCAAATTCCACTCTAACCTTTCTTCCCATGTCAATCCAGTTGCTCGACTCTTGTCATCCCATTCCCATTCTGATAATCCCCCCCAAAGACTGAGGTGGCGCTGGCCGAGAGACCTGCTACTGTAATCTAGCAACAATATTTAGGGAGTGCCGGTGATGACCAGCATCTCCTCTCATGTAATCCTCTTATCTTCAACTCTCCTTTCCTTCTTGGCCTGCCTCCACTGCTGGACAGTGATTGGCGGGGCGAGAAGGCAGGGGGGATCACTCGAGCCCCCGCGGTCTCTCCTGCCCCCATTAAGTTGGAGGGATGGGCATGTCAGAGAACCGGGGGCGTTTCGAGGGGTCTCCAGTTGAAGGACTTTCATGTTGATTTTATTTTATCTTTATTTTTATTGTTTTATGTTTATGTTTATTATTATTTAAATTGCAACCATTATTATTTTATTATGTATATGTTATACATAATCATATGCTTTCGTTGTATATATTTTTTTATTTTTTTAAATGTATTCAATGTTTAGTGTCATTCATCAAATTTACTTATAGTTTATACAGATTGAAAATATTCAAAATATAAAGAATTTACTATTAATACTTTTTGCTTTTGTTTTATTTTTTATTTTTATTTTATTTTTAATCAAGAAAACAGTGTTACTTAAGAAATTGTTTAATTTAGGAACAATCGTCAAATTCTTTTCTGATGTCTTCTGTTGAAAGAGCAGTAGACTCAAAACCTCCAAAAGGAGAGGCTTTTGTTCTAAAAGAATGTCAATAAAGCTAATTTTTTTTATTATTTATTTTTTTTTTTTGACGTGACAATGTCTTATAATTTGGTAGGCCGGCACCCCATGTTCGAAAACTGCGTTATGTTACTTTCGGTAACACGTAACACACGTATCGCGCATGCACCGAGAGAGAGAGAGAGAGCGCTTCACACTGTCTTCGTTCCGCTAGTTGCTCTCCTGTCTCGATTCACGTGGTACCGCTTACAAACGTATCGCTGCTGACCGATTTGATGTTTACTTTTTGAAATATAAAATATTTCAAAACAAAACGAAATGAGTAGGTACGTATTTCTAAATTGAATAATTTATTATTTTTAACATTAAAAAAACATTTTTGTTGATAAATGTTTATTGATAAATAATATTTATTTGAAAATGATATTTACAATACAAAAAAAAACTTAATGTTGCAATAAAATTGTTTTGAAAATCATAAACGTAAAAATTATATTATAATAATTTTAATATTAGTATTTTTTATGACAGTGTGAATCGAATTGTTAATTGAACTTCACAAAACATGTAACAATTATATTATTGTCCTACATGATGTATAACTGTGAAAATAGCATTGATTTAAATAAACGCTTCATAAAATTGTTCACCATTCTAAAACTATTTGATCTATGAATTTAAAATAATATTTTTATCGAATAAATCTTTATAAAAATTGTAAACCAAATTTTCATTTTTTGAAAACTATTATGCTTACGAATGTTTTCTTTCTATATTGTTTTTAAATTGTTTCAAGGTTCAAAAATTTTATTGAAATGATTTATTATATTTGATTCTTGACACTTTCGCTATCTCGCAACTCAGACGTTGTCACGTTCATTTCGCCACGCATCGGAGTTGCACGCACCCGATTTTTTTATTAGGTAAGTTTTTGTTTCCATTTTTAGAATCATGGGGTCGGAAAATATAAAATTCCGGGGAAAACTCAGCATCAAATTTCCGACCGACTATATAACTACCCCTATACTTCGTAAAGCTGGGGGAAGTAATATAATATATATATATATCTTGCATGAATGGATATTTTTTTCATTACTTTTTTTTTAGGATGAATAAAAGAAAATCTGAGTGGAAAAAAGAATACAATATTATGCAAAACAGGATGATAAATGAAAAAAAAAACCAAATATATTTCTCTTCTTGTTTCTATTTCTTTGGGAATAAAGATTAAAAAAAAAATTTTTAATGAAAATTTGTTTTTGACCTCATATTGAGAAAAAATGGATGTCGTAGCTGTTCCATTTAGGAGATTAAAAGTGTGAGTTTAAAGAGAAAGAGAGGGTGTGCGGTCTTTAGGAGAGTTTAGAGGGGAGGGAAAACTGAATAAGTCAGAGAGAGAGTGACATCTTTAGGGGAAATGTAATGAAAAATGTAGTCCATGAATCATCACCAATGTACTTCCCCAGCACGAATTAATCAACTAAATTGTCGCAATACCTCTAACACCAGTCGATCGTTTACCTAAAAAAAATCAATAAAATGAAAATTTTTGTGTCCATAAATTTACTGTGATGTAAAAAATGTACACACATTAAGATTATTAAAGGGGGCCATGGTGGCCGTGCAGGCTAGAGCGTGGTCTCACCATGGTTTGCGGGTTCGAATCCCGTCCGGGAATGAGTTTTATTTCGTAGATAGAACTCCCTCCCGGGGCCATGGATGTTGTAAATAACTAAGATATAACACATTGACATGGCTAATATGCACCGTACATAAGGCCAAAAATAAAAATAAAAAAAATTTTAAAAAAAATATAAAATCAATTATTATTATTTGTATAAAAACAGCTGTTAGGAGTGAAGTAACTTAACTAGTGAATATAATATGTAAAAATGGACTGGTTGGCAATCACGTCACCCCTGAGCTACCGGCGCCTCGGTTAATGTCATCATCTTGTCATAGGTTTTTTTTTTTTGTTGTTTCTTTTCTTTAAGGCATTTCGATCACGAGGGTCATGGATGCAGGTCTTTGGGTATCCTAGCGGGCTAAGTTGGATAGGAGCAGATTAATAATAATAAAGGTCGAGATTGCTATATAATTTAGGTAGGAGGTTTGTGAAGTGCAAGAAATGAAATAGTTGGGTAATTTGGGAGCTATTATTAAATAGAATTTCGGAAATATCCACCGCAAGGTTGAAATTCGCACGCTGGGGACTATATGCCATGCATTCAGTTAGAATGTGTCTGACAGACAGTCCGACCTCACAGAGGAGGGGGTTCCCGAGCCATCAGATATCCATGGGTCAGCCTGCTCTGCCCTCTACGTAACCGAGTTAAAATTACTTCTTCTTTCCTTTTCTCTCTTATTGAAGTCTTCCAGACTCGAGTGGAGCTTTTGATGGTCCTCAGTTTATTTATTATCTGTCATACCGAGCCACCGAATCTGCCATATGATCCAAACTCTTTCCTTGATGTTGGCAACGAAGTCACTTACAGGGACTTCGGATGTGGGTAGTCCTTCTAGAATGGCGCGCCTGGCATTTTATCTGCTATCTGCAATGCCACAATGACCTGGGATCCAGAGGAAAGTAACTTAAAGTATTGTTTAAACAATTAATTGTACGCTTTTTCAAACATTTTATTTTACAATCCCTGTTTTTTCTTGTTGTTGTTGATGTCTCAATCTGAATCTGACCTGCGGACCATCCTGTGCAAGACTGATATGAATTCATTAAAGTTACAAAACTTTTTAAAAATAGATCATGTTGACCCTCTCCTCTATAAAGATGCAAATATCCAACAAACCAGGGTCGATACAGCGGGAGCTCGTCTGCTGGAAGACATCATATATATGCAGAATTGTGGCCAAGGTCAAACAGTCGCAGAGCGCACTGCATTGGTCCACAGCAGTGGCGGAGAGTCAAAGATTGCAATTCAGGTCATCTCTATAATACGTATTCCATAATTCTTATCCTTATAAGAATCGATGGCTGATGGTTGAAAAATATCGATGTTTGATGGTTTTTCTGGCAACAGTTTGCTGTTATTACATACGATATGTGGACCAAAAAGCGTTGGAGAGGACTGGAGACGACAGACGAACCAGGAGCCAGACGTTGTACATGCCATAGGCTGGGAAGACTCAGGTGGGCCGGATTAGTGGCCAGAATGGGCGAACACTGTTGGAGTCCGTCACTGGTAACTGGCGGACACTGTTGGAGGTGTTGACTCTCTAAATGGGTTATCGCGCTATTCTCAGTCAAAACGTTTCCTGGTATTGATTCCTTGAATATTAGAAAGTCGTTGAACCACTGTCTGTCTTTCTGACTGAATAATTACGTTTTCGCTCTCCGTCCAAAGTCAATCAAATTCAATATTTTACTTCTGAATCCTCATACTGAATTTTGTGTCAATACATTCATTACAACGGCACCTAATAGAGTTTTGAGTTAAGCCTCCTCCCTAGTCTATCTACCTCATCCCTTTGGCCGAATTGGCAAAAAATCAATAGTTGGAAAAACATGAAAATATTTATTTTTTCATAGAAACTACAAATAATAAAAAAATGTTTTATTATTCCTTGCTACTATTTAAACATTATTTTGAATAACTTTATAACATTACTTTAAATAACTATTTATTTTACATTCTTTGAGACGCTATAACATAAAGAACATTTCGGGTGAGGACCAATTTTTCGATAGGACCGTTTTCGGGTGAATCAAGGAAAGGTCTAAAAATGTGTGTTTTAAAACTACAATCAGGACAGTTTTCTGCATATATCTCAAAAACGGGACTATCTGCGAAAAATCGTATTTAATATAAAATATTTATATCAGTTTTCTCTACATGTTACTAAAAAATATTTTTGATTAACATAATAGTATATATAAACATTAGCTGCATCTTGTAAAATGAAGTTAGGTCCCGGAGGAAAGAGGTCTCAATTTTCATTCGATTTCTGCCAAAATCTAATTAGAGCTAAGTTAGAACATGAGACCTCTTCATTCCAAATTTCAAGTTCATAGCTACAATCGTTTTTGCGGTAGAGAGCTCACAACTATCCAATCACATACTTAGTATAATACACATGCACAACAGACATCATCGCGAAAATGTTCAAAACGTATTCAGGGGACATTGAAACGTAGAAATCTGTTGAAACCTCGAACTCGTATTTTCGAAAGATATACGTATACGAAACTAATATATCTTCTCATATATCTTCGTATTTTTTTAGTAGGTAGCGATTAATGTACTGTAAACGTAATTAATGTTGTTTGTAAAATTAATATTGTTCTATTTGATTCTATAACTTACTTACTTTTATTTCGTTGCGTGGGTTCGCTAAGACTCAACAGTTTTGAAAAATCAAGATGACATGAAGTGCAAAATACATAAAGGAAACTTACTCCATGTTTATTTGACTAAATATATTTGTGAAAAACATTATTAAACCTTATAATTATTTATGTCTCAGAATCCTTTCTAAAATTTACTTATCCTAATATACATATATTGATATTATAGCTTATGGTCTAAAGGTACCTCGGTCTATCGCGATTTCTGCTGGTCTTCGGATTTCTTCACTGTTCAACCTCTGATGTCTGTCTCAAAATAATAGTGAGCATCATCTTCTCTAGTAAGATGACCGGCTGAGTCCTAGCTCTGGGATGTTGAATGACCAAGGGCTGGTTCCAGAGTGTGAACCTCCCTCCTCGAAGGTGACTCCAGAAGTGTGAACCTCCCTCCTCGATGGTGACTCCAGAAGGTCCTCTGCGGAGGTAACTGACGAAGTGATCCTTAGCTGGCATCCATTTTTCCAACCGGAACTTTCCTGCACAACTATTGGCTGGCCAGGGGTGGTTTTCTCCCGACTTCCTCCTAAGTTGCTGCCTTCCAATTCAAATATTTCCATCTTGATGATTATATTTATTTAAATATATTAAAGCAATTAATATCCATATTTTTTGATATTACAGTACCTACATTGTTTATAAGCTATTTTGATGAAAATTATATGACATAACCAATTACCAAGTTATAGTTTATTCTATATAACATATTGAATGTTCTACGAAAAATATGTTTGATGTGAGAAATCTGTGACGGGTCGCTCAGTGCGTTGAAACTAACAGACCAACTTTAAATGGAACTGAATTATGGAAGATATTGCTTTTATCATATTTAATAACTTGTCAAAGTTACTCAGAACTTGGCCAAATAGTCCCCTATTTGGAAAACATCCCCTATTTGTATAATTACTTTACTCAGATAACAAAGACTAATTCTATAGGCCCCGCCCCATTCATTATCTATTAATTATCTAACATTAATTGTATAGCAATGTTTGATGTGTAAACTATCTTAGTTCGAGACTGACTTCCCGAGGACGAATTAATCTATTTAACTATTTGCTCCCTCTCCAAAACCAGTCGACTGGAGCTAAAAACAGCTCAGCACACTTCCTGGCTATATGCTCGGGATACGCGCGAACGAGATTCCACATCTCTGTAAAGATGTACAGAGGAGGACTTTAGAAGATTGGACCATGGGAGCATTCTCAGGTTCATTAAGGAAACTGGGAGACTGATCACTTCATGAAGGGCTTGGTTTAGGTTGTATAAACAAACAGGTAACAAAATGAGGAGGAAGCCCAGCGCTTCCAGGGAAGGGATAAGGGCATTGGATGCTTAGGTCCCTAGGTGTAAAACACCAGCTCACCATATATATACAGTAAAACTTCGTTATAACGCTCCCTTTTATAACGATTTTTTCATTTTTTTGTGTGCTATACGGAAGTAGAAGACGAAACATTCAAAAATATCAATAAATTTTATATATATTTTTTTATATTTATAAATTTATTTATATTTATAAATTTTTTTTATTTAAGTTTTTCAAAAAAGCTTAGTTTGTGCAAACGTTGTGTTAAACAACAAAGATGAATATTTTAACCCGGGGCCATGTAACAAATAATATGAACACTTACTATAATAAAATTCATTAATATTGGTCTAACAATAAAATACCTCCCTTAATTTTTCCCCAAGAATCTAAATATGCAAAAAAAAAAAGTTGACAGTCAAAAAAAAATTATTTTTTTTAATTCATAAAAAACCTTCATTTGTTTAAAAATTAAATTACAACAAATAATGCGATCAATTCTATTCTACATTTTTGTCTCAAGCTTTTTTTGAGAAAATCATTATTTTTCTAGTTATTTATCTGGGTCGAGATAAAATGAACACCCTGTATATATAAATATATTTTTTTTAATTCTTCATTTGTCTATCTATTTACGTACTATATACTACATTTTGAATTAATATTTTCCATTTTTATCCGTTTTATTTTTTCCCGGTAATAGCACTTTCCCGGCTATAGCGCACTTTTTCTTTGGTCCCTAGAAGAGCGTTATAACGAAATTTTACTGTTGTAGCTTCTAAATCCTCATACTACGTTTTTTGTCGATAAATTCATTACATTGGCAGTTATTTAGGGTTTTTACATGATCCTCCTTCCTTTCGCCGATTTCATTGAAATTTAACAGGTATTCTCATTGGGTTTTGACATTAAATATGACATTTCATACATTCATTGGCAGTTATTGTGATTTTTGAGTTGAG
Source organism: Aradus depressus (assembly GCA_963662175.1). NCBI lineage: Eukaryota > Metazoa > Arthropoda > Insecta > Hemiptera > Aradidae > Aradus > Aradus depressus. Next base: position 26,746,471 of record OY759222.1, read on the forward strand.
CCCTCCTTTCTTTGGCAGATTTAGCTGAAAATCAATGGGTGTCGGTCCTTAGATGGTTTTCTAGGGATGGTAGCAATACCGAAAGTACTCCCATATTTTACATATATTTTGTGAGATAGACAATATTTTTAAAAAACATATATTTTTCTTTATTTTTCATCTTTATTAATGCAATTGTGTTTGGGATTGTTTCAAAATGTTTTTTAATCTCAATAAGTGGTTAGAGTTACTTGCTATGATCCCGAGATGTTGTATGTTAGTATATGTGCTATCTACAAACATCTAATCGGATATTCATAACATTTGCTATGCATTCTTTCTAGTTTGATTCAAAAGTTTGCCTTATGCCTTCTAAAATGTTTTTCCGTCTCAATGAGTGGTTAAAGTTACAGGCTATGAACCCGAGAATGAATTTCGGTGTTTGTATAACTAGAGTTATATGATGCAGTTACTCCAGGGCATCAACCTGCTAGTCGAAATATACATTTACAGTAATTATTTGTTAATTATCTAGTGACATGTTTTCTCAATATATATTAATCTCTCTATTAACAGTTTATGTTTGACAGTAATCAAGCTCCTCATTGAAAATTTATAGAGGAATTTCACGCCAGAATTTCAAATTAATAGGCAATCTGACACACAGTTTGTTGTTACTTGTCAAGTTAGTTATTGTGATATGTCCGGGCTTAAGTACGAGGTCATATCGTCTTCAAGCATAACACTCTTTGACGCTCTGGTGGACATAAGCCCTAGATTTGACCTATTTATTCTCCTGAGGAAGGGGTCTTTAACGACTATAGTCTGAATAGTTAGTTAATTAGTTATTATGTGTCATGCCCGGGCTTTAACTAAGAAGTCATATCGCCTACTACCAGAGCGCTCTTTTGTCACTCTGCTGGACATGAGTCCGACTCTACTGTGTGGAATCTTAAATTTTGCCTACCATTAATTTTTATTCACCTAGGGCAGGGGTCTTTAACGAGTACCTGACATTGTACAGGTTCGGGACCATCGCTTAACGTCCCATCCGATGGACGTCGTTGTGGAAACCTGCAATAAATAAATAAAAAAAACTTTTTTATTGTCTATTGCACAAAATATTATTATAAAAAAACTGCCGCTTTTGGCATTATATCATCGTCGGGTTTAGTCTTAGAATATTTTTATCTAATGACGATGGTAAAATGTCGAAACCGGTAGTTTTTATATAACAATTTTTTGTGGAATAGACAATACTTCAAAAAAGAAGTTTGTTTTATTTATTTACTTATCAATATTATTGCCTTAACATTATGTAGGTAAATAATAAAAACAAAGAACTTGTTAAAAATTTAGCGTAGGTAAAATTTAGGTCTCCCACAGTAGAGTCGGGCTCATGTCCACCAGAGGGAAGAAAGAGCGCTCTGGTAGTAGGCGATGTGACCTCGTAGTTAAAGCCCGGTCATGAGTCATAAAACCTAACCTATTGTTTAATTTCATATAAAAATTTTTTTTCAGAAATTTGAAGTTCTCCGTAACTTCCGATAGAATGAATGTATCGACAAGAAATTTCATATATCGCACCCCCGCCTTAGAAGTGACATAACTCAAAATTCGTCAATTTTTGGTTTATGTCGCAAATGAGGTAAAAAAAATGATCTCGTTATTCAGGAAAAACGACACTTCGCGGGTTCCAATAGATTAGAAACTAGAAAGAAAAACGTACGAGCCCTCATTACTTCAAAATATTATTTCAAATTACAGTAATTTTTCCGTGACGTTTTACAGGCATTGATGATTTTTGATTTGTGTCACAACTGAAGCGGGTGTGCATACATATTATGTACCCAGAAGCCTATTAGGAAAGCTATCGTTTTGGACTAAATCGGCCGTACAACATTAAGAGAGAGAGTAAAGGGAGGGGGGGGGGGGGGGATGAAATTTTATATTATATATTATTAAAATCAAACCCAAATTAACCTATTAATTTTCCCGAAAAACCGGCGGAGGAAAAAAATAAAATAAAATGATAGATAAAACATATTTTACCGTTAGAATAGAGATTTCCACCTCCTGGTTTTACCAGTTGAAGGGGACCCTTTCACCTCAGGTACTCTTAGTTAATATAAATATGTATGCCTGGCAAATATCAAGGCAAATTGAGTTGAACCTTGTGCTGACGATGGCGTAACCCGAAACCGGTACACATTTAAGTATATGTTTGTGGAATGTAAATGTTCAAAAAAGTGTTTTATCTATCATTTTATTTTATGTATTAGTACTTCCACTATACCAACACAGAACGCAAAAAATGTATTCGGACAGAGGAAAAAAAGATCTAGTGACATGTTTGAAGCCTATATGTAAGTCAACTATTGATTTTTTGAAGCTAATTCGTGCTAAAGAAGAATATAACTAACCGACAATATATTTTATTTTTTCATTTTTGGCATTAGTAGATCGGAAAACATAAAATTCCGTTGAAAATTCTACATGAAATTTAGCTTCCTCTGTACATGATATAGCTGCAATATTACTCCTATAGTTATGTACCTACATACCGAAATGAATGTGTCAAGTGGTAGAATTCTCCATGGCGCGAAAGACCTTTCCTCTGAATTCCCATTGGAATATTTTATATTGGATTTTTTTTTTCACCTGACTAAGTGTGAAGAGGCAGCAAAAAATACAACCACAAAAATCTATCCTCCATTCGAAGTATTCATTAGGGAATAACTGAAAAAAAAAAAAATACTGTCACCAGGCCTCTCTACGTTGTCAGTTCACTTTTATTTTTTTGCTCCCCCCCCCCCCCCCCCCCCCCCCCCCCCCCCCCCCATAGATATACATATATAACAAAATATATTCCATTACATTTTTTACAGATCATTCTCCCTTCGCCTCCTTCCTCTCAAATACATTCCATACTGGCATTACTGGGAATATGTACCTACTGGGAATATGTACCTACTGGGAATATGTACCTATGGGAATATAAAAATGATTTTGAGAAAGGGAAGAGGGAGAGTTGGTATAAGAAAGTCCTGTAATCGCCACATCACATATATTTTTTCAGTTTCTTACCGATGTGAATATCGATGTACTTATATCGATCCGAATTCCAATTTCATCGACACCTAGACGGAACAGGATTAAGAGGAAAAGAAAAAGTTCTAAATAATATATACCTTAGATGGTCATAAAAGCTTAATTTCTTTTTCTTTTTTTGTACTAAAAGAAGAATTCCCCTAAAAACATTTTTTCAACCTAAAAAAACCCTAAAATATTATTCCCCTCAAATTTACTCCTTTAGAAAAAAAATCCCCTAAATCTAGGGTGGGGAAACCCCTATCTCTGCTCAAGTGTTCCAGAAGGACGAAAAAGTGCTCTGGTAGTAGACATGAGTCACAATAACTAACTGTTTTCAACTAGCATGATTACTTGCTGATATACAGGGTGTAACAAGTCGAGAGGGCAATACTTAGGGGTCTTATAGAAACTTAATTCTGAACAAAAAAGTTCCTGTAAACATAGGTCCGCAAATGCTTTGTTTAAAAGTTATAATAAAAAAACGCTAATACAACACTAATCACTTGAAAGTAAAGAGTAACTACAATAATTGTTCAAAATGTCTTCCCTGTTGTCGTACACATAATTGACACCTCCGGGCAACTAAATTTATGGCTGTTAGTACCTCTTGTTCCTGTCCTCTCATTTCGTCACAAGTGCTCCGAATCCGATCAACCAGTTCTTCCCTAGTGTTTACAGATTGCGAATAAACGTTAGTTTTTAACACCCCCCAAACGTAAAAATCTATGGGTGTTAAGTCGAGACTTCTTGCAGGCCATCTTACTGGTCCAAAGCGTCCGATCCATCTCCTTGGATAATTTCTGTCCATCCAATCACGAATGACTCTGCCATTATGTGCTGGGCATCCATCCATTTGAAACCAACTATGTACTCGCAGGTTCAATGGGATATCCTCGAGGATGTCCACTAGATCATTTTCCAATAGATTAAGCATTGCACCCGAATTGAATCGGGCGGGAAGAAATATTGGCGAAAGGAGATAGCGGTTAATGACCCCAAGCCAAACATTAACACTAAACTGATGCTGATAGTGTGTAACCCTGGTCGCGGTGGATTTCGAATGGACCAGTAGTGCTCATTATGTACATTCACTATCCCGCCACGGGTGAATGTAGCCTCATCTGTCCATAAGATGTTGTTACCAAAGTGATGATTGGATGCTAAACGACGAAGATACCAGTTACAGAATTGCATCCTTGCTTCACCATCACCCTGTACTAAATGCTGTACTGAACTAAAATGATAGGGGTACATACGTTCGCTCCTTAGGGTTCTGTACACTTCCATATGCGAAACCTGCATTTGAAGCCCGGTTCGACGTGTGCTTGTCGAAGGATTTACTTCAAAAGCTCTGATGGTATTTTCTCTTCGATTTACATTGACTCGTGGATTAATTATTCTTGTGGGCAGCTCTGCAACACGGCCAGTTCCTCTTATTCGTTGATAAGTAGCCTGGAAAACCCTTCGATGGGGGATCCGTCGAAGAGGGAAACGTCTTCGGTACTCCTCAACAGCTGCATCACTGTTCCCGTTACAGAAACCGTACACAAATAAAATATCTGCATATTCCGCATTCGTGAACATTCGCGGCATTTTATGCAACACTGATTCACAATAAATGAGATTAGTTGCATTGAAATAGAACCCAACATTCATAAACATGAATGGTATTGAACATTGAACCCTATTCAGATCCTAATCCCTTATACCAATTGCAGGTATTTCTTTCTTTGCCCTGCAATTTTTTATTATAACTTTTAAACAAAGCATTTGCGGACCTATGATTATAGGAACTTTTTTGTTCAGAATTAAGTTTACTATAAGATCCCGAAGTATCGCCCTCTCGACTTGTTACACCCTGTATAGTTTAATTCTAATAATAAATGATACTTTACAAATAGAATATAGCGAATGTTGCTAATGTATTCGTCCTCAGTATTCTAACTAGGGAAGATGTTCCTCTATAATCATTATAGACGATCCTGTTACTCCTGCATTCCTCCAGGTCCATTAATCAGACAGAAAACTGATGGAAACTTGTGAGATATCGATTGGACTTCCTAATACATTACTAGAGATTCTGCCTTTGTTCACATCGCACGCCAAGCCCGCTTCGCTCGCCAGGGAGCTGGGCCTCGCAGGATCTTCCAAATCATATATTCCAATATATATATATATATTGAGACATCTTAAGGTTCTACGAATTTACTTTTGTTTCCTTTTTAAATATCATTAATCTTATACAAAACACAGGGGTGGCTTTTTTTTTTATAGAGTTCCTTGGTGAGAATAAAAGGAAGTAATAACAAAAAAAATTGGAATCACAAAGTTTCATAAGTTATAAATTTATTTTTAAATTTCTGTAAATTATTTCAAAATCGGTTAATGGGTTAGTGAGCATAATGATATATATTTTTTTTACAATATTTAAATTAAATCTATTAGAAGTCAATTTGAAAAAATGTAATTTTGGCAAAAGACATATTAAACTATATGATATTTATTGGGATGGTAACTAACGCTACTGAGAAAGGGAAGAGGGAGAGTTGGTATAAGAAAGTCCTGTAATCGCCACATCACATATATTTTTTCAGTTTCTTACCGATGTGAATATCGATGTACTTATATCGATCCGAATTCCAATTACAACTCTGGCAACTCACGGCATCCTTGTTTTATCCTTCCTTCTTCTTTAAACAAAATACATACTCCTTTATGTAACCGGGCTGATTTGCTGGGGGTACTTTCCGCAAGAGCTTCTTCTTTGGTCTTTTTGATCACTCCACACCTCCTCCAAGATCTTCCAGATCACACCACCACTCCACTCAGACCCTCCATAGCCAAACTAAACCTCCACTAATAACCTCCATAAAACATATAACTACAACTTCCTTCTCCAGGATCTTCCAAGATACTACTCCGAGTTGGCTCCTTCTGCCCTTCTCCCCATTTTTTTCCCCCACCCAATATCATCAGGTTGCTCTTCTTTTATAGTTAATCATATATTTTTTTCTTTAAATATCTTTTGCCATATAAGTTCATTTTTATTTGTATTAACTATATATATTTTTTTTAATATACTCTACGTTCTTTAAATTTTTTTTATTATATAAAGAATAACAATTTCTTTTATTATTCTAGTGACCCCCCCATTCTACACGTCACAATATATATATATATATATATATATATATATATATATATATATATATATATATATATATATATATGTATGTTATATATATATAATGTATGTTTGTGTATTTGATATGAGGTAATCTCGAAAACTAATTAACCAATTTGGATAATTCATTCACTATTGGAAAGCTAATTACTTTTCGGTGGACACAGTCTATACATCTTCACATTTTATCAAAAGAGCTGAGCAGTCATGGGTAAAAGTGAAGCAATTCGAAGAAGAGACGGTCATTTTTGGACATTTATTGCATACGTTGCCCAAACCGTTCAAATTTCTGTGAAAGGAGGGAAGGGTTCATAGGGGCACAATTCAAAATCCCTAATAACTGCCGATGTATCGAAACAAAATTTAGTATAAGGATTTAATGAAAATACCCAAATATTATTATAAAACTATTTTCAATATTTTGGTGCATTAACCTGACAATATCTACCAGTTGTATTACAATTCGTATGAGTGTTATGTTTTTCAGTTATTTAATTTACTTTTTGTGTTCACTTTTTTTTTTGTTTTGTCCAATATGAATATACATTCATAAGCGAAAATAGCAGGTCTCTAGTAGTTCCTACATTTTTTGGGGAGTGTTATGATTTTATAATTGATGAACAAGTTCAATAATTTATTTCACTCATATTTATATCAATATCGTGGTAATACATATAGCATAATTCTCTACATTTTACTTTTTTTTTTTTTTTTATTAAATAAGAAATATGCAAGTTGTCCATTGCCCTAAAATGTATTGAGAAGAAATTAAAGAAAATATTACTTAGCCAGCGCTATACTATTGTATATTTTGACATTATTCTACTCTTTCTCATGTGAATGCATTGAACGTTGAGGTGCTCATAAAATTAAACAGATATCATATTGTTGCCAACAAGGACCCTGTTTCTGTTTACCTTAGTCTGTTGTACTGTTTAGTTGTATTTCTTTACAAGTAGTTTACTGTATGTATAACTCTAAAACATTAGTGCAAACGAAAACTGACATTAATTGCAGAGATATTGTGAAATGATTCAAATGGACTTGAAAAATAAAATAAAACTGGTTTATTTAATATATTGTCTAATTTCACTAACTATATATACATGGGAGTACTTTCGGTATTTCTACCATCCTCAGCCAAAAGCATCTTATCTCTTATCTCTTATGCTTTTGGCTGAGGATGGAAGAAATACCGAAAGTACTCCCATGTAGGTTAGGTTAGGTTTTATGACTCATGCCCGGGCTTTAACAACGAGGTCATATCGCCCACTACCAGAGCGCTCTTTCGTCACTCTGGTGGACATGAGCCCGACTCTACTGTGGGAGTCCTAAATTTTGCCTACCCTAAATTTTTATTCATCTAGGGTAGGGGTCTTTAACGAGTACCTGACATCGTACAGGCTCGGGACCATCGCTTAACGTCCCATCCGAAGGACGGCGTGCTTAAGTTTATTTTACCTCCCAGATAAAATAAACTAAGGGCCTCGGTCGGGTACGAACCCACGACCTTGAGCTCAGAAGTCAAGCACGCATACCACTGAGCTACCGGCGCCCTCTACTCCCATGTATATATAGTTAGTGAAATTAGACAATATATTAAATAAACCAGTTTTATTCTATTTTTCAAGTCCATTAGTGCAAACGGTCGACTGGTATGGGGAGTTTGAGCGATCTTTAAATTCTCTGGACTAGGCATGACTATTGCCGACTAGATGAATTTTTTTTTTTTTTTAATTAAATTATTATTTTTTGTGAGTTCTTTCCAAGCAAAGTAGAGCATTGATAAAAGTAAATGATCCTTGAACTATCTGAAACAAAAAAAAAAAAAAAAAAAAAAAAATTTTAATACATTTTCATATACTCGTAACATTATGTATTTAGCTTTATCAATATTATAAACTAAAAGATAGCCTGCGACTGGGCGAGATGGAATTCTCGAAAAGACTGGCCAAAATGCTGCCAGTTAGCACACTGACGTATTAACTGCCAGAGTCCGAAAACATTTTTTATTTTAATAACATTTCGCGTTTTTATTTCTTTTTCTTATTTATTATATGTTGAATCTTTAGTCAGGTATTCTTTAAAAACTCTTATCCAAGGTAACTAAACATGTGTAGGCTTAATTTAGGATTCCGACACTCCTCGTGTCCAAGAGTCATATGACCTCGTAGTAGGCGGAGAAGGAGGGGAGGGAGGGGGCATAAAATTGGTAATAGCCATTATACGGTTAATCGAACTTTCATAAAATTTCACGAGTATCATCTCTATAAACTCAGTTTATACACAGGCTATGAGTTGTCTCAAAATTTCAAAATTTTGAATGAGGAGCGGTGTTGTAGGAAGGCACTTTATTTGGAGCATTTTAATGCTAGAATTATTATATTAAAAAAAAAAAAAATCAATTATAATATAAAAAAAAAAGACGTTGTTTTCCCACGGTTTTATTTCCGATCAGAAGAGGCTTTCAACGTAACTGTGTCATCAATAATGGTACATCTATGAATACATTTAAATATAAATATGTAGAAGTAACTAGCAAAAGTCTTAATGCATCAGGTACAGAGTAACAAAATATAAACTAGTTACCATCGGAATACATACTTATTGTGTAGGTTAGGTTAGGTTTTATGACTCATGCCCGGGCTTTAACTACGAGGTCATATCACCTACTACCAGAGCGCTCTTTCGTCACTCTGGTGGACATGAGCCTCTACTGTGGAAGTCCTACAATTTTATTCACCTAGGGCAGGAGTCTTTAACGAGTACCTGACATCGTACAAGTTCGGGACCATCGCTTAACGTCCCATCAGAAGAACGACGAGCTTAAGTTTATTTTACCTCCCAGATAAAATAAACTAAGGGCCTCGGTCGGGTTTCGAACCCACGTTCTTCAACTCAGAAGACAAGCACGCTTACCACTGAGCTTGTGGCGCCCTCTATTTATTGTGTATTGCATATTAGTTTCGAATGTATGTTTAATTATTTATATGCATGTGTATAGAGCGAGTGAATAAACTGCGTATACCCTTCTCTTTGAGCTATTAGTCAATGTTACTTTAGACACCATACTATACGGAAGGTAAACTACTTTATTTTGTTACTCTGTACCCTGATGCTTTATGATTTTAGCTTGTTACTTCTCCATTTTTATATTTTATATATATTTTATAGATATGCCACTAATGATGACTCAGTTAAAAGCGGTCGGATAGAAAACAGTGCGAAGACAACGTCTTTTATTTCTATGAGAAATTTCATTCCACAACATCGTTGTCTTCCCACTGTTCTATATCCGACCAGAATCGGCTTTTAACTGCATCATCATCTGTGGCACATCTATGAATACACATAAAATGTAAATATTGAGAAGTAACTAGCAAAAACCTTAAAGCATCAGGGTACAGAGTAACAACATAAAATAAAACTAGCATACCATCCGTACAGTGTGGTGTCTAAAGGAACACTGACTATTATGAGGTTTATTCACTCACTCTATACACATGCATATAAATACTTAGACATTCATTCGAAACTAATATGATATACACAATAAATATACTATACGGATGTTAAGCTAGTTTTATTTTATTTTGTTACTCTGTACCCTGACGCTTTGAGGTTTTTGCTCGTTACTTCTCCATACTTAAATTATAGGTTAGGTTAGGTTTTATGACTCATGCCCGGGCTTTAACTACGAGGTCATATCGCCTACTACCAGAGCGCTCTTTCGTCATGAGCCATCATGGTGGACATGAGCCCGACTCTACTGTGGGAGTCCTAAATTTTGCCTACCCTACATTTTTATTCATCTAGGGTAGCGGTCTTTAACGAGTACCTGACATCGTACAGGCTCGGGACCATAACTTAACGTCCCATCCGAAGGACGGCGTGCTTAAGTTTATTTTACCTCCCACATAAAATAAACTAAGGGCCTCGGTCGGGCTACGAACCCACGACCTTGAGCTCAGAAGTCAAGCACGCATACCACTGAGCTACCGGCGCCCTCATTTAAATTATATATATATATATATATATATTCAAAGATAAGCCACTAATGATGACTCAGTTACTGGTCGGATATATAACAGTGTCAAGACAATATATTTTATTTCTACGAGAAATTTCGTCCCACATCTTGCTATAATACATAATATAACTATAATATTTACCGCCAGAAAAAGTTGCATATTGAAATTTGCCAATCTTCTGTAGTGATAGCATAGTGGATGCAGCGAACCCAGGAGAAGCATGTTGAGTTTCTTCCTAGATTCTATGCTGTGGGTGTACCATCGGCCAGCATATGCTGCACGAAACACTCGTTCACTCTATGTAAACATACATTTTTTTTTTTATATATATTTTTGAAAATTATTAGGTTTTTATCTGTTTTAGGTGAATCTTCTGAAACTGCTTGGCGTTAGAATTGTTCTCATGATGTCAGGCCCCATCTAAAATAGTTTGCCCAACCTTGTAGTTTAATATGAAGAAACTAATTTCAAAGTAATGTTCTTGAACAATTACCTCTTTGGTGACGATCATGCCGCAGTAACAGACCACATAGGGTGTAAAGTAACAGAAGAGGACGTTCACTATAACGGAGGGCACTGCATCATAGCCCTTTCTATCTGAATATGTCTGCAATTTACATTAAAAATTACTTAGTTTAATATGCAATGTTTTCAGTCGCGTAACTACCAGGGAGTGTGTGGAGCAACGAGTTATCAGTCGCATATCTACCAAAGAGTGTGTGGAGCAACGAGTTATCAGTCGCTTATCTACCAAAAAGTGTTTGTAACAACGAGTTATCAGTCGCATATCTACCAAAGAATGTCTGGAACAACGAGTTATCAGTAGCATATCTACCAAAGAGTGTGTGGAGCAACGAGTTATCAGTAGCGTGTCTACCAAAGAGTGTGTGGAGCAACAAGTTATCAGTCGCGTATCTACCAAAGAATATGTGGAGCAACGAGTTATCAGTCGCTTATCTACCAAAAAGTGTTTGTAACAACGAGTTATCAGTCGCATATCTACCAAAGAATGTCTGGAACAACAAGTTATCAGTCGCATATCTACCAAAGAGTGTGTGGAACAACGAGTTATCAGTCGCATATCTACCAAAGAATGTCTGGAACAACAAGTTATCAGTCGCGTATCTACCAAAGAATATGTGGAGCAACGAGTTATCAGTCGCTTATCTACCAAAGAGTGTGTGGAGCAACGAGTTATCAGTCGCATATCTACCAAAGAATGTCAGGAACAACGAGTTATCAGTCGCATATCTACCAAAGAGTGTGTGGAGCAACGAGTTATCAGTAGCGTATCTACCAAAGCGTGTGTGGAACAACGAGTTATCAGTCGTGTATCTACCAAAGAGTATGTGGAGCAACGAATTATCAGTCGCGTATCTACCAAAGAGTGTGTGGAGCAACGAGTTATCAGTCGCGTATCTACCAAAGAGTGTGTGGAGCAACGAGTTATCAGTCGCGTATCTACCAAAGAGTCTGTGGAGCAACGAGTTATTAGTTGCGTATCTACCAGGGAGCGACTGCCAGAGGAGCCCTCCTGAATTCGAAAACCGAAACGAAGATGTCACATGTGCTAACTTGGATATGATTACGATAATGGCAAAAATCATTCTTCAATACGTAATTTTCAACGGAACTTCATATTTTCTACCTCCAGATACCAATTATGAAAAAGAAAATGTCTGTCTGTGAACACGATTAAATTCCGGATGATTTGGCGTGGAAAGACCCAATATGTAAGTGAACATTTAAAATACAAATATTAGATGTTTAATTTAATAATAATATTATTTATATATTATATATATGATACCTTGTAAACGACGAAGGCAGAAAAGGCACATTCTATGACCACACTGGTTGTTTCAAAATATAACACCCAAGAAAACAAATCGTTTGTCATTTTAAAAATTCTAAAATGAGAATGAATGCATCAATTTATGTATCAATACAACTATACAATAAATTAATACATTTTAACTTCCCCAGATGTTCTTTACCAGTGTCAAGTTCAGTAAACTGTGTGATTCACAATTTATATATGCTCCAGAACTCCATGAAGAAACTATACTGATAAGGACGACACATTTATTGAGTTTCGAGGACGCCGGTAGCTCAGTGGTATGCATGCTTCCTTACTGACCAAAGACGAGTTCGTAACCCAGCCGAGAACCACAGTTTATTTTACCTGGGAGATGAAAAAAAAACCTTGAGCACGCCGTCCTTCGGATGGGTTTTTAAGCGATGGTCCCAAGTCTGTGCGACTAGGTAGGCAAAATTTAGGATTCCCATAGTAGAGTCGTGCTCTTGTCCACCAGAGTGACGAAAGTACGCTCTGGTAGTAGGCGACATGACCTTGTAGTTAAAGCACGGACATGAGTCATAACTAACTAACTCTATTGAGTTTAGACAATACAGCGGAAGGAACTAAAAAATTATAAATAATGCCGTTGTCATAAATGTGTCGAAATGAAATTGGATAATAAAAACCAAATTAGGCCCAAAAATTAATTTTTACATTACGAAACTAGTAGATTTTGTGGCGCCCCCCACATGTTTTATTATTTTGTTTCATTATTTTGAATTAATCAATAATCGAGATCATTTATTTCTAGGTAATTTAAACCAAAAAATGTTTAAAAAAAGACAATCAGTGTACCTATATACATGTTGTTAGTAAGTTTCTCGTTTTTTGAGGGCGCCGGTAGCTCAGTGGTATGCGTGACTTCTGAGCTCAAGTACGTGGGTTCGTAAACCGACCGAGGCCCTTAGTTTATTTTATCTGGGAGGTAAAATGAACTTAAGCACGCCGTCCTTCGGATGGGACGTTAAGCGATGGTCCCGAGCCTGTACGATGTCAGGTACTCGTTAAAGACCCCTACCCTAGGTGAATAAAAATTTAGGGTAGGCAAAATTTATGTACAGTAGAGTCGACCTCATCTCCACCAGAGTGACGAAAGAGCGCTCACGTAAAAGGCAATATGGCCTCGGAGTTAAAGCCCGGGCATGAGTCGTAAAACCTAACGTAACCTCGTTTTTGAAAATATTTTTATTGACGCGAAACTCACTATCAACATGTACATCCAATGATTGTCTTTTTTAAAAAAATAAACGCCCAACGAAGTACAAGGCATTTTTCACATATTAGATAAAAACCCTAAGGGCCTAAGGCGGTTTCGAACCCAGGAGCTCAGTAGACTAACACGCTAACTCTGTGCTATCGGCGCCCTCCGGATATGCGGTAAACCCCTCGACTTATCTGGTTGAAATTTTCTACGGAATGAGGCACATGTACCAAGTTTTCAGTATTTCTATTAGAGGTGACTGAAAAAGCGATCAGCACAGTATCATTATTTCAGTTTCTTATAAAGCTAAATGATTTAACTTTCTGTTTTTTCCCATCAACTCTTCATTTATAACAAAATAAAATATTACCTAATAATAGATTGATGTAATTTGACAGTATTCCTGGTGATCTCACCATCGACCAGGATCCTCTGAAATATCTTCATATAGCCCACCAGCTGTTTGGACAACGATACCATCAGATACATATGGTAGGAGTTGGTGAAGAATGGACACATACATATCGGAAACTGAAAAATCAGAGCCCAGATGAACCATCTGTCTTGGTCGAAGGGTGAGAGGATCTGTTCAGGTAGGACGGACACATGAAAGGCAAAGTGCATGATGAGCGACGTCGCCCACAGGGTTCCCAGGACCGTCACTTGTATACCCTGCACGATGAGGAACAGGCGACGGGATTTGGCGCAGATTGGATCTAGAAATATCTGTAAAAAAAAAATGTACTAGTTATTGTGACTCATCCTCGAGCTTTACTACTAGCTCATATCGCCTACTACCAGAGTGCTCTTGAGCAGGGGCGTAGCCAGGATTTTGAGCAGGGGGCCAAGTTAGGCTATGAGGGTGGGGGCACAGCCCGCAGTTTCCATGGTTAGCGTTGCAGACTTTTTGTTATTAATTTGGGAGACTCGGACCTCTAGAAGCTCCCCCTGAGGTAACCACAGACTGTAATACTTAAGTTGACTTTACATGAGCACCAAATGCACGCTGTGGTTTCTGTACTTTTAGAATTAAATAACTCCCATCCAATAGCGTGAATTTGCTGCTGCTGCGCTTTGCATTTTTACTCCGCATGTAAAATCAGCTTTAAGAGTATAAAGTATAACATAAATGACGATTTTGAGCGAGGAAATGAAATGATCGAATTCATAAATATTTAAATAAATATAATATGACTTCAGTGGTGGATAAACCAATAGGCAAACCTAGGCAGGTGCCTAGGGCCCCCGATGATAAAGGGGCCCCCTGATGCTGAACGCCCCAATGTCTAAAAAAAAAACCTTCTCACTTTTAAAATTGATTTTACACGCTTTTGGGAAAAATAATTCAGGTCAAGGCGACTAGATATGTTAAGTCTTCTTAGTATTGAATCCGACATTTTGAGAAAAATTGATTTCGATTATGTGATCGATAAATTCAGCGAGTCGAAATTCAGGAGAAAGTGTGTATGAAGTCAATTTTACAGCGAATTGAAAATATTATTCTTAAGAATTATAACTGTATCAATAAATTCATAAAAAAAATTGCTGAAAAGTTTTCGTTTTTTATGGGGGAGGGTTAAAAATAGGGGGGCCCCACATTTGCAATCACCTAGGGCCCCGCAGAAGCTTAATCCGCCACTGTATGACTTGTTTTGTACATGTGCATTTTTGTAACAGCTGATTGAGGAATCAGACGCACGAGAAATTTGAAGATCCTATTGGTAACTTGCAAGCAATCCATTTTTAATAAAAACAATTTTTTTAGTTTATTTAATTTTTATCTTGGTTTTTTGCTGTAGCCAGGGGGGGGGGGGGGGGGGGGGCACGTGTTGCCTACCCTAGGTTTATTCACCTAGGGTAGGAGTCTTTAACGAGTACCTGAAATCGCAAAGGCTCAGGACTCATCGCTTAGCGTGCTACAAGACGGCGAGCTACCGGCGTCCTCTATGGAGTATAAGTAGTGGTGCACCGCTCATTCTCAAATTCATTTCTCGCATCTGAAAGCGCTTTTGGGGACTTTATCTAGGAAAATAAGTACTTACTTTGTTAAGCGGGTCAGCGTAGAATTGTTTCCAGGTGTCATCATAATTTGTCAGAAGCTCTTGTAATTCATTTTGGCAAAATTTCGCATTCATTTGCTTCACAAGAGCTTTTAGACAAGTAGAACCAATCTAAAATAAAAAGCTTAAGCCATATAAGTTAAAAAAAGTGGATTATTAACTAATTATACATTAAATTAAAAATTAGTTACAAAGAAAACTCGAATGTTTTTTAATATTGTCTATTTCACAAGATATATAAAATATATGGGAGTACTTTCGGTATTGCTACCATCTTCAGCCACGACTTAACAAATACTGATGAATACTACAAATACAGTATTTGTTAAGTACCAAAAGTACTCCCATATATTTTATATATCTTGTGAAATAGACAATATTAACCTAACATTCATGTTTTCTTTATAATTTATTAAGTGTTCCACAATCTCTCTGCAAAATGTTAAATATTAAAAATTAGTTCTAGAATTTTATTATAATATTTTATACCTTCTGAACGACTGATCTAAAACATAAGAAAAAGTTGTTTTTTCATTCCGGTTATGACATAATATGTATGTACATACACACATAATTGGGTAAAACAGTATGAGTTTTGAACGGATGAAAAATACGAACATTATAGAAAAGGGTTTTAAACGCATTTCTTGTTTACTCTTTCCGAACGCAATGAGTCATTCCATTTCCCCCTTGTTGAATTTTCTTCGAACTCCCTTCTTCCCTTCTAGTGCCTATATTCGTTCTAGTGCCTATATATAGTTTCAGATTAGTCTTTCCTTTGCCTCCGTAGGGATCGTGACTTCGGAACTTCATAACCGTGTAAGAACAATTTATACTTAAAAAAAACCAAGCAAACTAAAATAACTGATTTTTTTGTGGAAAGTTAATACATATGTATACATAATTTATGTATGCAGTTACAAATGTATGTAAGTAAATTTTAAAAAGTAAAAAAAAATATGTACCTAAACTTTCTCGTTATGATCATTGTCAGACACCTTTTTTTTCACTAACAAGCCCATACATTTGTATGTAGGTTTAACAGTTTGGTTCCGGATATAACGATGTATTTTTCTTAGTCCCTTGAATATCGTTATAACCGAATTTTACTGTAATTGGATTTCCAATGATTCACCGACAGTTTTTTACTTCACCAGCTATGCGAAGTAGGTATAGGGTAAAGTTATATATTCAGTCAGAAATTCTATTTTGAACTTTCACCAGAATTTCATTTTTTCCAAACCCCTCAATCCAGCCCCGCCGCAACATATATCAGTGCCCAAGCGAAAATCTACCTTGCGTCCTCTTGTAAGGAGAGGAAATTTCAATAATTAAAAAAAAACTTCATAAAAAAATTTTTAATGTTCAAATTTATCATAAAAAAAGAAAAAAAAAATATATATATAGGTACTATATATCAAAAAATTATAAAAACATATATTATCATAATATATCTGAAAAAATTATTGAAAGACTTAAAATTGTACCAATTTTTTGAAAAATTTAATTGTATTTTTCGGGCTTTAGCATTAGCAAATTCTTCAATTACATCATTGAAATTTATGTTCTTGGCCAGTTCGTTTTCTATTGCAAGAACAGCAAGAGTATGGAGTCTTTCTTGTGTCATAGTTGATCTTAAATATGTTTTTATTAATTTCAATTTGCTAAAACTCCTTTCGCAACTGGCTACTGATACTAGAATTTTTAAAAGTATGCGTAACGCAATCCACAAGTTCGTGAATAAGTCGCAAGTATTAGTTTTTTTTTTCAATTCTTTCAATCAAGGTCAAAGAGTCAACAACTCTTTTGCCCATAACATCAAGGCGCCCTAGGCGATCGCCCTTCCAGCCCCGCCGTTCCAGCGGGGCTGCCTCAATCCGACTCTCCGACTAATTCACATATTCAAACTGATATTAAAAACATAGAAGAGACTGAGATCTGGACACAAAGAAAGTACTTTCACATATTCAAACTGATATTACTTATAGAAAAGATACGTGGGGACTGACCAAGACATGAACGCTGAGTGCTTCTCAATTCACATGCTGAAACTAGGCTGTACAAAGAAAGAACGTGGTGATCGGTCGGGACATGAACACAGAGATAGTAATTTCACATAGTCAAACTAATATTAAAAACAGATAATGTACGTGGTGATCACCCGAGACATGAACGCAGAGAAAGTACTTTCACATCTTCAAACTCAACTGTACAATATAAAAAGAACGTGGTAACCAGCCAAGACATGAATGAAGACTGTCCAAAACGGGGAGTGGCTTCCGATATCCGACCGTGGTAGGGGACGGATCCTGAGGTCTGATTGGCTGTGGATCTCCGCCCATTTTATTTCTAGCCAATCAGGTCATCGATTGCGTCATCCTGTTCTACTTAATCAAGGTGTGGGTAGACCATCTCACTGTTCCTTATATACCGGATGTAGACAATTATCTTGGCTTCCTTTCCATTGTGTCTTTATAATTCTTTATTTTCGCTCCCAGCGATCACGATTCCCTCACAGACATCGCTGGTTTCGAGCATGCTCTTCCAAATGCAATTCTCTTTAATTTGATACCCCACAATCCATACTTTGCTCCTAGCGATCGCGATCCTCTCGCAGACATCGCTAGTTCTGACTCTTATCTATTGTCTATAGGGTACAATATATATATATATATATATATATATATACCTATATAATAATAATAAAAAACACAATAAAATTTGAAACATATAAATGAGATATTGTAGTGGGCATAAGAAACAAATAAATCAAATCGAATAAGATAAAATTATATTATTAAAAACAAACTGAAAATAATAAAAAGCCTTATAAAATAAACATACAATTTATTTTTATTGAGGATATAAAACTACTGGAGACTACTCGTATTCCCACAATATTACACTTTCTTAAAACACTTTTTGCAAGTCGCTGAGATCGAATCGTTTTTAGCAAAATAAATCTACACTTTTGCCGTAGGATGAGACATTATAATTTTTAATTGACAAAATGAAATGTAAAAATAACATATAATGCTGAAATCGTAATCACGTTCACGGTTGTGTTCAAAATTACAAACCTGTACGGACGAAAATTTGTTTGTTATTTCTTCCTTGCTGAGAAAAAAATAGGCAAATCCTCCTCCAGTAGCATAACTAATACAAAATAAGTAATAGATATTCAATAACTTAAAAAAACATCCGTGTTTAGAGCGCTGTGGCCTCATCATGCCGGTGATTTCTAGACAACGTCTCACATTCTGGCTGGGACTAACTACCTCCATATTGTTTCTGAAAAAAAATAAATAAAATACCTTCTAGTTACTATACTCAGTTATTGCTTCTATACAAATAGTTTAGCCTATAGAAATATCCCTTCTAGTTACTATATTCAGTTATTGCTTTTATACAAATAGTAGCTTGATGCCTACTATAATGAAGCTTAAGCCTAGTCGTCCACTAGGACCGGAAAGTTGCGAACTGCGAAGCAACGAAATCGGGTGAAGCCGTTCGTGCGAATGCCGATCGTCCATTGATCCACTCAGTACGTCCGAATGCGTAGATGGGATGGCTCTTCGGAACGGTTTTTCCGATGATTCTGACGACGAATTACTTTAGCGTTGGAATTATCACCTTTGATTTATCGACGAAGGCGATATAGACGTAGACGGGAAATGTGGGTGAATCCCATTTTCGAAAAAAGAGAAGAGTTTGGCGAATTTTCTCATTTGTGGCGTGACCTTCTAATCGATGATAATCACCACTTCTCCTATTTTCGAATGGAAAAGGACACTTTTCAATACATTCTTGACAACATCTACTCAAGACTCGAAAAATTCAGTAAGAAAGCAAAAATCACTGTACTTTTATTTTACACAAACTGTATTTTTTTTATAAAATAATATTATTTTTCATAAAATAATAGATAAAAATGAATGAGGAACGAATTCATAAAAAACAATAAAAATGAGAAACGAAAATAATGATAGAAAATAATAAAAATTGTAATGTTGTGAAATAAATAATAACGTTCCTACCTGGTAATTTAATTTCAGTTGAAACTTCCCTCCACAATTTTTTTGTACATTCCGCATGTGATAATTGTTGGATCTGGGTAAATAGGTTAAAGAATAAGCCGCTTGGAACACTTAATATATGTTTAGACAACACCTTTATTAACAAACCGCGTAATGACGAAAACAATGTTACTATTCACAATAAGTCCCTTTATCACCGCGAACTTAGTTTTAACACTTTTTAGGAACAAAGCTAGACGCGAACAACCACTGAATGAATCAAGTAGTTCAATCAACAAGAAATCGATTGTCTCGGCGTGTTCCCGAATTCACCCACACTCAACTCGCGACTTAACATCCCGCCCCCCATGAAGGCTCGGCTTCATTATTGGGTTGGGAGAGGGCATAGTCGCGAAAGGGGTCTGCGCACAACCCCGGTGGTCGTTGCGACATCCGGGGCTCGCGTGATCCCGTCTTGCCCCGGGTAGAGCTGGGTGATCCGTCCGAGCTTCCAAGATTGCGGCGGAGCGTTGTCGTCCCAGATGAGGACGACCAGACCAATCCGGACGTCCACGTGCGGCGAGATCCATTTGACGCGCTGTTGGAGGTGATGAAGATACTCCACTCGCCAGCGGTTCCAGAAGGAGCGAACCAAGGACTGCACTAGGGTCCAGCGGTGACGACTCGCGGTTCGCGGGGTGTATGAGGTTTCATCCGGAGCCGCGGTGAGAGGGCGGAAGATGAGAAAATGCCCCGGAGTGAGGAACGCGACATCCGTGGGATCTGACGATGGGGCGTATAGTGGTCGCGAGTTGAGCACAGCCTCCACCTGCGCGGTTACAGTCGAGTCAACCAACTCAGTCCACCCCGCGTGGTGCCCAACTGCTTACTGACTCATGTAGTTCAAGAGTCCCGCCGACTCCTATCGATTGTCTCGGCGTGTTCCCGAATTCACCCACACTCAACTCGCGACTTAACAATAATTGCTTTCCCTTTGGTCCCACAGGTATTTTCTTTCTTGCACAAGCAAAATTAACTTTTCATAGTCCATGTTTTTTTAGCTCGTTCGCACCTGTTCGTCCGTAAAATCCCAGCAGAATGAGATCACTTCGCACATCGCACCTGTTCGGCCGAAAACTGACGAACGATACGGGTCTAGTGGACGCGGTCCCCCACCTTGTCACATGTTTGGATCGTTTGTGCATTTTCGGCCGAATTCTGACGAACTGATTTCGTTACTTTTCGCAACTTTCCGGTCCCAGTGGACGACTGGCCTAAGGCTAGTACAGACATGCGAGCAGCGAACCGAGCACTGTTCGGCTCGTTTTCAGTTTTCAACGAACACACTCCAAGCCGAACAGAGACGAGCCGAGCATTTGGATGCTCCACAACCATACTAACGAACATAACCTGCACAAGTTAACCTGCAGATAACAAATTTACGTTTATTTGTATATCATTTTATTACTATTCAAAATCTTCAATCAGAAAATGCTCAAGGTAGGTAGCTACTTACGTAATTAATTTACATATTTGTAGTACAATTAATACGGATACGAATTTATTATGATACGTAATTTATTTTTACATGTAAATTGTTTAAAATGAACACTTTTTTAGGAAAGTGTTTGAATAATTCCTCCCAAGCATCCAATCTCTTTATTTTATTAAAATGTAATTTGTGTTTTAAATCCCATATGACTGGGTACTGTCTCATAGCCTGAGCAAACTGAATTTGAAGCTCCTGAGACCAGTCTTCAGAAGCCATAATAAAATATAATTTATTGAATAATATTTAAATATATATTTAATTAAAAAAAAAAAAAAAAAGAACGTGCACTTCCAAAAACATAAATATTTGAGGTTATTGGTTATAAACAACAGTGCTCGGGTCAAGTCGAGACGGTTCGGCTTGGTACCAGTCCACACACACCGCAGCCCAAGCCGAACATTCCTTTGATGGTTCGTCAAAAAACCGACAACAGGTGGAGCAGAACCTGAGCCTCCCTTGTTCGTCGAGCGCCTGCGCACTTCATCCCCAGGCATGCGCACTGACTAATGTTCGGCTCGTTGCTCGCATGTCTATACGCCTCTTTAGGGGACAGTTGCTATACCTGAATTTCAACGTGAGCAGGAGAGAAGAGCAATTCCTCTGTTCGCTCTGTAACCTGAGGGAGGTGGAGGACCTGTTCCATTTTGTTGAGGTATGTCCCGTCCTTAGAGAGGCCACACAGAGGTGGCTGGGCAAACCTACCCTTGGGAGAGGGGAACTCATCGCTTTTCTGAATGGGAAAAACTGGAATCTGATCTATAACTACGCAAGGGCTGCATCTAAATATAGAAATATGTTAATTCGGGAATTTAATTTCTAGGACCCAATCAAACCTCCTTCCTTCATGTAATTTATGACTATTACCATTTACCCGCCATGTTGTTTAGTTCATTTTATTTGGTTTCTTGTCTTTATTTTATTCTCTCATTTTTCGCATTATTATTTTTGTATGTTTTATGTTTACATATATATATATATATATATATATATTTATATATATATATATATATATATATATATATATATATATATATATATATATATATATATATTTAAAGGAATTTAACGATGATTATTTATTCTCTTCATTTATTTATATAAGTTAATATTTTTTGTTCCTCATTATCAAATATCTGTAATCCCAACTCCGACTGACGGCCTAAATAGCTATAGTCTTTCTTTGTATATTTCTTGGAATTATGTTATTTTTCTTCTTTTAATAAAAACCATTCTACTCTATTCTATTCTACTCAGTTATTGCGTCTATACAAATAGTTTAGCCTAAAGAAATATCCCGTCTAGTTACTATACTCAGTTATTGCTTCGATACAAATAGTTTAGCCTAAAGAACTATCCCTTCTAGTTACTATGCTCAGTTATTGCTTCTATACATATAGTTTAGCCTAAAGAAATATTCCTTCTAGTTACTATGCTCAGTTATTGCTTCTATACATATAGTTTAGCCTAAAGAAATATTCCTTCTAGTTACTATACTCAGTTATTGTTTCTATACAAATAGTTCAGCCTAAAGAAATATCCCGTCTAGTTACTATACTCAGTTATTGCTTCTATACAAATAGTTTAGCCTAAAGAAATATACCTTCTGGTTACTACACTCAGTTATTGCTTCTATACAAATAGTTTAGCCTAAAGAAATATACCTTCTGGTTACTACACTCAGTTATTGCTTCTATACAAATAGTTTAGCCTAAAGAAATATCCCGTCTAGTTACTATACTCAGTTATTGCTTCAATACAAATAGTTTAGCCTAAAGAAATATACATTCTAGTTACTACATACCGTTATTGCTCCTACACTACACGCTCTAGCCTTCAGGAAAACGGCAAACGATATTCTCTGATATACTTAAAATAAATAACTTGATTACCAATACAAAACGTTTTTCTTAAGAGTTTGTGAAATTATTAACTGAATAATGAAAATTTTACCAAAAGTTGGGGTTGTAAGGCGTCATTTTCTCACAAAAATAGATCCTAGACTTATGTTATTCTCTGATTGATAATCAGGGATGCTCACGCAATACTAAAGTGAGGAGCAGCTGATAATTTTTTTTTAAATTTGAGTTTTTTTATAATATGGCAATAAGATAGAGATTATTAGTAACATTTTAAAAAAGGGTGCTAAGTATAAGGGAGGGGGATAATTTCCTCCCCTTCTTTTTCTTCCCCCGGTTGTGGAGATTAGAGACGAGGGGGAAGGGAGATCACTGACCTTGGCAAGGTTGGCCATCCCTGAAAATAATAACAAATAAAATAATATCTATTGTGTAAGTATCGAGTTGAAACAGAAATTATGAAAGAAAAAGTTCAAAACAAACCGTAATTCGTTGTTTAACCATGTAATGTCTCGGCTTACATTACTTAACGGGTCTTAACATATTCACAATTTCATAATAAACAATTTGAGTATACATATGTTAATCTCGATGAAGTAGTTCATGTAGAATTAACTGAAATAAACAAAAAAGTGAGAAAAAAAAATCGAAAATATGGAAAATCTCAAAGTTTTTTTCTCAAAGGTTTTTAAAATCGTAACGATTTGAAATGGGACACCAGACTGCACATACCCTGCAAATTTAAACAGAATCCGTTTTGTTGTTCCATAGATCAAGTAGTTACAGTCAATAACAAAAATGTTCGGACGGTTTGATTTTTCAATAAAAAATTATAATAATTAAATGCAAAAGTAATAAAAAATAATTTCAAAAAATAATTTAAAAAAATAATTAAAGCCATTTTTCAATCAAGAATAAGAATTCAAAAGTGGGTTAGGATAAAGGAAAAACAGCTTTGATTAGAACAAATAAATATTTTAATTTAATAAATTTTATAACAAGTAATGTAGGTAACAAAAATTTTCGGACAAAAATGTAAACAACTATAAATAAATTCAATGTTTTTTTTTACGATTTCACAAATTCAAAAACCATAATGTTAATTAATATTTGGTTGGGTACCCTTTTTGTGTAATAACATCTTTCATTCGATTCGGCATTGATGATGAAACTAATTTTTTGGTGAAATTTGGAGATATTTTACCCCACTCTTCTAATAACTTTTGTTTCAATTCGTTTTTTGAAGCAATGGGTGTTAATCGAATTTTCCTGTCGAGCTCACCCCATACGTGTTCAATTGGGTTGAGATCGGGCGATTGGGGGGGGGGTTTCATAACTTTAGGGCAGTTATACAAAAGCCAAGTACGTACCAATTCACAGGTGTGTTTCGGATCGTTGTCTTGGTAAAAATGAAAAGTCCGTAAAATCCCAAGTTTTTCAGCACTCTTTTTCAAATTGCTCCTTAGTAATTCGGCATAAACTTTTCCAGTCATGGTGGTTTCAATGAAAACCAATTCACCAATTCCACTAGACGCCATACACCCCCACACCATCACTGAGCCACCCCCATGTTTTACTATTGGTTTTAAATTTTTTGGATTCAGCTCCTCATTACGTTTTCTCCAAATTTTGTCGCGACTATCGGGACTAAATATATTAAACTTACATTCAAAAGTATTTGCTTGCAATAGAACAAACCGCAATAATAAAATATTCTTGTATCTGGTAACTCTTCACAACATAAAAAGAAATCTCAGGTCATGTAATGTCAGAAAACTAGATTTTTGTGATATGACGTTGGAAGAGAGCGACAGCAGCGCTGACCCTCGGCAGAAACCGTCCCTTCCCCCTACTCTATCCCCTCCACCTTCCCTCTAAAGAAACTAAGTACCCAATTTTTCTAATTTAAACGTTTTTTCTCCGATATTTCGACAAATAAATGTTTCCAGATCATGTCCGTTTACTTCCATGTAATATATGTATACATATACTATTACTTTACTTTTGTTTACTTCCCTATACATATAATATATGTATACATAATAATATGTACTAAAATTTTTGTAATCGTGTGAACATCAGAGATCAATTGCATGCGTGTGTTTATGTGAGAGCTCAAACGCTTTGACCTGACATCGTACAGGCTCATGACCATCGCTTAACATCCCATCCGAAGGACGGAGTGCTTAAGTTTATTTTACCTCGCAGATGAATGACATTACTCCAAAAAATTTCTGAATGATTCTGGAACTCTTTTGCGAAGCTCAATCTTTTTTTTATATTTTTTTCACTCACAAACGGTTTTTGGTACTCTCCCATTATATCCTGCTTCTTTTAGAATTCTTCGAACATTTTGTGGGTGAACTTTCTTTCCCGTTTCTCTGTATACCTCGGCGACGATCTGAGGTGCACTCCTCGAGGGCTTGTTTTTAATTTTCCGGACAACGCTACACCTTTCTCGGTCGTTTAATACTCTTGGACGGCCAGAGGAAGATTTCAAATCTATCCGATCCTCGTGCTTATACCTTCGAATTACATCGGCTACGTTGCTTTTACTTCGGCCTACCATACCACCGATTTTGCGGACACTTAATCCTTTTTCATAATTAAAAATTATTATCTGTTGAACTTCAAAAGATGTTCGACCCATCTTGACAGCAGGAAATACAAATAACTACTGAATGCAGTAATAGAAGTATATAAACACATTTCATTTGTTCGGTATTAGCGGTTGGTTGAGAAGGGATTAAAGATCATGATCAGAGTCGCATTTGTTTACAAAACAAACAACAGGTGTCCAGAAAATTTTGTTACGTGAATTTCTTGTCTTCAATTATTAATGCAAAATTTCCTATTAGCTGTAAATGTTTAATTAATTGTTTTACGGCGTTTTGAAATGATTGATGATCTCGAAATTTAAAACTTTGCTTGAATTAAATATTTTGCCATATAACTATGTGTAACTGCAAAAGAAAAACAAAATTATAAATTGTCCGAAAATTTTTGTTACTGATTGTATATTCTTTAGCGTTTCACCAACGGGCATTATCTTTGTATTTTCGTATTCTAAGCATCGATATCAAAATTGTTGATCATATTAATCCTTTCTCTATTTGAGGAATAAGAAAATTGGGAAAAATAATGATTATAAATAGTAATGACTGATGTTTTTTAATTTTAAAAAAATTAAATATTTGATGAAGTGTCTCAAGAGTTAAATGGCTAAATTCAAGTGGAAAAGTGAGCTCGATATTAATGAGTTTCATATTCCGGTCCCCCTTTTGTTAAAAAATATTATAAAGTCATAAAACCTCTCTTTTTTGTTAGGACAAAAAATGTGAACAATGTCTTGAGAGACACATCAAAAGGAAGACTTTCCTTAAGAAAACCAAGGCATAGCTACACTTCAAGTTGGGGATGATCCGAAATAAGATATAGGATACTCTCTGTAGTATCCGGCATTGCCCGTTAAAATTATTATATTATATATTATAAAAGTATATACTAAAATTTAAAGATATATTTACATTTTCTTCTAAATATTTCTTGTATTATTATAGATTGTATCAAAATCCTATGGGAACCTACCTAAGGCAAGTAGTGGATCAGAAGAGGGAGGGCCTAACTCAAAAACCTTATTAATTGTCGATATAACAAAAGTAGCGATTTTTACGAAATTTAGTCTAGATGATTGAGGAGTTCATTCAACCGGATTGTTAAATTAATTTCAGAGGGAGAGCAAAAACTTAGTTCATTAATAAATAATGTTATTCTATAATATTCATGAAGGAAGGCGAGAGACAGAATTACGTTTAAATCGGCCACTGTGTGAGACGGCACTAGACTTCTTAGGTTTTTTAAATTCCTTTTGAAGCGAGCTTTCCTCTGATTTGTGTTTTCTATAATTCCGAGCATATTTACGAATCATATGAGACATCATCTTTAATTTTTTTGCTATTTTCAATTTAATACCGATTTTTCCATTTATTTCGGCGAATATTTTTATTGTTTCACTTTGAGTCCTAGTAGTGCTCCTCAAGCTCTTCACAATGACACCCGATTCAATGTCCTATCTAAATGCGTTATCACGCTACACTAATTTCTAATTTTACACAACGCTAATTCACAACAATCATCCGCCGGCGCCCACACTAGCCCGATAACGTCACTTCACAACAAACACGTACAGACGTGATCTATCCATTGTGGCCTCAAACGTTGTTATCGCATTATTAGTCTCGTAGTTATCGATTGAAATCTGACGGTATTTTGTAACACAAGAAAGTTTGACCGGCTATCACTGTGCTTAACGAGCGAATAGATGTTTTCACGTCAAAAATTAATTTGGATCCCGTCCCATGTTGGCATTCCTGACATTGCTGCAAAAGACGGTGTACTGTTAACACACCACAAGACCTTTCGACCTACTGCAGAAGAAAAATTGAACAACATTGAAACAATGAATGGACTCAGATGAAAGACAACAAAATCCGAAGAATAAAAGAAGAAAACAAGCCGTGGAAACCTCCAAGCACCATGAACAGACGAGACACGGTGGTCATCATAAGACTAAGACTGACTGACTGCACAAACTACACCACACTAAGAGACAAATAACTGACTTACATGAAAAAACTACTCCAAACACCCAACGACGAATACAACGTCGTTCCATCCACTTTCTTAAAGATGCAAAAGTCTACGAGGACATTTAGACGCACTAGTCACCTCTAATGATTCTGAAGTCGATGCAACATATCGATGTATAAAAAATCGGCTAGGATTTAAACGCACAATAAAAAGCAGCTTACCGAATAAGAAAGGTTAATTACACAGTACAAAATGATAAAATGCAACACTGTAAATAAAATTTTAACCCAATTACTAAAAATGTATTGCCTGGTAAGTTAATCGAATAACACGGTTAATAAGGCGCAATAGGAAATTTCAGAACACTCGGTAAAAAATTTGAATTCCCAGTAAAAAAAATGAAAGACTAAGATTTAAATTGCACAGTACAAAATTGCAGTTTACCAATTAAATCCAGTTGATGTATCCTAAGAAATAAAATGTTGACCCTCCCGTCAGTCCTTTTAGTGAAACAGTTCAGGTTCTCCTGATATAGAGAAACCCCATGGGGGAGTATAACAAAAATATCTACATAATTGCGAACAGGCTAATTTATTTACCGTAAATATATCCTTTTTACTCTGCCTTTATTTTTTTACCATTTGTTAAATATTTCTATACTAATATTTAATTTTTTTACTGTGAATATATTCTTTTTACTGGGCTATTTTTACTGTGTTATAAATTTATTACTCTGAATTTAATCTTGCAAATGTGAATTAATTTTGTTACTATGAATAATATGTTTTCTACAAAACTTTAATTACTGTGCACAACTTTTTGCTACTGTGCATTTAATATTCAGGGTAAAAAATGTACCCTTTACCGAAAAAGAAATAAAACAGAGGTAACTAGAATCAGTAACAAAACATTTTTTTAAAGTAAAGACAATGGGAAAACCTTAAACAAAAACCAAAAAAAAAAGAATATAGTTTTTTTTCAAGTTACTCAAACCATCTCTAACAATGGCAGCTGAAAGTAAGCGTTTTCTCGTATATTTCATACATATATTAACCTGCGAACCAAAGAGTCGTTAGTCCTGACATTTACTCTTGTATGAATACATTACCAGTCTCGTAAATATTTCTATTCAAATGCAAATATATCTTACCTTACTCCAACCTCATTCAAACTACAATCTTTCTTCTAAGCTTTGTTGCTCGTTTTGTCCACTCGCTAAATTATTCTCCTAATCGACTCATATTTCTTTTATATTTACATTTCTGCTAATGGCCATTATGAAATATTAATATATTTTCTCATGTATGGGTCAATTATCTATCATGATAGAATCGAATTAATTTATAATGAATATTGCTAATGGATGATGTATTCCGTTATGAAATATTATTTTTTCACAAATAGATAATAACAATAAATAATAATATTTTTTTATTGTTTAAAGGGATCACCCATGTACAATCGCGTCAGTGACCATTACATTTACAATATTAACATAATAATGACACATATAAAACAATACACATATAAAACAATAATGACACATATAAAGGAACCTTTAACAAACTAAATAAATAACATAAATAAATTTTTAAAAAATATATAAATAAAATAAATAATTACAAATTAATAATAATAAACATAGACAGTAAATATGGAGTGGAGATTTAATTATTGAATATCAATATAATTTGTAATTTGAAATACATTATTCGTTAACAATGAATGCTCTAAGTTTCAGAGCGCTGATCAAATAATAGAAAATGTTTGAGATCTCATTCTTATTATGGGCCAGGAGTAATGTATGAAAGTGGATCGGTCTATACTGATACTCTGAAGCATACAAATAGATATTTGCAACTATATCTATATTAATAAAGCTGAAACGGGGTTTGTTTGTATGTATGTATGTTTGTTCCAGCATCACGCCCAAACCGCTGGACGGATTTTTATGAAACTTCCCATGTAGCATTCTTTTGAGCCCGATTGAATAATAGGCTATGTGGCGTCCCAAAATTTTGATCGGGAGGGGGGGTTGTAAGGGGGGCCTAAGTATATAAATAGTGCTAACTCATTAACTAATGGTCAAATTGTCATGAAATTTCACACGTAGTCTTTTTAAAAGCCAAACAGGAAAAAAAGGTGTGTGGCGTCCCAAAGTTTTGAACGGGAGGGGGGGTCGTGGGGGGCCTAAGTATAAATATAGAGCTAATTCTTTAACGGTTGGTCGGATTGTCACGAAATTTCACATGGAGTATTCCTGAAGACCAAATAGAAAAATAAGGTGTGTGGCGTCCCAAAGTTTTGAACGGGAGGGGGGGTTTTGGGGGGGCCTAAGTATAAATATAGAGCTAACTCATTAACTAATGGGCGAATCGTCATGAAATTTCACATGTAGTATTTTTAAAAGCCAAACAGGAAAAAAAGGTGTGTGGCGTCCCAAAGTTTTGAACGGGAGGGGGGGTTGTGGGGGGGCCTAAGTATAAATATAGAGCTAACTCTTTAACGGTTGGTCAGATTGTCACGAAATTTCACATGGAGTATTCCTGAAGGCCAAATAGAAAAATAAGGTGTGTGGCGTCACAAAGTTTTGAACGGGAGGGGGGGTTGTGGGGGGGCCTAAGTATAAATATGGAGCTAACTCATTAACTAATGGGCGAATCGTCATGAAATTTCACGTAGTATTTTTAAAAGCCAAATAGGAAAAAAAGGTGTGTGGCGTCCCAAAGTTTTGAACGGGAGGGGGGGTTGTGGGGGGGCCTAAGTATAAATATAGAGCTAATTCTTTAACGGTTGGTCGGATTGTCACGAAATTTCACATGGAGTATTCCTGAAGGCCAAATAGAAAAATAAGGTGTGTGGCGTCCCAAGGTTTTGAACGGGAGGGGGGGTTGTGGAGGGGCCTAAGTATAAATATAGAGCTAGCTCATTAACGGTTGGTCGAATTGTCACAAAGTTTCACATGTAGTATTCCTGAAGACCAAATAAAAAAATAGGCGGTGTACGGCTCAAAATTTTGAACGGGAGGGGGGGGGGGGGTAGTGGCGGGGGGGCCTAAGTATAAATATGGTGCTAGCTCAATAACGGTTGGTCGTATTGTCATGGAATTTCACATGTAGTATTCTTAAAAGCCAAATAGAAATATAGGGTGTATATGTCACAAAATTTCGAACGGGAGGGTGGGTTGATGGGGGCCTAAGTATAAGTATAGTGGTAGCTCATTAACGGTTGGTCGTATTGTCATGGAATTTCACATGTAGTATTCTTGATGGCCAAATAGAAAAATACACTATGTGACATCTTAAAAATTTGGAGGGGGGGCTAAGCATAAAAATAATGCTGAATGATTAAAGGGCAATCGGATTGTCATGAATTTCACATGTAGTAGTAGTAACTGTGTATTCGCTGTGGGGTTCACTGTTGCAAGACATTTACTAGCTGTGTTGCCCGGCGTTCCTAACTATGTAGTATCTATGGGGTCCGCTGTTACAAAACACTTACTAGCTGTGTTGCCCAGCGTTCCGAACTTCGTACTAGCTGTGGGGTCCGCTGTTGCAAGGCACATACTAGATGTGGTGCCCAGGGTTCCGAACTTCGTACTAGCTGTGGTGTCCGCTGTTGCAAGGCACATACTAGCTGTGTTGCCCAGCGTTCCTAACTTCGTACTAGCTGTGGGGTCCGCTGTTGCAAGGCACATACTAGATGTGGTGCCCAGGGTTCCTAACTTCGTACTAGCTGTGGTGTCCGCTGTTGCAAGGCACAAACTAGATGTGGTGCTCGGCGTTCCTAACTTCGTACTAGCTGTGGGGTCCGCTGTTGCAAGGCACATACTAGATGTGGTGCCCAGGGTTCCTAACTTCGTACTAGCTGTGGTGTCCGCTGTTGCAAGGCACATACTAGATGTGGTGCTCAGCGTTCCTAACTTCGTACTACCTGTGGGGTCCGCTGTTGCAAGGCACATACTAGCTGTGTTGCCCAGCGTTCCGAACTTCGTACTAGCTGTGGGGTCCGCTGTTGCAAGGCACATACTAGATGTGGTGCTCAGCGTTCCGAACTTCGTACTAGCTGTGGGGTCCGCTGTTGCAAGGCACATACTAGATGTGGTGCCCAGGGTTCCTAACTTCGTACTAGCTATGGTGTCCGCTGTTGCAAATTAATACAGCTATGTTAGTAGATAGGCAGCATCCAGAAACGAAGATGGTCAACCAAAGAAAGATTCAGATGTATCGGGAAAGTCCCATCCGAAGGACGACGTGCTCAAAGGTATTTTTATCTTCCCGATTAAAACATCTGACCTAAGTGACTTGGCTAGATTTCTAAATGGCGATCCTGAGCTCGGTAAACTCCATTCTTCAAATTTCTCGCTTTTAAACGGTTTTTAGTTTTAATATTTGTTAAAACTGATGAACAACCGAATTATCTGAATCCTACACAAAAATCGAAATAAAAATGTTTTTCGAAAAAGTCGGGCGAAATCCCATTCATCAAATTTCTTGCTTTTTAACACTTTTTAGATTTAATATTTGTTAAAACTGATATACAGATTCAGATATATCGGGGAAGTCCCATCCGAAGGACGACGTGCTCAAATTTATTTTTAACCTAAGTGAAATTTCAGCTACCCAGGTTTAGATACATAACATACGACTCATTATCCAGTACCTGACATACAAAAAGGCCCTCGATCATAGCTTGAAGTCCAATCCTAAGGACGATGTGCTCAAGTTATTTTTAACGTAAATGAAATTTCAGCTACCCAGATTTAGATACATAACATACGACTCATTATCCAGTACCTGACATACAAAAAGGCCCTCGATCATAGCTTAAAGCCCAATCCGAAGGACGACGTGCTCAAATTTATTTTTATCTTCCCGATTAAAATATCTGAGCTAAGTGACTTGGTTAGATTTCTAA
Source organism: Aradus depressus (assembly GCA_963662175.1). Taxonomy (NCBI): domain Eukaryota; kingdom Metazoa; phylum Arthropoda; class Insecta; order Hemiptera; family Aradidae; genus Aradus; species Aradus depressus. The sequence goes on from OY759222.1 coordinate 26,778,811, forward strand.
ATGGCGATCCTGAGCTCGGTAGACTCCATATGTATGGTAAAATAAGTTACCGTTTGGTTCCAACTAAAATTATCAAGGAAGAAATGTGGAATATAAGTGGGCTTTGGAGATGGTAGTAGGAAGTTGGCAGGAGTGTTGGGTGATGTCACGTACCCTATGTTGAGCGGAACGTTTAAGTCTATATTAATAAAGCTAAAACGGGGTTTGTGTGTTTGTATGTTTGTTCCAGCATCACGCCCATACAGCTGGACGGATTTTTATGAAACTTCACATGTAGCATTCTTTTGAGCCCGATTGAATAATAGGCTATGTCGCGTCCCAAAATTTTGATCGGGAAGGGGGGTAGTAAGGGGGGCCTAAGTATATAAATAGTGCTAACTCATTAACTAATGGTCGAATTGTCATGAAATTTCACATGTAGTATTTTTAAAAGCCAAAAAGGAAAAAAAGGTGTGTGGCGTCCCAAAGTTTTGAACGGGAGGGGGGTTGTGGGGTAGGCGTAAATTTGAAGATAGTGATAGATCATTTACGGATGATCGGATTGTCATGGAATTTCTTATGTAGTATTCTTGATGGCCAAATAGAAAAATACACTATGTGACATCTTCAAAAATTTAACAGGGGGGGGGGGGGGGGGGGGGCAAAGCATAAAAAAATGCTGACTGATTAAAGGGTAATCGGATTGTCATGAATTTCACATGTAGTAGTAACTATGTATTCGCTGTGGGGTCCGCTGTTGCAAGGCATTTACAAGCTGTGGTGCACAGCGTTCCTAATATCGTACTAGCTGTGGGGTCCGCCGTCGCAAGGCACATACTAACTGAGATGCCCAGCGTTCCTAACACTAGCTGTGGGGTCCGCCGTTACAAGACACTTACTAGCTGTGGTGCCCAGCGTTCCTAACTACGTAATAGCTGTAGGGTCCGCCGTCGCAAGGAACATACTAGCCGTGGTGCCCAGCGTTCCTAACTACGTACTAAATGTGGGGTCCGCCGTCGCAAGGCACATACTAGCTGTAATGCCCAGCGTTCCTAACTTCTTACTAGCTGCGGTGCCCAGCGATGCCAAGTATTCACTAGCTGGGGTTTCCGCCGTTGAAAGGCGCATACTAGCTGTGGTGCCTAGGGGTCTTAAAAACTTACTAGCGTTACTATAGTTGAAGGACTATAAGCCTTATTCCGTATGAATAATCGAAAATTATAACATCATGAATGTGGTGTCGAAGGATTGAATAGACTTACAGGAGATATTGAGAGAAAATTCAAAGTTCCCCGGGCAACGCCGGGTATTACTGCTAGTAAAAAATAAATACAACAAGCAAATGTGCTAAAAGAGAGATAATGTCAATGTCAAGAGGAGATAAATCAGCCGATTGTGACACTCCCTAGTCACTGAGGTACTCTCATATACTAATCATTGTCACTGCGGCTGATAAAAAGGTCTCTATACCATTGACGCTTAAGGCGTCTTTGAGGAAATGTACCAGAATGGAGGGCACGGACTAGAGGATTTTTGTGGGAACTAAGAAGGGAAAATAATTTTTTATATTTGGATTTAGCAACTTCAGTGACAAAAGGTACATTAAAGTCAGTGTGGAGAGTTTTATTGGAGACGTAACAAGGAGCATTGTATATTGGATTTTAGATTGAAAGGATTGGATGCACTGGAGATTTGAAAACCTTGGCAGAACCCCAAAGTTCAGATCCGTAAGTCCATATAGTTTTGAGTAGTGCGTTGTAGGTTAGGTTTTATGACTCATGCCCGGACTTTAACTACGAGGTCATATCGCCTACTACCAGAGCGCTCTTTCGTCACTCTGGTGGACATGAGCCCGACTCTACTGTGAGAGAAACCTAAATATTTATTCACTTAGGGTAGGGGTCTTTAACGAGTACCTGACATCGTACAGGCTCGGGACCATAGCTTAACGTCCCATCCGAAGGACGGCATGCTTAAGTTTACTTTACCTCCCAGATAAAATAAACTTAAGGCCTCGGTCGGGTTTCGAACCCACGATCTTGAGCTCAGAAGACAAGGACGCATACCACTGAGCTACCGGCGCTCTCCCGTTGTATATAAGTCGTTTTGTTTTCAAAGTTAATTTAGATCATAGTTTTTTTTTTTTTTTTTTGCCTATGTAACGATGCATATTAGACATTGTCCCTGAATTATATAGTTATTTACAACCATGGCCCCGGGAGGGAGTTTTATCTACGAAATAAAACTCATTCCCGGACGGGATTCGAACCCGCAAACCATAGTGAGACCATGCGACCAAAGCCCTACGCTTCAGTCCGCACGGCCACCATGGCTCCCTGTCTAATAGTTTTAGTAACAGTTTTTAACATTTCTTGTCTTCGTCACCTCCCCCTCCCCCCCATGTCCTTGCAAGGCCCTTGTCTGGACTGTCGCGTATCTCTACCTCCAGGGCTAGACGTAAGGGCTCATCTATATCTGCTCCTAGTTTTGTAAGTTAACTGTTGAATATTAGCGTAAATTTTCGACTGGTTTTGGAAGGTTAATCATCTATTTTTTTCATACTCGTATTCCGTTGAAAAACTCCGCATCGAATTTTCAAACGATGACATGGCTTAGCCTATACTTTCGTATAGCAGAGGAATTAAAAAAAACGAGATGGTAGGTAAACTATTTGTAGTAGGTAGAGTGGAGTATTTATTGTGAAGGAGTGTTGGTGGGGGGAAGCTCTTAAAAGTTGTTAAGAGACTCAAGTTGGAACTATTGGGAGAGTGGCCCGTTCCTAAACTAACTCAGAGAGCCACAGTTTATCAATGCCCGCCTGTATCCACCTACCACCTTTACAACAGGGACAGAAACTTCTTCCGGCTCGGTTAGAAACTTTTAATGGTATTCTCATTTATTCGAATCAGACACTATATTTCATATATCAAAGTTCTCTATAACGGACATCATTAGGAGTGACATTATAGTAACTGATCCTTGACCAAACCCTCTCCTGGAAAGACCATGTCTCCCACATCTCCAACCGCTCCTTCAGAACCCTCTACTTCCCCAAACGCCTTCGTCACCTCCCCATTAAAACCATTCAGCTGTTGGTATCCTCTCTTGTTTTCCCCTGCTTTGATTATGCTTGCCTCGGACATGAAGGACTTTCTGGTGAGCTCGACATGAAACTAAAGCGAGTCATGAATTCCTTTCTAAGATTCATCTTCGGGCTCTCCAGACACTCTTCTATTACTAGTTCCTATACCGACCTAAAATGGCTCTTCCCGTCCTCTCGTCGACAATATTTCCTAGGTTCCTTTCTCCCAAAAGCCCTCCTACATCTTCCAAATGCTCCAATTTAAATCCCATATCCACCAGAAAGTCACCAGATCCCGTCCCTCTGATCTTTATTTCCCTTCCCACAGGACAACAACCTACCACAACTCCTTCCTTATCCAGGCTAACTCCCTCTGGAACTCTCTCCCTCTCCAGATTCGCCATGCTCCTACTCTTCTTTCATTTAAGTCGCTACTTTTCCATTATCTCCTAACTCAGCAAACCTCTGATTCCTAAGGCTAGCTCCTATGAGATAGTTCTCGTCATCCTATAAGTCTCTCACTTCAACTGGACAGATCGTTACTCTTCTGTTTCATCAGTCCAGTATTTTACAATTCATTCATATACAAGTCATTATAGTTATTATATTTCACATTATTATTCATACTTGTTTTTCTAACTTTTCTATTTTAATTTTTTTATTTCTGTTTATTATTTTCACTAGTTTATTATATTGTTTTAACGATTGCCTGTTTTTAACATTTAGTATTTATGTTCAATACTCAATAGTTGATAATGGCTCCTTAATTCTTATACAAAAATTTGTGTCAATAAATACATTACATGCGCAGTTATACTAAATGTAAATTAAAAAGTTATGTAAAGAGATATTCAGGGTGAATTATAAATTTCTTTATCGCATTTCATTTTCTGAAGGAAGACTTGTAAAATGAGATAAGAGGGAAAGACTTTTCGAGAAAGTTGTAGAAAAAGCTGATTTTAATGTAATGGTTGGCCATTTTTTTTTTTTTTTTTTTTCTTGTGGGTGGAAAACTCCTCGAGAACATATCTTTCAAAGTTGATGATGCCATTTTTCTCAGAGGGCAGGTACATCATAAGAGAGAGACCTAAAAATCTCCTCGTCTTTACGTAACCCCAGCCTCTCGAAAAGTAGTTGGTCACCTTGCACCCATCTACATCAATGTGTTAATATTAAATGTTATATCTGGGAGGTAAGAAACCTTGAGCACACCATCCTTCGGATGGGATATTAAGCGATGTTCCCGTATCTTGTGCGATGTCAGGTAATCGTTAAAGACCCCCTTGTTAAGGTAGGTATACCTTAGGTAACTGAACCTAGGTAGGAAAAGAAGTCGGGCTCATGTCCACCACAGCGACGAAAGAGCGCTCTGGTAGTAAGCGATATGACCTCGTAATTAAAGCCCGGGCATGAATCACCAAAAAAATGTTTGTGTACAAATGCTCTAGAATTAGTTTTCCATATGTAATTTCACGTTTTTAGTGTTCCGAGCCAAAATCCGTAAAACGGAACACTTACGAAATCACTTCGGTGTCCGTCCGTCCGTCAGTCACAGGTGATTTTCTCTGAAACTAATCGACGTAAAAATTTGAAATTTAATTAATTTTGAAGTAAAAAAGTCGAATTTTGATTCTGGGGGTTAATATCAGGGGGTAAATTGGGAAATGGAAAAAAAAAAAAAAAAAAAAATCAAGGACATCGTGTAGGGTGTCAAATGAAAGCTAATTAAAGCACGAATTCAAGAATCTATGTGCAGTATTTTTTTAAACATTTTTCGAGGAAAACGCTTAAAAATTGCTGTCACCCTTATCACCAAAATGATCGTTTAGAAAAATCTGAAAAAAGTCATGAACATTGAGAATTAGATGTAGATTAAGCCAAAATTATCATGACTGAAAAATTCTAACGCAATCAATTGTTATAAACAATTTAATTGTTTATTTCTTTATAACTGCTGAATCATTGGTTTTAGAGTAAAAGTTTTTCGACAAAAAAAATGTCTCACGATGTAAAGAACAACTTTTGTCCTTACACATTTTTCAAAATTTATTATAAAAATTATTTAAAATTTGTTATCCTCCCACCCTAGCTCTAAAAGTATAAATCAGAAAAATTTGAAGAAAATCTGGAACATTGACTATAAGATGTAAATTGAACGAAAAGTTATCGCGAGTGCATTACTATTAATAATTTAAGTGGGGGGCTGATGGAACACTAATAGTACAAGTATAGTTTGAACTTAACCGATTTTTCGTTCTAGTTTCAGTATTAGTTTACTAAATTATACAGGTCACAACTCAATGACCACAAACGAGAATGAAATATTTGTATTAGATTGATAAGTACAAGGATAACGGGACATAAAGGACAACTGTTGGGGACAGTCCCGTAAAAACGGGACATATGGGAGGCTTAGTGATGACAAACAAGATGTTACTTCAGTTCTGACGGGTGTTGGTCCTTGTTTTCCGGATGACCAACTTCTCTTTATGACATACGACCCATCCTGTATTGTGTAGTAGGATACAGAGAGAAGCAGGGATAAATACAGACTGAATGTCTGTAAATGTGAATGGGAAATTCACATTCACATTGACAGACTGCACATCCCACTAGTGTGAATGTCGACTCACACTCAACCCTCAAACATGGTAAACTCACCGAGTAAAATTCGTGCATTATTCATAAGTTCCTCCTCTCGCCTCTCTCGCCCAAAACCACTTCCGCCACTTTATCAAGTAATTTACTCTTCCTTCGAACGACTCGACTCCTGCCAAGAAAAAAAAAAAATGAATACCCAATTCTGTGCAAAAACTTAGTTTTTATATGTTACCATAATATCACCATGACAATGCTGGCTGAAAAAATATTTCAAATAATAATATTTCTACCAGGAGACAGTATAGACCCCACCGAGTTATTATACTTCAAGAAAAACCTCGGAGGGAATGTTTCCGTCATTTAATGAACGCATGCAGGCTTACGTCTTCTTTATTACATCGAGAGTTATTAGAGTTTACGTGGAATCCCCATACAAGAACTCAACAGACGATATGGTCTTTTAAGACGACTACTTGGATCAAAAGCGAAACTATCTGTTGAGAACAAACTTACAATTTACAAAACAATCATAAGACCAATATGGGGCTCAGCCAAGAGTTCCAACATCAACAGAATACAAACTTTTCAGTCAAAAGTCCTACGATAAATTGTCAATGCTCCCTTTTATGTCACCAACAAAGTCCTCAACATTCCTTATGTCCAAGACCTAATCCAACTCCGCTTTAAGAAATTCCATACTAAGTTGAATACCCATCCCAATCCTGTCGCTCAGCGCATGTCCTCTCAGTTCCATCCCTACAACCCTCCACCCCGCCTAAGACAACGCTGGCCTTGCGATCTTCTTTGAATAAATAACAAGTAGAAATTAGAATTAGAAGTAGAACTATTAGAAGATTACTTTTTACTTATCACCAGTTCACCACAGCGGCACTGTTGTATCGATAGTCAATACGATAGTCTCCTCCCACTTTTTTAGACGAGTTGCACTTTGGATGAATAATAATTAATTCATTTTTCTTTTTGTTCTCCTGTTTTTCGGATGAGTTGTAATTTTAATTAAAAATTTAATAATCGTTAAATAATCATCGATTATCCGATTAATCAAACCTAGATGACATCGATTAAAAGACCACCGATTATTTTACCAAAACATCGATTAGTTCGATTAATCGTTTAATCGATACCCATCCCTAGTCCTTGGAGGGTTCAGCATACACATCTAAACATTCGTTTCGCATCCATTCTATCGGGAGTTACCGAGTTTACAGTCAAAATTATTTTTTTCATTTTTGGAATCAGAGTGAAATTTCAGCTAGAACACAACATCGAATTTCCCACAGATTACTTCGTATAGTTGTGGAAGTAAAATAAAAAAATAAAGACTCCAGAAAATTAAGAAGCTGTGTCACTATTAGCTTCTCAAAGCGTTTACTTCCCTATAAGAAGTATAGGGTAAGTTATGTAGTCGGCTAAAAATTCGATGTTGATTTTTCACCGGAATTTCATATTTTGAAAATGTGCGTGTGACCGTCTGTGCACACAACTCCCGATAGAATGAATGACCGACACAAAATTTCACTTACTTCATTAATTTGTTGTGGGGAAGTACATAGACGGTGATTTTTTCTATTATGTTCAGTAAAATCTTGCTTGCTGCGGAAAACTCAATATCTGTTTCAGAATTAATTGTATTACATAACTCCGTTAAGCTGTTTATTTAAGTGCGCGTGGTATTGTATTTATTTCAGATAGATTATGCTTCTATTTTTATCATTAAACCTTCCAGTATTAAACGATAAACTTGCTAGGATATAGCTATCATTAATTTTATTATTAAGTACTTAAAATGATAGCTCCGTTTATGGTTTAAAACTCGAAGGTTTTAATGCTATCTATTTTTATTATTCTTAAGTACTTTAAAAGGAACAAGAGGGCGCCATTGCGGAAGCGTGCTTCAGTATGCTCAAAATCGAGGCAAGAAAACCTTGAGCACGTCGTCCTTCAGACGGGACATTAAAATATGTTCCCGAGTCTGGTATTCGTAAAGACACTAGGTAAAAAACTGCCGAGTTTGGCAAAATTTAGTACTCCCCATTGTGTAGAGTCATAAGAGAGAGACCTAAAAATCTCCTCGTCTTAATGTAACCCCAGCCTCTGGAAAAGTAGTTCACCTTGCACCCATGTACACTGTGTTAATATTAAATGTTATATCTGGGAGGTAAGAAACCTTGAGCACGCCATCCTTCGGATGGGATGTTAAGCGATGTTCCCGCATCTTGTGCGATGTCAAGTAATTGTTAAAGACCCCCTTGTTAAGTCGGGCTCATGTCCACCACAGCGACGAAAGAGCGCTCTGGTAGTAAGCGATATGACCTCGTAATTAAAGCCCGGGCATGAATCACCAAAAAACTTTTTGTGTAGAAATGCTCTTGAATTAGTTTTCCATATGTAATTTGACGTTTTTAGTGTTCCGAGCCAAAATTTGTAAAACGGAACACTTACGAAATCACTTCAGTGTCCGTCCATCCGTCTGTCACAGGCGATTTTCTCTGAAACTATTCGACGTAAAAATTTTATTAATTTTGAAGTATAAAAAGTCGAATTTTGATTCTCAGGGTTAATATCAGGGGATAAATTGGGAAATGGAAAAAAAAAAAAAAATTCAAGGGCATCGTGTAGGGTGTCAAATGAAAGCTTATTAAAGCACGAATTCAAGAATCTATGTGCAGTATTTTTTTAAAGCATTTTTTAAAACATGTTTCGGGAAACTTTCAACTCTCTAGTTGAAAATGTTTATCCTGTACGGCCCGTACGATGTTAGGTACTCGGTAAAAACCCTACCCTACGTGAATAAAAATTTAGGGGTCTCTAGTAGAGTCGGGTTTATGTCCACCAGAGCGACGAAATAGCGCTCTGGTAGTAGACGATATAGCCTCACAGTTAAAGCCCGGGCATGAGTCACAATAACCAATTAATGATTATTAGAGAAAATAATTCTGATCCCCCTTCCTCTTCATCCGATTTCGCAGAAAATTGATGTGACGTCCTTATGGGGTTTTGAATTCACATATAAAATGTTGTGTCGATACATTCATTACAACGGCAGTTATTAGAGTTTTGAGCTAAGCCTCTCCTCTAATCCCTCCTCCCCTTTGGTCGATTTGGCTGAAAACTGGGTCATCATTACAGGGTTTTGGATTCACATATAAAATTTTGTGTCGAAAAATTTCTGTACCATTTGGGAGAAACTAGGCAAGTCCGAAATCACAGGTTTTCAGAGCAGACGCTTTGAAGTTTTCTGTTTTTAGTGTAAATCAAATTTTTTTGATAAATTATTTTATCTTCAATTTCGTATCATATATACGATTGTTTGAGACCTATTAAGTTTTTATTTTTATGTAGGTATTTCAATAATTACCATCTTATAGCCCTTTTTTGGTCTCATTTATTCTTTTTCTTTATTTTTTCTTCATTTCCATACAACAACAATATTTCGTCCTACCAGGACATTTTCAAGTACATCACTGAAAAAATATTACATCCACAATCACTTTCACAATCTAAACAAGTTAGCTATATCATAAAATTCTTTATATCTTTTACTTGCATTTTTATTTTTTTCATAATAAAATGTAAAATCAAAAAAACTTAAAATCGAAATAGTTAGAAAAATGTAATGAAAGGAATCGATAAGCAATAACCCCTAGGGTTATCAAAAATAAAAACAATGCAACAAATTACCACCAATGTGTAAATAAAAATAGGTATGTTATACATATACTTAAAATAACTTCATAGAATTAAAAGATTTTTAAAAAAGAAAAAAAATATAGTGAGATTAATTAAGAATGGCTTTTTCCAGATGCACAATATTTAAAAAATGACACGATATATTAGAATATATTATAAGGAAAAAAAAGGAGTTTTAACATATATGTAATGAAAACTGACATAATTGCAGAGATATTGTGAAATAATTCAAATGGACTTGAAAAATAAAATAAAACTGGTTTATTTAATATATTGTCTAATTTCACTAACTATATATACATGGGAGTACTTTCGGTATTTCTACCATCCTCAGCCAAAAGCATAAGAGATAAGACTCTACAGTCTTATCTCTTATGCTTTTGGCTGAGGATGGTAGAAATACCGAAAGTACTCCCATGTATATATAGTTAGTGAAATTAGACAATATATTAAATAAACCAGTTTTATTTTATTTTTCAAGTCCATATATGTAATGAAAAAAATTAAAATGTAAGTAAAAGATATAAAGAATTTTATATTAAATACCTACATAAAAATAAATTATTTTTCCAACCGCCATTATTCAACAATTTCTCCATATTTTATTATGGAATGCATGCATATATATTTAATTTTGTAATTTTATCATACATTTTTAGGACTTATCTAAAATTGCACCCCACTTATCTAGTTTTTGCCAATGAAAGAAGCGTTTCAGAACTGCATAACGGTAATTATCTCTTCTTGTATAAGCACGATAAATACGTTTAACCAATTTTAGGACACGAACGCGGTTTTGATAAAAATAGATAAATGTAATTGTATAAATCCATAAGTAAATTTCCGAGTTGTCTAAAAATCCCCAATGCGTTTTCAAGGATACCATTGACATTACGACTTGCATACTTTTACACGATGTGTAGGACACCAATGTGGGTTGCCCAGAGTATTTATCTCATATTGGACACAAATCGACTTATCTACTTTTTCCCAAATGGTTCAGATTTATTCTATCAGGAGTTATCGTGTATCGTTATGTTAAATTGTAAATAGTTGCTTTTATTTTTTATTTGATCCATTTTTTGGTTGTTAATTGACTTTTTGTAAAATAATTAATTTTGTTAAGAGTAATCGAGGTTCCGTTGTGTAAAAAAAACAAAAAGTCAGTATTTGGCCAACGTTTCGGTCTTCAGGGCCTTATAATGACTTGAGTGGATGTCTGTAGTAAAGAAAGGTGTTATGTGTTTCTGTTAGTTCACTATAATACACTAACACTTACCACCTTTACACCCACTCATGTCATTATAAGGCCTTGAAGAAGGAAATAAATAGTTTCTAAAACGTTGGCCAAATACTGAATTTTTTTTATTTACACCTCTACTTCCCTTATCATTGTAAAGATACTGTCGACTCAATCGTAAGCCATTTTGTTCCTTTTCATTTCAGTTATAAATATATATCTAAATCAATTATTACATTATTGTCGTTATAAATATCATGAAAAAACTCAATATATATAGGGAAGAGTACGAAGAGAGATAATATCTTCTGTAATTAGAAATATATTTTTTAAAAATATCTAAAGAAATAAAACACATATATAAATAAAATATCTGTGTTCACAGACATACAGTTTGACAGTTTTTTTTTCATATTTGGAATCTAGAGGTCGCAAAACATGAAATTTCGATGAAAACCCAGCATCGAATTTTTGACCGATTGCATAACTTCCCCTATACTTCGCTGGGAAAGTAAAAATAAGGAAAATTAATAATATTTTTTCTTAAACAATATATTACTTTTTTATTCAATTATATACAATCATAAAATAAGGCACTTTTCACTTTTTTTTTAAAACTGATTCTCTTCAAACGGTGTCGTATTAAAACAAAACAAAATTTTGATTTTTTTTATATATATATAAAAATTTGTACACATTAAATAAATATAGTCAATATATTTATTTATTATCCCAGATGACTTTTCCAGATTGGGTGTCCAGACTACACCTTCCAGAGCAGATGAGCTGGACTGCTTTAGGGAGCGCCTTGTGTTCGGCCAGTCGGATCTTGTCCTGGAGAGAACTGACAGTCTCTCTTCTGTCTATCCTTACTGTCTCTTGGGCGATTATTGCTCCACCGTCCATTTCAACCTGTAATGAAGCAATGTTTAAAAGTTAATAAAAATATATATATTTGTATGGTTATTATTGTTTTGGTTTGGTTGTGTACTAGGGTGGTCCTTAAAGTGAAAAAGTTGAAATTTTAAAACGTGCTCCCCCTAGGTCAAAAGTAGTTCCCAAAAAAAATTTTTTGGCGCCGAAAAAACGAGAAAACATATTAAATAACCTGTCCCCCATCGAGGTTGAATTTTAAATGGGATTTAACATGGGTTTCAAAGTTTTCTTCAGTCGATCGATTACTGAGCCGTTGATTTCCATCGCTTTAAGGTAGAAAATGGTACTCAGGGGTTTTCGGGGTCGCTGAAGCAGAATATGATGTTAAAAACTCATTTTAATACATGCCAGCTGTCAAAAAACCTGTTATTATCATTTACTTTTTTCATAATCACAGTTTTTTCAGTATTATCATTGTCAACAGCTGTCAAGTGTGAAAATTATTTTTAGAAATTGATTAAATATCAAAAAATGTTTTCCTTACATGTTTTTAATCAAAACTAGTAGACATTTTTGTTTAGAAACTGATAATACACAAAAAACCGTGATTATGAAAAAAGTAAATGATAATGACAGGTTTTTTGACAGCTGGCATACATGTATTAAAATGAGTTTTTAACATGATATTCTGAGGGCGCCGGTAGCTCAGTGGTATGCGTGCTTGACTTCTGAGCTCAAGGTCGTGGGTTCGTAACCCGACCGAGGCCCTTAGTTTATTTTATCTGGGAGGTAAAATAAACTTAAGCACGCCGTCCTTCGGATGGGACGTTAAGCGATGGTCCCGAGCCTGTACGATGTCAGGTACTCGTTAAAGACCCCTACCCTAGATGAATAAAAATTTAGGGTTGGTAAAATTTAGGACTCCCACAGTAGAGTCGGGCTCATGTCCACCAGAGTGACGTCAGAGCGCTCTGGTAGTAGGCGATATGACCTCGTTGTTAAAGCACGGGCATGAGTCATAAAAAAAAAAAAAAAAACACATGATATTCTGCTTCAGCGACCCCGAAAACCCCTGAATACCATTTTCTACCTTAAAGCGATGGAAATCAACGGCTCAGTAATCGATCAACTGAAGAAAACTTTGAAACCCATGTTAAATCCCATTTAAAATTCTACCTCGATGTTATTCAATATGTTTTCTCGTTTTTTCGGCGCCAAATTTTTTTTTTTTTGGGACTTCTTTCGACCTAGGAGGAGCACGTTTTAAAATTTCAACTTTTTCACTTTAAGGACCACCCTATTGTGTACTCCAACTCAGGGCAGATAGGAGGAGCTCTCAATACAGACTACAGCAGTTTTTTTTTGTTTATTTATATTAACCCTAATTCAATAAACTAAAGGAAATGATGTGGCTATAACAGGAGTTTCGTATACCAACCCTGTTTTTATAGATCCATCCATCCCCTTCTCTCTCTCTTCCCCCTTCTCAAATTCATTTCAAACAGCCAATACTGCGTAAGAAAGCTATGTAGTTGACAGCGGATTACCTTGTTTCATTGTACAGAGTAATTATGACAGTGACTTTCTTATACACAGTAATGTCAGTTTCATATGAATTTGGGAGGGGGAAATTGGAGGAAGAGTGGTCTGAAAAAACTTTGTTCGTATATTTTATGGGACCAGAGCCAGTACTAGGAATATCTCGGGAGACATACCGAACCCGGTTTAAAGAGTGGACTAAGGATCTCTTGGAGCGTACATGGAGAAAAAAGACCACATGCAGGCAGTCGAAGATGTTCCTGGGGAGTCCAGGGTTCTAAAAGACGGGATCCTGAACCTCAAAAGGAACGAGCTTCATCAATAGACACCTACGGACTGTGGGAGTCGACAGGATAAATGTGGGGAAGAAGACGAAACGGCGGCACACTTCCTGGGGATAGACACGAACGAGATTCCGCATCTTTGGTGGAGATGTAATCGCAGAGGAGGACTTTAGAAGATTGGACTATGAGAGCATTCTCAGGTTGATTAAGGAAACTGGGAGACTGAGCACTTCATGAAGGGCTTGGTTCAGGTAGTATAAACATACAGGTAATATAATAAGGGGGAAGCCCAGCGCTTATATTATACCCAGAGAAGGTATAAGAGCACTGGATGCTTAGGTCCCTAGATGTAAAACACCAACCCACCACATGTATATTATTATTATTATTGTTCGTATTGGTAAAGAACATTTTTTGTAAGGATCAATTTTTCATTACAACCGTTTTAAAACAAGAAAACATCTAAAAAAAAAATGGATTTCATGAGATCCCTACAAGACGGTTTTCGGCAAGTATATCGTAAACCGTATATGTGATTTTTGATTAGGTGTAAATATAAGCCGTATCTTGTAAAATCTTCCGACGATTTTTTTCAGTCCTGAGTTTTCTGTTCCGAACCAGGAAAAAATTCCATTTTTAGTTCTGTTCCGGAAGGGAATGTTTTTTTTTTTTGTTTTTGAACGGATAATTCAACTGGGATAAAAATAAAAAATAATGTTCCAAGGATTATCGTTCTCGTTTGCTTTTAGCCTTACTGAGCTTCTACTTATAAAGCTTTGGGGCCATATTGGGACTTTTATTATGATATTCTAATGAGCTTACAAGATCTACCCCTTTTAATCGGGTCTCACTCTCCATAGCATATCTCTCGAGTCAGTTCACCCCAATAGGATCTTTTTTGTTCATTTTCATATAATTTTGATATGTTGACATGTCACTACTGACGACTTTTATCATAGAAGTTATGAAAAATATTGAAGGATTTTCAAAAATTATACTCGCATTCCTAGTTTTAAAGCGGTGGACATGTCACTCTGGTGGACATGAAGCCCGACTCTACTGTGGGAGTCCTAAATTTTGCCTAACCTAAATTGTTATTCACCTAGCAGGGGTCTTTAACGAGTACCTGACATCGTACAGGCTCGGGACCATTATTTATTCTTTTTATTTTAATTATTATTTATATTTATTAATTTTATTTAACAATAATTTATCTACCACAATACAATATTTTAAAAACGTATTTTTCTGTTATTTATATCTTCACTGTTTAGTTATTTTATAGATAGGACAATTTTGTACTTTTCAGTTATTTTACGAATCCCATGAAAAACTGGGATCGACAATGTGAGAGTCTCCATCTATTTTATGATGCTTGTACAGAAGGAGATTTCTTGAGAGATCATCTCTTGGGGGGTGTAAACAGCTACAAGACTTCCTTCTCTAAATCCACTAAAAAGCTACGTGAGTTTTCTACTCGTGTATAGCCACTTACTCTTACCACACCATGGCTTTCTTTTAAACAAAAGACAAATAACCTTCTCAAACATTTCTAAAAAATACTGTTTTTTATTTGTTTTTTTTAGTCATATTTATTTTCTAATTGTATCTATAGTTTTCTAAATAAATACAAGATGGACCAACACCCTATTTTCATCCAGTTGATTGCAAACACCAATTTTCCCTATTTTTTCTGTTAGCTAGAGCTTAGGGCTTTGATCGCATGGTCTCACCTTGGTTTGCGGGTTCGAATCCTGTCCGGGAGTGAGTTTTATTTCGTAGATAGAACTCTCTCCTGTGGCCAAGGATGTTGTAAATAACTAGATAATACCGTTATAAGAGACATGGCTAATATGCATAGTGTATAAGGCCAATAAAAAAATAATAATAATAAAAAAAACTTTTTTTTTTTTTTAATTTGAAACTAGATAGTTTGAAAAGAGAAATTATTTTGATCGGATATGTTTTCCCGAAGATATTCAGTATGACCCAAATGAGGTGACGTCCTCATACCTGGAGACAAATAAAATTTCGTGTCGATACGTTCATCCTATCGGTAGTTATCATGTGGTGTGCACAGGCACACATACAGAGGAAATGTTTTTATTCATTCATCAAGGGGTCGGAAATCGGTTTCCCTATGAAATTCAGGTGAAAACAACAATGAATTTCTGATCGACACTGCGTATTGCTGTGAAAGTAAAAAAACAATAGCGTACCATGGAGAAGAAAAAAATTGAGATGGTGTTTAGACTTATAAGGGGTAACAGGAGGTTCAATGAAGATTTTTTTTTTGGATAAAAAATAATCATGTGTTTGTTTTTTCTTTGAACTGTAACTGAATGAAAATAGGCTGTGGCATTGAACTCGGGTCATCCTGGATATGAAAAAGTTTGAAAATACCTCAACAAAGTGGACAGTACATCCAGAGACTCTGACGCCAGCTTCTAACGCCTGACGCCAGGCGTTGACGCCTTTGAACGAGGGAAGCAGGGAGGGATGAATGTTGATCAATTTCCCTCGCCATCTGGAGACGAAGTGTTCTGTCAGCATCTAGTAGGCAAACATAGACAATTATATATTTTTTTAAAGCCATCCGTGAAAAAAAAATGTACTACGTTTTCGCTCTCCCTATTAAACAAATTTACCGATTTGGTTTGAAAATTAATACGTGACAATGAAAATTAATAAGGGACGTCCGAATCTTCATACTTTTCGTGTTCGACATATTCGTTACATTGACAGTTATTAGGATTTTTGAAGCCCCTCCCATTCCTAACAAACAATAACTCCTTATGAGGTACTGGATACACATATAAAATTTCGTGTAGACATATTCTTTCTATTGCGCTTACACGTGTTTAGAGACACTTTTTTTTTTCATTTTCGAATTCAGAGAAAGAAAACATGAAATTATGCTGAAAACGCAACATAGTATGTCTGACCGATTACATAACTTCCCTTATATACTTCGTAAAGCTGGGAAAGTAAAATACATAAAGAGGGAAGAGACGATTTGGCTGAAAATCAATAGATGTTGTCCTTGTGAGGTTCTGGACACACATATAAAATTTCGAGTCGGTATGTTTATTAGAAGTTATCATGTTCACAGACACTTACGACTTTTTTTTTTTTCATTTTTGAATTCAGAGGTTTCGAAAACGTGAAATTTCGGTGAAAACTTAACATCCATCGAATTACCGATTACACAACTTTCCCTATACTTACTAGAATACAGTTATGCAAAACGTATACACTTGCTGGATAGCCAGACTGAATTATGTGAAACTTGCGAAATTCAATCATTATTCAGTTAATCAGAGTTGGATGTATTTGAAAGTAAATAACGCGTGCACATGACATTGATTATCTTTCCAAAATAACATCAGATTCCTCAATGAAATACTCTAAGAATATAACTATTTTTCTCACAGCTTTTCTATTATTTTCCACATTTTAAAAAATAACATATTTTTCTTTTCAGCCATGGCTATCAGCACTCTGTTGAAAATTTATAGTATCTAATTCAAAAAAAAACATTTTCATTCAAAGGGAGAATTTTTTATTTTTTAAATTTATTATTTCAGAAAACACAGCTCACCATCGAAAATGTTTCGGGCTCAAGAATAACTATTTCCGAAGTATTTTGTCTTTCTGAACACGATAATCACCATAAAAAATTTTGATTAGAGCTAATCGACTTCTTTATCGAAGGACTGTTACGTATCTTGATAACAAAAGCTAATGAAAAATTTTTTATGGCCTTTTATTATTTTTTCTCGACACAAAATTAGTAAGAATTGGCTATTCAGAACCAGGAAACAAAAAACATTTTTTTTTTTTGTTGCGTTGTGAAATTACTAAGAAAAATAATTATTTTTAATTTAGAAAATAAAGGAATCTAATTGTTTTATTATATTATTATTATTATTACTTATTATTTAATGTCATAGTCAAGATTTTACAATAACATAACAATAAACAAACGTTTACCCTCATGAAGCCCGCAAGGACGACGAGCCCAACTCTTTTTTCCAACAATTCTTCATGAATTACTTGTTCAAACTCTTTCCGTGAAGCAAAGTTACCGTGAGGTATCACCTAAAAAATATATATATTAACTATTTTGTTTTGTGTTGTTTCTTTTGTTTTTGTGACTCATGCCCGGGCTTTAACTATGATCTTATGTCCAATCCTTTATCCAGTCGTACGACCTATGTCACAATATAATTGATTAATGGTTTGATAAAAATAAGGTAATTATTCCAAATCGGGCCTCCACCCTAAATCGCACCCAATTGTTTTTTTTAGTAATTCGCATAAACAAAAGCAACATGAAAACATTAATTATATCTAGTTCATAAACAATTTTTATTTTTCAATATAAACGATATATGTCAACTATTCTTAATATTTTATTTAATATTGAATGAAATAATCCAGGATTAGAGAATAAAACTGTAAACCACAGTAAGAGTTTCAAAAATCTAGTTGATGTATCCGAAGAAATAAAATTTCGATCCTCCCGTTGGACCTTTTAGTGAAACAGTCCAGGATTTCCTGATATAAAAAACAAAAATATCTAGTTCATAATAAAAATTTATTTCTCAATATAAACAAATATAAACGATATAATATGTCAATTAGATATGTTTTTTAAGCTCCTCCACGGGGTTTCTCTATATCAGGAGAACCTGCACTGTTTCACTAAAAGAACCGACATAAGGGTCAACATTTTATTTCTTTGGATACATCAACTGGATTTTTGAAATTCTTACTGTGGTTTATAGTTTTATGCTCTAATCCTGGATTATTTCAGTCAATGTTAAGTAAAATATGAATAGTTGACATATTGTATCGTTTATATTGAGAAATACATTTTCTTTATGAACTATATATACATATTAATGTTTTCATGTTGTTGGTTATGCGAATTACTAAAAAAATTGGGCGCAATTTGGGGTGGAGGTCCGATTCGGAGTAATTACCAAAAATTAGAATTTTAGAAAATTAGAATATTAAAAAAAATTCAGGAATTATACACCAGCATAATATTGTAATATCAAATGAATTACCACTATAGAATAATAAGAATACAAACCTTAATTGGTATTCCAGCCTTCTCAGCGCGCGCCAGACCCTGAACTCCTGCTTTATTCGAGATGACTACCACAATTTCTCCATCGATATTACCTGCCTCTACGTTGTCTATAAGACTCTGAAAACATAAGAAAAATAAATTTGTACTGATCTATCATGTTTATGATATTTAATTAATCTTATAGTCTTGTGTAAAAGTTATTTTATATATAGTCATTACCGTTCAACTGATCAATTTGAAATTTTTAACAAGTGAATGTTAATATCGTTAACGTAATGGTCACTCACTCAATTGTATAAGGGTGATCCCTTTAAACAATAAAAACTATTATTATGAAATATAAATAAAAACAAAGAAGTCGTTGAAGATTTATATTGGCTAATTCCACAAAAATACAGACAACACTCGTTAATTCGAACCTTAATAATTCGAACTAAACGTCCTGTCCCTTGAAAAACTCTTGATAAATCGAGAAAAAAAACATTGTTTTTAGATATACTCGTTACATTGTTTTTAGATATACTCCAGAGATATTGAGAAACACTAAATAAAAAATTTAGAAAAACATACGTTGTCTTTATTTTTTTATTACTTGTCAATCTTAAACTTTGTGCTGAAGATGTACAGTATGTACAGTAAACTCCCGATTATCCGCGGGATTGACTGGCGTGGATACCGCGGATAATCGAATTTCGCGGATAAGCCGCAAAATTGCCGATAATGGTTAAACAAAGCCCGAAGGTACTAAAAAAACAACGCACAAGTAGTGCTTTAAATAAGTTTATTATACAATAAAAGGACGTACCTGATAACAAAACTCAATCAATGTCATGTAGGTTATTAAAAAGTCATGTTTATTGTTTAACAAAAAAGTCAGTCATTTGCTTTTGCTTTTTCGTAGTGAAACACTTTATCTTTATTTGTGATTTGAGTTTTCTCAACACCATCTTGTCACAAAGTGATGCGTCGTCTTGCTCTTCAAGGTATTGAATAATGCTGTCAATGTGTCCTAATGCTGCATCACGTGCAGATGACTCACTGGTCAGGCGATTCACTCGCACGCTAAGTAAGCAAACATCTGCAGTGCCGCTAGTCGCGTCCAAAACTGCTCAAGCACACACTACGTATATACCGATGTATGTACTGCACAGTAATACTGAACTACATAAACGTTTTGTACTGTACATACATTATTAAGTGTACTGTACTGTATGTATATTTGTGATTTACGATTTTTATTACGTTTAAGTATGTATTTAGTAACTTTATTTCAATTTTTGTGAAATAATTTTCGGTTTCAAAACCTTCCTTTTTTTATAAAAATGCCTCCTACAGGCACCGCGGATAATCCGCAAAGCGGATAAACCGCCCGCGGATAATCGAGAGTTTACTGTAAATACTTTTGTGAAATTAGACAATATAAATGTTAAACAAGCTCTGAGTTTTATTTATTGTTATTAGTTTTTCCACTAAATCCACACAGTTAAAAAAAAAAGTATTCAGACATATGAACTTTAAGCTTAACTTTCAAGATTTAATGATTATTACTTCGCGCTTAAAACAATTATTTATTTATTTACAAGGAAATACATATATAAGTTGCCATTAATCAATATATATATTTTTTTTTTTTCTTCAAAATATATTCCTTTATCTCGTATCGCATCTTCAGTCTGTAATATACAACACGGTGATGGAAAGTTTTGGAAATTAGAAAGCAAATTACTATATAATATTTAATAACCTGACTTTTTATATTATATCATTTATTTACTTTTTTCTATAAAATTGAATAAAAAAATATCGGAAATATAACCACGTTTTAGATAAGCTATTACTATTTTGTTTTTGTTTTCTTATCTCAATCAACTTCTAAGTTGAGAAACGCGGACATATTGTGGAAACTTGTAATAAATAGATAAAACAAACTTATTTTAGAAATATTGTCTATTCCACTAAAGATATATATACATATATAACTACCGGTTTCGGCTTTATACCATCGTCAGGTCTAGTTATGAACTAAAGTTCATAATAAAGACTTAGTTCATAACTAGACCTGACGATGGTATAAAGCCGAAACCGGTAGTTATATATATATATATATCTTTAGTGGAATAGACAATATTTCTAAAATAAGTTTGTTTTATCTATTTATCTCAATCAGTTTTAAATATTTTATTTTGTTTTGCACAATAATAACAGTTACATAAAATTGTTGCACAAAACAAAATAAAATTGAGACAACTTGTTACATAATAATTACAATGTTCAAATGTCGAGTTCTATTTGCCAAAACAAGAATTATCATACATAACAGTAATAACATTTAAATATATTTTTTTTAAATATTGCTTCCTCGCAAATTCGTAGGACAGAGGAAGCTTTGTGATCATTTCTGAGAGCAAACATTTTTTTTGGTTTCGGGTTTCATGTTTCAGGTGAAAAAGAAACATTTTTTGTACTGAGAGTGTCTGTTTGTGTGCCTATCCCCTAAATCCCTGTCACGCGACTAACTCAAGAATCACTGAACGGACTTTAATGAAACTTACGAGTTCAGTTTGGCATTTAGAAGAACCAGTTTTAAATTTAACAAAATTGGGTAATAGATAAAGGTACTTAACCTTCCGCCACTCGCGCCGTTTGTTTTTTTCAAATGTATTCAAATTTTTCATTTTCAGGAAAAGGGAGGCGATCTGTTGACCTGTTCAACCCCTTCTATTCTATATTTACACTTCCCTTGACTATAAGTTGGGGGTGGGTTTTCCTAGTTTCTTTCCTCAGTGCGTAATTGAACTTCAAAGTGGATATGTCGCATATGTTGGAAATAATCAAACACGCGAGTATTAGCTTTATAAAATATAAGTATCTTTTATCTTTGATTTTGATACATTTCAATGAATATTAATTCTTCACCATGTTATATTTATTAGTTAAAATACAATATAATAATAAAATACACCAAAGAGGAAACAGAAACCTAACGTGCGACAATTGGTATTCAAGCATACCATTAGTGGATTACCTCCTAACTAAAAAAATAACATACATTTTGAATTACTAAGTTTTACTTTTTTTTATAATGTCAAATAACAGAAGTAATACATATCCTGAATAGATTTTAGTAAAAAAAAAATGAGCAAAATGATAAATTATTAAATGTTTGAAGAAATCAAACGCGCGAGTGACCAAGTTAAAAAACGGGGCGCGAGTGGAGGAAGGTTAACTTGCAACAATTTTTCAAAAAACTCATTTTTTATCAAAATATATTTTATTTATAATTAGGATATAATTTGTAATGACCAAATATGTTCCTCTCAACAAAATACATATAATGAAAACCAAACGAGCAAAGCATTGTGCATTTGGCAATTTTTTTTTTTTTAAATTTGTAATAGTTTTGTGACTCATGCTCAGGCTTTAACTACGAGGTCATATCACCTACTACCAGAGCGCTCTTTCGTCGCTCTGGTGGACTGTGGGAGTCCTAAATGTTGCCTACTCTGATTTATTCACCTAGGTCTTTCTCACGAGAACCTGTCATCGCACAGGCTCGGCTCCATTAAGGTTTTTACCTCCCAGATAAAAACCTATATTTTCAAAAATATACCAATAAAATACCTGAAGATTAGTTCCAGATCCGGATATTAAGACACCAATCCTTTTTACATTTGTTGCTCTAACCACAATATCTTTGACGTAAGGTTTCATTAAAGGTGTAATAAGTTCCGTAAAATTTTTAATATCTACTTGAGATTCTCCTAAAAAAAAATAAATAAAAAGTTACATTAAGTAGTTAGTAACGTTATCTTTGAATTATATTTGTAGTTAAATAACCCACCATTTTTTCGGGTCTGTACTTCCCCAATTACTCGACTATTTGTTATTGTTGTGGTAACACTGGCTGCATGCTCCTTGTTCACTATCAACACCATACCAATTCCACAGTTGAAGGTTCTTAACATTTCTTTTTCGTTAATACCACCTGAAATAATAAATAATACATTAATATATATGTAACATATGACGGGATTAGAATCAAAATGGTCCAAGTGACACTTTTGAAACTTTTCCGTTAAGTGCATAATCGGGTACAAAAATGATATTCTATTCAGGAAAGTTGTAGTCCTGGGATTTAAGGGCAAATCACTTCTTTCATTTAGTACATTTTTTTATAATTACAGCTCATATTTCGTATAAAATACTGATTTTTGAAAAACAAATAAGAAAAAGCATGGAAGCAATTGTTCATAATTAACGTACAAACAGTAATTAATCTTTTTTTTTTTTTAAAGTAACAATTTTTTTCATAGTATACCTAATAATTGAATAGTGGAATTGAAAGCAAAAACAGATTCATCTGATATTCATCAATAAATAAATAAAAGAAACATAGTTTTTTGAAATTGTCTATTTCACAAGAAATTTATAGTGAAACAATTTATAGTTTCGGCATTACACCATTATCAGGTTTAGTTATATACTAAGAAAAGTTTGCTGAGTGCGAATCATTCACATAGGTACATCGGGTAAGGAAGAGGTTGGACTTTCAGAAAATTTGGCTTAGAATCAAAATGGTCCAAGTGACATTTTTGACAATTTTTCGTCAAGTGCATAATCGGGTACAAAAATAATAGTTCAGGAAAAAATGTGTACAAGTGAAATCCTAGCCAGTGCTGAGATCTAGTGGCAAATCACTTATACCATTTTGGCGAGGTAAACAAATAAATTAAACATATCAATAGTGACCTTGAAATTAAGATTTTTATTCAATTTTATGGTTTGCTAACAGCAACTTTCACCATAAAAGTAGAAGACAAAATATTTCCGGTTTCGATTTATTTTATTAGCTTTCCACTTCACAGATCGCAGAAATGTGTTCGGAAAATGATGAGATACCATATAATGATAACAAAAGCTAATAATTTTGTCAATGTATTTTCTTCGAATATATTATAGTTTCGGTTTAAGAAATATAAATAAATTCAACTAGAGTAGAAGTACCTTCAGCTGCGAGCCAGGGAAATACTTTGGGTATCCTCCACTTCTTGGCATCCAGACTCACCCTGAGATCCTGTCTCAGGATCCGGGGAATGTTCTCCAGAAGACCACCTCCAGTGATGTGGGCCAGTGCCTTCACCTGTCGCTTCCTTAGCACTGGCAGAACCTGGCTCACGTACAGTGCCGTCGGGGTCAGCAGCTCTTCACCTGAGAAGACACACAGATGTAAATACTTGCTATAATAAAGAATATAATTTTACTACGAAATATAGGGGAAGTTATGTAATCGGTACCAAATTTGATGCTGAGTAATCGAAATTTTATATTTTTCGATTTCCTGATTCCAAAAATTAAAAACAAAATGCTGTCTGTGTGTCTGTGAACACGATAACTTCCGATAGAATGAACGACACGGAATTTTTTATATTTGTATCTAGAACTCTTTAAGGACGACATCTATTGATTTTCAGCAAATGAACTTTCCATTCAAAGGAAAGGAGGAGGAGAACCGTTCAAAAATATACTACTACTGTTGAAATGAAGAAATGCCGCTTTTGAGGAATCTATAACTACTTTTAACGAAATCTTGCCCTTCAGCCTACAACCTCAATAAAAACTAAATCAATTTATTACACGTATAACTTACAACAAAATCATTCAATTTTTATAATTAAAACATATATTATTTAACTACTAATATATAATTTAACTATATAAGCGTAAGCACGCCGTCCTTCGGATAGAACGTTAAGCGATGGTCCCGAGCCTGTACTCGTTAAAGAACCCTACCTTAGATGAATAAAAATGTATGATAGGCAAAATTTAGGACTCCCATAGTAGAGTCGGGCTTATGTCCACCGGAGTGACGAAAGAGCGCTCTGGTAGTAGGTAATATGACCATGCAGTTAAAGCCCGGGCATGAGTCATAATAACTAATTATATTATTTAATATTAAAGATAAATTATTTTAAATAACGTATGACGTACATTGCAATTAGTTCAAGGGAAAAATAATTTTGTTTTCTTTCGAGACCCCAAAGGCAGAATATGATGTAACTGATAAGAGCGGGTCAAAACAGATTAATGATAAGACTATAATTTTTTTTTTTTTTTTCATTTTTAGTGCCGGATATTAAATATATAATATACCAGAAATGAAAAATATATTTTTAGAAAATACACTACTCTATCGATATCGAAAAGTGTTAGTACTGCTGAGAGGTAGGAAGAAAATTTGGTTAGCAGATAGGAGAATGAATGGCTTTATATTGTGATTACACAGGTACAAAAATATCGATAAAGTTAATATCAAAAACTAAAATATAAATAAAACGATAAACATACCAGAGTTAGGATGTTTTAAATAAAAATGTAGTTAACTACAACGCAAACTAGCTTTGAAAATAGTTACATTTCCTTATACTTTAAGTAATAGTTGTACCAAAATATTTATTGAAAATCAATTATAATGAAATAATAAAAAAATATTCGCTGACCGAAGTAGTTATATTGAAAAAGTAGTTAAATATAATCGAATACATGTAATTAGTTTATTTCCTAGTTAGCTACCACTAGCTATTTCCTAGTTAGCTACCACTAGCTATTTCCTAGTTAGCTACCACTAGCTATTTCCTAGTTAGCTACCACTAGCTATTTCCTAGTTAGCTACCACTAGCTATTTCCTAGTTAGCTACCACTAGCTATTTCCTAGTTAGCTACCACTAGCTATTATTTCAGTTTAACTACTCGCTGTTTCAAATAATTTTGAGAAATTTACTAGTTTTATTTGCACCGGTTAGTTATCATAAAAAGGTTTCAAAAATGTCCTGAATCAAGGAAATGTAATTTGTCTCGTGCCGCCTGCCAGGTTTTCCAGTCAATGGACAATGAATGCCTTTTGGAATTCCTATCATGTTTGTTTATTTATGTTTATGACTACATGATGAGTTGGAATTTGAAATTACAACAATTAATCATATCAACATATAACGTATTATTATTACTATTTATTAATTTGATTTTAAACTTACACAGGCTCTGATGAAACCTGAAGATCTTGGAAACGGCATACCCGATTTCCACCAAACATGGCTAACAAACATCTCGCAAATACCAGCTTTTGAAATAAAAAAACAGCTTTGAAATCGGTTCAGCCGTCTTGGAGCTACGATGCCACAGACAGACACACATACAGACAAGGGCTTCAAACTTATAACACCCCTCACCCCTCCTTTTGCGTCGGGGGTTAAAAAGATACTGTTTATAGATAATGGTTTTATTTAACAACCCAAAGGTGGCCTAGTAAAATTCGAAAATTATTTTAGGTTGATAAGTAGGTAAACTACAAAAATATTTAACTAATTATTATTTTGAGCTAAATTAAAAACGATTAGTTACCAAAAAAAGTTGACAAATAATTACAAGAAAATATTTTATATTCTTTAGTTACAAAAAAGTGATTTGCAAAATACTTTATTTTTTAAAAATAAATATTGAATATTTGCCAACTGTGATACATACCAATAGATCCATCAGAGAAGGGACTGTCGTCCTCATAGTCCATCTTGAGGTTGGACATCACCTTCCTAACCAGACTGAACCCATTACTGTGTAGTCCTGTGGAGGCAAGTCCTATCACTATGTCTCCAGCTGCCACATCTCCCAGTCGCGGCAGCTCTTCTCCCTTCTCCACCACGCCGAGAGCGAAACCGGCCAGGTCGTACTCTCCGTCATGGTATAGTCCTGGCATCTCCGCCGTCTCTCCACCTGAAAACAAAGTTCAATAACTCGATGTCCAAGGTATCATGCTGAGCTATCTTTAGTGAGGATCTGGCCTTATACTGATCAAAAGAATCTACGTCCTGAATTAATAATGATTAATTATTATAATTATTTCTAATATTAATAAATACAATGGAACTATTCTAATTACATTTTTAATTAGAAATATTTTATATTTATATTTCTCTAAAATAAGTTTTAATTCTATATAATATCGAGGCAATAACGAGATTGATATATCTAAATTAACATAATAAAATAAATAGTTACATACGTAATTATTCCGAATTGGGCCTCCACCCTAAATCGCGCCCAATTTTTTTTAGTAATTCGCATAACCAACAGCAACATGAAAACATTAATATATAAAAAGTGTATTTCTCAATATAAAGGATATAATATGTCAACTATTCTTCATATTTTAGTTAATATTGAATGAAATAATCTAGGATTAGAGCATAAAACTGTAAACCACAGTAAGAATTTCAAAAATCCTGTTGATGTATCCGAAGAAATAAAATTATGACCCTCCCGTCGGTCCTTTTAGTGAAACAGTCCAGGTTCTCCTGATATAGAGAAACCCCTTGGGGGAGCATAAAATAATATCTAGTTCATAAGAAAAATTTATTTCTCAATATAAACGATATAATATGTCAATTAGATATTTTTTTTATGCTTCCCCATGGGGTTTCTCTATATCAT
Source organism: Aradus depressus (assembly GCA_963662175.1). Taxonomy (NCBI): domain Eukaryota; kingdom Metazoa; phylum Arthropoda; class Insecta; order Hemiptera; family Aradidae; genus Aradus; species Aradus depressus. The sequence goes on from OY759222.1 coordinate 26,805,708, forward strand.
GAGAACTTGCACTGTTTCACTAAAAGGACCGACGGGAGGATCATCATTTTATTTCTTCGGATACATCAACTGGATTTTTGAAATTCTTACTGTGGTTTACAGTTTTATGCTCTAATCCTAGATTATTTCATTCAATATGAAGTAAAATATGAAGAATAGTTGACATATATTATTGGAATAATTAGCGTTACTTATTGTGACTCATGCCCGGGCATCAACTACGAGATCATATCGCCTACTACACAACTTCGTCACTCTAGTGGACATGAGCCCAACTCAACTGTGGGAGTCCTAAATTTTGCGTATATAGGTTTTCTCACCTAGGTCTTCAACGACTACCTGGTATCATACTGGCTCGGGATCATCGCTTAGTATAAAACTAATATAGTAAATAACTAAACAAATGAATGACAATAATATAAATATTAAACAGAAGAGTTTTTTGTGGAGGACTTCTGCGGATAAAGCAAAAACTATAATTGAAGCTTTCATATATGAAAGTTAAATTTTGTATGATTTGAGATCCTTAGTGGTTGACTACCGCAGTTTAATCTTGGAGGAAAGTAGGCTAGGAAAGTTTGGACACCATATATTTTGTGTGAAGATATTATTTAAAGGGGTTTTTGTTGTGAATACAAACACACACTCTTATACTGATAAAAAGGGGACTCAAGTCCCTAAAATATTAAACAAAAAATATATATTTAAAACAATAAAAAATACAAAATAAAAAAAAAGTCCACTTGCCTACAAGAGAACAGCCAGATAGTTTACAGCCCGTGGCAACACCTCCAATGACATCGTTGGCAATTGTCACATCCAGCTTGCCGCAGGCAAAGTAGTCCAAGAAAAAGACTGGTTCAGCACCATGACAGAGGATGTCGTTGACACACATAGCCACAAGATCCATGCCCACTGTCGAGTGAAGACCTGACGCCTGTGCTACCTAGTTAACACAATACATTAATGATACATGTTTCAGTTAGATATAAAAAATAATGTATATCTAGAAGTCTAATATTGTCAGGTAATTAAAAAATGACAGCAAAACATGAAGAAACAATCAGATAATAGTTTTTGTATCTTCGATCAACGTAACCATAATAAATTATACATATTTTGAGCACAGATTTGACTTGGTTTTTAAATATAGAGGTCGACTGAATATGTTCTATAAAATGAAGATTCTGATTGACAGAAGGAATAGTTAACATAAAGAACAGATAAATAGATACTGATCACGGGAGTGCTTCCCGAAACGTTTGTTGTTACTCATTTTTAAAAAAAGCAAAAAACATTAATGGAATAAGTGATAAATATATTACATATGAAATCAGAATCTCCTCACACAACCCAAAAGTATTTTTTTTAAATAAATAAATTAGCCTAATCAACTGAAAAAAGAAAAAGTGTTGCGGTAATTTATTCAAAAATCCATATAAATTATAAATTAGCTTCCAAACAGATAGGAATACAGTGTCACTTTAAATTCTCCTAAAAACGTCCTCGATTGAGATGCGACTTACAGTCAGCTCTCTCTTTACTGTATAAGAAAGCCACTCTCAGAATTACACTGTACAATGAAACGAAGGAAATCGCTGATGCCAGCATATTACTTTCATATGCCCAGTAATGACAATATGAAATGAATTTGAGATGGGGATGGAAGAGGGACAATGATTTGTAAAAAAGGGGTCGTTATACGAAAGTTCTATAATTATTATTTTTTTTTTACTAGGCGCATCGACTGCAGAGGCCATTAGCGCCAGCACAACTATTATTATAGTAGATAGGGTGACAATGTGGCTAAGGCTATCTCTCTGGATATTAGCTATTCCTCCGTGAATGGCATCATATAATTTGGTGGTGATATAGTCCAGTGTTTCGCAAGAATTGCAACAGCTGGGATGTATGGGCCGAGCTATCTTTCAGCACTGCTCGAGCATCGTGAGCCATCTCTTTCTAGGTAGGGTTTGAGAGCTTCACAGGACTGAAGTATGTGGAAGACAGTAAGTTCTTCCTTGCACAGTGGACATCTCGGTGGGCCTCTCCGCAACAAAATGTGGACATGAGTTAGCCAAGTGTGTCCGATTCTTAGCCTCATCAGGACCATTCTTTGTTTTCGGGAGAGAGATGTCACATCAGCAGTGTCGATTCGACTTCAGAGAAGTATTACACTCCTCCCATTGCTTTTGCCAATTATTTTTTATGACCAATTTGAGAGCCTGCTTGATGTCTGCAGGACGGACTGGTATGGCCTCTGTAGAGGTCCGGTGCGTCCCTCTGTTATGTTGACTTTTTATCATTACCTTATCAGAACTTTGTTCTAGCCAACAATAACAGAAGTAAATAAATCTAATCTGATCTATAAAAAGGGCTAGGAACATTTCTCTTCTTTTAATATCTTTCTGTCAATGTTCACTATTAGAACAAAACAAAAAATATCGAAAATACATTATATAAAATTGTCTTTTGACTTCAATATTTACTGAATAATATTGCGCACAGCTTCGTCCACCATTCAATGAGACTAGCCCATCCCATTTTCTAATTTAACGCTTCATTTATTTATTTCTTCGTAGGTAACAGGAAGACAGGAATCAATTATCTTCATTGTTTCATCCCAGAGTAGAGAAGTTTAAACTAACCTTAAGTTTGGTGCCAACGCCATCCGCCCCCGAGACGAGAATAGGAGCCTTGAATCCTGCAAGACTGAGGTCGAACAACGCGCCGAACCCTCCCAACCCTGAGAGGACTCCAGTGCGAGAGGTGGCGTTCACCTTGGGCTTGAGTGCGGAGACCAGAGCATCTCCGGCACTGATGTCTACCCCGCTCGCCTTGTAGGAGAGGCTCCCGCTGGTCATCAGCCATCTAACAAGCAAGTAATTAGAGGTTTAATAGACCCAACTCGGATTTTATAGGAATTATTTATTAAGGAGGCTTTGAAAGAAGCTCTCCGGTGGCTTCTCAAGATAATCGAAATGGGTCCAGAACGCTACCCCTTCATCTGCCTTAACAGACTAAAACTGTTGGATTGTGCCAAGAAAAATATTGATAAATACATTGAGCTACAATTAATTTCTCAGTTATGATTGATCCTAAGTGAAAGAGTACCAGGATCAATATAAAAGACAAGATTCCGCTTAGGTCGACTAAACCTTAGCGGAAATCCCATCAAATGTTTACAAAAGCATCATAGCAGGCGGTTATGAGGTTCTGAGTATACATATAAATGAAAACTGACATTATTGCAGAGATATTGTGAAATAATTCAAATGAACTTGAATGAAATAAAACTAGTTTATTTGTGATATTGTCTAATTTCACAGAATATATATATATATATATATATATATATATATATATATATATATATATATACATATATATATATATGGGAGTACTTTCGGTATTTCTACCATCCTCAGCCAAAAGTATAAGAGATAAGACTAACTCGACTTATGCTTTTGGCTGAGGATGGTAGAAATACCGAAAGTACTCCCATATAAATATATATATTCTGTGAAATTGGACAATACCACAAATAAACTAATTTTATTTCATTCAAGTTCATACATATAAATGTTCTTGCCAATAATTAGTTAGTTGTAGTTATTATGACTCATGCCCGGGCTTTAACTACAAGGTCATATCGCCTACTACCAGAGCGTTCTTTCGTTACTGGGAGACCTAAATTTTGCCTACCTAGCTTTATTCTTCAAGGTGTTTTTAACGAGTACCTGTCATTGCACAGGCTCGGGACCATCGCTGAACGTCCCATCCGAAGGACGGCGTAATCAAGACTTTTCACCTCCCAGATACGTTTGTAACAACATATATTCATTCTATCTGGAGTTATCGTGTCAAGGGATTGGAAACAAGACATTCCGGTGAAAACTTGACATTGAATTTCTAAACCAGTATATAATTCAATTTCTAAAAGATTGTAAATAAATACAATATATATATATACAAAAGATCATACACATAAATCCAGTACATAACTTCCCCTGTACTGGGGAAGTAAAAAAGTAAAATATTGGTTCTCCTTTATGCATATTTTTGTCTTTTAAGTCCTTTCCAGAAAATTTTAATATTTGGCACTTGGGCGGTTAATTCATTACAGCTTTCAATTTAAAACCATATTATATCAAATGAATATTAAGATGTTTACTTAGGGATGGCCTTGTGTGCGATGTCCCGTCTGAAGTGGGATCCGGAGAACTTGATGGTAGAGCAGGCGACGGTGGCCTTAGCCGCGGCTGTCACTAGACTGTTGGAGATACACACGTTGATCAGGACTCGACCTCCGTTCGTAACCAGCTCGTCTCCTCTCTTGGCGATACCACAATGGAACACAATCATCTCAGGGACCTCATGAACCTGCTTTATACCTATATGAATAAAAAAATATAATACCTATATAAAAAATAAAGATAGTTTTTTTTTTTGAGAAAGTAGGTACGTATACACAGAGACTGAAGGATTAAATTATTGGCGATAAAAGGGGTGAATATTTGAGATTGGTCTCATCGTTCATACAATTTCGTTTTTGTAGTGCTCTGTTTATTTCCAGTTTGTTCCAGTGAGTTGAGTAAACTTTGTCATAAAAATGTAGTATTGTATTTATATCGAAATGGTGTTTGTTTTCGTTTATGTGTTGTGCGAAAGTTGATTTTACTGAGTTGTATGTTGTATCAGTGTTTAATCCTATTTCTGATATGTGTTCTTTTACCCTATTCTTATAAACTTATTAACAACAAATTTTTCTTTGTAAAATACAAATAAAAATAAAATAATAAATATACCTTTGTTCCTATTTATTTATTTACTTAATTCACAGTTTCTGAAAACGTAAGCCTTTTTGCAATAATTTACCAGTAGTTGCCAATCTTTACAATTTAATAATTCCAACATAAATGAAGTATCTAGGTTGTTTTTAAATATTTTATTTTTTAAATCATCATATTTGAGGCAGGTAATGAGGAAGTGATATAGATCTTCTTTACAGGGGCTGTAACACATTGGTAATACAAAGTCCATATCTTCGGAGGTATATTGATTGATAGGTGTATAGCTTAGATGCAACAGTTCACCTCCAAGTTTAATTATTAATCTAATACTTGACAATGGTAGGTCACTCTGTAAGTAACTATTCGTGTAACTCCAGTTCCCTACCTAGTAAGTACCGGTCTGAGTTTTTAATTTCCTCCCTGAACTGATTGCGATAATACTCTTTTAAACTATTCCGTATATTTGATAACTGTGTGTTCCGTATCTCAGGAAATACAGTGTATATCTATAGTCTTCAATGTTATCTTCATTATAAAAATTTAGTGGAATGTTTTTTGAATATTGAAAAGTTATAAAAATGTATGTGCATAGTTGTGTTGCACAAAACCAAGCATAAACACATTTACTCTACGACAAAATTAAAATTATAAAATATAATTTAAAACATACCAAGGATGACATCTCCTTTACTCGAGGTTTCAGGATAGCCTCTACTGCACATGACAACACCAACCGAGGTGACTCCTTTGGCCCATTCTAGCTGCACTTCGTTCAAACGTCCTTCACAACATGCCTACACGGACGGAAATTTATTCTAAAAAATATATTTATACAGGATGTTTCAGTTGAAGTGTCCATAATTCTGGGTTTGGTGGGTCGAAAATAAGAAGAAAGTCTGTAAAACACCCAGCAGGAATAAATCAATTAAGTGTTCGCTCTCCCTCCAAAACCAATATATCATTTGGGCTAAAAATCAATGTCGATACATATTTTATCAGGAGTTATCGTGTTCACAACACACAGACATTTTTTTATCCTGATTCCCTCTTCCAACCAAGTCCGCTACCTCGGGTTTTACCTAGACAGTAGACTAACGTGGAACTCACATACACGACTGAAACGACAAGAACTGAATCGAAGATACAGACTGTTACGTCGACTACTTGGACCAAAATCAAAACTGACAATTAACAACAAACTTACGATTTACAAGACCATTATACGTCCCATCTGGACGTACGGACTCGAACTTTGGGGTGCAGCTAAACAGTCGAACATCAATCGTATCCAAGCATTCCAGTTCAAACTCCTGCGACGAATTATCAATGCTCCTTTCTACATTACCAATAAAGTCCTACACAGAGATCTCAATATTCCCACTGTCAACGAACTAATCCAATCCCGATTTCAAACATTTCACAGAAACCTTTCTTATCATTCAAATCCTCTCGCTCAAGCCCTATCCTATCATTCCAATCCTGACAATCCTTCCCGCCGCTTGAAAAGGAGGTGGCCTCGCGATCTTCTCTGAGGATAGTGAATAATGAAAATTAACTTTCGAGGGAGTGTCAGCAACATTTTTATTTTTTCAATTTCGGCACCGGGGGTCTAAAACATGAAATTCTGTTGAAAATTCCTCATAGAATTTTTAACCGATTACATAACATAATCAATTATTAGGTATTTTGAGTGCCCCTTCTCTGAACCCGCTTCCAATCGGCTGATTTCCCGGAAAATTAATAAGTGCCATCCTACTGGGGCTTTCAATTTACATATGAAATTGTTAGTCAACAGATTCATTACAGTTATTAGAGTTTCTATGTTAAACTTTCACGAATTTCATAAGTAGCAAGTATTCATTTTTTTAATTTAAAGCAATATTAAACATAATTTAGCTAAATAGACAATATCTTTGTTCATGAGGACTTCTTTCTAAATAAATGTTTAATTATTGGAAGGCACGACTGATCTGTACACCTTTATGACCCTGTATTTGAGTATTTTTTTTTTCACCAAAATGTTTGAAAAAACTTATTTGACGTAAAAACGTCTATTCGCTCGTTAAGCACAGTTATAGCCGTCAAACTTTCTTGTGTTACAAAATACCGTCAGATTTCAATCGATAATAGCTATGAGACTAATAATGCGATAACAACGGTTGAGGTCACAATGGATAGAGCATGTCTGTATGTGTTTGTTGTGCAGTGTTTGTTTTGCCTGTGACGTTTTCGGGCTAGTGTGGGCGTTGGCGGATGATTGTTGCGAATTAGCGTTGTGTAAAATTAGAAATTAGTGTAGCGTGATAACGCGTTTAGATAGGACGTTGATTCGGGTGTCATTGTAATGAGCTTGAGGAGCACTACTAGGACTCAAAGTGAAACAATAAAAATATTCGCCGAAATATATGTAAAAATCGGTATTAAATTCAAAATTACAAAAAAATTAAAGATGTCGTCTCATATGAATCGTAAATATGCGCAGAATTTTAGAAAACGCAAATCAGAGGAAAGCTCGCATCAAAAGAAATTTAAAAAAACTAAAAAGTCTAGTGCCAAGCAAACGCAAGAGCTACGGTAGCATCGAAAAGAAAATGAAAAACATTAAGGCGTAGTCAATACGGTGCGAGGTGTACGTGTGTTACTTTAGCTACCTCAGACCCTTGCTACATGCAATAAACTTGTGAATTATCTACTCTGTTTAACCATTGTATTAAAGAGATTGATAATTAAATTACATATTAATACGAAACACTTGTTATGATTTTATCCCGACGTTTTCACGGAAAATCTACGGCGTGGACCTTGACTACGCCTTAATGTTTTTTTTTTTTTTTACTTTTTCCCTTTTTATACTAATTGTTTGTCTTATTTTCGACGCACCAAACCACTCCTGAAATTATGAATACTTCGACTGGAACACCCTATATATTATAACTCACAAATACCAGAAATATTATAATAATACAATACCTTCATAACTTCGTATAGATCAGTTTCCAGAAGTGGTAAAATAACTTCAGCCTCAGGATCTCCAAAACGAGCATTAAACTCTAAAACTTTGGTTCCGTCTTTCGTGACCATAAGACCAGCATAGAGGATCCCTGAAATGTGTAAATATATTATGTTAATCATTTAATTTTGTTGATGTTAATCTTTAATGATTTTGGTGTAACAACTTCTAAGTTGAGAAACGGACATATGTGAAAACTTGTAATATATAAATGAAACCAAGTTATTTATGAAATATTGTCTATTCCACAAAAAAAATGTTTAACTACCCCTTAATTAACACATTTATTTATTTAAAATATTTATTTACGTTAGACGCCCCTTTTTTGATACAATTTCCCATTTAAAGTACTTATTTTTTCTTCGTTATGTTCCCCTTAAAGTAGGATTGGCTGTTTTCTCTCGCTCATGACAGACATTTCGGACTTCACTGAGCTGAATATTTGATTTAAGTTGTCGATGAACCATCGACAGTGTACTTCTCAAGCACGAATTAATCAACTAAGTTTTTGCTATGTGTTTGCGTGCGCAAACAGACATGGAAGCTAAAAATAACTTGTATACTCTTTCTTTGACCTTTAACGCATAAAACCAACCAATATAAAAACTTAATATTCTCAGACAGTCACCCCCTTACAGATTTATTTATAAAAATTAAATTAGAAACAAATAAAGTAAAAAACGAACCAACAAAAGGACAATTTTCTTTTCTCATCCCATCGACTGTCCTCTGTAGGACATTTTCATCGACCCAGGCGAGTACTTCCTCATCTATTAGAGGACAGGGACAGTAGGCACCCATCCCGCCCGTGTTAGGACCGTTGTCTCCGTTGAAGACTCGCTTGTGGTCCTGAGCTGGGAGCATGCTACGCACTGTCTTACCATCGCAAAAACAAAGTACCTGCAAATAAAAATAAAAAAAATTATTAATTATATAAATACAACACTCAAAATTATTGATAGACCAAGCCATTGAAGTCAAATAAAACGATATACAGGGTCTCCAACAGTATCCCTCTAGGAAATTTAGAGCAAACTTCAAACAATGCCCATTTCTGTCAGGTGTAGAGTTATATTGTAAGATGCTAAATATGTGGAAATTCAGTACAAACTTCAGGCAATGCCCATTTGAGTTCCTGGAATGCACTCATCTCAATATAAGACGCGTGCACCTGGCCAAACAGAAGCAAATTTAGTGGGGAAAATTTGGAAAAAAAAAGAAGGTGGGATTAATTGTTATTAATCGTCAGTTTACAAAAAAAAAAAGGTTAAAAAAAATTAAAATAGGTATGTACCTGCTTTACAGAGTCTATCCTTGAGCTGCCGAAAAAAATTCAATAATATGAATAAAAATATGCGAATAAAATTCAGATATGCAAAAATATGTATTTTTAGCGTTATATGCAAAATAAATATAGGTTAAATTGATTCTATATAAGCCAAAACGTAAAGATAATGTATAAACAGGATGCTGAAGTTAATAGATAAAAATATGTAAATGCATATAAATCACAGCCCTACTAATCTATATAATGAAAATGACTGGCTAATTTTGCTAAGCGCAAAACTCGAAAACGGCTGGACCAATTCGGCTATTTTTTTTTTTTTAATATTCGTTTAGTCCGAGGAAGGTTTTTATGAAGAGAGTTCCTAGCCGTCAACCGGGGGGAGGGGGGGGTAGGGGGGGGGGGGGGGCGCCTAAGCATAAAAATTGCTCTAGCGCATTAACGGATGGACGGATTACCATGAAATTTCACATGTAGTATTCTTAAAAGCTAAGTTGAAAAATAGGATATGTGACGTCCATAAATTTTGAACGGAAGGGGGGGTTGTGGGGGGCCTTAGTATAAAGGTACCGGTAACTCATTAACTAATAGTTGGATTCTCATGGAATTTCACATGTAATATTCTAAAAAGCCAAATTGAAAAGGGTTTGTGAAGTCTTAAAATGTGAACGAGGGGGGGGGGGGGGGGGGGGGGGGGGGGGGGGGGGGGGGGGGGGGGGGGGTGGGGGGGGGGGGGGGGGGAAGGCCTGCATACTACGAGTAGCTGTGGTGCGCAGCATTCCTAAGAACGTAATAGCTGTTGTGCCCAGCGGTTTTAAGCACACACTAGCTGTGTTGCCCAGCTGTCCCGAGGACTTACTAGCTTTGGTCACGAGCGTTCTGGCGTATACGTACTGGCTAGGATGTTTAGCGATGCTAAGTATTTACTAGCTGTGGTTTCCGCCGTTGAAAGGCGCATACTAGCTGGGGTGTCTGCCGGTGAAGGACTACAAGCCTTATTCCATTGAATAATTTAAAATAATAACATCATGAATGTACTGTAAAAGAATTGAATAGGATTCGAATGAGAGATATTAGGAGAAAAGTCAAAGTTCCCCGGGCAACGCCGGGTATTACTGCTAGTAACTGAATAAATAAATGTCATTATTTAATGGATATATATAGTATATCGTAGGGTTCGCAAAGACGTCAATGTATTTCCCCTTCTTCTGAGAAAATGAACCTACAAGTTCAAAAGATAATTCCCATGAAAAATTATTTAGCTAGTACAGATGGCATAATTGTCAAAAATCAAATGTAAAGTCTTCTGTGGTACTTCAATTTGTTAGTCGCCATTTAATTTATTGTTGTTCGAAATTGTGAATCCTGTAACCATTATGTTGTCTTCACTTGAATAGAAAAATTTTAAAAATATAAACTTACAGAAACTTCTTCGCCATCGAGTACTTCTTCGATGACGATAACTTCGCCAGCTTTCCCCAACTTATTGTCCCGCATCATCATGTCCACTGCAGCCAGGGCTTCCTCTTCATTCTCTGCTATTATGACTCCTTTTCCAGCCGCCAGACCACTAGCTTTCACTACGAATGAGTTATTCGCATCAGAACTGGAAAAGAAAAAAATTGTAAATAGTAAATTGATACAAACTTATATGAAATTACCCCAGATCCAATTATTTTTAATTAATTAAGTATTCAATCTGCCTCTAAACCCTTTTTCTCTTTGATCAATTTCTCTGAATGATTAGGTGTAATATCCAGAGACTCATATACCCTTATTAAAAATTTCGTGTCGATACATTCATTACATCGGCAATTATTGGAGCTTTCGAGTTGAATTCCCCTCTTCTTTTCGGTATGATACTTTTGATGATTCAATTTAAAAAAAATTCAATATATCAATCAGTTGGAATAATAATTGTTACTATTTTTTATTAATGAAAGAAGGAACGTATACAGAAGTATTTCTGGACGGGCCCAAAGATAGTAAATTTTAATAATTGTTAGTATTTTTCCTCAAAACATTATATACCTGTTTGGTACTGCTTCACTAAAAGTACCGACGGGAGGATCCAAATTGTATTATTTTGGGTAAGGTCAAAATTGTATTTATTTGGATACATGATGTATATAATTTGATCTGATCATATCCTTTATCCGAAAGAATACAATTTTGACCCTCCAAACCTTTTAGTGAAGCAGTATAGGTACTCCTGAAGTATATATAATGTATAGTGTAAAGGGCGCCGGTAGTACAGAAGTAAGTGTGCTTGCGTCCTTCTGAGCTCAAGATCGCGGGTTCAAGACCCGGCCGAGGCCCTTAAGTTTTTTATTTGATAGGTGAAAAAAACATTAGGAGATAGAGATTTTCCGTGAAAACGTCGGGATAAAATCATTTTTCAACTTCTTCTCGATGCTGCCGAAGCTCTTGCATTTGCTCGGCACTAGACTTTTTAGGGGTTTTTTAAATTCCTTTTGATGCGAGCTTTCCTCTGATTTGCGTTTTCTACAATTCCGCGCATATTTACGATTCATATGAGACGACATCTTTAATTTTTTTGCAATTTTGAATTTAATACCAATTTTTACATATATTTCGGCGAATATTTTTATCGTTTCACTTTGAGTCCTAGTAGTGCTCCTCAAGCTCTTTACAATGACAGCCGAATCAACGTCCTATCTAAACGCATTATCACGCTACACTAATTTCTAATTTTACACAACGCTAATTCGCAACAATCAACCGCCGGCGCCCACACTAGCCCGATAACGTCACAGGCAAAACAAACAGTGCACAACAAACACGTACAGACATGCTCTATCCATTGTGAGAGAGCACACCGTCCTTCAGATGGGACGTAAAGCGATGGACCTGAGTCAATACGATGTCAGATATTCGTAATAGGGTCTTTTGAGTAAACCTGAGTAGGCAAAATTTAGAACTCCCACTGTAGAGTCGAGATCAAGTCCACCAGAGTGAAAAAAAAAGCGCTATGATAGTAGGCGATATGACGCAGTTAAAGACAGGGCATAAGTAACAATAACTAACTTGTATGATACTTTTCCTCAATTTATCCAAAAGAACAAAAATTGACTACCGAAAAAAAAAAAAATCAATGGAGGAAATATTGAGAAAAAGTACCAAATCGGTCCCAGTATCGGTCATATATTTTCGTTGTTAATATATTGCCTAGGATGATTAATAGTTTAGTTTATTCAATAGGAGAAGTTTGATACTAACTATGAAAAAACTGCTTCTAAGTTGAGGAACGCGGACATATTGTGGAAACTTGTAATAAATGAATAAAACAAACTTATTTTTGAAATATTGTCTATCCACTAAAGATATATATATATATAACTACCGGTTTCGGCTTTATACCATCGTCAGGTCTAGTTATGAACTAAGTCAGTTTGCAGAGAGCGACCCTCCTAATACATCTCGGGTGAAAGGGTGCCATTAAAACTTGGGAGTCCCCCGGCTGTACCGTTAGCTAACTCATGAAATATTTCCTAACAATAATAATAATAATAACATTTATTTGGACCAGCAAAACAAGGTGCTATACACAAATATATAAAATAAAGGATTTAAAATAGAAAGTCCTGGTACAGTCTTTGTTTGAGTCGCCTCCCAGGAGTAGGCGCTCCTAGACTGTAATGTACAGCCCCGGAACAATACACAAGGGCTTCGTGGTGATTCTTCACTAGTTTCTCGATGTGAGCTGCAAAAAGAGGAACACCCAATTCTTCGTGGATTTTGTGATTCCTCACAAACCAGGGTGCGTTTGTTGCTATTCGGAGTACTTTATTCTGAAATGTTTGTAGTCGTTTAATGTTAGTGCTGCTGGTACCGATCCAGACTGGACAGGCGTATGTTAGAAGTGGAAGTAGGAGTGTCTTGTATAGCAGAATAGTACATGTGTGTTTAAGTGGCGTGTTTCTGTTTATGAGAGGGTAGAGGGTGTTAAGTCGTGAATATGCTAGCTGTAGTTTTCTGTTAATGTGTAGTTTCCATGTGAGTCGTGTATCTAAAAGTACTCCAAGATAGCGCACACCCTGGTCCTTAGGATTCCAGAGAATGGGGAGGTCATCAATTTGCAGCTGACGTTGTTCTTCTATGGAGAATCTGCGGAGAGTGAATATTTTAGCTTCAGTCTTCCCTATGTTCAGTGTTAGTCTCCATTTTGAGAACCAGAGAGAAACTTCTGTCAGGGCTTCCTGGAGCTGTTCAATGGCGACGGACACTATGCTGACAGGCGATCATTGTGTCATCGGCATAGGTGGCTAATGTTGCCGTGGGAGTTTCGGGGATGTCGTGGGTGTACAAACTAAAAAGGAGGGGGCTCAGAATAGCACCTTGAGGGACCCCAGCTGTAATCCTTCTCTTGGTGCTCAGTGCGTTACTGACTCTCACCTGGAACGTCCTGCCATGGAGAAAAGAGGATATAAGACCAACGATGTATTTGGGTACCAAGCTTTTCTTTAGTTTGTACAACAGCCCCTGATGCCAAACGGTGTCAAAGGCTGCGGCTACATCCAAGAATACGGCGGTGGTGTAATTCTTCGCCTCGAAGCCGTGGACAATCATTTCGGTCACCCGTTGTAGCTGCTGGACTGCAGAGTGTTTGGCTTTGAAGCCAAACTGGTGGGACGGTATGGTGTCTTCTAGATATCCAGTAAGCCTTTTCGATATAATCTTTTCAAAAATCTTAGACAATGAATTTAGAAGGCTTATCGGCCTGTAGCTGTTGGGGTCTTGTTTCGGCTTGCCGTGCTTATGAAAGACAACAACGATAGCATTCTTCCACGGGTCAGGAAAGTATCCTCTCCTTAAACAGCCATTGAACAGCCCTGTAAGATAAGCGATGCTTCTTGGAGGCAGGTTCTTGAGGACGATGTTGGGGATGAGGTCTTCACCGGGGGCCTTCTTGTTGGGGAGTCTCCGGATGTATAGTGTAATTTCTGACGGGTTTGTGTACTGTATATGTGGTTCTGCGGTGTGGAGTGGGGTGGAAAGAAATTCGTGGACTGTGTGGAGTGTTTCGTGATCTTGTGTGTCATGAGTTCTGAATTTCTGTTCAAGGTGTTGAGCCACTAGCTCACTCTTGTCCTTGTCCGTTGTTACAGTATTCTGTCCGTCTGTCAGGGGCGGGAGGCTGGGGTCTTGTCTGAGGAGGCGTCGTGTTTCCTTCCAAAAGTTGCTGTCTCCAGGCGTAAAGTCGCTGGTGTATTGTCGGTATCTGTTGATTCTGTCATTGTCCAATTCCCATCGTATAAGTCTTGTCAGTCGGTTCAGCTCTCGCTTCTCTTGTGGATCGCGTGTTCGTTGCCAGTGTTTGCGGAGTGTATTTTTGTCGTGTATCATGTTAAGTATGCGTTTAGGGGTCTTATTTTGTCGCATGTTGCGTTGGTCCTTGTAGTGATTGTATGTTGAGTTGTGTATCGAGGTGTAAATGGCTTGAGTGAAATATTTCAGTGAGTCGTCTATGTCTTCAGTATTGTAGTAATGCAAAGGGATGTCTATGTTTTTGTCCATCTCCCATCTAAACGCGTCCCAATCTATTTTCCCCTGTATCAGTCTAGGCAGATGTTCTGCCTGTTTCGGGTTCACTTTGAAGGTACACACGACTGGAAGATGGTCTGAGTCGAGTTCTGTCAGTGGTTCGTGATAAAGGGGCAAAGTAAAATTTTGTACTAGTCCAATGTCCAGGATGTCTGGGAGATATCTCTGTTGTGTAGGATAAAATGTCGGTTCGTCCGGTGCTGATATCTGTACGCCTAAATTGTTAATTATGTTTAAGAGTCTTGTCCCGTTGTTGTTTGTCCGTCTACATCCCCAAATTGTATTTTTACTATTTAGGTCACCTAGTAGTATAGTCGGCCCCCCAGTGAAAATGTGTTCAAAATCCGTCTGGTGAATTCTGATGCCTGGTCGGTGGTATGCTGAGATTATGTTAAGTGTTCTGTTGTTGTTGAGTGTGAGTGTGGCTCCAACGGCTTCCAGCTGTTGAAGTGTGGGTAAGAGAAGCTGAGAGTGTGCGAGGTTCTTTTTTATACAAACAGCGACGCCTCCAAATCTGGTTTGTCTGTCCTGTCTGTAAATGGTGTATCCTTTTAGCTTGAATTTGTCGGTATTATGGAGGTGAGTTTCTGTGATACAAATGATGTCGATGTTGTAGCGAGTTAAAAAGTCCGAGAGTATCGTTCGTCTGTTTTTTATTCCGTCAGCGTTCCAGTTAAGGATGGATAAATTATGAAAAATATTTAAATTAGGGTCCACCATTGTTAAATGAAAATACTTGGGTGAGAAGATTAGATAAAAATGATTTTATGATAGGGATAAATGGTTTGAGAAAGGTGATTATTGTGTTGGTGAGGTCAGTCATGTCGTTAGCTGGTTGGTTGTCTTGGCTGCTGGGTAAGTTAGGTTGAGGTCGAGGTTGGAAGGGTCGGGGTCTGCCTTGGTCGAACCAGCTGTTCGGTCGGTCCGGGGCCTGTCTTGGGGGTTGTCCTTTGGGTGGTGCATTGGGAGGATCTTGTCGTTTAGGTTGGGCCTGTCTGCTAGTCCTGTCTACGTATGTCTTGTAGGAAGCACACCCTCTGTAGCTGGCTGGATGGTTGCCCTGGCAGTTGGCACACTTGGGAGAGTCTACCTTCTTCTGTCTGGAGGGGCATGCTGTGAAGTGGTGGTCCTCCCCGCACTTCACACATTTGGGGTCCAGTCGGCAAAAGTTTTTGGTATGACCAAAAGATTGGCAGTTTGTGCACTGCACGACTCGGTTGGAACGTCGGCGTGGCTCCACTTTGACAACTGTATAGTAGAGCCGCGTCAGTTGAAATATGGCCTCTCCAGATGGGGTGTTCTCCAGCTCAACTGCACAGAGGGGTGTGGGGCGTCTGTCGTGGTTCAGAATCCGGGTGACTTTAATAACAGGGTATGTCGGGGTCAGTTCGTCTGTTATTTCTGTGTCGGTCAGTGAGTAAGGAACTCCCCGTATAATTACGGAGAGTTTCCTGTCCTCGGGGTTGACGAAGGTGTAGTATTTCACCTTAATGTCGTCATAAAATTTTGTCACTTTGCGATAGTCATCAGTCGTTGTGAGGCTGATCTTTATTTTTTTGTTGCACTGTTTTGTTTCAAACGGCGAACAAATTAAACTTTTTAACTCGGTAATGACCAGCTGATAATTATCAGCCTCACAAAGAAAGATTGGAGGGATCTTGGTCTGTCTGTTAGGGGTAGGCTGTCCGTCTGGCTTTGTCGGTTGGGTTGTCTCCTGACCGTCCTGGAGAGTGAGAAGTGGCTCGTATCTGTTCTGTGTTAGTGTTGGTGTGGGTGTGATTTGTAAAGTATATCGGTTCCTCTTCAGCTGAGGCTCCTGGGAGATGGCTCTGTTATCAGGGACTACTTGGCCGCCGTCTACTGCCATTGATATCCCAGAGTCCTCACAGCTTGAAGAGAGCTGCCTCTTAGCAGGTAAAAAAGTGGATATCATCTCACCTGTTCCGGCTACATTGTTTATTTGCTTGATATCGGCAAGGTTAGAATTTTGAATATTAAAATTATTAGACTGTTCTCGTTTCGAAACGCCGGGTTTCATTCTCACCCAAACAGAGGGAGAACTTCTGAGTGTCTTTGTCACTGTTTAGTAATATAAAAACTTATAACACCGTCACAATATTAATAATAAATGTTAACAAACTTTAACGTGTGTTTAGCACTTTATAGCCAAAACAGCTGTCCCTTTCCTAACAAAACCTAGTTCTAAATTTACATAAAACAATAATACTAGACTAATCGTGGCAAAACAACAAATAAATAAGTACAAATACAAATAACTTAAGCACGCCGTACTTCGGATGGGACGTTAAACGATGGTCCCGAGCCTTTACGACGTCGGGTACTCGTTAAAGACCCCTACCCTAGGTGAATAAAAATTTAGGGTAGGCAAAATTTAGGACTCCCACAGTGGAGTCGGGCTCATGTCCACCAGTGACGAAAGAACGCTCTGGTAGTAGGCGATATGACGTCGTAGTTAATGCCCGGGCATGAGTCATAAAACCTAACTTAACCTAATATATTATTACAGCATCACTTCTCCCATTTGCTAATTGCATTATCAAAAAATAGCAATTATAAACATCTCGGGAAGCACTCCCATCATCCATCAGCGTCTATAATAGATGTGTTCTTATCAATCAATCAATTTATTTTGGCCGGGACACCAAGTGATTATACATCATGTAACATAGTAAAAAATAAATAAATATAATTCCCCATCATCGGTGTCTATAATACATGTGTTCTTTAAGTTAACTATTCCATCTCTGGAACAGGATCTTCCTTTTATAGAACATATTTATTACTAATAATTATTGTTATTACTAATCACATGTAAAAATTTTTACCTGGGAGGCGAAAAGCATTGACCACGCCGTCCTTCGGAGGGGACGTTATATGTCCCGAGCCCACGCGATTGTACTCGAAGACTCCTATCCTAGGTGAATAGACGCAAAAATCGCATTGTAGAGTCGAGTTCATGTCCACTAGTAGTAGGCAATAGTACCTCATAGTGAAAGCCCGGACATGAATCACAAAGATAAATACTTGACTATATATTAAAATATCAGAACCACTTAATGGTACATACCTCGTAATAAATGATTTAGCTTCCTGTGCATCACTAAAAGAAGAAAATTTAGCTGTTGGTATATTATTACGATCCATAAATTCTTTGGACCATTTTTTGTCAGATTCAATCCGTGCAGCTTTTTGACTTGGTCCAAAACAAGCGATTTCAACTTCACTCAGTGCATCTGCAATTCCATTGGCCAAAGGTACTTCAGGTCCTACAACTACCAATCTGATATTTTCGGTTTTTGCCCATTCACATAATTTCTGAAATATTTTTTAAAAAATATTGCTTTAAAATGACTAAAAAGTCATACTCTTAAGAGATAATTGAACTATTTTGATGATATACAAACCTCATTATTCGATATATCAATATCAACATTGGTAACTTTTTCCAGTTCTTCCATTCCATAACTTCCTGGACATGCAAAAATTTTTTTGACCTGGAATAATAAGTTATAAATATAATACTTGTGCAATAATATCGTAAAATATGTTATTATTTCGTAAGTACTTACATTAGGCGATTGGGATAATTTCCAACAAATAGCGTGTTCCCGACCACCTCCACCGACAACCAGTACATTATCCATGGTAGATTCAAATGAAGTAATTGGACAAAAAAAAATGCTGAAAAAATATATAATAATTAACAACTTACAATGTTGGTTTTGAATAAAACATCAATAATAATTGTACTTATAATACATATTTACATAATAAACGGATATATCAGTGAAATTTATATAATATGTTATAATGAGAAATCTAATAACTGACAAATGACATTTAGTTGAAATATATTGGATAACAAAAAATAAAAATAAATTTGTGAGTATTCACATGTACATTCAACAGGTAGTAAACAGTACTTATATAACCGTTGCAGAACCTTCTATAATTAGTTAATGTTAATTTTCTAAATTGATTTTAATGCCGATTTATTATCAATTTTGTGACCGATACATGGTACAAAAATAAAAAAATATCTATAGATGATAACTTTAAAAAATTAAATTAAAAAAAATTTCTATTTAGGACGAAATATCGCGAGGGGGTAATCTATGTCAAGAACATGATAATCTATATCAATAGACACATTTGAACAGCAAGTCAATTGTATTAAGGATATCAGTTATTAAATAATTCTAAAAATATTTTATCAATATTTGAATATCGGTTTAAGACAGAATGGATTATATCTTATTAATTTTCGTTTTTTTGTTGCTGAATCAGTTTTCTGATATGTTATATTCATAACTGATGAATAGAGAGAAAATGTGAAAAAAATTTAAAAGGGTGAGACTTTTTTTTCTCTGTCCTTCAAATCTGCATATTTGTTTGATAAAAACAAAGGTCAATGATCAAATTTGGAACGTTGGACAAGGTTTCTTTTAAATTTTGAATAATCAGAGATAAATTAGGATAATTTGTAAAATATCCCTTTAATATCCTCTTCTTAGATTCATACCTGTATAACTTGAATTAATATCCACTACTTCACTATAAAATATTATACATTAGGGGAAAATACAGTATTTTAAAAGTTTTCACCTGTGCCTTACACGTGATAATATTGAATGACAGATTATGTGGAGAAAAAGAAAAAGATAAACTGTATACATCAGCAATGGAATGTTTTCAATATGAGTAGTACTACAGGGAAAAGAACGGAGAAGAGCTATCACTGATTAGGTGGGTGTCACACCGGAGCGATTAGCAACAGACTATGAGCAAATAACGATATCGGTTGACAGTCTCACGCCGGAGCAATTAGCAACAAGCGATGTAGGTCGACAGTCTCACATTGGAACGACTAGCAATATCAGTCGACAGTTCTCAAGCCGGAGCACAAGCAATATTGGTCAATGGGTCCTATACGAGAGCAACTAACAGACGATTGACCATCTCGTATATGGTTTTTCAAGTGAAACCACACTACCTCCTCTCTCAATATCCCAGGCATATTTAACTGAAAATCAATAGTCATTATTACGAGGTTCTGGATCCACATAATATGTTTATTTAATGGTGGATTTTTCTATGCATAATTATGATACAGTAAACTATTTTCAAGCAGAGAGAAATGTTTTAAAAATATTACGTTTAACAGAAGACACATATTTTAAATAGATAAGCTGTGTTAAATTTTTATAATAGATATCTAACACAAAAAAACGAGGGGCATTTGTCTCATTTTAAAGTAATTTTAACAAAAATCTTTTCAAGTCTTTAATTCTTGGTGTTATTTACATGTTTTTTAATTTAATAATCAAAATTGGTGTTGCGCTACCATTTGAAAAATTTAACAATTTAGAAAGATGAAGTGTCTGTAAAATTTTTGAAACTCAATGTTCCCCTTTCATACATACATATAATAAATTCAAAAATTTGAAAAAAGGTGAAAAGGTAAAAATTAAGGAAAAATTGCCATTGTAACAGGGTTATCCTAAAGGGAGATATAAATTGTCTAACATATTGTCCATATTATATATTATGAAATTTTGTATCGATACATCCACTTCATTGACAGTTATGATGGGCCTTATGGGGTTACCATCAGCGAAACAAAGTAGAAAAATTAGTGTAGAAGGAATTCGAAGTTCTATTGTGTAAATGAAAACTCAATATTTGGCTAAAGTTTCGGAAACTATTTATTAAAAATTATCAGGGCCCTATTATGACTTGAGTGGAGGTATGTGGTGAAGGTGTTGAGAGTTACACAAACTGAAGAAGGAAATAAATAGTTTCCGAAACGTTGGCCAAATATTGAGTTTTAATTTACACGACAGGACCTCGAATTCCTGCTACATTGAAAAGATACTGTCGACTCTATTAATCATAGAAAAATTAGGTTCACTCGAGCAAAAGATTGGATACATATGAACTAATGTCTTCTGGAAATGTCCCTTTCGTCTAAAGTAGATATATTAGATAATAAACATTTTTATTTTTGGCCTTATGTACGATGAATATAAGCCACGTCTCTTATAAAGGTGTTATATTGTTATTTACGACATCCTTGTCTACGAAATAAAACTCACTTCCGGACGGAATTCGAACCCTCAAACCATGGTGAAACCAAGCGATCAAAACCCTGCACGGCCCCCAAACTATAAAATAAAATCTATTGATCACCTCAACATGAATCTAAATTTATTTTGTCTCATTAAATGCATTTTTTATTTTGTATACAGTCTAAAACCTGCGTTGTGAGCCCCAGGGGGTCCAAGGGGCGGATCCTCCCCCCGACAGGGTTCATGGCCGAAGGCCGCAGAGACGGAGTAATACTGATATAAATTAATTCAATTATACATAAATATATTAAGTTAATTGTTTTCTTTCATTTTAGTTAATGCAGACCCAAAATAGATTAAATTAATTATATATTATGTAATAATTATTATTATCTAAATTATTTTAATGACATATTGCAAAGAAATGAACCAAAATAGAATATGTTTATTTTACATATGTTACGATATTTTCTACGTATATGTAGAAAAATAACATTCTTCATACATAAAGTTGAGGAACACGAATATATTATGGCAATTTTTAATCTACATAAAATTCAAAATTATATATATTCACAAAACAACGTAGGCCCAGCTTAGCTTATAGGCCATGTGTTCAAATTTTGAACAGAACAAGAGTTGTGAAAGATGGACATGTCTGCTTGTTATGATGTGCGTATTATCTATTCCACATATAATTTCAAATTCGCGAAATTTCATAAAATATTCAAATGAGACGTAGCATTGAACAAGAGAAAAAAAAAATTCAAAACAAATTATTTTTGGGAGAAATTAATAAAAAAAATGTTGTTTTTTAAAAATAATTTTTAGAACAAAGTTAGAAATAATATTAAGAAAATTATAATATAATATTTTTTGAAAAATGTAAAATTAATAAAAGATACATGGAAACTTACAACGGATTTGTCAGATCGGTGCAGAGCTGAGAGGAGGTCTAGTTGGAGAAAGATTTTTAACCCACGATATAAGAGGTCATCATTGAGAAATTCGTTTACGACTTATCACATGACGATATTAATTATTACGTGACTAGTCAAATAAAAAGAAATATGTTAAAGTGTTATTTGAACTTGTTATGCAAAACACTGCTATTCCTTTATCACAGTATCACGGATATTGATTACCATAACTTCATAATTATTTTATTTTTTATTTTTGTTTTAAATGCCTATGTATTTTTATTCATGTTATTTTCTTATACTTATGGTATTTATAATATAAAGAAGTATTGTAACCGTGCGAAAATCCGAAATCGAGTTTTCGACTTATTATTTCGTTTCAAGGTCCCCTGAATACGTTTTGGCAATTTTCGTGAAGCTGTCTGTCTGTGCGTATGAAATGGAATGAAAAGAAATTTTATTATTCTGGGACCGAGGTCTCCTAAGAATAAGTACATACAGAGTATAGAGAAGGAACAATGAAAAATACTATCAGTATTTCGTAAAATGAAATAAATAAAATAGTGCTACATTGGAGTGCGTATGTCTGTGTGTACGGGATTGAAAAATTGTGAGCTCTCTACAACAACAACGATTGTAGCTATGAACTTATTGAATGAAGAGGTCACATCTTCTAACTAAGGTCTAAATTGGATTTTGGTCGAAATCGAACGAAAATTGAGACCACTTTCCCCCAGGACCTAACTACATTTTATAAGATACAGCTCATGTTTATGACCAAATGAAAAATCTTTTCAAGCAAAAGTTGTAGAGGATATTAAAACACATAATTTATATGAAATAATATTATTCACAGGTCGTCCGGTTTTTGAGATACATGCCGAAAACCATCTTGAAACATATTTTTAGACGTTTTCTTGATCTTGTCCTCAGATTTGAGATAGGATCAATACGACCAAAGTTATAGCCCCTCGAAGAACGTAAAATAAGAATATCTAAGTAATTTTTCAATCGTAACTCATTGCAACTAACTTTAATTATAAGAATTAAGAAAAATATATATGTGGCCATTACAGGACTTTCTTATAGCAACCACGATGACAGATCACTCTCTCTGCCCCTTCTCAAAGTACATCCTTATGACATAATTTTGAGAAGGGGAAGAGTGAGTGATTTGTAAGTGTGGTTAGTATAAGGAAGTCCTATAATGTCCATATCACATATGTTTTTCTTTATAACAGATTAGTAACTTAAGCAGGTTAGTAACTTCAAAGAGGTTGGTAATGTTACCTGTTCGGTACTTGATTCTAGAAATAAGATGAAACTTTAAATGATTTTGAGAATGTAGTATGTTTCCTTACCCGCCAAAAAAATCAATAAAAATTTCTGATGGCTTACGGCCTACGTTAGACCTTTAAAACATTGTACTACTCAATATTAAAATCAATGGAAACCCATATTAACAACGCCTCTATCCCCTCTTCCCAATATATAGATATGCCAAATATCCATTTCGACGTAATGATAGAGCGTGACGTATCTCGAGTCAGGCTCATGTCCACCAGCGTGACGAAAAAGCGCTCTGGTAGTAGGGGATATGCCCTTGTAGTTGTACCACCTTCGACTTACCCTCTCACATTAACAGCCACATACGCAGATGACACCGCCATTCTAGCCTCTCACACAGATCCTCACACCACTTCACTCATACTTCAGCAACACCTCAACAAAATTGAAGTTTGGAGTAAATCTTGGAAAATTAAATTTAACACCACAGAATGTCAACACGTAACATTCGCTCTCCGCCGTGGTGACTGCCCCCCAGTAAAATATTTAGGATTAACCCTCGATAGAAGGCTGACTTGGAACCCTCACACTAGGACGACACGACTCACACTAGACCGGCGACTTAGACTATTGTACAGTGTTTTGAATAGGCGTTCTAAATTATCTACTCGACAAAAACTAAATTGTTATACCTATCTTCTCCGACCTCTCTGGACCTATGGCTTACAAATACATGGTACAGCCAAGACTTCGAACATCAAAAGAATACAGATATTTCAATCCAAGACTCTCCGACTGATCACGCAATGCCCACCATACGTTAGCAACAATACTTTACACCGCGACTTGAACATCACATCCATAGACACAACCATTAAACATTTATACCAACGTTTCTACACCAAAATTTACTTACACACCAATCCGGAAGTTCGCAAAATCTTAAATACAAATTTACCCCACAATCCCCCAAGAAGATTAAAGAGAGTTTGGCATAGAGATCTCCTGTTATGAAGTGATGTCATGAGGGTTCACTGCTGGGTGTTTTTCCTCTCTCAAGCCTTTCATGTCATATTTATTTTCATTATTCTTTTCTATTATTTTGTTTTATTTATATTATATTCGTTTAGCATATGTCAGTCCAGCAGCTGGTTGTGCATTTTTTGCACAGTTGTGGCTTGAGAAAAATAAATACAAAAAAAAAAAAAAAAAAAAATTATGTAATTGTATTCGTATTTTTCCGAGGGTTCATGGTGTCCCGAAATGGCGTATCTAAAACTTGTTGATCAAACTGCCGTCCTAAGAGGGTTGTTTGAAATTCGATGCGGAATTTTCAACGGAATTTCATGTTTTCCGACCTCTATATTCCAAAAAGAATTGAAGAATTTCGGTCTGTCTCAGTATGTGTGTCTGTGAACAGTATCGACACAAAATTTTATATTTGAATCCAGAACCTTCTAACAAAAACACCTATTGATTTTCAGCCAAATCGGGGAGGGGATTAGGGGTGATGCTTAACACAAACACCCTAATAACTGCCATTGTAATGAATGCATCGACAAAAATACCATATGTGAATTCAATACTCCATAAAGACATCACTTATTAGTTTTCAGCGGAATCGGCAGAAGGAACGTCGGAAATCAGAGAAGGGCTCAATTCAAATAACCCTAATAAATGCCGATGTAATGAAACTATCGACAGGAATTTTCATATTTAGTTTTCTTTAATTAAAAAATAAGTTTATTAATACACCAATACATAAGATTTTATTTTTCCCATGCTCTGTTTTTTATTTTTTTTTAATTTTTCCGTGAAATAGACACAATTTTTGTTTTATTTGTTTATTTATTACAGGTTTCAACTACCTATATGTCCTCTTTCCATCATGCAATGAAACTTAAAAGTCTAAAAAATATCTTGTAGAATCTATGTATAAAGATGGTGACATATCCAACTGTTTTTATATCGCAATATTTTTTGCTGATAAAATTAATTTTCAGGTGCCACACAAGAGAGTTATGGACGCCTTGCGTTGCAGGTCCCTGCTTTAAACGAATAGCCTATGTTAATTATTTCACGCTGTGTTTTCATGAGAGCGTAAGGCTTTTGCGGAGAAAATAAGCAAAACAATAATAAAAAGAAAAGTTATGAGTATTAAGTTGCTTGTTTTGTAGTATTGAAGAGAGGGGGGGGGGGCAAAATACAAAAGAGTATTTTATAGACATTGTTTCACAACTACAAAAATTACCTATAATAGTATTAGGCAAAATAAATATTATAACATTACGTTACCGTTTCTAATAAATCCATTTTTCAAAATACAATTTTGTCAGGTTGGCAAAACTTCTAAGGACATGTTTGTATTTATTTTTTTAATGCAGTATGCAAATGTGGAAGGTTGTGGGTGTGTTTGGGAAGTGGTAGCTTAATGAATAACACAAGTGACAAGGATAATGGATCTCATACTTTCTCTAGTATTAGTTATATCATATTTTAATATAGTTAGTAGTTTTAATCTTGAAACAAGACTGCCTGTGATCAAAAGAGGGAGTGAGGGATCCTATTTTGGATTTTCTGTTGCCGAACATCAAACTTTCGATGATGTCAGTAATAAAATAAACGACAGTTGGTAAGGAATTGTTGTATTCTATCATTTGTAGTAGCATTAATGTTATAAAGTAATGGGCTATGCGTTTTTATCTTTGAAAACTCGACAATACAAAATATCTAAATTTGAGAAGTTTTTGCTTTTAAATGTTTTGACTCTTATACGCTTATTTATTTATTTTTTAAGAAATAATTCCTTATTATCACTCGTTGGCTAATTAATTGTCGCGTTGGGGGCAAAATATTCCAAATTGACTTGATTACATACCTACTTATATGTACTCAAGTAAACATTACATATAATACATTATTTTATAGAAAAATAATTAAAACTTTATAAGTGTAGTTTTAAAATATCAGCAATTATGTCTAAATGTCGGGTGCTAGTAAGAGACGAAAATAGTGTGAAGACAAATTAATCATATACGTTGATTTATATTTAATTTTGTAAATTTTAGTATCCATTAATTTTTTTAAATATATATCATTATACTTGAGTGAAAGATATCGTTAAAGTTGATATAAAAATAACTAAGTCAAGTGCTTGGGAACAGATGTGGATGCCTTGTTAATTGATGTTCGTTGATTATTTCTGTCTCCTTTTTAAAATATTTTAGATCTGTATTCATGATCGTTCATTCTAATCGTACTTTTTTTTGTACAATAATTTATATTCTTCAAAATCAAAATTCCGAAGTGTAACGTATTATCTTATCTATTAAAGAGTAATATTTGCTTTTCCTATCTACAATTATTCAAATTTAGTCACTAAAAGCCAGAAATATTTTTGCCACTATGACGAATTGCTCAATGTTTATATTCATAGTGATATCATCTCTTAAAATAATACTTCCGTTAAAGTTAATGAACCTTGAGGCTAATTGTTATTCCAGACATTATCCACTTACTTAAAGAAAATATTAATATATTTACATGGGGGCCATGGTGACCGTGCGGGCTAAAGCGTAGGGCTTTGGTCGCAATGATTTCACCATGGCTTGCGGGTTCGAATCCCGTCCGGCAGTGAGTTTTATTTCGTAGATAGAACTCCCTCCCGGGGCCATGGATCTCGTAGATAACTTGATAACACAATGACATGGCTAATATGCACCGTACAAAAATCCCCCCTCCGCCCCCAAAAAAAAAAAAAAATTACATAACGCTTCTCTGTAAATTTTCATTATCGTATCACTGACTTTTCTGTGTACTCAAATGTTTTTTTGGTTTTAATGGAACTCAAGTATTCTGACTGTTGTGAGGAATTATATTTTAAGAATTAAAGTTGATTAGTTCAGTTCACACTGCTGTATTTTTATTATAATGGTTAGGTTAGGTTTTATGACTCATGCCCGGGCTTTAACTACGAGGTCATATCGCCTACTACCATGGCGCTCTTTCGTCACTCTGGTGGACATGAGCCCGACTCTATTGTGGGAGACCTAAATTTTGCTTACCCTAAATTTTTTATTCATCTGACATCGTACAGGCTCGGGACCATCGCTTAACGTCCCATCCGAAGGACGGCGTGCTTAGGTTTATTTCACCTCCTATATAACATACATTAAGGGCCAAAGGCCGGGTTATCCACGATATTGAGCTCAGAAGGCAAGCACGCATACCACTGAGCTACCAGCGCCCTCAATATTATTATTATTATTATGTATTCATTGGCATTGTACTTCCCCTCAGCAAGATTAATCAAACGGGCTAAAAATCAATAGTTGATTTACACAGACTTCCGAAACCTCATACAAATTTTATGTCGATACATTCATCACATCGTCAGTTATTGATAACTTTTTTGCAGAAATATTGTGAAAAACTTAATAAAAAGTGAAGAAAAAACTTGCTTTTTTAAAAAATATTGTCTATTTCACAAGATATATTAATGGAAGTACTTTTGGTATCGCTATCATCTTGAGCCACGACTTAACAAATACTTGTATTCGTAAATCCGAAGGTACTCAGATATTATATATATTTTGTGAAATCGACAATACTTTTTAAAAAACATTAGTTATTTCTTTACTTTTTTATTGAGGTGTTTGAATTGAGTCCCCGTCCTATGATCCCCTCCTTTGGCCGATTTTGCGGAAAATTAATCGATGTTGTCCGTATGGGGTTTTGAATGTACATATATTTCGTGTCAACACATTCATTACAACGGCATCCTTTCCATTGGCAGATTCGGCTAAAAATCAATAAGTGTCGTCGTAGGAGGTTCCGTATACATGAATAAAATTTCATGTTGATACGCTAACTACAGCTTTACGAAGTATAGGCGAAGTTATGTAATTGACAGACATTCGATGCTGAGTTTCCTACGGAATTTCATATTTTCCGACCCCCCGGGAAGGGGGAGTCTTAACACAACTATAGTAACTGCCGTTGTAATAAATCCATTGACATGAAATTTTTTATGTAAATTCAAAGCCCTATAAGGACGACACCTATTAATTTTCAGCGGAAAAGGAGGGGGCTCTACTTATATACCCTAATAACTGCCAATATAATGAATGTATCGATACAAAATTTAGTATGAGGATTCAGAAGCGGAGGGAGAGCGAAAAAGTAATTGATTATTTCATGCCGGTTAAGTACATAACCAGTGGTATGCGTGCTTGTCTTCTGAGCTCAAGATCGTCCCTTACTTTATTTTATGTGGGAGGTAAAATAAACTTAAGAACGCCGTCCTTCGAATGGGACGTTAAGCGATGGTACCGAGCCTGTACAATGTCACATCCTCGTTAAAGACCCCCGCCCTAGGTGAGTAAAAATTAGGACTCCCATAGTAGAGTCGGGCTCAGAGTGACGAAAGAGCGCTCTGGTAATAGGCGATATGATCTCGTATTTAAAGCCCGGGCATGAGTCATAATAACTAATCTGATCCAGTGATTCATAGAAAATGTTTTGAGCGGATTGTGAAATTTTCCATCCCTGAATCTAAATTCATTTTCTACCTATCGATTCTAGTTATTGTGGTTTGATTGTGTACTAATGGTATTTCATAATACATGATACATTGCAGGCTTTTGGTTGGAGCGCCTTTAGATCAAAACATTCAGCCCAAGACGAACCATTCAGGTGCTCTATGGCGATGTCCTCTGACTACGTATGATGAGGACTGTGAACAGGTTATTACGGACGGCAGACGATGTGAGCTTATACTCCTTATATCTTAGTATACGCAAGTATTGTATGCGCGAAAAAGTTGATGTTTTAAACGGAATTTTATATTCCCCTTGTATACTATTTGACTATTTTCTCGATGATATTAGTGCGTATGTGACCGATTTAAATTAGGATATATTAGACAAAAAATCCAAATTAACTTGAAAAACAAAACGACTTATATACAACGCAGTAATCAAAATTATATGGACTTACGGACTTGAACTCTGGGGTTCTGCCAAGGCTTCCAATCTTCAGCGCATTCAATCTTCGTACAATAGCCAATGCTTTTCACACCTTAACAAACCTTTTGTTACCGAAGTTGCTAAATCCAAGTATAAAAAAATTATTTTCCCTTCTTAGTCCACAATAATAATTATTGTATGATTGAATTATTCTCTAGTACTTTCCCTCCATTCTGCCATACTTCACCAACGATGGCTGAATCGTCAATGGCCTAGATCTTCTTAGCAGCAGCATTGAGAGTGATTAGTTACAAATGAGAATAACTCAGTGCCTAGGGAGTGTGAACCATTGGGTGATTTCTCCCCTCTTGACATTGCCATTATCTCTCTCTTAGCACATTATTTTTTATGCAGTTGTAAATATCTACAGGTAAAATAACATGCCCTGACATAGATCTGGTAAGATTTTTGTCAAAATATAATAAATTTTATATTATTTATTTAACAAAACTCTTTAAATAAAGGTTTTAAATGAAATAAATATTCTCGAAGGTTTGTTAAATATATGCTGAAACCCGTTTTGGAATGACATCTCGGAACGAATGTTTTTTGAAATGTGATCGATTGATGCAAAGACGATTAGTCGTATCGGAAAATTGTTTTGAATAAAAAATGTCCTCATACTCGAGATAGGACCAATACGAACGAGCTGCAGCGACTCAAAGATAGCACAATAGTTTATTGTAGGGAATTGTTTATAAGTAATGTTCGAAGTACAGGTTTTACTTCAGGAAATTCAAAATTTAATTCTCTAAAAGCATTTCTCCTTTAATATATCTATGTTGGGTGGGTAAAGTGTGTCACCGAAATTTCAAAAATTGCATATCACTACTTGTAGATAGAGAAAATGGTAAGGCACAAATGTGTATAGTGAGCTAGAACAGATCTACATTACAGCGCCCTCTATAGCATTGTGAAAATAACTTTAGTCGGTGAAATTTGAAATGTTCTATTCACACTTCATCTCTTTCTCTATTGACTTATTATATAAAAATTTTGGAGGGCGCCGGTAGCTCAGTGGTATGCGTGCTTGACTTCTGAGCTCAAGGTCGTGGGTTCGTAGCCCGACCGAGGCCCTTAGTTTATTTTATCTGGGAGGTAAAATAAACTTAAGCACGCCGTCCTTCGGATGGGACGTTAAGCGATGGTCCCGAGCCTGTACGATGTCAGGTACTCGTTAAAGACCCCTACCCTAGATTAATAAAAATTTAGGGTAGGCAAAATTTAGGACTCCCACAGTAGAGTCGGGCTCATGTCCACCAGAGTGACGAAAGAGCGCTCTGGTAGCGATATGACCTCGTAGTTAAAGCCCGGACATGAGTCATAAAACCTAACCTAACCTATAAAAATTTTTGAAAAAAAGTTTTATTTAAAAAAAAATAAAGAAAACGTGTTATATATAGGAATACTTTTGGTATTGCTATCATATTCAGCCTAAAGTACTCCCATATATTTTGTGAATTATATAATATTTAAAATTTTTAAAAACATACATTTTTCTTTATTTTTTATTAAGTGTTTCACGATATCTCTGCAGAAAATGTTAAGTATTGTTTCATTTTTTGTTCAAAATTGTCATACTGATCAACATAATATTACAAAAATAATTATTAATTTAATAAAATATATTAGTGATGTGTGGATGTGTCTGTTAGTAAACTGTGAGGGCAATAACGGTAACGGTAGGGTACCTGAACTATCAGCGTGGACAACTTCTGTTGTAATTTACGTTATTAGAAAAATATAGTATAAGAAATGAAAATATTGGAGTAATTAAAGTGGAAGAGCAAGTATAATATTATTATTTATGTATATTTTCAATTTTCATTAAAAAAAAAATATTTATTTTAATTTTAGGATTAGGGTTATTTTAATTTTATATTTACCATACCTTTTTTAAATAATTTAAATGTACAAAAGTAGCGTGCTAGCCTACTGAGCTCAAGATCACGGGTTCGAAACCCTATCTGGGAGGTAATAAAAACCTTGAGCATGCCATCCTTCGGATGAGACGTTAAGCGATGGTAATCTGTATGATATTTATTAATAAAAATAACTTCGAAAAATCAATGTATCTATTCCGTTTCTCGCACTCTACAAAACATCCTAATTGTTTGTAACTTGAGTAATTGAGGTCAATCAATATCCTTAAAATACAAGCTCCACTTTCTCTTAAGTAAATATTTGTTTTAGTTTTCCAATTTGGAAATCCTTTTTTCAACAATTATAAACTATATGAATAACGTTATTTCATATCTGTGATTCCATAGTTGTCATTTACTGCATTTTTTTAGAATAATCAAACACTTCATTATACTTTTTTATTATACCTTTTAAGCGTTACTAATATTCTCTTTAACGTTTTTTTAAAAGTGTTATTACATGGTTGAGGTCATTATTCCTTCTATTTATGCACTTTTAATTTATGTCAGTAACACATTTGATATCAAAATCACTAATGAATATATTTAAAAAAAAATTATACATAGTTCGATTTAAATATGTAAAAAAATTAATGTTTTTTTTTTTCTTTTTAAATGGGATTTGATTGTTTCTTTTCAAATGATTTAAAAAAATAAAGGTGGAGGTATTTTATTAATCTCTTGCTTTAAATGATAGGTGTGGCAGTAGTGTCTTTATTTATTATGTATATAGCTTTTTTTAAGTTTGCTCTATACTAGAGCTTAGGGCATAGCCAGGTCTGAAGGAGATCAGGAAGTTTTACAGACCTCAAAACTAAAAATTCCTGAAAGATAATGAAGCTTCACAATAATTATAATACTCAGAGCAATATAATACTTCTGAAATATTGTATTTTTCTCAAAATATATACAATATATGGGAGTACTTTCGGTGTTGCTTCTATCATCAGCCACGATTGGCCTGATGATGGTACAATATTGAAATTAATCTTATACGAGGTCTGTTCAAAAAATGTGCGAACTGACGTCATAAAACAAAATATACTTTATTTATAAGTTACATGTGTGGGTCCCCTTCAAAGTACTCTCCTCCCCAACATACACACTTATCTCAACGGTGTTTTAACTTGTTGAAACAGTCCTGGTACGCTTTTTTTGTAATGTCCTTCAGCTGCTTAGTCGCATTTGTCTTAATCTCGGGAATCGTCTCAAAACTTCTTCCTTTCAAGGGTCTTTTTAGTTTAGGGAACAAGAAAAAGTCATAAGGAGCAAGGTCGGGGGAGGGCGGGGAAGAACAGTGATCCAGTGTTTGGCGAAAAACTCACGAGTTCTGAGGGCTGAATGAGCTGAATTTTGCAGCAACGCGATGCATCTTCAATTTTTCAGTCAAAATCTCGTGACAAGATCCAACTGACATCCCACACTCTTCAGCAAGCTCCCTGACGGTCAGACGTCGATTTGCCTGCACCAGGGTGTTGATTTTGTCGACGTGTGGGTCGTCGGTTGACGTGGATGGACGTCCAGGACGCTCATCGTCTTCAATCGACTGTCGACCACCCTTAAAACGTTCATGTCACTTGAAACATGCTGTACGCTTCATAACATCACCGTAAACCGTGTTGAGCATAGCAAATGTTTCAGTCGCAGATTTTCCAAGTTTAACACAAATTTCACAGCAAGTCGTTGCTCATGCAGGTCATTCATTCTGAAATCCGACAAACGAAAAAATCGCACTTCACCAAAAACCGCGTAGCTAACCAACAAATGAAGATATCTGCAAGCGGGAAACAGTCATAATCAGCTGATCTGTACAAACCTAGCGACACCAAGCGGATTCCCCTGGAACCAACTGGAGCCGCGCAATTCAAACCGTCCGCGTATTATTTTAACATACCTCGTATATTGTATATATTTTGTGAAATGGACAACATTTTTTAAAAAACCTCTTTTTTTTCATTATTTTTATTAATTGTTTCACTTAAGCTCAGCTTATTACATTAGCTGGTCTATTATTGTTGAATATGATTAAGCTGAGCCCCCTTCAAACAAGCAGTCTGGCTACGCCCTTGTTGGCTTTGTATAGAAATATATGTACGTGTGTTAGCAATTGTGTATGTGGCGATCCCAGGGGCAGTACACTTGCTATATTCAAAATAAGAGGGGAAAAAAACTCCTTGTTTATAATTAGCATTTCATCAATACAATAGCAAATTTTAAAGCCATATCATTAAGACCATAGCAATTTTCTTATATTGTTTGCTCAAAAAATACTGAAGGCTTGGATTCATTGCTTTCAAGGTATTTTATACGTTTACAACATGATAGAAACAATATTTTAATCAGATATCATGTATTTGTGGCATAATGGCAGCTTTCAGAAAGGTTTATTTTCTGTTTAACGTCGGTCTTGATATTTTTCCTTTTAAAGAATGTATCAACATAAGACAAAAAAATCAAAAATTATAAAAAAGTTACCTTTGATTTACGTGCGGTGTACGAACGCTTGCAAAAACTCTATATCACCCATTTGTTTGCAATTTAAAGTATGCAACAAACACTACTTATCACTGTTTTTTTTTTTATTCTGATTTAAATCCATCATTTAACATCCTGCTAAACCTTGGGGGGCTACGCTTACAACGAAAACTTTTTTCAGCTCATGGAACGCGTTTTTCTTTTCAAATTTCGAAACTTGATTTTTAAAAAGAAAAATAATCTTGATGGAATAAGTATTTCTGTAGATATTCAGAGTGGCCCAAATTCAACTTGACACCCTATTTTCATTCTGATGGTTGTAGTTTCTGACATGGAACGAACATCACTTTTTACAATTTTTTTTCCTGATTTAAAAAATATTTTGTACCTCTTTATACCCTTTGGTGGGGCTACGCCCCTACCCAAACATTTTTCCCCGTTGCTTTTCTTTTCAAATTCTAAAACTAATTTTTTTAGAAAAAAAAAAATGAATATATTATGAGGCTCTTAGTTTATTTTATTTGGGAGGTAAAATAAACTTAAGTAC
This sequence comes from Aradus depressus, assembly GCA_963662175.1. Taxonomy (NCBI): domain Eukaryota; kingdom Metazoa; phylum Arthropoda; class Insecta; order Hemiptera; family Aradidae; genus Aradus; species Aradus depressus. Next base: position 26,839,627 of record OY759222.1, read on the forward strand.
GCCGTCTTTCGAATTGGACGTTAAGTGATGGTCCCGAGCCTGTACGATGTCAGGTACTCGTTAAAGACCCCTACCCTAGGTGAATAAAAATTTAGGCTAGGCAAAATTTAGGACTCCCATTCTAGAGTTGGGCTCATGTCCACCAGAGTGACGAAAGAGAACCCTGAATATCTCCAGAAATATTTATATCAATATTATTTTTGTGCTATCACTTTTCAAAAATAGGGGGCCGTGTGAGCTAGAGTGTAGGACTTTGGTTGCATGGACTCACCACAGTTGCTGGTTCGAATCCCATCCGAAGGAGAATTTTATTTCATAGATACAAAGTCTCGGGGTCATGGATGTTTGTAATTAACGCCGGTAATGTAGTCCGCCCCTTGTGGTGCCAAAATAAAAGTGGTGGCTATCCTCCCTCACCCTCTTAACAGCCCAAAGAAAATAAATTTCTCAAGGGTGGGCGTTTTCAAAAGAAAAGAAAAACTAGTTGTAGTTGAACGGGTTGAAGGAGGTTAAATGATGCAATTAAATTCAGTTTAAACAATAGTGAAAGGTGGTGTTTTTCATATCTGTAATAATAATAATCTGAGTGAAAATAAGATGTTACGTTTAGTAAGATATTTTCATTTTAAGAAGTAATATCTATTTAATGTCAAATAAAGAGCTTTGCTGTCATAAGTACTTGTAAATATCGGATAGAAAACTTTTGACGACCCGAGTATTACAAGTTTATAGTTTTGAAGTAGTACAATATGTGCAATTTATAAAAGCCCTTCGTGAAAAATGCTTGTAGATTTGAAAATATGGACGCAATAAATGTAGAATTATTTATCCAATTCAGGATGGATCGCCATTGGTAAACATTTTTTAGTAATTTATTTTCTTTTTCTCTCCTTCTGGTAGTTGGAAAAGTTTTAACTTTCTGTAGTTTTTAGTAATTTTTCGAAAATTTATATCAGATTTTTTTTTTATTTTTGTAAATATATTTCTTCAGTGTGCCATATATTAACCTTTTCATTCTATTATTTTTAATGTATAATAACTATTATATGTATATTGATAACAGATTAGAAGAAGTCTAAAAAGGAAGTATTTATACACACCAACCAGATTATGGGAATAAATTGTGTTTAATTATTTGTATTTAAATGATTTTGTTTGTTTTTCAACAGACGCTGATGGCCATTACGAAGCCAGTAAGTTAATAATATTGCAGTTTGCAGTTTATGATATTTGCATGCTTTGCATTCCTGTGCACATCTTTTCTCTTTTTTTTTTTTGTTTTGTTTTTTGTTATGTATTTAAAACCTAATTGCATGTTATTTTGTTTTGCATGGATCTTGGAATTTCTTACTCTGGGTTTAACAGTATTCAGTTCAAACAAAAAATATACAAAAAATTATCGATATTCTTCACAAATTCTGTAGTATTTTCCTATTATTATTATTATTTTTTTTAAAATTAATGGAGCTTTGCATATTGAAAATCAAACAGGCAGTCCCACACATACATACTTTTGCAATGCATATTTGAGCACAAATGCATCGGACGAATGGAACGTTATTGGATGTTTAGATACTATAATATAGATATTGTGTATTGTCACTATGGTATTGAACCATTTTTTCTTGTTATTGTGTATAATTTGTTCTCACCTAGATTTGTTTTGATAACACATCAAAAAAACAGTTCTCACCAGAATGATTTTTTCTCAAAGTTTTTTTATTTTTGCATTTATTATTTGGTGAAACATGAAAATTGTTATTTTTATTTATATATATGTAACAGGGTTTAAATGAAGGTATATTTATGATTTTTTATTATAAATTTAATGTTGCCTGTTAATTAAAAAAAAAAGTTGTTGACTGTATTTCCTTCTGCAGCACGAATAAATCAAATAAGTTCTCGTTCTCCCGGCTCGACTCAAAACCCCAGTAATTACCGATGTATTGAACATATCGACAAATAATTTTATATATGAATTCAAAACTCCATAAAGACAGCATATAATAATTTTCCACAAAATCGGCCGAAGGAAAAATGGATCAGAGGAACGAGGCTCGACACAAAAATCCTAATAATTGCCGATGTAATGAATGTACCAACATGATTTTTTGTATGAGAATCAGAAGTCTCTATTTGAGTCAATTATAAGAAAGCCACGGTGGCCGTGCGGGCTAGAGCGTAGGGCTTTGGTCGCATGGTTTCACCATAGTTTGCGGATTCGAATCCCGCCCTGGAGTGAGTTTTATTTCGTAGAAAGAACTCCCTACCGGGGCCATGGATGTCGTAAATATAAATAAATAAACACATTGACATGGCTAATATGCACCGTTAATAAGGCAAAAAAAAAAAAAAAAAGTCAATTATATATTTTTATTCCAAACCTTTGATTGGTTTTGTAGGGAGTGCAAAAACTTGATTAATTCGTGGTGGGAAGTACATAGCCGATACGCCTCTTTTGTACTGGTTCTATAAAGTCAACATATTATTTTTTCAAGAAATATATAATATATATATATTATATATATATCACGAGGGAAACTTAAAACGCACGTATTTATTTATTCATCCATCTTGTGTATTTTAAATTTTTTTCAGCATCTATAAGCAGTAAATGAACTGGACTTATTTCAATATTTTAAAACATTTTAAGCATAGTTGTAAGAATAACTTAATGTTTTAGTAAGTTATATTAAATATTTAATATATCAACATTCTGCCAAGGCTATATAAATATATGACAGAATAAACGTTGACCCATTTTGCGGCTATCAACTCTAAAGTTAGATTGAGTTATTTTTGCAGTTAGTTGTTGATATGAATAGTGGGCTATTTGGAAAAGAATGTCTTTAAGGTTTAAGGTCAATGAAGTCACGTTTATTTTGATTTTATAAGAAATTCTAAAAAAAAAAAAATCATAAATTCCTTTAATATGTCTGGAGTCTTAAATATTATTTATTATTTTTATTTATAAACAAGCAGTCAATGTATAATTTCTTAATTATATTCTTTACAGTTTTAATTTACAGCGAATAAACTTATTGATTTTAATAAACTTTATAATTTTATATATTTTATTGATTTTAAATATGAGAATATTTGGATTTTAGATTCGGATAGTCAAAAATTGTTGCCACCTTTGGAAGATGAAGTTAAAGATGGACAGTGGCTTGGTGTCACCGTGAGAAGTCAAGGGGTAGGAGGCAAAGTTATTGTAAGTATAGTTGTTTTTGTCAAAAAAATTTAAACATTTGAAATGTAATGTGTTTTTTTTTTTGTATTTATTTATCTTAAGCCACAACTATGCAAAAAATGCACAACCAGCGGCTGGGTTGACATATACTATACAAAAATAATAAAAATAAAATAAAATAATAAACATAAATATGACATGAAAGGCTTGAGAGAGGAAAAACACCCACCGGTGAACCCTCATGGCATCACTTCACAACAGGAGATCTCTATGCCAAACTCTCTTTAATCTTTTTGGGGGATTGTGGGGTAAATTTGTACTTAAGATTATGCGAACTTCCGGATTGGTGTGTAAGTAAATTTTGGTGTAGAAACGTTGGTATAAATGTTTAATGCTTGTGTCTATGGGTGTGACGTTGAAGTCGCGGTGTAAAGTCTTGTTGCTAACGTATGGTGGGCATTGCGTGATCAGTTGGAGAGTCATGGATTGAAATACCTGTATTCTTTTGATGTTCGAAGTCTTGGCTGTACCGTATGTTTGTAAGCCATAGGTCCAGAGAGGTCGGAGAAGATATGTATAACAATTCAGTTTTTGTCGAGTAGTTAATTTAGAACGCCTATTCAAAATACTGTACAATAGTCTAAGTTGCCGGTCTAGTGTGAGTCATGTCGTCCGAGTATGAAGTAATGTAATGTTAAAAATATGTTTTTAATTTAATTGTTTCGTTAATGATTTTATAATTTTTTATTGTACTTTAGGCTTGGTGCATACTTAAACTTCATTTTTCGGACGAAAAAAAGAAATGGGTTGGCCGAGTGCAAAAATATTGACAAGTTCTCATACAGCCCTCATATCCGTTTCAGTTAGTTCATGGCCGTGCTTTTTTGCATACTACCAGAGCGCCCTTTCGTTGTACTTGTGGGCATGAGCCCGTTTTTGTTAGAGTAAGGGTCTTTAAAGAGTACTTGACATCGTACAGGTTCAGGACTTGGCTTAACATCCCATCCGATGCACGGAGTGCTCAAGTTTTTTTTCATCTGTCAAATAAAACACCTGGACTGGATTTTGAACTTGTTTTTTTGAGCTCAGTAAGCAAGCACGGTACCTGTGAGCTACAACAGGTTATAGAATAATATAGTAATAGGATACATCAAAAACAAATGGAGAATAAAAATTAATAGAGATAAATCTCTGCAAACTAGATTCACTCTCAGATACAACACTTGTCCACCAATTTTCATTAACAACCAGCCCATTCCTGCATCCGACCCTGTCCGATATCTAGGACTTCATTTAGAGATTTGTTTAACTTGGACAATCCACATCAGACTGAAACGCACAGACCTCAAGAGACGATTTGGACGACTGAAGTCAGTCATCGGACGCCGATCGTCATTATCTCAGAACAAACTTCACATATACAACGGCATACTAAAACCCATCTGGACTTATGGTATCAAGATATGGGGATCTGCTAAAAAACAAACATACAACACCTTCAGACACTACAGTCCATTATATTACACCACATTGCCGATGCACCATTTTACGTTTCCAATCTCACATTGCATAATGACCTTAACGTCCCATTTGTCCCCTCTGTTATGAGGACACGATATCAAAATTTTCACGATGAACTCCATCATCACGCCAATCCACTTAATCAACAATTATACACAAATCCATCCCGACGCCTAAAGCGGGCATGGCAGAGGGACCTGCTCCAGGACAAGTCTGGACTCCTCTTCGGTCACGTACCTCAGCAGTACAGCACTTGACACTGCTCAAAATCACAATTACTAATGACCAAAATGTTACGTCGTTGTAAATATGTATGATGTTATTAAAAATGATGTTTTATTTCAGGTTTGTGCTCACAGATATGTTAAGAAGGGTCAGGACTACATGTTTGGGAGAGGTCTTTGTTACACGCTGAATCAGTATTTGGACTATGACAACACATGGGAGCCTTGCAAAGGAAGACCTGTGGACAGGTATTATGGCAAAACTTATTCATTCGCATTTATTTAAATATTTCTTTAAACATTGGCTCCCGAATTGAAATTCACGTACAATCTGAATATATAATGTTGAAAATGTTCTTTGAGGGCGTCGGTATCTCAGTGATATGCGTGCTTGCCTTCTGAGCTCAAGTTCGTGGGTTCGAAACCCGTCTGAGGTCCTTAGTTTATTTTATCTGGGAGGTAAAATAAATTTCACGCCGTCCTTCGGATGGGACGTTAAGCGATGGTCCCGAGCCTGCCTTGATGACAGGTACTCGTTAAAGACCCCTGCCCTAGTTGTATAAAAATTTAGGTTAGGCAAAATTTAGGACTCCTACAGTAGAGTCGGGCTCATGTCCACCAGAGTGACGAAAGAGCGCTCTGGTAGTAGGCGATATAACCTCGTAGTTAAAGGCCGGGCATGAGTCATAAAACCTAACCTAACATTTTGGTAGCAGTAATTGAAGACTGATAATGCATTTTCTCCGAACATTTTATTATGTGATATTATATTATATATATATTACTATATGATATATATTACTATATGATATATATTACTATATGATATATATTACTATATGATAAATATTACTTTATGATATATATTACTATATGATATATATTACTATATGATATATATTACTATATGATATATATTACTATATTTTTGTTGTTTTTACGCAGATTCTAAGGGAATATTGGATGTTGACTTAGTGTTGATATGACTAAAAGTAATAATCGCGGAACTTTTGTGAAAGCTCGACTTCTGAGTAAAAAACCCACGGAATTATCCTTACTAAAAGTTTAATCGTTCACAACAATTAAATAAAGGCTCAATCTCATGGTCACAACACTTTTTTATTTATTTTACTGATGAGTATTTTTATTTTTTTTTAGTATTTTTCAGTTTTGTTTATTCGTTATTTGTTTTTTTTAATTCCCCAACTATAAGAAATATAGGTGAAGTTATGTAACGTCAACAATTCGATATTGAATTATCATCTGAATTTCCTGTTTTTCTACTATACCCTGATTCCAAAAATGAAAAAAAAAAATTTTGTGTATCCGTGAACATGATAACTCTCTTTGGAGTGTATAGATCGGCATGAAATTTCATATGTGCATCCAAATCCCCATAATGACGACACATATTGATTTTCAGCTAAATCGTTCAAAGGGAAGGGGGTGCTTAACACAAAAACCTAATAAATGCTGATGCAACGAGTGTACCAATATACGAATTTTAGTCTTAGGATTCAGACATTTATTTATTTCAAATAAATCGGTTTATTGTTTCAGAGGGAGAGCGAATACTTAGTGGATTTATTCGCGTTGGGGAAGTACATTGTCCGTTATTCACCTATGTCCCCCCCCCCCCCCCCCCCCCCCACTAAAATTACGATTACAACTCGTCCTGGAATGCCTTCAAGCCCTGGAGTCCATGACGGACCAAAATAGAGTGGAGTTGAAATGGGTGCCAGGGCATCAGGGGTTTGAGGGCAACGAAACTGACAGAGTACCTATAGGACCGGAACCCTTCTGCGGGATCTCTAAGAGCACCGCAAGGGCGGCAATAAATGGTTGGCTGACCAGGAATCACATCCGATTCTGGACAGGGGTCCCAAAGCAAAGACATTCAAAACTCTGTATAGCGGAACACTCAAAGAAAGGGAGCCGAGAGCTTCTGAATATGAGCAGAATGGATCTAAGAGCTGTGACAGGGCTGATTACAGGACACTGTCATGTGAACAAACGGTCCATATTCTAACCCAGTGCGGGGCTCTAGAAAGCAGAAGATTTTACTGCTTCAGGTCTACTATAACGGAACCGAAGCAGGTAATGGAAGGAACCTGCAGAACAATCCTGGACTTTATGAAGGATACAGGGCTGCGTTAGGGACCAACACATACTGGGCACGCAATAGGCCTACTCTGGCCGCGGTGACACAATCAGCCCTCCGTAAAAAACAAAACCATTACAATTCTAAACATATATTATTTTTCAGGGCTCATGAGCAGTACGGATACTGTCAATGCGGTACTAGTGGTATCCTGGTGAATGACACGGCTGTGGTTGGATCCCCTGGTCCCTACACATGGAAGGGTACCATATTTGTATTTGATGTATCTGATGACTTCCTCTCCCGAGACAAAACTGTCTATTTCAGTCCGCACAGGGACGACTCTCCCGTTGCCAAAGATAGCTATCTTGGTAGGTTCTTTTCTTGTTTTTATTACTTATTTAGTATAACAAAAGAAAAACTATATTTTGATGATGAATACAAAAAGAAACTAAAAATTCAAAATTTGGCCAACGTTCCGAAAACTATTTATTTCCTTCTTCAGGGCCTAAAGAATACAAACAAACAGATTAGTCATTTTGGACAATATAACCAGAAACTTGATAATAATGTGAAGAATAGATGGAAACAATTTTTTTACTAAGATATTATTACGATTATTGTTACTATTGTTGTGTTTTGTTTTAATTTAATTAATTTAAAAAAATATTTTATATTTTTTTATACTTTTTATTTGTTTTTTGACTTGAATTGGTTACATTCCACCAACACCCCCTCCACCGAGGGTCACGTAGGTAAACTCAAGTAGCCCTCGACAGTTACATACACGACACCATAGCTTTATACTGGACACAAACTCACAACACCTTCACCACACACATCCACTCAAGTCATTATAAGATAATTTTTATTTATTATTTATTTAGATATATATATATATATTGTTTTATGTAGGTTATTTTATTACTACTCTCAAAATTTGTATTTATTTTTATTTATTATTTATTTAGATATATATATATATATTGTTTTATGTAGGTTATTTTATTACTACTCTCAAAATTTGTATTTATTTTTATTTATTATTTATTTAGATATATATATATATATTGTTTTATGTAGGTTATTTTATTACTACTCTCAAAATTTGTATTTATTTTTATTTATTATTTATTTAGATATATATATATATATATATATATATATATATATATATATATATATATATATATATATATATATATATATATATATATATATATATATATATATATATATATATATATATATATATATATATATATATATATATATATATATATATATATATATATATATATATATATATATATATATATATATATATATATTGTTTTATGTAGTAATTTATGGTTTCCAGATTTACTTTGTGAAGCTCCATTCTAGGAATAGATAATTAAAATACACAATTTCTTTGTCAAACTTCACTATATATTCTCAAATACTCAACTAGTTTCGCCGTGTTAAGGCATTATCAAGAGTCACTTACAAACTAGTTTGTAAGTGACTCTTGATAATGCCTTAACACGGCGAAACTAGTTGAGTATTTGAGAATATATAGTGAAGTTTGACAAAGAAATTGTGTATTTTAATTATCTATTCCTGTTTTATGTAGGTTATTTTATTACTACTCTCAAAATTTGTATTTATTTTTATTATTTATTTATTATTAATATTATTATTTTTCTCTCTTTCATTAATTGTTTCTATCTCTTCTTCACATTATTATTAAGTTTCTGGTTATATTGTCCATAATGACAATTTTTTTTGTTTGTATGTGGAGGCTATGAAGAAATAAATAAATAGTTTTCGAAACGTTGGCCAAATTTTGAATATTTCATTTACAAATCGATTCAGTTCGAATTCCTTCTACATTGAAAAGATACTGTCGACTCTATTAATCATTACAGAAACTTTTTTGTTTCAAGCTGGATTATATACGGTATAATTTTCGAGTAGAAAATAATTCCAAACGTATCATATTTAGTTACAATTTTTTTTGACCTCTCCCTTCATGAAATATAAGTAAGAATACGTTCTTTGATTTCATATGCCCTGATTTTTGGTAATTGAAGTTGCGGTGTGTAATTTCATATGGGACTCAGACTGACCAATGAGTTGTCAAATGACATAATTCTACAGTTAATATCAATTGAGGAATCAAAAAACGTATATTTTAAATTAAATAATTTCATATTTACTCTGATTTTTTGTGGCTTTTTGAAAATCTTTAATCTTTCTCCTGGTCAATCTTGTTTCTGAAATTTAACCCTCCTACCCCGTCCAAGAAAAAAAAAAAATCGGTCAAGTGCCGTGCCATCAGCGACCCAGTTATAAGGAAACAAAGAATTGAATTGTTTATAACAATTGATCGCGCTAGAATTTTTTAATCCTGATAATTTTGGCTCAATCTGTACCTAATTCTTAATGTTCATGATTTTTTCAGATTTTTCTGAACGATCCTTTTGGTGATAAAGGTGGGGACAGCAATTTTTAACAGTTTTTCCCGAAAAATGCATAAAAAATACATCATATTTATTGTTGAATTCATGCTTCAGTAAGCTTTCATTTGACACCCTACACGATGCCCTTGAAAACAATTTTTTTTTTTTCCATTTCCCAATTTACCCCCTGAAATTAACCCCCAGAATCAAAATTCAATTTTTTATACTTCACGTCTATAATTGGGCCTCCACACTCTATCTCTATGCTAAATTTCAAATTTTTACGTAGAATAGTTTCAGAGAAAATCGCCTGTGACCGACGGACACCGAAGTGATTCCATAAGTGTTGCTAATCCGTTTTGCTAATTTTGGCACGGAACACTAAAAACCTCCATTTTGAAGAGATATGAGTATTTTAGCTTTTCTCTCTGTTTCGTCTATCTTATAACGACAATTTTGCTACTACATATGTCTAAATCGAGGGTTCAAATAACAATTTCCACAGTTATTATCATGAAGGACTCAAAAAAAATATAATGTTTTTAATTAATTAGTTTCATATATGCCCTAAACATTTGTTGCTTTTTCAAAGTCTTTAATCATTCTCCTTGTCATTGTTATTTCTGAAATTTAACCTTTCTTTCTGAGAGAACTAAGATCCTGTGTTCCCTGGACAGGTATGTCGGTTGCCGCGGCTGACTTCTTTGGCACTGGGATGGCCTACGCTGCTGGTGCCCCTCGGTCGAAGGATACCGGCCAGGTACTCCTCTTTTCAAAGGACCGTCCTTCTGTCCCCACCATGAAGGAGAAACTCGTTCTCACTGGCGATTCGTTCACTTCCAATTTCGGCTATGAATTGGCTACAGCTGATGTCAATGGGGACAAGTATGCTTTTGAAACTATTTATTATATTTTTTTGTGTAACTAAAATGGTTCATTTAAACAAAAAATTATATATACAAAATATGTAATGTGGCCATTACAGCCCTTACACCCCTTATACCAACCACGCTTACATATCACTCTCTCCCTCCCTCTTCTTAAAATCATTTCATTCTGACATTACTGGATATATGAAAGTAATGAGTTGGCGTCAGCGGTATTTTTTTGTTTCATCGTACAGCGTAATGGAGAGAGAGTGATCTGTAAGCGTGGTTGATATAAGAACGTCCTGTAATGGTCACATTCCATATATTTAATTTTTTTAATTTTTCATAAAAACTACCAATAATAAAAGAATATTTTATAATTCGTTGTTACGTATTACAATTTAAACATCATACGGAAATTAGGGCGCGCCGGTAGCTCCAGTGGTATGCGTGCTTGACTTCTGAGCTCAAGAACGTGGGTTCGTAACCCGACCGAGGCCCTTAGTTTATTTTATCTGGGAGGTAAAATAAACTTAAGCACGCCGTCCTTCGGATGGGACGTTAAGCGATGGTCCCGAGCCTGTCAGGTACTCGTTAAAGATCCCTACCCTAGGTGAATAAAAATTTAGGGTAGGCAAAATTTAGGACTTCCACATCACATATACTTCTCATTATTATATTCTCGATTTACTTTTGAATTTGTGGTATTTTAGAAGTTTTGTAATATCAGTATGTCGAAAAAATATGTGACATTTTTACTTCATTATTTATGTTATATACAGATTGTAATTTCTACCTAATTTTTTTTTTTTTTTTTTTTTTTTTTTTTTTTTTTTTCAGACTTCCAGATTTGATTGTAGGTGCTCCAAATTATTTTGACAAAGATGTCGGCGGTGCTGTTTACATATACGTTAACAGAAATGAAAGTTGTTCCTTAACCTGTACACCTCCTGTAAAAATCACTGGACAACCTGAATCAAGGTATTTTAATATATATTTATTTTCAAAAAAAAATTTGATTAATAATATAGCAACTTGCAATTTATAGAGAGGTCATTTGGAATTGGCTAAACTAAGAGGGCATCACTTCCAAAGGAACATGGAGGATTAACCAGATGATGCGGAACATTTAAATTGAAGTTCATAAAGTACATGTTCTCAAAAATTTCATTTTTTGCCGGGTTATTTGTAATCAAATTACTCCATCCTGAAATTAATAACTAATTATCTACGATCTCCGATGAATTTATAATCATATGTAGAAGGAATTCGAAGTTCTGTCGTGTAAATGAAAAATTCAAAATTTGGCCAACGTTTCGAAAACTATTCTCTTCTCCAGGGCCTACAAAATACAAACAAACAAATTAGTCGTTATGGACAATATAACCTGAAACTCAATAATAATGTGAAGAAGTCCTTGCATTGCAAAACGCTTATCCATCCAATTTTCCTTGGGATTGAACTAAAATGTTTGGTTTGGAGGTTAGATAACAACCATATCATCATCATCATAGGCGCTACAGCCCATCAAGAACTTTGCCCTCCTCCAGGAAATGTCCCCATGCAGCTCTGTCCTGGGCCAGTCTCCACCAGCCCACCTCACCAAACCGTCTTGCGTTTATTCACTGTCTCCAGCCATCTTCCTCTGGGTCGTCCCACTCTTCTCCTACCCTCCGGTGTCACATTCAATTTCCTTGGTATAAGGTCCTCGCCCATTCGTCTTACATGTCCACTCCAAAGTAGTCTGGCAACTCTAATTCAGTGCGACAATTTTGTCTCGATATGGAGTGCGTACAACTCCTGGTTGTATCGGATGCGCCAAACGCCCGTCTTCTGGGTGGGGCCGTAGATCCTGCGGAGTATTCTCCTCTCGAAGATGTCAAGACGCCTATCTGCCGCCACGGTGAGGGTCCACGTCTCCGACCAGTATGTCAGCACTGGCCTCACAAGCGTCTTGTACAGCAGCACCTTCGTGTCCATGGGGAGTAGCCGGGATTTAAATTGTGACTGGAGGCCATAGTAACTCCGGCTGGCCGCCAGTATCCGCCGGCTCACCTCTGCGCCCACATCGTTGGCCCGGTCTATATATGAGCCTAGGTAGATAAAGCCCTTAACCGTCTCGAATGAATACTCGGCAACTTGAAAAGGGTTTAGGTCTCTTTTCGTCTTCCACCTGCCACCATGTATTTTGTTTTTGGTTTCAACCATATCCTCCACTTTCAAACAAAATCCCAGAAATTAGGACACATTTTGGGGGAGCTTTGTACATGTATAACCCTCGGTGTTTCTATGATAGTATGTATATAATGACATTAATGATTCCATCTAAAAATGATATACTTGTGTTTAGGTTTGGTATAGCTATTGCCAACCTAGGCGATATAAACAAAGACGGCTACGATGACATCGCTGTTGGTGCGCCGTATGAGAAGAGAGGTACTGTATATATCTACTTAGGATCCAAGAATGGTACCATCCGAGAACCATCCCAGGTACGTTGTACACATCTAGCACCTAAATTGAACCCGACTAAGGCCAAATCTCCTAACTAAAATGTTTACGTTAGACAGATTTCTTCATGATAGACCAGCAAAATAAAAATTAGACTGCCTGAACACAAGAAGGATAATTTTCTTCATAATATTCCAAGATTCAAAATTACAGCTATAGTCGCACCTCCCTTGCAGACATGTGTGCGTGCGTTTTTATTAGATACACGTCTATTGTTGAATATTAGAATATGAAAAGCGTCATCCTTGTGTTTAGGTTTACTAGGTTTTAGAGTTCCGTAGGTCGAAGATCGTCTTCGAAAAATATTAACGCAATATATTGCAATACATTAGTAAATAAATAATAATCATTATAACGTAGATTCGACAGACCTTAAAAAAGGATATCTGTGGAGGAAGTCTGCCAAAAAAAATGAAAATGAAAGCTATGTATCAAATAATGTTTTTGAATGTAAACACGATTTTTTATTATAATATAATTAATTTTATTCTTTTTAACAATGAGAAAGAAGAATCTATATCCGAAGAGAGGTTTCCTCTAACATAAACATTTTTATGTTTATAATATAGAGTAGTTAATGTTATGTGGCACGATTTTTTCCATATTGCTACATTATCCCATTTCGATACATCCATGAAATATAGTCACGTTATTCTGTTACATACTCTATATTTAATTTCAGATAATTCATGGAGATGAATTTGGGCTTGACACATTCGGGTATAGTCTGAGCGGCGGTCTGGACCTTGACAAGAACGGCTACCCAGACCTGCTGGCAGGAGCCTTCGAGTCACACTCTGTGGTCTTGCTCCGAACTCGGCCTATCATAGAGATCACCTCCCGAGTGGGCCCGGACTGGGCCCTCAGGAAGATAGATCCCAACACCAGGGGCTGTAAAGGAAGCCCTGACTCGGATCTTACCTGGTAAATTCTATATTATTTTTCTGAGCTCAGCTGTTTTTGTAGATTCTCTACAACCTACTTTGTTGGGAAGTAACACACGCTTTTATGAAACAAGTTTTTCGTAGTTGGCTATTTTATGATCTTTTGTCAAATGAATCGAAAAGAAGAGCAACGCGTTTGTGTCACGTTTTGTGTAAAGTTGGGTAAAACTTTTACAGAAACTTTTCAGATGTTGCAAGAGACTTTTGGGGATGAATGTCTGAGTTGATCACGGTCTCATGAGTGGTACAAGAGGTGTAAAGAAGGCCGGACATCGTCAGAAAACAGTCCTCGTTCAGGGCGCTCATCATCTTCGACTGACGACGATCATGTTGCCAGAGTGAACGTTCTCGTGCGATCAAATCGTCGCCTAATCATCCGTGGAATGGCAGAGGAATGCAACATTTCATTTGGCTCGTGTCAGTGAGCTGTGGGGAGTGGGTGCTGCACCACGACAACGCGCCTATACATTCTGCTTTGCTCATTTGCGATTATTGCACTAAAAACGCCATGGTCGTCATCCCCCCGAATCCGTACTCACCGGATCTTGGCCCCTGCGGACTTTTTCCTGTTTCAGAATCTCAAGAGACCCTTAAAAGGGCAGAGATTTCACTCAACTGACGAAATTAAAGAAAAATCGCTGGAGAAGCTGAACAGCATTCCAGAAGATGAGTTCTCAGGGTCCTTCCAGCAGTGGAAACGGCGGTGGGAAAAATGTATAGCTTCCCAAGGGGAATACTTTGAAAGGGACAATGTCCAATAACTTGTACATTTTTAAAAACTCAAGTCTTGGGAATTTTTGGTCACCCCTCGTAGATTCATTCTCGAGTTTAGATTATAACAATAGTCAGTAGGCATTATTCAACCTCCTCAATGATCAATGTCAAATATTTTTCTAATTCTCTATTTGTCTGTTACCAGTTTCACTTTTGAGGCATGCGTCTCGGTACAGGATGTGATCCGGGAGAGATCCCTGGACCCGGACGGCCTCAAGTTGAACTACACTCTACAGACAGACATCAACCGAAGAGTGCCTCGGGTGTTCGTCGGGGACAATGTAACCCGGCCCTCCCTCCTTCAGAGGGTCATTTCATTGAGGCTCGACTCCATCACCGGTCAACTCAAACATTGCCATTGGCACACTGTCTTTGTAAAGGTAAGTGTGAACAAATGTTTGAAACATACTAAATGAAGAGGAGAGATGTGAAGATAACTAGTGTTTTACTGTTTTCTGATCAGGAGGAACGTAAGGACATCCAGACTGCGATAGCGATGCGGCTGAGCTACAAGCTGGTACAGGAGGAACCGATCCGACCTCTGCCTGGTCAGCGACTCCCCTCCATGGACGACTTCCCCATCCTGAACCAACAACAGGCAGACAAGGTATTCACAGCCAGCTTCCTCAAGGACTGTGGAGATAATGACATCTGTGAGAGTCAATTGGCCCTCTCTGCCTCACTCAATCTTCCACATTCCAGTAAGTATCTCATCTCAGTACACCTCGTCAGTTACTCTTCCCATCCTCTCGTCGACAATATTTCCTAGGCTCCTTTCTTTATCTAATATCTTCTCAAAAGCTATCCTACATCTTCCAAATGCTCCAATTTAAATCTCGAATCTATCAGAAAGTCACCAGGTCACCTCTGATCTTTACCTCCCTTCTCACAGGACAAAGAGATAATTGTAATAATTTTTAATTAAACTGATTTGTGACACGGTGTTTGTGGCATAGAATACTTGCCAACAACACGTAGATATGAAGCCAGAATTCAATTTTTGAATTTTTGTGAGTAACGACATTTTGCACTTGATAACCTTTTTGCCCAAACGGTCGATTGGTTTTAGAGGAAAAGCGAAAATGTAATTGATTAATTCGTAAGTGAAGGATTTCAATAAAAATAAAATAAAAAATAAATATTAATATTATCTCCTTATGTCTATTGTGATGAATATGTATAAACATATGTTATATTAGAATAAATCAGTTCTAGTTTGACTGTCTACCAGTACGTTTCATTACATGGCGCAGTCTAGGCTAATTAGTTAAAACAAAAAAAAAAAAAAAATTATTTATGTTTATTTTGAATTTTTGAGTTAGCTTAAAGAAAAGTTAAATTATTTTTGTTTTATTCTGAAAATTGTGAACATGGATAGCATTATAAAGCCACCTGAAGAATTTAGTGGAAATGGGATTCAGTGGACGCTTCAAAAAATGGGCTGGGGGCAGCCATTCTGCAGGATTCTAGACCTATAGAATTCGCATCTCGTTCACTGTCTGATGCCGAGTGTCGATATGCCCAAATAGAGAAGGAGCTTTTAGCTGTTGTTTATGGTTGTCAGAAATTTTGTCAATACGTTTATGGCCGAAAATTTATTGTGGAAACAGATCATAAACCCCTGGTCAGTATAGTTACAAAACCATTCGGTGCTACTTCCCCGAGGATTCAAAGGATGATGTTAAAATTATTAAATTTTGATTTTGAGCTGGTCTATGTGCCAGGAAAAGAGCTCTACTTGGCTGACGCGCTGTCTCGGGCACCCCTCAGTGGACCAGATCAGGCCGGCTCTATCGAGCAAGATTTAGAAGCTCAGGTTTTTTTGGTTACCGACACTTCCCTTCGAGGATAGTTTAATAGATTTAATTGTTACTAAAAGTCAGGAAGATAAAGAAATTGTCGGTTTAAAGAATTGCATCGCTAACGGGTGGCCAGAAAACAGAAATGAGTTGGGTCCTTTAATACGACCATATTATACTTTTAAGGACGACATAACAGTGAGCAGAGAGGGTTTGTACATTAAATCTAACCAGATAATAATACCCAAGGATCTGAGGACATGCCTGTTAAGGAAAATTCACTATGGTCATCAAGGGATTGAGAGATGTAAGCAGCGAGCTCGAGAGGTGATGTTTTGGCCAGGAATGAATAACGAAATAGAAAATTACGTTCGAAACTGCTACGTCTGCGCTCGATATCAGAATTCTAGCTGCAAAGAACCTATGTTGCCGCATGAGCTACCAACTAGCCCTTGGGAAAAGGTTGCTACAGATTTATTTTCTTTTTCAGGAAATTCATATTTATTAATTGTGGACTATTTTTCCAAATTTATTGAAGTTTGTAAATTGGAAAATACTTTAAGCCAGACGGTTATTCGATATATGAAATCAATTTTTTCCCGCCATGGAATACCGAGAGTAGTAATGTCTGACAACGGACCTCAGTTTAGTTCTGCTGACTTCAAGCATTTTTCCAGAGAATGGAATTTTGTTCATAAAACTAGCAGTCCGGAGTATCCTCAGTCTAACGGACTCGCAGAGAGATCTGTCCAGACTATAAAAAAAATGTTCAAAAAAGCGAAGATGGACAATTTAGACCCGTTTCTCTGTTTGCTTGAATTTCACAATACTCCACAAGGTGAACTGGATTCACCAAGCGAGATATTGTTTAGAAGAAAAGTAAGAGGAATACTGCCGATGACCTCGACTCAGGTGAATAACTATGAACCCTCAAAATGGAAGGCGGTATCGGAAGAGTTAGGAAAAAGACAGATGAGACAGAAAGTGTATTATGATAGAGGTGGGACTCGGCACTACAAAGCGAATCTAAATGAAGGTGACCTAGCGTTGGTGCAAAGAGGACCCATTTGGGACAGGTGCACTATCATAGAGAGAATGGCAAGACCGAATTCTTTCAGAATTAAATTAGAAAATGGAAGAATTGTGGAAAGAAACCGGCGATTTTTGAAACCGTTCGTTGGACCAGTGGAACGGGGAAGGAGGCTGGGAGCGCTGGCTTGGGACAGTGAAGAGGAGACGATGGATCCTGCCAGAGAGGGAGCTGGGAGTCAGCCTGCTTCAGGGTACTGCCTCCGAGATAGGGCCACCCTCCGCAGACCGGACAGATACCAGCCATGAGAACTTGCTGTTTGTTTCATGTTATATTTTGTTGTTGTATTTCCATAATACTTGTTCTCTGTAGTTTTGAAAGGGAGATGTGATGAATATGTATAAACATATGTTATATTAGAATAAATCAGTTCTAGATTGACTGTCTACCAGTACGTTTCATTACATCTATGATCTTTTTTGTTTCCAGGGGGTGGTAAAAAATACGACTTCGTGCTGGGAGAGTTTAAAGAAATTCTACTCAATGTAACAGTTCACAATTTGAATGAAAGTGCTTACGAATCATATTTAATTATCAACCATTCTCCAAGTTTAAGTTATGTTGCACAAGTAAAGGTATGTTACATTATATTATATATTCTTAGTTTTATTATACTTGGTTAACTACGTTTCTTGTATTCTTCTAATATTCTTAGTGACCTTAGTTATCAGCTTTACGAAGCATAGAGGAAGTTATGTAATCGCGCAGAAATTAGATTTGGAGTTTTCAACAGAATTTCATATTTTCCAACATCCTAATACCAAAAATGTCTGTGTGTGTCTATGAATACGATTACTTCTGATAGAATGAATGTATCGACACGAAAATTGTATCGCGCCGATCGGGTCGTCACATGAATCAACTCTATCCTAGCTTAGTCTTACAGCGGTCATTCGAAGGCTGTATGTTTTGCAGTCTTGATGCTACCGCACAACAGTTTGGGTTGTTCTTCTTCTTAAGATCTCTTAAAAGAGCTTAGTGTTGAAGTCACCTAAGACACCATAACTAAGCGAACTGGACAATCATATATAAGTCTAAAATTGTTTATACTAAACTATTGGACATCTTTCTCTCTGAGAATATGACTCAGGTACCTCGTTGCTTTCGGTATATATTGACGCTGCGTTTTGTCCTTCCAGGTGAATCGACAGAGTTGCGGCACAATCTCTGAGGAACAGGTGGAGTGCTACCTGGGGAACCCGCTTGGACGAAATGAGGGTGCTAACGTTCTGTTGAGGTTTGAACCTCGGTCCACCATCGATCTCCATCCTGAGGTCAAGTTCAGTTTAGTGGCCAACACTACCTCGGAGATCCTTGAGCCTCAGGGGCCCTACCACCTTACTGCTCATGTCATCCGCAAGGCCAACCTAACTCTACAAGCGTAAATTTTTTTGATTTGTTTAAAATGTGTAAACATGTTAGCTCGCAATCCCCAAAAAATTTCATACTGTAGTAATCACATGAATCCATGACGAAAAAGCGAAGGAATGTACATCAGTTGATGTGTAAACTTCTTATATCTCGGGCACACACAAGAAAAAAAAACCGTGTGCGTCGCGGGAAATTGTAAAATTGTACATGTAAATTTATTAGGGAAGTGTAATCGAATTGACGAATGCATGCTCTTGAGGAGTATTATGTTGAAAGTGGTCCATCTTAGGAGAGTATTCAGGAAAGAAATATTGTAGAGTAGTTGTAACAAACTTTTTTCTACATATTATTATAATATTAAAATAGTATAATATACAATTCTATCGTATAATGTACATCATTTCATCACAAGTATTTTCCAATAATTTCATCACAAGTATTTTCCAATTTGTTTATGATCACTAAAGTAAGAAACATAAATGTTAGCCTCAATCTTTTCTACGAATCTTGCAAAAACAGCGTTTATACTTTTACACATTTTGTTGATAATCTCTTGTTGTAGTTAACTTTCGATCATTAACCATTCTCAGTTTAAATGTATCAAAAGGAAACTTAATGTCTTCGCTATAACTCCTAGGTCATATCACCTATTACCTGAGCGCTCTTTCGTCGCTCTGGTGGACTTGAGCCCGTCTAAATTTTTTTCAGCCCATTTAGGTTTATCAACCTAAGAACCTCCAAGATAAAAAACCTAAGGACCTCGGCCTGGTTTCGAATCCACGATCTTGAGCTCAGAAGGCCAATGTTGACAACAATGTTTTAGTAATAAGTGTGCCGTAAAATAATTTAGTATTTCCATAATTAATCGTATTTTCCAATAGTGATTTTATTGTAATTACACAACTATTGTAAATATTGCCATAAATTTAGTTGTATCAAATGAATTATAAATGAAAAATCCTCAATTTGGAGACATTAAACTGAATACAATATAACATCGCGTGATACTATCAGATTATATATATGTGTGAATATATAGACAGTATATCACGTTAGTTACTTAAATATATATAAAATACATTTATATATTTAATAATTTTCTGTGTTGATTATATCCTCGACACATATATATCCCCTCCTTCTTTTCCAGTGAACACACACACGATTTTTACACATAAACTATGAGAGTACCAATTGCGCTAAAACTTTTTTTTTTCCTTTTTAGAAAAAAAATTCCTTTTAAATTTTCTCAGTCAGTTTACAAATTTTATTGTGATGTTAATTTAATGATTATATGTTCTCTGATGATAATTTATAATGATTATATGCTCTAATTAATGATTATATGTTCTATATCAGGTCTCAAAGGCCAGAAGAAGTTCCGTATGGTGGCCAAGTACGTGGAGAGTCCGAAATGAAGTTTAAGGATCAAGTAGGTCCTTCCCTCAGACATACTTATCAGGTAAATAAAATAAATAAATGTATTTTTTATATAACTTATATTAATTCGGTTTGGTGACATCATACCTAGAGTTCGCTTTTTCTGTCACTAATAGAGACAGAAGGCTGAAACTTAGTGCATATGGAGGGTTCAGAGCACAAGTGTACCAAGTCCATCACATCTGATTCCGAGCAATTGGCCCCCAAAGTTTTTTTTATGAATGAAAAACTGATGCCAAGGACTTGATACAAGCTGCAATCCTGCGGCGTTAGAATCAACTAAGGACTTGGTTCACTGTAGCACTGGAAGATATTACTTTTACACCTATTATGGCTTATTCCGGTGAAAATGCATTATATCAATATTCCAGCCAGATCAGTCCAGCGATTCACCGTCTATTCGTTTCACGTCATTTTTTAAGAAGTTTGATTGATTTATGCGAAAAATCGTCAATTACAAAAAATAAAATTGTTTCTTACGAAATTTCTGACTAACAATTTTTGTCAAATTTGAAGTAGGACTAACATGCACAGAGTTAGCCTGAAATATTTAAAATGCAGGTAAATAAATAAATAATAAGGAATATTGAGGAAGATATACGGCCCTACTCCAGAGGGGGATAGATGGAGGATATGGACCAATAGGGAGCTGAGGGACCTGTACAAGAGCCCGGACCTGGTGACCTTAGTAAAGCAGGAGCGGCTGCGATGGCTGGGGCATTTACAGAGGATGGAACCAGACAGATTGCCAAGGAGGATACTGGAGGGACACCCGGGAGGACAAAGAAGAAGAGGTAGACCTCGTTTATGTTGGGTGGAGGACGACCTCAGAACGATGGGTGAGAAGATGGAGACGGGAGGCCGAGGATAGAGCAGAATGGCGGAAGATTGTTGCGGAGGCCCAGGTTCTACAAGGACCGTAGCGCCAGGGAAAGTAAAGTAAACGTCGTACAGCTGTGGAAGTAAAAACAAGTTTTTATTTATAGCAAATTTTTTTCTTTCTCTAGGTGAGGTAATCGTAGGGTGGGAATATAAATAATAGACATTAAAAAAATTAATTTCGGTATATAAGCTATTGCATTTTATGTTGCATTGATGGTCTTGTCTAAATCTTGTCTACTACTGTCTCTGCACATAAAATAAAGTTCCTTCGAAAAATTAGCTTACAGTTATATGTAAGTTTTTTTATTTTAGTTTTATCACTGTTATTGAAAAAGGAAGATATATTTCAGACTATACAAATCCTTACTGTATAACAACGGTGATTTCTTAATAGAAATTCCAGCCTCCAGCCCTTACCTGATATATAAGAATGGTTCACACTCAGAAAACTGACATAGTTTATAAGTTAACTGACGATGGTGTAATGCCGAAACCTGTATAAATTGTTTTCCTAAGTATTTTTTTTTAAAAAGATTTTGTTTATTTATTTACTACAAATTACCACAATATGTCGGTATTTCTCAATTTAGAAGTTATAACATTGTTGTTGAATTGAGAGTATACTTGATATGCCCACCTCTGTTGTATTTTTTTGCAGATAATTAACAACGGTCCATGGCATGTGACCAATCTGGAGATCCACATAGACTGGCCCTTCCAGGTGGCCAACAACAAACCTCTTGGGAAGTGGCTACTGTATATGGACGAGGAGCCTTCCATAGATGGTGAGTATATACATATAAGTATATATTATATACTTGTTATTATATATACATTATATTTCGCTTAACCAGCTATACTTCGGTTCCGACAACGCCGTTAAGAGAATCGAGTGCTCAGAGGTAGCATGCCTGCCTTCTGAGCCCAAGATCGCGGATTCGTTTTTATTTGGAATATGAAAACACCTTGAGCACGTAGTCCTTCGGATAGGACGTTAAGCGATTTTCCCGAGCCTGTCCGATATCGGATACTCGTTAAAGACCTCCTACCCTAGATAACTCAACCTGGGTAGACAAAAGTTAGGACTCCCAGAGTAGAGTGCTCATCAGAGCGATGAAAGAACGCTCTGGTAGTAGGCGATACGACCTCGTCCTGGTTTTCAGCCAAAGAGAAGTGCATGGAATAAAACTGTAGGAGTTTGCTGACTTCACATTCCACCAGTTGTCAGGTGGAAACTTATTCAATGATGGCAACGATTATCGACATCTATTGGTTTTCAGTCATAATCAATCGTAATTGATTAATTTGTGCTGAAGAAATATTTTTAGAATCAAGAGGTCGGAAAATTTGAAATTGTGTTGAAAACTCTTCATCGATTTTCTGACCGATAACATAACTTCCCATAGTTGGCATACATTACTCATTTGCTCCCTTCCTTTATTATTTTTCATATTAAAATTACATTGAAAATTGATCTTGGAACATGGAAGCCACGGTCATACAGGGTTCTCCATACCGATATTTTTTTTTTGTTATAATCTGTGAGGTTGTGATTGTTGTTTCACAGCTGAGGAGGGTGGTATCTGTCATACTTCCCGGGACCAGGTGAATCCGCTGGATCTCCATGATAGGAAGTCTTCAGAGCGACTCACAGCAGCTGAACTACACTCCATCAACAACAGCTCATTGAGCAATCTGTTGAGGCGACGACGGAGGGACGTCGAGATGATTGTCCGGAAGGGCTCTGACAATATCGTTCGAATGGTACACCTTTTTGTGTCTCTTTCTCTTTGATCATGACTAGAGCCCGGATTTATATCTATTTTCATATTCGTATATTTAAAATCTCTTCCCTCCCTTTTGACTGAAAATTTATGCGTATTTCCGGACGAAACTTTTCGCACTGATTCGAGCGTTTTATATTGTACAAGTTGCGATACGGTGGTTTCAACATCTCTCTTTCAACATTTTTACAGGAAAATTCGACTAAGAAGACATGCTATTCAGCCCTACTAAAACGGCAGTATTTAAAAGTGCGACTGTGACCTCAGTTGATGGGGAGAGATCGTTTAGTCGGTATAAAAACAGGGTGTCTAGCGGGCGTGAAAAGCGGGGAAAGCGGGAATTGTACTTGAATTTAAAATGGGCGGTAAATGTACGGGAATTGTACGGGGATTTTTCTGTTGTACGGGAATTTCGTTACCAAAAACGAACAACAAAATAACATATAAAAAATCATGTTTGAAGTTCTGGATAAGTTGACTGAAATCGATTTGGTTGCCTCAAGGTCTGCTGAAAAAATAGCTCAACAATTCAAGGTCGTAATCGAGTCCGAAGAATTTGAAACAGCTGCAAAAATCTACAAGCGGGATGAAGTGCGCCTGGACCATTTCTGGGTAAATGTAACATCGATGAAGGACTGCTATGCTGATTTCAGAAGCTTTTTCGAGATGACATTGATAATGTCGCACGAAAATGCTTCAGTTGAACGAGGATTCTCAGTCAATAAAGAGTGCATCGTTGAGAATCAAAAAAAACACGTCACTCATAGCGCAACGTCAAATTTATGAATCTGTGACAAATCTCAACGGAGTTCTTAACGTTGAGTTCTCGAAACCGCTCATTCTTTCAGTGAGAAATGCCCACAGTAGGTATCGCGAAGCTTTGGAAGAACAAAAAAAACTCAAAGAAACGGAAAGCAAAGATTTACAGGAGAAGAAAAAGATTGAGAATGAGTCGAGAACTTTGGAGTAACAAAAAAAGGATTTGGATGAAACAGAGCGAGGTTGGCCGAGGACATTGAGAAAAAAAAAATCTTAAAGAAATAATCATATTCCGACTTATGTTTCATTTTTTATCAAAAGTTCTATTTGATTGTTATTTAAAGTTAATCATATTTATATTGTAACGTTTTTTGGTCCAAAGTTTGTAATAAATAAAATGAATCGTATGATAAAATAATTAGTGATTATTTCAATAATACCTAAGGATTATATTATTATAATATAATAGTTGGCATTATAGTCAGATTGAATTTGAATGCGGGAAAAGTACGGGAATTGTACGGGAATTTTTTTTCAAGATTCCGCTAGACACCCTGAAAAACATATTGCGACCTGATCGGCAAAGTTTTACATTTGAAAATTTAAGAATGGGCACAATAACAAATAATTTTTACAACTATTAAACTTGATATTTATTTCTATAACCATTTTGTATTGTTGTTAAAGACGAGAAATTTGTTAATACTTTTTTTTAAATTTTGCATGTTTATTTTGTTTTACTTGTATATTTCCAAAAAATAAGTGCATATTATATGCACATATTTAAGGTTTTTTATTGCATATAAATCCGGGCCTTAATCATGACCTAGGTAGGATGAACGTTGTAGTTGCGCAGGTTGGAGGTACTGATGTGCGGTCGAGTCGCCTCACTTCCAAACCCGGTCGCATAATACAAGACGTCAGCGACACAATATGCCTGCAGAGATAACGGAGCTGGGGAATGGAGAGAAATTAAACGGGGATCATGTGAATCTGAGTGGCGAAAGAGCGCTCTGGTAGTAGGCGATATTACCATGAATAACAATAACTAACTAATAATACACAATAATTATATTTATAATCATGTGGGCTGCTTAAGTCATAACTGGCTTATTTACAACTTTAAATTAAAGTAACTATTCTTCTCAGTACAGTTGATAAAATAATATAAAAATTAACACATCAGATAGAGCCCGTCTACTTAATAAATTAATAATTATGATGCTATAATATTATTGTATTATGTTGAAGCAAATGGAAAAAAAAATATTTCAAGTCTCGAGTACAATAGGATTCTATTGCGCAATTTCAGTAGAGTTAGCTGACAGATATTAATTATGTTTCGCAATCTCATTAATTGCTCAATTTCTATAAAATTGCTTTTACTTAAAAATTTTCAATTTATTTTCTTATTTCTTAATTATGTTGAATTTTTTTTTGTCTAGAATTGCACTGCGGGTACAGCGAAGTGTTTTAGATTCAAGTGCACTGTGTACAAACTGCACAATTCTCAAGTGGCCACTGTCACTATTAGAGCAAGGTATGTATCTTAATTATTTAATACTTCCTTATACCTATAGTGTAAGGAAATATTGTAATTGTGCGAAAATCCGAGTTTTTAATGGGTTTTAACTTGTCAACGAACATGTTTTGATCATCTTCGCATTGATGTCTGTCTGTGCATGTGATTGTGATCGCTCAAACGCAAAAACGATTGTAGTTATGAACTTATAATTTGAAATGAAGATTATACATGTTGTAAATTAGGTCGAAATATATGATAAATTGAGATCACATTACCTTCGGAACTTGAGTACATTTTACAAAATACCACTATGTCCTAATCATAAATCCCTTCAGATAAAAAGATGTAGAGAAATCTGAAAGGAACATTATATCTGTGGCAAATTGCAATAACCAGTTAAGTGACATTTTAAAAAAAAAATAGATTTTCTGAGAAAAATGTGTATTTTGATCTAAATTTTCATTTCCCACATGAGTCCATTGTTTAAATTGATATTTATGACTGTGATTTCAGGAAAACCGAATCAGTTAACTGGAATTATTTTGTAATAACCAGTTAACTGTCACATATTACATTATAAACGAATATTTTAAACGAACATTTATATTATAAATGAATTTCTGTACATCAACTTGAACATTTATATATCAAATATTACAATAAATTATATGTCATATACTTTAAACATGAATATCTCGAAATCAGGTTCGTGTCAGTTAACTGGTTATTGCAATTTGCCACTGATATATGAAAGACAATTTCTCGCTCAATTTGCGAGATACATGCCGAAAACCGTCCATAAAATGTCGAATTGCCCTTAGATTTGAGATAGGGTCAATACGAAGAAAGTTATAACGTTTCGAAGAACGAACAATTGGGGAATATTTCTAATTAATGTTTAAATTGTATCGCATAGCAACGAATTTCAAAATATCTTTATATTATTGGTAGACCCCTGCTCTAGGTGAATGAAAATTTAGGGTAGGCAACATTTAGGACTCCCACAGTAGAGTCGGGCTCATGTTCACCAGAGTAACGAAAGAGCGCTCTGGTAGTAGGCGATATGACCTCGTAGTTAAAGCCCGAGCATGAGTCATAATAACTATTATTGGTAGTTTTTTTTTATGAAAAAGGATACAAATAAAGAAAAAAATAATGTATAAGTTATGCGACCTTAACAGGATGTTCTTATACCATCTACTTTTTTACAAATCACTCTCCCTCCCCCTCCCTCATCTCAAAATCATTTCATACTGTCGCTCTCAGAAAGGTACGGGGAACCTTCCCTCCTCTGTATTAGAGAAAAGTCCTCACCGATAATACAGAGGAAAGAGAACCGTAGAGAGAGTAGGTCAGGTTCTCCTAGACTTTGCTGTCCCGGGCCAGTGAGCATTCCAGGCTTCTGGGAAGAGCTATAGGGTTCGATATCCAAAAATGGTACTACGGGGGTGGTAGCTATCCAAGCGACACCACCAGGTTGGCTTCGTAGTGGTTGTGGTAACTGGAACCGCTGTCCGGGATACAGAAATCTGGGATAACACCGGACACCGGGATAATAGGGGTCCCTGTCATCCCTTTAGATGGGTGTCCACCATAACTGTAAAGGCTATGGCTGGGTACGTCGTGGGCATCGACACCAAAATACTGTCACTCTCAGAACTACGCTGAAGAGTGAAAGAAAGAAAACTGCTGATGCCAACATATTACGTTCGTATGCCCAGTAATGCCAGTATAAAATGAAGTTGAGAGGGCGGAGGGGGAAGGAGAGTGATCTGCAAAAAAGGAGTTGGTATAAGGAAGTCCTGTTACGATCACTTATTTTTCTTTTTTGAACTAACGTTAATGACAATCCGATGTTGTAAATGCTTCTATTTTCTGTCACCAGGTTGTGGAACAGCACTTTAATGGAGGATTACCCGAAAGTTAAAGCTGTCGAAATAGCCTCCAGTGGTAAAGTCCATGTTCCCACCCGTGGAATAATTATAACGTCAAAGCCTTCTGACATCGTTGCTAAGGTTTGTAATTAAGAAAATTATATTGTTAAATAAATATAAGTATAAATAATAATTGAATTAATAATAATTAAATAAACAATAAATTACCACATTTCTTGTAGAAAAAATGACCAAAGTTTATTGGAGCATGCATGTACATGAGCCCAAGCCAAAGCCTAGAAATGTCATGAAGTTTGCAATTTTTCCGGGCAACGCCGGGCACTACAACTAGTAAATACATTTATTACCGAGATGAGTAGAGAAGAATAGCAGTCATTTTTGTATTGAGCATTTTCTGCTTCATGTCTATAAATAATCCAGAGATGCTTTAGAATAAATAAATAAAACTTACAGTAACTAGGATAAAGTGCATAATATTGTATCTTCTCTCTTAATATACATTTTTTGTATTTATTTATTTAATTCAAAACAACAGTATAAAAAAAAATTGATATATGGTTTTGTGTTAGCGTTGCATAAAATTTGATGTATCTTATTGTTTTGTATGCAATGTTTTCCTGCATATTTAATTTGAGTTTTTAAGTAATAAGTCAAGAATGACTTAAGAAAGAAAATGAACAGAGAGAGAGGTAAGAATAAAATAATACTAATAATTTAAGTACTCAAGTCTGCTCGAACAAGTTTACTCTACTTTAAGGCGGCTTTACACGACGCTAGTAACTCGTACGAGTCACTAAAACGGAGTACTCACTTTTAGTATTCTCCTTGTGTAAATTGGTGTTTTGTATTCCAGTAGAGTACTCGCTGTGAGTGTTCATGCCAGTCGAGTGAATAGAAGGGAATTCTATATACTGGAACGAGTTGGTTCCCTGAGTTGGGGGTCGAACTAAGGAGTGAACTGTGGAGGCTTAATTCAGGCTGAAATTGCTACCATAGTAGATTCGAGATCGGTAGAGAAGGCGATATGACTTCGTATTTCAAGCCCGAGATTACAAAAAAAGTAATAATTAAAAAAAAAATGTCTTCAAAGAGAGCTTTGCACTACTCATTAAGTTAGAAAAGCTTAATAACTTTGTATAAAATTTGAATGCCCAACCCTCTGTCTACTTGAAAACCTAGTACGATTTGATTTAAATCTTAAAATAGACCTAAAAGGATCTGCAGGAAACTTTGAAATCTTCCATATATTTCAATGTATTAATAAAATGTATTTTGCAGGCTGTAACGAGAGCTCGAGGTGGAGGTTTCCCGGACCAGCAAGTGTCGGACGGACTCAAACTGTGGATGATACTTGTATCCGTCGTAGCTGGTCTTCTGCTTGTACTTCTGGTGGCTCTTGCATTATGGAGGTACGTTACCTAAAACAGATGTATATATATGATAATTATGTATAATTAATATTTTATTTTTTGGGTTGTGCAAGGATATTCTTAATTCATATTTAATATATTATTATATCATAACTTCTCCCATTTATTTTTTGTCTCACACAATTTTTTGCGCCGGGAACCGGCACCGACGGTGCCTCAGGAAAATAACGCGTGGCTGCCGGCAGTCATGTGACCTACTACCCTCTTCTACTCCATGGGGTTTCTCTATATCAGGAGAATCTGGACTGTTTCACTAAAAGGTCCGACGGGAGAGTCAACATTTTATTTCTTCGGATACATCAACTGGATTCTTGAAATTCTTACAGTAGTTAACAGTTTTATGCTCTAAACCTAGATTATTCATTCAATATTAAGTAAAAAATAGTTTTTATTAAAAATGGATTGCTTGCAAGTTACCAATAGGATCTTCAAATTTCCAGTGCGTTTGATTCCTAAATCAGCAATCAGCTATTACATAAATGTACATGTACAAAACAAGTCATATTACATTTATTTAAATATACATGAATTCGATCATTTCATTTCCTCGCTCATAATCGTCATTTATGTTGAACTTTATACTCTTCAAGCTGATTTTACATGCGCAGTAAAAATGCAAAGCGCAGCGGCAGCAAATGCACGCTATTGGATGTGAGTCATTTAATTCTAAAAGCACAGAAACCACAGCGTGCAATTGCTGCTGCTCATGTAAAGTCAACTTAAGAATTACAGTCAGTGGTTACCTCAGGGGAAGCTTCTAGAGGTCCGAGTCTAACAAGAAGTATGCAACGCTAACCACGGAAACTGCGGGCTGTGCCCCCGGGAGTCTTTACCCCCCACTTTCGTAGCCTAACTTTGCCCCCCCCCCCCCCCCCTCCTCAAAAGTGTGCTACTACGCCCCTGGGCTTAACTGCAAAATGCTAGTAACTAATAGAATGCTTGTATTATCATTTTCGATGGTTGAGAAGTACGATACCTACTGATTTTCTGTGTAATTAGACAAAGGAGGGTTCTGAAGAGGTTGAAAATTTTATTTATTATGTCATTCGAGCTGGGGAAGTAGTTTTGCCGGTGATGCACCGACGTCTTCTTCTTTATTGGTGTTTTACTTCTCCAACTGTATTTATTATTAGGAGAGGTTATGTAGTCGGTCAGATATTGTTGAATTTTCACCGGAATATCCGACCCCAAAATGAAAGAATTGTGTCTTTGGACGCCATTATTCTCGATGGAATGAATATACACTAAACTTTATATGTGTAGTTAGTTATTATGAGTCATGACCGGGAGGTCATATCGCCTACTACCAGAGCGCTCTTTCCGTCGCTTTGGTGAACGTGAACCTGACTCTACTATAGGAGTCTTAAATTTTACCTACCCAAAATTTTTATTCACCTCGGGCAGGGGTCCTTAACAAGTTTAAGCTTAAGTTTATTTTACCTCCCAGATAAAATAAACTAAGGGCCTCGGTCGGGTTTCGAACCCACGATCTTGAGCTCAGAAGACAAGAACGCATACCACTGAGCTACCGGCGCACTCTACTCTAATATATAAAGAGAGAAAGTTTATATGTTTGAGGTAATAAAAATAAAACTAACCAATTTGAATAACTATAGGAATCCATCTACCTAGGACGCGTACCCGATAACGTACAGGCTCGGGACCATTGCTTAAAGTCCAATCCGAAAGATGGCGTGCTTAACGTTCATTTGTGTATCCCGAATCCCATTAGGGCAAAGCACTATTCATTTTCAGACAAATCAGCTGAAAGGAAAAGAAGGGGACTCAACGAATGTATCGACAAACAATCTATATGAGCATTGAGAAATCCCCGAAAACACTTATTGAATGACCATCAGTACATTCGGTCGATTGGTTTTTGGAGAGCAAAAACTTGGATCAATTGATTGCCGGTGATTCAACAATGAGTTTTTGAAGTAAATTCACACTCAGTCTTCTCCCTAAATAGTAACAATATATTATAATATTTATGAATGCCTTCTGAATCCTTTCTTGTTGATATATTCTTTACATCGACAATTATTAGGTGTTTTTGTGATAAGCCTACGCGCCCCACCCTGCCTTCCTCCCGATCTAGTTTCTACTATATGAAATGAATTCAGGTTGCTATATTGACCTGTAGGGAGTTATCGTGTTCACAGACACAGACAGAAATATGCCTACTTACTTATTACTTACTTGGCGTGATTAGTGTTCTTGTTAAATATATTGAGATTTGATTCATATATTTCTTATATAACAGTTTCTTCTATTAATTAATGTATTGTGTTAAGAACAATGCCACCTGTCATTCTTATTTTATTGTACTAAGTCAGAGAACTAACAGATTTTTACTTCATGGAGGTTGAACACAATCAGTGTTGCTCCTGTGCTTCCCACATATGTGTTATTGTACACACGCTCTGGTAGTAGGCGATATGACCTCGTAGTTAAAGCCCATAAAACCTAACCTAACCTAACCTATTATAATATATTAATTTTAATGTATTATTTTTGTAGATGTGGATTCTTCAAAAGAACTCGACCTGATCCAACGCTGAGTGGAAATTTGGAAAAACACACCGTGGATGACTATCACGATTACTGATTACCTGCCAAACAAACAACGACTGTACCATTTACTACTTTTACTGGCTACAGTAATGCCTAAAACTATATTTAGAGGACATCAGAGTCCTCAATGGATTTTTTATCATTTTTATATAGACTTACTGTAGATTTTTTACCCAGTGTTGATACAATCTTCATCTTAAGTAGTTTTTTCATCATTTGATTTAATAATGAACTGATGGTAATTTCTCAGTTATTTTGAACTGAAATAATGTATATATTTTTTACATTTTTGAAATTTAAAGCTATTTTATGAATTATTTATTATTTTTGCTATCTAATTGTTAGATATTATTATTATTATTTTTTTTAGATATTCCTTAGTTAATATAATTATAAGACTACAAACATTTATTTCTTTACATCCTAAGTTATTAGCTTTAAATAATGTCTTATAGTCTTAGTTTTATTTCTGAAACAGAAATTATTGAAACAGAATTATTTATATATTATTGTTATAATTTTATATATTTAAATATATTTTTAGATGCTTTAATTTATATTAAACTTCGTATTATTGAGAGGCTGATAGCAAAAACGGTTTAGTCCAAAATGTTCAAGTTGTATTTTCATTATAGGTATATTTTCTTACCAACGTTGGTAAACTATTTTCACCAATTTCAGTTATATATATATAGTCAAAATCATTTATAACGAACTTCAAGGGACTGGCGGTTATTGTACGTTGTAGCCGGTGTTCTCTTTAAGCGGTATTATCGGTATAATATATAACGAACAGTTTTCTATAAATGATGATGTTACACTGGGTTACAACAAACAGTCTTATATGATAACTTCATACCTATGTACATACGTAAACCTATGTACATAATATTGAAATGAATAGGTAGTCAATAAACCATATTCATTCGCCACATGTTTTCAACCCAGTCACTCGTAAATGATCAGTCAACAGCTGCTGAAAACGATTCCTTCTTCAGAAGCACGTCAAATGCTTGAGCCTTTGCCTGAAAGCATAGGCCCACTCACGGGTGCATTGTTTGCGAGTTGTTATAAATAAATAAAACAAACTTATTTTTGAAATATTGTCTATTCCACTAAAGATATATATACATATATAACTACCGGTTTCGGCTTTATACCATCGTCAGGTCTAGTTATGAACTAAGTCAGTTTGCAGACTAACTCTGCAAACTGACTTAGTTCATAACTAGACCTGACGATGGTATAAAGCCGAAACCGGTAGTTATATATGTATATATATCTTTAGTGGAATAGACAATATTTCAAAAATAAGTTTGTTTTATTTATTTATTACAAGTTTCCACAATATGTCCGCGTTTCTCAACTTAGAAGTTGCGAGTTGTTGTTTAAACCAATCGAGAAAAGTATTTTCAATGTCAGTGTGATTAGATGAATGAACCCATTTTGCCTTTTTGCACTTATTAAATTGTATAATAATTTTCTCCCGGCGCTTCATCAATTCCAGCAATCGTTGAGCGCGATGTTTGAAATTCACTGGCGATCGAGCTTGGGGAATCAGCGGAATCGACTCGACAAATTATTCCAAACTGCTCCTCAATTGAGGAGTTTGGAGCCAGAGCGGATCAACCCACAATTTTTCGGAAAATGAGTTATTACCATCCTGATGTTAGCATGGGTTCCCTTTTTTCAAAACCAGTGTGGATCACTCAGTTTCTTCACTTCAGTGATAGATAGCAGCACTTTAAGTTTAGTCCACAAATATTTTGTGCATATTTTCAAAGTCACAATGGATCATACGGCCTTCAAAAACTTTATAGAACACAAAAAGGGATCACTCATCCAATACTATTCTAAAATTTCAAATATAAATAAATATTTGGAGCCCATTTATGGAGATAAACAAAATGTACTCAATTTGCCATTTTCTACCTGTTCAGTTTCAACCAGTTGGTCCGCTCTGGCTCCAAACTCCTCAATTGTAAATTGTTGCCGTGGCATGTTTTCATGTATAAAGACAGGACACAACTGATATTGAAAAACTGTTGGGCGAATAAATGTAAAGTCAACAAACCTTTTGTTTTTAATTTCGTAGAACAAAAAACCTGAACTGTACGCTGTAACCGAAATTTTAACAGCTACTGTTCCGAGAAATGTGTTCGCTCTAACCGATGTGTTCGTTTTAAGCAACATTAATGCTTTTTTTGTGTGTTATTTCATGGGAGCGACTATATTGTTCATTATATCCGATAGTAGATTATATTCGGTGTCGTTATAAACTATTTTAACTGTATCTTTATATATAAATAAAACTATTACATGCTAACAAGATAAACTAAGTTATATGTGATATGCGTGAAACGTTTCAAAATTTCACGCATATCACATATAAATGATATCAAAAAAAAGGAAAAAAACATGTCAGAACTAACAAATTCATAATTGACGGGGTTAGAATCAAAATGGTCAAAGTGACATTTTTAAAACTTTGAAGAAACTGTGCATTAAGTTGTTAACTGATTTAAAAAATCTATAATTTATCGAAACCGGAAATATTTTGTATTCTACTTTTATAGTGAAAGTTGCTGTTAGCAAATCATAAAATTGAATACAAATCTTAATTTCAAGGTCACCATTGATATGTTTATTGAGCTGAGTTTACGAAGCTCTTTCTTAGGCGACTCATGTATTTCGTTGTACTCGTACTCCTCCTAAACCCCTTTACCATTGAAATTTGCCACGATGGTAGTGGACACGGTGACGATGGTTTACTACTAAAAAAATCTGAAATCGAACATACCATGGAGGAATAATCACCGAAAAACGAAATCCCCATTGAAATCAATTGAGAGACAAAATTCTCGCGCAAAATAGAATTTTTCGATTTCAAATGTAAAAATCCGGGCGAAGAAAAAAAAAAGCCTACGGTTCCATCCAGTGATCACAAACCGGTTCATATGCCCCATTTCAAATGCACTACTTATATGTTAACCGACCACATTAACAGTATGATTCAATAAATTTAGACTGACTCAGCTCAGTTTTTGCAAACAGCAGAATGTATTGCACACCTAGTGTTACTTGTTTATCTCACCAAAATGGTATAAGGGATTTGCCACTAGATCTCAGCACTGACTAGTATTTCACTTGTACAACTTTTTTCCTGAACTATTATTTTTGTACCCGATTATGCACTTAACGAAAAATTGTCAAAAATGTCACTTGGACCATTTTGATTCTAAGCCCGATTTTCTCAAAGTCCAACCTCTTCATTACTTACCTGATAATGGTGCAATGCCGAAACCGGTTGTTTTAAGTATAAATGTCTTGTGAAATAGATAATTTAAAAAAACTAAGTTTCTTTTATTTATTTATTGATGAATATCAGATGAATCTGTTTTTGCTTTCAACTCCACTATTTAATTATTAGGTATACTATGAAAAAAATTGTTACTTTAAAAAAAAAATAGGTTAATTACTGTTTATACGCTAATTAAGAACAATTGCTTCCCTGCTTTTTCTTATTATTTTTTCAGAAATCAGTATTTTATACGAAATATGGGCTGTAATTATAAAAAAAATGTACTTAACATTAATATTTGCTCATAATATAGCAAAAATGAATGAAAGTTTTTAACAAAAAGACATCCGTTGTTGAATTATTCAAATTACGGTATGACTGACATTTAATCATTATTCGAAATGTGATGGTTTAACCTTATTATAATCAAAATAATCGTTAATGTTGTTTAAAAGTATTCCAATAAAGTGGTTGTGCTTATTTTTACTGTTTTATGGGAACCGAAAACCCTCTGTCGATAGAGTACTTTATCCACTCAATCATCAAGTCCTTCAAAATTATTTTTCATTACTTAACAATTTTCATGTATCATTTAAAAAAAAATGTGTTCATTTGGTTCGAAGATTCTTACAATAGTTTTGATGAGATATTGTTTTTTTTTATTCTACATAGTTTTTTCTAAATTTTAATGGCTCAAAAACTTATTGTAACTGAATTTTTATGAAATGTATTTAGATTTTTACTCTCTGTATCGACAAATGTACTTATTTTTGTATAAAGCACAATTACTTATGAAATGTAATCACGTGTGCCTTCGGTGCTCAATGTGCCTGCCTTTTCATTTCGTGCCTAATGTTTATTAATTGTTCAGCTAAGCTCAACGTCTAAACGTGCCAGGTTAAAAAAATTAAATTTCGTAATCTTTTTATAATACAAAAATAAAATAAATATATTTATATTCTGAACATTCAATGTAATTTCTATTTGTGATAAATATACGGTTTTTTTTTTCCTCTTGTTTTCTGAATATTATATGTTTTTATGATTCCCTTTATTACAAGGTCATATTGCCTACTACAAGTATGGTATTTTGTCGTTCTCGTGGACATGAGCACGACTCTCTACAGTGGGATAAATGTTGTCTACCCAGGTTTAGTTATATAGGGTCTTTAACGACTGTCTGACATCCCACAGGACCATTGTGTAACGTCCCATCCGAAGGGCGGTGGGCTCAGAAATAATATTGATTGAATACCACTGGAATGTTTTCAGTTTAAGGTGCAAAAAATAATAAATCATCTGATTTTCGTGGGAGTTCAGACAACATTTTGAGAATAAAGTGGCAGCGAATGCAATTGCTTATAGAAAAAAAAATGGTTGTCTTTGCATTGTTTTATTTTTAACCAGAGCTGGTTTTTCAAAGCGAACAGCTGCATCATCCGTGGTACATCCCACCCGTACACCGTACTGCCCAATAGTCCTTTAGCCTCTACGCTGTACAGATGGGGTGTACCACTGATAATGACGCTGTTGCGTTGAAAAAGGTTCTGATCGAAAATAAAACAGTGGGCAGAAAAACTTATATTTTTATGGGAAGTCTCGTCTCACAACATCTGTCACATATAAATAACTGGGTATCGAAATAAAAGTATCGATACTTTACTTCTATGGATAGATCCCTAGGAAAGAGAGTGAAAACGTAGTTGAATCATTTTCGCTGGGGAAGTACATAGCCAGTGATGCACCAACAATTTATTTTTATTTATTTTTTATAATACCCACTGTAATGGAAATTTCATTCTTTGGACTGTTTGAGGGGGGGCTGGAGAGTTGTGGGGGCGGAGGGGGCAAGGGATATAAACCAGTTTTTATCCTAACACAGGTTCATTAGGTACGTTACAGGAATTACATACAAATCTATGGATCCGGTAGAGAGTTTCATCTATGAAATACAACTCTCTTCTGGCCAGGATTCGAACCTACCACATTGGTGAGTCCATGCAACCAAAGCTCTACGCTTATGCCCAAATGGTCCCCGTAAAATTTTAGAAAACGTGTAGGTTTCATCCCTAGCGAATCTCCGTCCATCAGATTTCCTCATAGAACAAAGAGAACTGAGTGGAGTTGTGTTCTTGGGACTTAGAGATGCTTCTAAATACCAATTTTTTTTTTTAAATGTCATATGAAACCACATTTTTTATGCGATGGATGGGTACATCGCAACAACTCAAGGTGTTGGACCTCCGGACATGTAATGTAGAGTACTGTACTCCATTAGACAGTTTTTTACTTTTTCATGAACCGTACTTTACAAAAAACCATACTTCAAAAATACTCCTTGCAGTATTTCGTACTCCTTTGTGCTTCATTAATAAATACAGAAGGTGGATAGAAATATTTTCCCATTTTAAACAAGAGTATATTCCCCACAAAAATTTGAAATTATTGATTGAATTTGCAATGTGTTGTCCTGGCACCAATGCTGCTGTGGAGAGGGTTTTTTCCTTTGCAAATGATTACTGGAGAAGTGAAAAATTACAATTATCTGCAAAAACACTAGCAGTTTTAACGGGAAAGTTCAACATTAGTGAGTCAATGTTTTGACTTAAGTGATCTCTCAGAAGAAAATTCAAAACTATCGAAAAAAATGAATTCAATAGGAAAATGTGATTTCAAGAATTAAAATGATATAGGTGTATAAAATAATTAAATTTTTATATTATTTTTTAAAAATATATAGCCGATTGGTTGTGGCTCAATGTTTTTTTTCACAACCCCAATCAACATATTCAATGAAATTCCATCCGTACTCCTTTTGTAAAAAAAAATAGTTGGTCACCTTAATAGAGACAAGGACGTTTCATAGGTTTCAAATTTGAAACCGTCTTCTGCATTAACTACTTAACATAGAAAACGCGGATTACCGGATTTTTTTTCTTTAACAATGTACTTTTAAAAGAGGCTAATGAAATTCGAGGTAAATGAGACAAAACAATGTCCGCAAATTTCAGGCCTTAAGGCGTTAAATCTCATAATCAATAATACCACGAGGAAACGGATTAAAAATCCATGATTTTTTTTTTCAGTTTTACATAGTTTTCAAGCTATATTGTTTTGATTCGTTTTGAATGGGACACCCTGTATGTAAATCTAAGACGGACGAAACCTATCAGATTTCAGCTGTATCGGCCAAAAGGGGTGGGGGGGACTAGAGAATGTAGAAGATAGATCAGGAGTGGCCAACCCCCGGGCCGCCTTGAATAATTTTAAGGGCCTTGAGATTCATCACAATTTTACAAAATATGTTTTCGCACAAAACATGTGCAAATACACTCATTGAGATCGACTTGCAAAAGCTAAGTGAAAGAGTTGAGAAACAAATATCTCACTAATTAAATATTATTCGATCATTTCATTATTATATTATCTATGTTTATATGTATGAATAATAATAATTCATTCTGTTTTAAATTTTTACTCCAAAACATTTTTGTTGTGGGTCCAAATCTAATATGAGCATAATTTTATATGCGGCCCGGGCGATTATAATGCATTTCCAAAGTGGCCCGCAAGTTCATTTGGGTTGGCCACCCCTAAGATAGATTAACGGCGAAAAATATGTTAACTGTTAAAAGGTAATTTTCAAAATTTATGAAGCACTCTGAGATCACCTTGATAGGAGCGAGGTCACTGATCCAGTTTACTATATCATAGAGTCATGGAATATTTCTGCCTAAAACCTGTGGGTGTTTAGAAGATATGAAGTACGGTGGTCTGGCTAATTATTATGCCGAAAAACAAAATATATGAAAAAAATAAAATTATTTTCAAAGTAAGAAGAAATTGAGAATAGCTCCTAAGTAATTAAGATTTGGTTTAGATTAATTCACTAAATAGTTCACGGGAACAAAATTTAATAATTTTTAAACTAACGACCTATGGAACATTTTTTGTGTAAACCAAGATCATACTTGACCCAAATATTTTTTGAATAATAATAAAAAAATCACTCTCCTATCAAAGTGTAGATATGAAGAACTAAAACTGTCCAGATTACTTATGAATAGTTTGAAAATATCTTGGAATGTTCCTAAATTTTAGAAATTAACTATAAAAAATAAAATAACAAAAAAAATCGAAATTCAAAATCAGTGAAAATAGGATGAGATAAAAATGGCGGATAGGATAGGGGGCGTAGAGGTCGTGATTTCTCCCCGAATTGTGACAGTTGTGGTTATTGGAATGTTTTTGTCATAAGAAACAATATTTTAGAACATAAACCTGGTAAAGATTATTTTTAATTTTTCAATTTTGTTTATGTCCTGTAAATATAAAGTGAAATGTAGTATATATAACAGATAATTGGACAAAAATGTTCGTCTGTATTTATAACCTGTACGTTGTTTTGTATTTCTTTTTCTTTGTTTCTCTGGGTTAACTCTTGAAATTCTGTAATTTGACTTGTTAGTTTGTTTATTCTACTATAATGAAAATAATATAGTGATACTATTTTATCAAGTATCGTACGTTTAAGTTTATATATTTTATTTAGGTATATATATATTTTTAAACCTATGATATTCTTAATTTTATTTGAAGTGTTAATAACTCATGGTGGAAAATAATTTGCAAGGTAGCTGGAATGCTGAAATTTCATAATGGGAGATACAGATGTAACAAATTTATCCAATGCCACAAAACAAAATTCGTCCACAGTGCTAACTCAGCCAAATTCTCGTGACGGTAAACCACCTTATAGGTAAGTTATTTTATCATAATTATTATTATTATCGGAATGATGATTGAAGTATGTATAAATTATTAAATTCATGACACTTTTCAATTATTATGTATTTAGTTACGCCAGTTTAATAAGATTAGCTATCAGCAATGCACCCAAAGGAAAAATGACATTATCAGAGATTTATCAATATATTATTGAAACATTTCCATATTATCGAGATGCAAGTACTGGATGGAAGGTAAGATTATGTCAAAATGCAATTACTCAATATTTGATTTATTAGTTAGTGACAACTTAACTAGTTTTTTTGTTCAAAATCCCAAAACTCAGAGGTCTGTGTATTTATATTTGAAGGTTTTTGTGCCTCGTCACGATTCTTGCGAAAGTAGGTCTCATCACATTCTTAGCATCAGTCTAGTCTGACTTTTCACTTTTGCAATTCTTTGAGTTTCGATTTCTGAGGCACACTTTTTTTAATTATTTGTGATTAATAAAATATATAATTTATCCTTAAAAACCTTGGATCTGTAATGTAGGCTTAAATTACCATATTATTTATTGGTTCTAATTCTAATTAAATACAATGAATAAAATATATATCTATTAATATTTACAATATAAATATTTTTGTTTCCTGTTATAAAAGCCATTGTTATATTTCTGTAATTTCTCTTATTTTGAAAAAAAGTAAATTTACTATCAGAATAATTTGGCTCATACAAACAATACTAATTGTTTTAACTTTTTTTCTGTTTTTTCGACTTATTAAACCTTAAAAACCGTATTTTTTTGCAAACAAAAATAAGAAATAGACTGAATGATTTTTAATTCTGAAAATCTTGTCTTTTAATACTTACTAAATACATTTTTCTTCATGAAATTTCATTGTCATATATATTAATTTTTTGAAAATTACTATTATATGTGTTTTTTTCAGAATTCTATTAGGCATAATCTCTCACTGAACAAATGTTTCACTAAAGTTGCACGACCTAAAGACGATCCAGGGAAGGGTAGCTATTGGGCTATTGATTATTCACAAACCGTTGATGAAACTTATTCTAAAAAGAAAATGAAAAATTTGAGGGTATGTATTATTTTTTCGTTTATTATATATGTCTATAACTAATGCTAATTCCCTAAGCATTCTTTTAGTTTTATAAAGAAAATTGGGCACGATTCGGGGTGGAGGCCCAATTCGGAATAATTACAACATTTTTTTTTTTTTTTTCTCAAAAAACACTATTAGGTTCTCTTTGTACTATACATTTTTTTTACCTTCATTGTTATTAATAATGATTTATTGTGACTAAATAATTACAGCAAAATACATTTAGTCTATAAGTTTTTTTAGTAAAATTTACTAAAAAAAAAATGCATAGGGAAATTGAAAATTTAATGATATTTTAATATGATAAAAAATATTTATTATAAAAACCTCCCCTCAAGAGAAGTTTAGATTCCCCTCACTTTTTATCTAATTCTAAATTTTCCCGCCCCCTCCCTACCTCGTACGGTTGTCAAAATCCATTGAAGAGTTGATGTTAGTGTGCGTAGAGCCTCCCCCAAGTGAAGGTTAGAGTTAATGCCATGGTCAAAGGTTGGGTCAATATATTTTTAACGAACCCATCTCCCGAATTTTTACTATCGTTAGATCTGGTGAAAATTAGGTATTTGTTACAATTTGTCGCAAAACGCCCATCTTCCTCAACCTGAAATGTTAACTGTGTATATATTTTTTTTTTTGTAGGTCTCTCCGTACAGTCCGGACTGTAACAGTAACACCGGGAGTAATGACGGTATAGTGCCGCCTCCACAAGTGTACAGCCCTCCACAGACCACACAGAGCTCTTCTGAAGGGAGTGACATCTTCAATGGTAAGCATGATGTCATGATACTTGACGATGTAATTGTCCATTGTACCACGGTGTCTAATGAGACTTCATTGATAAGAGTTACCTCAACGTCATGCAATATTTTTTATTATTACTTATGTCTGACTAACCTACTGAGCTGAAGACCCCCTCAGGTTTTTTTTATCTGAAAATGGTCCCGACGATAGATACTCGTTAAAGACCCCTACCCTAGATGAATAGGTAGGCCAAATTTAGGACTCCCACAGTAGAGTCGGGATCATGTCCACCAGACTGAGGAAAGAGCACCCTGGTAGTAGATATGACTTCGTCGTTAAAGCCCGGGCATGAGTCATAATAACAAACAATCCTCAGGTGCTTGAGATTACTTAAGGTTGTGACGCCCTGTCCTTATAATATCAAGTAACCTAAGGATTGTATAAATATGGCAATCTAGCAACCTGTCACTTTTGGACATAATGTTATCGATGGCGTAAGCCGAAACTGGTACACTTTGTGATACTTAACATTTTTCAGAAATATTGTGAAACACTTCATAAAAATATAGAGAAAAACTAATGTTTTTTAAAAATATTGCCCATTACACAAGATACCTAGTATTTGGTAAGTCGTGGCTGAAGGTGGTAGCAATACCGAAAATACTCCCATATATTTTATATATCTTGTGAAATAGACAATATTAATACAGATATATTTATCATAAGTAGACACATTTTTCAATTTAAGATAACTATTTTTCAAAAAACTGTTCGGAAGTGTCTTTATCCCAACGATGTTTCGGGACGTTCTTACGTCCCATCAACAGGTCACAATGTACGAGATATATAAAAAAAATATATATATGGGAGTACTTTTTATACATTTTGTGAAATAGACAATTAAAAAAAAAAAAATGTACGTTTTTTTTTGTTTTGTTGCACCTTAATCAGATCCATTTGAGTAAAAACTTGTTTTTGTAATTTCAGGTGAGGATGTATCATTGGGTGAGTACCAAGAGATGTGTGAGGTGATGACACAATTGGTGAGCCGGTACGGGAGCGAACTACTGGAGAACTGTGTACCGGAACAGGGTCTGGAGCCGACAGTTATGCCTTCAGTGCAGCCTCTGCCAAGCACACCCAGTCAGTACTGTACAATGAACCCCTCACACACGCAGTTACAGTACTGTCAGGTACAGACCTCCTCTCCAGCAGCACTGTCACCACCTCCATATCCGTACCATAGCTATAATCCTCATTTCAACTTTGACTGGGATACATACTTATAACCGAGGTACATGTAAAATATCACCGTAAAAATATGTATCGCAGGGATGCGTATCGAAAAGAAAATATATATGTATATATATTTTGTATGTCATGATATCGATATGCGATAATATCGATATATTATATTCTCTCTTATTTAAATGTTTATTATGGTTGAAAGATTTAAACTCAAGACTCAGAATTAATTTATAATATATTTATCACAGCTATATTTATTTTTTGATTTTGAATATCTAGCATTCTCATCTACAATTCATTTGAACTTTATGTTAAAATCCTTTTCTCGTCAATCAAAATATTCTTCCTTTAAAAAAATATTTTTTTATTTGACCTCGCATGTCCAAACTCCAAGTCAAGACTGATTCTGAGGGCGCCGGTAGCTCAGAGGTAGCGTGTTTT
Organism: Aradus depressus; assembly: GCA_963662175.1. NCBI lineage: Eukaryota > Metazoa > Arthropoda > Insecta > Hemiptera > Aradidae > Aradus > Aradus depressus. The sequence goes on from OY759222.1 coordinate 26,882,343, forward strand.
TCTTACTGAGCTCAAGATCGCAGGTTCGAATCCCGGGTGAGGTCTTTAGCTTGAGCATGCCTTCCTTCGGATGGGACGTTAAGCGATGGTGAAACCTGTGTGATGTCAGATAGACAACAGTTGTTAATTGTAGGTAAAATTTAGGACTTCCATAATAGAGTCGGGCTTATGTCCACCAGAGCGAGGTTAGGGCGCTCTGGTAGTAGGTGATATGAGCTCGTTATCAAGTCCGGGCATGAGACACAATAACTAACTAACTCTGAGCATTCTTGGAGTTTGGACATACAGGTCGATTCAAATATGTTCTGTAGGAAGAATATCTTAATTGACGAGAAAATAATTTTGATATAGAAAACAAATTATTAATGATGGGAGTGCTTCCCGAAATGTTTGTGCTTGCTAAAGACCAAAAAATAAACAGGAGAAATGTTGCTGTGATAAATATATTGTATATAATTTTAGAATCTCCTTACATAACCCCATGTAAAGGCCATGAGAAATTAATATTGCCATAAATCGTCATGGTTACTATAGACTATATTTCTGCGTAGTACATTCGATAGCGATCTGCATATTGGTTGGTGGGAGATAATTTTAGTTGGCTGTGAGGAAAACGATATAAGAGATATAATAGTTCTATATTAAATACGCATAAAAACTTAAGAAAAAATATATTGATATTAAAATGTCGATATTATTGATACATCGCGTATCGATACGCATCCTTATGAAGGCGGCTAGCCATTTTCTTTTTTTTTCCTGTGTAGAGAGGAAGTTGAACGAACGAAAGAGAATAGCAATTGAGATAAAACCAGCGTTGTGCAGTTCTATATTCAAAAAATAATAGACAAACGAAGGAATAAAACGACTGTTTGATTTTGGAACATTTGGTGCACTTGTGTTTGCAGAAATATTGCAATAAAATTTTGCACTTTGACATCCTGCATAACGTCCTCTCTACTAGCTGGGATGAGAGCTATCAGAAAGTGTACAGCAGCCGCCTTACAATGATTTTGGTTAAATTAACCGTACTTTGTTTAGTTTATATTAGTATTTAGAGTATCATTCAAAAACTTGAAATATTTTGAGCAATCGCGTTTTTTTTAAAAATTTTCGAGTGAACCCTTCGTGTGATGAAAGGGAAATATTATGGGTCATAGAGGGAATATTTTTATAGTAAAATATTATAGTCTCCTGGGTACCAATGAAAGAAAAAATGATACATAATACAGAAAAATCGATTTAAATGTTAGGTAAAACCAGTTATCTATCCACGAACACATATCACAAACTTCTGAGGGCGTGGGAGAAATAAAAGTGTTACCCTTCTTTTTAATTGTTGTAATAGCAAATGTATTTATTTATTCAAAGTCACAACTATACAAGAAATATACAACCAGCTTAAGGGCTTAACTCTTATTGTATGTTAAAATCTAACAGTTGACTTACCTAAGGGCTTCTAAATCCATATGCTGACTTATGTGTCGATAAATTCATTACATCGGCAGTTATTAGGTTTTTTAAATTGAGCTTTATCTTCTAAACCCCCCTTCTCTTCAGCCGATTTCGCTGAAATTTAACAGGTAATGTCCTAATTGGGTTTTTTAATTTAAATATGAAATTTCGTGTCGATATATTCATTACATTGGCAGTTATTGGGTTTAGCCCCCTCTTTCTCCCGTTTCCCCAGGAAAATTAATAAGTGTTGTCCTTAAGGGGTTTTTAATTCACATATGAAATTTAGTGTCGATACATTCATTCAATCGGGTGTTATCGTGTCCATAGATACTCATAGACATTTTTTTTCTCTTTGAATCTAGAGGTCGGCAAACATGAATTTCAATTGAAAACTTCGCATTGAATTTTTGATCGATTGCATAACTTCTGCTATACTTCGTGTAACCAGGGACGCTGTTCTAGTTAGTTATTATGACTCATGCCCGGGCTTTTAACTACAAGGTATCTAGGCGATTACCAGAGCGCTATTTCGTCACTCTGGTGGAAATTTGCCTACCCTACATTTTTATTCATCTAGAGGTCTTTAACGAGTACCTGACATCGTACAGGCTCGAGACCATATCTTAACGTCCCAACCGAAAGATGGCATACTAGTTTTTCTTTTCTTTTTTACCTCCCAGATAAAATAGACTTAGGATCTCGGCTGGGTTTCGAACCCACGATTTTGAGCTCAGTAAGCAAGCAGTCCACGGGGCTACCGGCGCCCTCAATCGCTGTTTTATCAAGGTTGTTTTTCTATATAATTGATATCTTATATGTTTACGTTGTTTTATGAAAGTATTGAATGATGCTCTATTTTTATTTATTTATTTTTTAGTGGAAGGCATTTTGTTTTAAAATGATAAAAATTAATAAATACTGTTTTTTTTTTTCACTACATACATAATTGTCAAATAAACAGATAAATAAATGTGATTAAATGAAGAGTGTTAAATTAATGTTTACAAGATTTATATTAAAAACTACTTTAAAATTGATATTATAACTAAAGCAGGCTATAGAGGGCTAGATATTTCCTTTGTTGAGTTCAGAAAGTGTCGATTCGAGTGTGTTGTTCTGTTTAATTGCGAATTTCGGATTGTAAATTGAATGACTACATCCCATTGAGGATTGTGGAGTTCTCTGTCCAAATGCCTAACTTCGGGTGATGGTAGCCAGAGAGTGTCTCAACATATTCTGGTAATACCACAGTCAACCAGCTGTCACAATCCGAAAATCGAGAAGAACACATTATGGCCTCTTTTTTTTTTTTTTTTTTTTGTTTTTGTCAATCAATGTGCGATTTTGGGAGAGAGTAGAAAAACTCCCCGAATTATATAAAAGAAAAAATGATAATGAAATAATCAGTTTGATGAGTTATACAACAGTTATGGGGGTCGAGGGATGGAGGAAAAAAATACTTGCCGTTAGCGTTGGGCGGTCACAAATTTTCCCGAACAGTATTTTTACAAAAGAATTTGGAATATATTTGGAGGAATTTGTTTCAAAGAACGTTAATTATTGTATCAAGTTTTTGGAAGGGTAGGAAAAAGCAATGAATTTTCATTATTTTATTTTAATTTTTTTTAAACCGCAGATCTCAGGGAATATTAGTTTCAAAAAATGTTTTTTTGTAAAATTTGAAGTAGGACCAAAATAAACAGTTTTAGCGTTTCAGAGATCGCTTTCCTGAACTAAAAAAAATATATAGAGATTAATCAACAGAGGATAGATAGAACCGATACGTTTCAAATGTCTGCATCGTGAAACTCTATTATTTATTGTCAGATATTTAGAGAATTCGCAATTTCATTATGGAGCATCACAAGTATTCAATCTATTTTAGAGATATTAACATTAAATTTATGTATTGTTGGTACGTTGACACTCACTGAAGGAATTACTCTGCCACTCTTGCAAAAAACAAAGTTCCTAACACACAGTTCAACTGTGATTGTAATATAGCTTATTGTTATTTTGAATAATTTAATAATAATAATAACTAATAATAATAATAACTGTAAAAATACTAATAACTGATTAGTGTTCTTGCCGCAACTACCTCTTTAGCTACGTCATACATTCATTTACTTCATCAATAATTATTATTTTCTTTAATTAATTAAGTTTACTTGTATAAATATTTTAACGTAAAAAGAGATAAACATTAAGTACAAATTATTTGTTGATATTTTATTTATATTTTGTTTACAATTTCGTTTATGGTTATAACTTATTAGTTTAAGCTTATTATTATTGTATATTATTATATACAAATTTTATATTTATATTGAGATTATATCGCTTTATTATTGATCTACCTCATTTTTTATGTACTTAATAATAGTTTTTTTTTCTTTTTAAATTAGTTTTATTTAAAGATAGTTTGTCAAGTTGATATTTTTATTGGTCAACTAAAATTGTGATTAAAATTATTGAATTATTTTGTTCTGTTTAGCTTGTATTTGTTTATTAAGTGTAGATATGTATTAATTGTTTTAGTTATGTTGTGGCTATAAAATATTGCACTGGAAAACGAATGATTATTCAAATTTTTTAAAGAAATATTCATCATACAACTTGTATAACAATTTTTTTTTGTCCAATTTGTTTTTACTCAAAATTTATTTTCGCCAAATCGTTTTGTTTAAAAGATAAAAATTTAATTTTTTTTTCAATCTCTCTATGTAAAAGTAATTTACCAAAGGAAGGGGAAAATATCAAAAATAAAAATAAAAAAAATTTCCGTAGAAAATTAAGATTCAAATAATAATTTATAAATATGAGTTGGTTAATCGATGATTTTTAATTTTGAAATATTTTCAAAGGTTGGGTCAACAGCTGTAGAGATTCAATGTGATTAGAGAGACTTAACCTTCCGCCAGGCGCGTATGGTTCTTAACAGGGGTGAGCGTGCGTGACAGGTCCTAAGCACGAATACATTTTAATCATAGATTAAGTTCGTTTTACTTCACAGCTAAACGAAGTGTAATCGGTCAGAAATTTTTAAATTAAAAAAAAAATCTATGTGAACAGGATCACGAAATGTTTTAAATGTATCTAAAATCCCCGAAGGACGACGCCTATTGATTTTTCGCAAAATCGGCGGAAGGAAAGGGGAGGATCAGAGGTGAAGGATTTGACTCAAAAACCCCCTCCTCTGATCTTCGCCTTCCATTCGGCTCATTTCCGAATAATTAATAGTTGTCCTTATGGAATATTGAATTTACATATGAAATTTGGTGTTGATACGTTCATTCTATCGGCAGTTACCTTGTCCATTAGGATGGCCCTTATTTTGTAAAAGTTTAAATTTTCCAAACACCAGGAATTTTGTTTAGAATGTTGAAAAAATGACGCCTGAATTTTTTAAGATTTCTTTGGCCATATTAACTCGTGCCTGTAAGGTGTTAAAGTTTAACTGACTTTAAATGGGGATTTTGCGATTCGAGAGACTTTAGAGCGTAACAATGCCTTGAATAGACTGTTCTGAAATTTCGTATTCTTACGTTTTGAGGATCGCTGAATTCAAATTTCAAATATCAAATTATACCATTAGAAGAATAATAATAGATTCAGAATAATGCTTTTAATTTTGAATTATTGACAGTTTTTTGACAACCGGAAATGGCAAAAATTAATTTTTGATATTAAAATTGAATTCAGCTGCCCCTAAATCATATATAATCACATCATTGAAACATTTATTCATTAAATTGTATATACATTTGAATTATTGACAGTTTTTGATATCAAATTTGAAATCAGCGACCTCTAAAACCTATAAAATCACATCACGGATGGATTTTTTGAGAAAATTGTTTATTAGTTAAAATTAATGACAGTTTTTTGACAAGTGTAACTTTTGACATCAAATTTGAATTCAACGACCCCCAAAACATAAGAATACGAAATTTCAGAACAATCCATTCGAGGCATCAAAAGTTACGCTCTTAAGTCTCTCGAATCGCAAAATCCCCATTTAAAATAAATGTTAAACTTTAACACACCTTAGAGGCATGGGTTAATATGGTCAAAAAAATCTGAAAAAATTCAGGGGTCATTTTTTCAACATTCTAAACAAAATTTGGTATCACAAAGGAGCGCGATACGTGCTCAGGATCGCCCCTGGCTGAAGGTTAAGTGTGCCTTAATCTATGTAGTTTCATGGCTCTAAGTGGAAAGTTAGGGCAACATCAATGTAATTTTAATCTTGAAAAACATTTTAACAAATTAATTTTACTTTATAAGTATTTTATTGCCAGAGGACATTGTATGAGACATTCCTAAACATCTCAAATGGAAATCGAAAAGGAAAAAAATATAAAACTGGCTCATTATCTCAGTATAAACAGTGTTTTTTCATAATACTATAGTTTCGCAAAATATTTACATTTTCATTGTCTTACAGAAAAAATAAATAATTTGTGCCATTTTTTGCTAACTCGTTTCGTCCCTTTAGCAAAAATAAAAAAGTTAAATTTTCAAAATATTCATAGTTCGTTATTTTGTACTTCTTCTTTCTTGGAAAAAAGAAAATATATCCTCCCCGGAATTAATTAAGAAAAATAATTGTTTAAATTGCATTTTGATATTAATAATAAATTTTCTAATTTTTATAAATTGAATATTATTTGTTTGCAACCTACGTATTCTATTTTTATTCTTTTCACTTATTATTAATTGTGAAATGTCTATCTAATGTGTTCATTATTTTATAATATATTTATATTATTGCTAATATTAATTTTTAAAAAATTTCATGTTGTAAAATGCTTTTGCATTTCTCTACTTTTATTATAAAATTTCCCACTATTATATATTTCATTATATATATTATTCTTATTATTTTTTGTATGCTTCATTATTGTAAATTAAAATGTTCGACAGGAGGAGTTTCTAAATTAGGTCAATTTTTCATGTTACTATTTATTGCAAGAAATTTACATTTGTTAAAAATTTGGATTAAAAACTAAAGCAAAAAATTTAATATTTAAAAATGATATATTTTTACAATATTTTGAGTTGCCTCTTTTAATAATAATAATTTAAAAAAAACTATTGATGTTTTATAATGTTAGTTGAAAATGTAAACTTTTTCTATGAATTTGTAAATGTTGCTTTGTTGTATTTATAACACAATCTATTTTTTGGCTGTTCTTTACAAATAAAAAATAAATAAAAATAATTTATTGATATAAGTTAAAAAGTACAAATAATAATGTGTTCGTATTAAATTTTTCATCTCTGTGATGTTATTAATAAATTTGTACATTGTTCAATATAGCTTTCTGATTGTATTATTCATTGCTTAAAAATGTGTATATTTCAATTTTTAATAAATTATGTGTTAAATAGCATTGTATTCGGCTATTAACTTGATAGGATGATAAAAATTGCTTATGTTTTTATTCTTTGAGGACGATATTAAAATATATATGTACTGTTTGTATGATTTATTTTGTGAATTGTTCTATTTGTTGTGCATTTAATCCCTTTGTGTGTCAACGGAATGAATACAACATGATGGTGAGTTTTGTGACTGCCCAAACATAACCAAGGTCCAATAGTGGAGGAAGACCAGGAGATGGGGCCTTGAGAGGCAAGAGAGGAGAATCTGGTCATCACCAGCACATATGAGTCGTGGCCGAGGACTTTCTTATACCAAGCACACTTACAGATCACTCTTTGAGAGACTCACTTGTACCTACCCAGTAATGCAAGTATGAAATGATTTTGAGATATGGGAGGGAGAGAGTCTTGTGATTACATTACATATATTTTATGTTTTTCTCTACTTTTATAATTTTTCATAAAAACTCCTAATAATAAAAAATATTTTATAATTCGTTTCGATAATTTAAACATTACTTTGAAATATTTTCTATGGTAATTTATTTTACATTATTTGAGGTGCTATAACATTAGTCGTATTTGTTCTCAAATCGAGGACACATTAGCTATTGGAAAATTCAAATAAGGAACATTATTGGCAAAAAACATTAAGACGTAGTCAAGGTCCACGCCGTAGATTTTCCGTGAAGACGGGATAAAATCAGTTTTCATTTTCTTTTCGATGCTGCCGTAGCTCTTGCATTTGCTCAACACTAGACTTATTATGTTTTTTTAATTCCTTTTGATGCGAGCTTTCCTCTGATTTGCGTTTTCTATAATTCCGCGCATATTTAAGATTCATATGAGACGACATCTTTAATTTTTTTGCAATTTTCAATTTAATACCGATTTTTACATATATTTCGGCGAATATTTTTATTGTTTCACTTTTAGTCCTAGTAGTGCTCCTCAAGCTCTTTACAATGACACCCGAATCAACGTCCTATCTAAACGCGTTATCACGCTACACTAATTTTACACAACGCTAATTCGGAACAATCATCCGCCGGCGCCCACACTACCCCGATAACATCACAGGCAAAACAAACACTGCACAACAAACACGTACAGACATGCTCTATCCATTGTGACCTCAACCGTTGTTATCGCATTATTAGTCTCGTAGTTATCGATTGAAATCTGACGGTATTTTGTAACACAAGAAAGTTTGACCGGCTATCACTGTGCTTAACGAGCCAATAGACGTTTTCACATCAAAAACAATTTTTCGATAGGACTAACGGTTTTCGACTAAATCAAGGAAACTTCTAAAAATATGTGTCAAAAAATTACAGGACGTGCATATTTAATATAAAACGTATTTTAGTTTTTTCTACAATTTTTACTTGAAACGATGTTTGATTAGGTCATGAATAGCGGTATCTATTATGTAAATATATAAAATATCTACTATAAGTTAGGTTTTATGACTCATGCCCAGGCTTTATCTACGAGGTCATATCACCTACTACCAGAGCGCTCTTTCGTTATAAGGGTTTATGAGATAAGCCCCCTCCCCTGAACCCCCCATCTCTTCTGCCAATATTGCTGACAGACAGGTTATGTCCTCATGAGAGCTAATTCGAATGCACGTCGTTAATTTTTCTGGATTGGCTGAAAAAGTGGAATAAAGAATTGCAACGCCAATCAAGATCCATAATTCTGATTATAGACAATTGTGCTGCCCATCCCTACACATCATTGACCTAGCCCTTGGAAATGGGCATTATTAAAAACCTAAAAAGTAAGTACAGAGCTAAACTGGTTAATTTCATTTCAGAGAAAATTTATTGAAATCAAACTCCACAGCAAAAGATGTAAGCAGAAAAGTTAACATTCTTCAAGTTGTAGACAGCTAGAGAGATATTACTAGCAAAAAAATAAAAAATTGTTCCGCTTCCTGCAATTTTAAAGTGAACACACAAAGTTTGGATGAAAGCCACGAAAAAATGGGGTATTCTTATCTTGTGCAGATTTTGTTAATGCTGTCAATTAAAAATTGTTATTACGTTTTTTTTTTTCCTCGTTTTTTACATACATATGTACTTAATTACATATGTACATACATATTATATGTCTACCTACATAATAAATTCGCATTTTGTTTTATTGATTGCATATTGATTTATTCAAAACCCAGTAATGCACATGTTTGTGAGTAAACACCAGTCAACAGGTGCATTGACCGTTGGGTCCCAATTAAGCACAGTTGATATAGTCTAGCTCCAGGTATTCATGTCTGTCTGTCCCGGAAGCTGTTTTTTCCCCATTTGTTCAGAAGAATGTCCCCTCTTCAGCCGTCGAATCAGCCTGATCCCAGAAGACATCAAAGAAAATAAATGAAAATCACAGAACATCAGGTCAATGTAATGCAAGAATCACTATAGTACCATGCGAATCTGAAGACACCATATACGCACGTTATCCACTACCCGAAATAGAAAAGAAGAGGACAGCCCGGATCACAGCACAAGTAAAAATAAATGTTTTTTTTATAGGATAACAGAAATAAAAATTAATATATTAAAAATATTTCTATTGTCACCATCAATTTTCAGGGTAACCCAAACTTCAACTTGGAACTCCCTGCCTGCCCCAATCCGTCACTCTCCTTCCGTGGCTTCCTTCAGACCTCTTCATCCCCTCCCATCGCTCCTCGGCCTTCCACAACTCGTTCGTTGTCCAGGCCTCCTCTCTTTGGAACTCCCTGCCTCCCCCAATCCGTCACTCTCATTCCGTGGCTTCCTTCAGACCTCTTCATCCCCTCCCATCGCTCCTCGGCCTCCCACAACTCGTTCGTTGTCCAGGCCTCCTCTCTTTGCAACTCCCTGCCTCCCCCAATCCGTCATTCTCCTTCCGTGGCTTCCTTCAGACCTCTTCATCCCCTCCCATCGCTCCTCTGTCTTCCACAACTCGTTCGTTGTCCAGGCCTCCTCTCTTTGGAACTCCCTGCCTGCCCCAATCCGTCACTCTCCTTCCGTGGCTTCCTTCAGACCTCTTCATCCCCTCCCATCGCTCCTCTGTCTTCCACAACTCGTTCCTTGTCCAGGCCTACTCTCTTTGGAACTCCCTGCCTCCCTCAATCCGTCACTCTCCTTCCGTGGCTTCCTTCAGACCTCTTCATCCCCTCCCATCGCTCCTCTGTCTTCCACAACTCGTTCGTTGTCCAGGCCTCCTCTCTTTGGAACTCCCTGCCTCCCCCAATCCGTCATTCTCCTTCCGTGGCTTCCTTCAGACCTCTTCATCCCCTCCCATCGCTCCTCTGTCTTCCTCAATTCATTTCTTGTCCAGACCTCCTCTCTCTACAACTCCCTGCCTCCCTCAATCCGTCACTCTCCTTCCGTGGCTTCCTTCAAATCCTCACTACTCCAATTCCTCTTCACTAAACGATCCACTCCTCTTTGATCTCTCCCACAAAATTATATTTGTTTTATCATATTTCCTCAATTATTCGATCATAATCAATATTATTCCTTTTTGGTTCATTTTACACATTTATATATTTTTATCATGCATTTATTTTATTTTATCTTATTTTATTTTGACTATTTTTCTTTTTCTTCTCTCTCCTCACACTTTTCTATCTGGCCCCTACTCTCTAAAATTAATTTTATTTCAAACCTTGTCTGGGCATCCTCCCTTCTCTTTTATAATCAACCATCACAGTATTATGCTCGGTCGATTTTTATTATCAATTTTATTTTTTTTCTTAGTTATATAGATTTTTTTTTTTTTTTACACATTCTCTTTTATTTATATATATGTTTTTTCCTGTTAATCTTTTGTTTATCTATTTTTATAATTGTATAGTTTTTCTCCAATGTAGCACTAATTTTATTTACCTGTCTTTTTATTTCTTTGTACGTCATACTGATACTATATCATTGTTTCCTTTTCTTTACTCTGTATGTATTTATTCTTAGGGGACCTCAGTCCCAGAATAATAAAATTTCTTTTCATTTCATTTCAACTTACAACCTTCACAATATATATATATATACCTATATATATAATATTAAAATTCCCTTTCATGTTACAAGACGAGGGAATAGAATAAATATTATCTTGCAAATTTTCATCCCATTTGTCTATTTGTTACATCATAGAGGAGAGGCTAATTTGTATTTCAAAAGATAAACAAACTCGCTGTATTTACGAGATTTACCAAGATACATTGTTCATAGTTGGACTGTAAGTCTGTAAATTACGCGTTGTCAGACAGGCAGAGAATTAAGTGAATAATTAGGATAAGAAATGATAAAGATCACAGCAAGGATTACTAACAATTTCTGTATTTATCTGATGGATAGCTTGGCTAGATATGTCTTCTTGGGCTCTGGTGAAACGAGAGATGAATAACGATAGGCTAGGCCAACCCTGGAGTATTCTGTTGCTTCTTCTGGAATAATAGGCTCAACTTCAGCCTTTCTCTCTCATTTTGTAATATTCCAATGACAACGAACAGAGACGAACTGAAATTGTAATTATTTATGACTGAATACATTTTTCCAAACTGTGTGGAAATTGTAGAAAAACTAATGAAAAAGACGGTGAATCGACTGGCAATGTACTTCCCCAGAACGCTCTCCCTCCAAAACCATTCAAACGTTTGCGTTAATATTCTACACTAGCAGTAATACCCGGCGTTGCCCGGGGGAACTTTGAATTTTCTCCCAATATCTCCTATAAGTCTATTCAATTTTTCGACAGTACATTCATGATGTTATAATTTTCAATTATTCATACGGAATAAGGCTTATAGTCCTTCAGCTATAGTAACGCTAGTAAGTTTTTAGGACACCTGGGCACCACAGCTAGTATGCGCCTTTCAACGGCGGAAGCCACAGCTAGTGAATACTTAGCATCGCTGGACATCCTAGCCAGTGCGTACTTAAGAACGCTTGTGACTACAGCTAGTATGTGCCTTGCAACGCTGGGTACCACAACTAGTACGTAGTTAGGAACGCTGGGCACCACAGGTAGTATATGCCTTGCAACGGCGGACCCCACAGCTAGTACGTAGTTAGGAACGCTGGGCGTGTATATGTATACCGATTACATAACTTCTATATTTCAATACGAAAATAATAGATGTCTGTCTACTATTGGAAAACCTTGAGTCAAACTCAAACTTCGATTCTATAGTATTTGAGTGAAGATAATTAACGTATGTCTTTAGTGGCTTGAGGATGCACATGGACACTCAAACATCCTTTACTTTAATAAAACCATGACAAAATAATAATTGTGTTGACCCAATAGAAGACATGACTAAAGTAAATGACGGGATGTTCGCACGGCTTGAGGAACCTTGGTCTCTGTGTCCATGTGACCTCTACTGTGGAATCTCCTCATCAAAATTGTATCTAAAAATATTACTACAGTGAACTATCTCCTTGAATGAATCGTTTTTGTAGTAATCTCATGAAACTGCAACGAAAAAAGGGTATAGATACACATGATAGGCAGCAAAGCTACTGTGCAATCGAGCTACGTTGTCGAGGGGATAGGTGAGTTCCACCATAGAGTGATCATAACTAGCTTTAGCTCTGACAGCGTCTTTGCTTCATTGTCGTGTAAAAACCTTCGGAAGGGACGTTAATCGAGGGTCCTGAGCCTGTACCATGTCAGGTACTCGTTAAAGATCCCTGCCCTAGGTGAAATTTAGTACTCCCCCTGTACACTCTACCAGTGTGATGAAAGAGCACTCTGGTAGTAGGCAATATGACCTCGTAGTTAAAGCTGGGCATATGTCACAAAAACTAACTAACAAGAACCTTGGTCTCTGTGTCCATTTCGCTACCTCAGAACAAGATTGTCACTACTAAAAAAATGTGAATTTTGGGAAATCATATTTTAAAATTCACTGATCCGTTTTTTTTCTTTTCCAGCTATACAATGTATAAGGGAAGTTATGTAATCGGTCAAAAATTCGATGCATTTTTTCAACGGAATTTCATATTTTCTGCCTTTAGAATCCAAAAAAAAAAAGAAAAAAAAATCTGTTTGTCTATAAACACGATAACTGAATGTATCGACTATGAAATTTCATATTTAAAGTCAAAACCAATTAGAACATAACATGTTAAATTTCAGCAATATCGACTGGAAGGTAGAAGGGGTTCAGGGCACGGGGCTCAATTCAAAAACTTAATAACTGCCGATGTAATGAATTTATCGACACAAAATTTAGTATGAGGATTAAGAACCCTTATGTAAGTCAACTGTTGAATATTAGCGCAAACGGTCAACAGTTTTGGAGGCGGAGCGAAAAGTTAATTGATTAATTCGTCCTGGGGAAGTAAATTGCCGCTGATTTACCGAAGACTTTTTTTAAGTTTATTTTGGGGAGCTGCTTAACATTTTAAGTTGCTATTTGTACAAGTTCGGTCATTTATTGGTTCAGGAAGCAAATCTTACGTTTTAAACTGGGTTAATTGATTGAGTCAAGAGACTTATTGTCTCAAATCAAATTTAACATTGCATCATTTGAGTATCATAGAACAGTGATGCAGCCTTGCACTCTTCATTAGCATTCTTTGTGTTCAGTGGTTTTGCAAATAGACATGTAATCCAAGACCTTCAAAATCACGGAATGACACTGGTAAATAATATTATTTATTTTTTTATTTCCCCCAGTTATACGAAGTATAGGGAAAGGTACGTAATCTGTCAGGGATGGTCCCGAGCCTGTGCAATGTCATGTACTTGTTTAAGACCCCAACCATTGGTGAATAAACCTAGGTAAGCATCATTTAGGACTACCACTCATGGGATTAGGACTTCCGTTACCAGAATGACGAAAGAGCGCTCTGGTAGTAGGTGATAAGACCTAAAAGTTAAAACATGTCCTCATATAAAGATAGACAATATATTTTAAATTTATATTTTTTATTAAGTGTTTCACAAAATCTTTGCAAAAATGTTAATTATCATTTCTCTCTTTATATATTAGTATACTGAGGGTGCCGGTAGCTCAGTGGTATGCCTGCTTGCTTACGGTGAATAAGGGGGCCGGCCCTAGGGTAGGCAAAATTTAGGACTCCCACAGTAGAGTCGGGCTCATGTCCACCAGTGTGACGAAAGAGCGCTCTGGTAGTAGGCGATATGACCTCGTAGTTAAAGCCCGTATATGACGTATTCTGTTATGTTTCAACAGAATTAAATATTATTATTATTCTAGATCCTGCTGGAGACAGTGTCTTCCTTAACAGTCCTGAAGGTCGGCCTGATACCCTTGAGAATGCCACAATATATAAAAATATTAAATAAAACAAATATATATATATTAATCAACATATATATCTGGGAGGTAAAATAAACTTAAGCACGCCGTCCTTCGGATGGGAGGTTAAGCTATGGTCCCGAGCCTGTACGATCTCAGGTACTCGTCAGGTACCCCTACACTAAGTGAATAAAAATTTAGGGTAGGCAAAATTTAGGATTCCCATATTAGATTGGGCTCATGTCCACCAGAGTGACGGAAGAGAGTTCTGGTAGTAGGCGATATGACCTTAAAGTTAAAGCCCGGGCATGAGACGTAATAACTAACTATTAGTATAGTTTTTACAATGAGTAAGCGGATCCGCTTCTCTGTACGTCGAGTTCCGCCTATGGAGAGGCTTGCCCTGCATCAAGTGTGGTTTTGGATCTCCTCCAGCTAAAGTCAGCTGATTGGACTGTGAGAGAGTGCTTTCTCTTCAGTCTGTGTCGGGAGTCTCGCCCGGAGAGAAGTCACTCCGTTCGTTCTACCATTCTCTCTTCGTCTTCGTGATCCAACTCGTCTTCACAGTGACAGGATGCTACCCCCATCCACTATGTCCAATCAAAGGTAAGTCGTTAGTACTACTGAAGAAGTCAAGGATGTCTTCCAATGGATTAGAGATATATTTTAATGTAACTGTGGAAAAGAGAAGTCAACTTCTTTACTTTCCCAGCCATATGAAATATAGGGAAAGTAAGGTAATCGACCACAAATTCATTATTGAGATTATCCGAAATTTTAAGTTTTCCAAAAAATAAAAACGAGCAGCAAACGCGAAATTAATAAAAATTAATGATTCTGATAGAAGATCATCGGTAATGTACTTCCCCAAAATGAATTAATCAATTAACTTTTCATTCCCTTTCCAAAACCAGTTGACCATTTGCGCTAACGAAATTTCATGTTGATACCTGAAAACCTTCTCTGATTCCCCCCTTCCCTCTTGCCGATTCCGCTGAAAATTTATAAATGTCGTCCTTGTGGGGTTTTGAATTCAAATATTGAATTTTGTGTCGACACATTTATTACAACGGCAGTTATTAGAGTTTTTGAGTCTCTCCCTCAATCCCCCTCTTCAGTTAGGCCGATTTGGGTGAAAATCAATAAGTGTCATCGTTAGAGGTTTATGGATTTACATATAAAATTTCGTGACGATACATTCATTCTATCTGAAGTTATCATGTTCACAGACAGACTCCCGATAGAATGAATGCATCGACACAAAATTTTACATGTGTATCCTAAATCCTCTAAGAACATCTATTGTTTTTCAGCTAAATCACCCGCCAAAGGTCTGGGAGGTTAAGGGTAGGACCTCACAAAACCCCAAATAGCTCTCGAAGTAATGAATGTATCGATATGAAATTTTATATGATCATCCAAAACTCCATAAGACGACGCCTAAGGAAATTCGGGGATTTGAGGAGGGGGGGGGGGGGGAAGGGGAACTCTAAAACCCTAAAAACTATTAGTGTAATGGATGTATTGACACAAAATTTTGTATGATAATTCAGAAGCTATTAGGTTAGGCTAGCTTTTATGACTCATGCCCGGGCTTTAACTACGAGGTCATATCGCCTACTACCAGAGCGCTCTTTCGTCACTCTGGTGGACATGAGCCCGACTCTACTGTGGGAATCCTAAATTTTGCCTACCCTAAATTTTCATTCACCTAGGGTAGGGGTATTTAACGAATACCTGACATCGTACAAGCTCGGGACCATCGCTTAACGTCCCATCCGAAGGACGGCGTGCTTAAGTTTATTTTACCTCCCATATAAAATAAACTAAGGGGTCTCGGTGGGTTACGAACCCACGTTCTTGAGCTCAGAAGTCAAGCACGCATACCACTGAACTACCGGCGCCCTCTCAGAATCTATTGAGTAAGATAACTATTGATACTGTTTTAAAGTCGGTAATCGTTTCTAGCGTCACCCTTAAAAAAGTCGGGTGTATCACCGGCTATGTACTTCCTCATAACGAATTAATCAATTAAATTTTCGCCATCCCCCAAAGCCATATGGGCTGATACTCAATATTTTAATTTGGGGGATTTGAATTTAAATATAAAATATCATTCATTACATCAGCAATTATTGGTTTTTTTAAATAGATCCCCCTCTTATAGCCCCTTCCCTTCAGCCGATTCCGCTGAAAATTATTAAGTGTCATTCTTATGAGTTTCCGGTCACAGATACAAAATTTCAAGTCGATACATTCACTGAATCGGGAGTTATTTTGTTCACATGGTTTGTTCGCAGACACACACAAAGAGAGAAATACATTTTTATTACTTTGTTATTACACCCAATTAATATATAATTATATATTATAATAATACTGATTATTGTGTCTGCCAATGGTTATGGTCCCTGGAGTGTTCCTTCCTTCACGATAATCACAGCGTTAAAATTTAAGCCATCATAGAAGAAATGGGCAAACTACGACCCGGGGCTAGATAAAGCGCGCGGAGCGGCTCAATACGGCCCGCGAAAGGATCCGAAAATGTGTATAACAGGAACCTTTTTTATTTTCGAATATTTAATTTTGTTATCTAGCCGAATAAAAAGATGAATCATTAGTTATAACATTTTTCCTGGGCTTTTTCCAAGTCTCAATCCTCTTTTTAATCTCATTATAGTGAAAAAATAATTTTCCATTCCCATTTTCTATCATAAAATGATTCAAAATGTTTTAAACATTTGATCATATTTTTAAATATTTAATATTTTGTAAAATGTACTTAGGCTCCGAAATAAAGTGGTCTTATTTCTCGGCCGATTTCAGTCAAAATCTAATCAGATCTAAGTTACCACTTGTAATATCTATATTTCAAATTTCAATTTGATAGCTACAATTGATTCTGCGTTAGAGCGCTCACAAAATTCTAATCACATACACAAAAAGTAACGAAAAAGTATTCAAGGGGATCTTGAAACGTAAAAATCCGTTGAAAATCACTCTCGGATTTTGGCACGATTACAATATTTTCTTATTCTATAGGTATAAGAAAGTAAAAAAAAATTATATATTTGTTGAATGAATCGCAGTATAGGTTAGGTTTTATGACTCATGCTCGGGCTTTAACTATGAGGTCATATCGCCTACTACCAGAGCGCTCTTTCGTCACTCTGGTGGACATGAGTCCGACTCTACTGTGGGAGTCCTAAATTTTGCCTATCCTAAATTTTTATTCTAGGGCAGGGGCATCTTACAGGCTCGGGACCATCGCTTAACGTCCCATCCGAAGGACGGCATGCTTAAGTTTATTTTACCTCCCAGACAAAATAAACTAAGGGCCTCAGTCAGGTTTCGAACCCACGATCTTGAGCTCAGAAGACAAGCACGCATGCCACTGAGCTACCGGCGCCCTCAAAAAAAGTATATATTTGTTGAATGAATCGCAATAGGTATATATTATTTCATTTGTGTCATTTGCAAGGTAAACAACTTGTAGACTCACTGATGATACAAGGGGTGATCTAATGTTAAATAGAAATTATATTTACATAAATTTGAAAAAAAAAAAAAAGTACAAAATACTGCAAAATAATGACCAATGTCATTCAAGATACATGCGAAAAACCGTTAAATTTCGCTTTGAACCCTTTTTTTTTTATACGTTTGCTTGGTTTACGCAAAAAAGTCGTCGAAAAATTGGTTCTTAACAAAAATGTTCCTTAAAAAATTTTCAATCCCCAAAATGTTCTCAGATTTGTGACAAAGACCAATGTGAACTAGGTTATAGGGCTCAAAAAATGTTCAATAAATTTCTGTACGAAATATTTCAATGTAACTTTTAAATTTTAACGCTTAGAATGTCCAGCTTTTACTAGAAGGTCATATCGCCTACTAACAGAGCGCTCTTTCGTCACGGACATGAGCACGACTCTGCTATAGGAGTTCTAAATTTTGCCTATTATAAATTTTTATTCATCTAGGTTAGGGGTCTTTAATGAGTACCTGACATCGTAAAGACTCTGGACCATCGCTAAACGTACAATTTGAAGCTTCCAGATCAGGTCTCGAACCCTCGATCTTGAGCTCATAAAGCAAGTACGCATACCACTGACTCACCGATGCCCTCAATGCGACCATCACAGAGGTTCCTAATACCAACCACTGAACAGATCACGCTCATCTCCCACTTCCCCCTCTCAATATCATTTCCTTTTGGCGTTACTATTTCGAGAGAGGGAGGGAGAGTTATCTGTGCTAAAGTGGTTGGTATAAGAAAATCTTTTTATTTAATTTCTGTGGACAACACTGTTTGTAGCCAACTCCTCAACGTTTTTGGATTTTTTTTCTAGTTAGTTATTTTGATCCATGCCCGGGATTTAACTACAAAGTCATATCCCCTACTATAAGAGCGCTCATTCGTCGCTCTGGTGGAGTTGAGCACGACTCTACTTTTTTTTTTAACGCCACGACACCCGTTCGCCTAAGAGCCCGACTCTACTCTGGGAGTCCTAATTTTTTTTTTTTTTTTATTCTGGGTATACCGGCCCCTGAAGGAGGTTCAACGACACCCGTCCGCCGCGTAGGGGGGAATAAGGGCAATATATAATTCTCGTTTATTTAATATTTTATTGCTGCTACGGCCGGCTGTAGAAGCCGCCAATCGCCGGGGCGTCTGCCCGGTCCCCCAACCTAACATCGGCGTTTCCCGAGAAAACTCAGGACCAGGCATCCATGCTCTTGGCTGCGTTGCGCCGAGGAGGGTCGCAAGTGGGCTGTGTTACTAGCAACCCGCGGTCATCCTCGGAACCACACTAAACTGCCTTATTTACCTTTCCGCCAGGAGGCGACGAATCGACCGAAATCTGGGTAGTCAGCCTCACTCATCAGCTTCCGCGGGTTCAGTCCCAGGTATGATCCTGTCCGGCGTATCAACTCCACCCTAGGCCCGTCGTACAGCGGACATTCGAGAACTACGTTCTGCAGTCTGACGCCGCACGAGCAGTTCGGGCTGTCCTTCTTCTTGAAAAAGATGAGCTTGGAATTGAAATCCCCGTGACCCGATAGAGAACTTTAACGGCTACCTGACATCGTACAGGCTCGGGAACATCGCTTGACTTCCCATCCGAAGGACCGCATGCTCAAGGGTTTTTCAGCTTGCAGATAAAGAACTTAAGGACCTCGGCCGGATTTCGAACCAATTATCTTCTATGTATTATTATGGTATCTCCTAGCTACAATTAACTTACAATACATAATAGAAACGGTAACCCGGCCTTTGTCCCTTAATTTATTTTATATGGGAGGTGAAATAAACTCAAGCACGCCGTCCTTCGGATGGGACGTTAAGCGATGGTCCAGGGCCTGTACGATGACAGGTACTCCCTAGGTGAATCAAAATTCAGTTTAGGTAAAATTTATGACTCCTGCTCCACAGTCGGGCTCATGTCCACCAGAGTGACGAAAGAGCGCTCTGGTAGTAGGCGATATGACCACGTATTAAAAGCCCAGGCATGAGTCATAATAACTAACATAATAGGAACGAATGTTATTTTGGTTATCATAAAATATTGTTTGTTGATATCTTGTTATCAAGAGTGTTGAATTAAAATTTCTAAAATTGTGTACACTTCACCGGATACAGCTAGTTAAAAATAAAATTAGATGAACCAATGAAATAGCTGTCAATTTAAAAAAATAATTTTTATAAACATTTATATAATTAACACTAATATATATAATTAGTTAAATATTATTTAAATAAGTTCCCTTCTTCGCATATTGACAGGAAAGTGGACGAGACGGATATTGCTGAATCCGGTATGGCCTCATTTGAATAAGACGACTCAAAAATTAATTTCAATTTTTTTTTTTTTTTCATCCGCTTCAAAAATGAAAATAAAAGATAAGATTCTAATTAAGGAAATATAAGTAATGAGATATATAACATTTAATTATATTGAGTTCAAGGATTCTAGGATTATGTTGTAATTTTAAACGTAGTGTAAAAGTAAACATGTAACTTAAAAAATAATCTTTATCTAAATAAAAAAATAATTTTTTAAAAATTATAATAATAATAATTATTATTACTAATATTATATATGTACATAGATCCTACTGGAGAAGAAGAACCAATCAGGAACTGTGTACATTTTGTCTATTTATTACTTCTCCAGTTACACGAAGTATAGGGGAAGTTATGTAATCAGTCAGAAATTTGAGGGTAAGTTTTCATATTTTTCGAACACCCTTATTCCAAAAATGAAAAAAAAAAAAAAAAATGGTCTGTCTGTGTGTTTGTGTCTGTGAACACGATAACTCCCAATAGAATGCATGTATCGATACGAAATTTTATATGTGTGTCCCTGAACCCATTAAGGACGATAATTGTTGATTTTTAGACAAATCTACCAAAGAGAAGGGTGGATTAGGGCGAACGGTTAACACAAAAACTCTAATAACTGCCGTTGTAATGAATGTACATATATATTATGTGGTAAAGAAAAAATAAATTTATTTGTTAATCTTAAATAAATGATAAATAAATATAAATAATCATTGAATTAATAATAATGAAATAATAATAATAATTAAATAAACAATAAATTACCATATTTCCTGTAGAAATTTTATCTCTTTGGTCTTTGGAAAAGGGCCCTAAAAATATCAAAAGTTCAAGACGTGCAATTTTAAAGAAAGTGCACGTATATTTAAAAGAAATTTCAATTAACAAACTTTTCATTTGGATTTCTAAAAAGATGCCATTTTTAATTTTTTTTCAATAATATTAAATCTAATCCAAAGGTTTTCAACTTATCTTACTGGGCCAACAGGGAAAATGAATAGAATAGAATTTACGAGAACAAATATTGGGTTTATTTTCTAAAATATAATATAATAATAAATATAATTAATTTTTTAATATTAATAATTTAATCATTCAACTCAAAAACCATAATAGCCGTTGTAATGAATTTATGATTTTTTTTTCTGTATGTGTCTGTGAACAAGATAGCTTACGATGCAATGAATATATCGACACTAAATTTTATATGTGTATCAAGGAGGCACCAATTGATTTTTAGCCTGATTGGCCAAAGGAAAGGGGCGGACTAGAGGAAGGGCCTAACATAAAAACTCTAATAATTCCATACGTAAATTCGAAATCATTTAACTTATTAGTTAATTTCATCGGATGACCGAACGACTTATGCTTATTTTCCGAAAATCCGGGTACGTCTGGACTCTACGTAGGTACTGTCTGACCCCACTGGATGTCCCAGATACTATCAGGTCACGGAGATTTCAACTCCAAGCTCTTCTTTTTTAAGAGGAAAAACAACCCGAACTATTCTTGCGGCGGAGTCGAGACTGCAGAACATGTGGTCCTCGAATGTCTGCTGTACGACAGGCCTAGGGTGTAGTTGATACGCGGAACAGGATCATACTTAGGACTCGACCTGCGGCAGCTGATGAATGAAACCGACTACCCAATGTTCAGCCGATTTGTCGCCTATTGGCGGAAAAATAAGAAAGCACTATCCACCATCGCCAGGGACGACTGCAGAACACACATTTATCCCGAGCTCTCTCAGCGCGAAGGAAATTAAGGTGGGCTGGGAGTGACAGGTTATCGTCGCAGATGGTCGGCAGCGGTCGCTCCTAGCCTACCACAGCAACACAGAAAAATAATTATTTATGTTTTAGTTTTATTTTGAATGATAAATAAAATAGTTAGGCCCTAATTTTTCCGACGATTCGGCAATGGGTGTTCTGGCCTTTGCCGGTGGTCGGCCTCCAAAATAAAAAAAAATTTAAATTTAATTGCACCGGTAGCCAAAGACGGGGGCCTCAACTCAAAAACTCCAATAGCATGTTACGGATTCACAAGCCCTTTTATGACAACTAATGATTCTTTAGTTCAAACGGTCGAGTGGTTTTTGAGAACGAAAACTTATTGATTAACTCTTGCCGGGGAAGTACATAGGCTGTGATTTACCAACGACTTCTTATATATGTAGCACAACATTTTTAGCTTTATTCAAAAATCTTTTCATGCTTATTACAACTGTTTTACACAAGTAAATATCATGTATTCAATTTAAGGAGTGAATGTTTGCCCTAAGGATGGTTGGAATGTTTATAAGGCGCCATCATGAATATTATGAGCCTCTCAGGATCGTACAAAGCTGGACATATTGATATAATCCGGATTTGTTGTTTGTTTTCTTAACCGACTTCCTTGTCGACGACGATAAGAAGGAATCCATGTCTTAAGCGGCTTGGTCATCGTAAACTTCATGATGTGTTGTCAGATCAAGTACCAGGCAAAGCCGACATTCTTCTGGAAAGTTAGTTATTGAAACATATGTCCGGGGCTTTGAATACGTTGTCATATCGTCTATTACCAGAGGCTTGGACAAGGAACGAGTTGTGGAAGGTAGAGGTGCGATAGGATGGGATGAATAGGTCCGAAGGACGGGATCTGGTGTGTCTCTGGTGGACGGAGGACTGGAATGGGAACAGAGAGGATTTGTAGGAAGCCACGGAAGGAGAGTGACGGACGTGGGGAGGCAGGGAGTTGGAGAGAGAGGAGACTTGGAGAAGCAACGAGTTGTGGAAGGTAGCGGTGCGATAGGAGGGGATGAAGAAGTCCGAAGGACGGGATCTGGTGTGTCTCTGGTGGACGGAGGACTGGAATGGGAACAGAGAGGATTTGTAGGAAGCCACGGAAGGAGAGTGACGGACGTGGGGAGGCAGGGAGTTGGAGAGAGAGGAGACTTGGAGAAGCAACGAGTTGTGGAAGGTAGAGGTGCGATAAGAGGGGATGAAGAGGTCCGAAGGATGGGATCTGGTGTGTCTTTGGAGGACGGAGGATTTAAATACGAACATTTGGTAAAGATAGTAGGATTCTTTGGGTTTTAGTATTTGGGAGAGGAAGGAACCTTGAAAGTAGTAGCCATATCACCACATATATTGTATTATTTCTTTATTTCATCTTTCTATTTTAATAAACTACAAATAGTCATTGTAACTCATATCCGGGCTTTAACTACGAGGACATATCGCCGACTACCTGATCTCTCTTTCGTCGCTATGGTGGACCTGATCCGACCCTACTGTGGCAGTTCTTAAAATTATCTATCCAGGTTTATTCAATGTTATTTACCGAGTACCTGACATCGTACGTATCCCATCCGAAGGACAATGGCTTTTTCACACCAGATGAACAAAACCTTGGGTCCAGAGCCAGAACAGATCCCCCGAAAAGATCTCGAGTTCACTCGGCGTAAAGCGCCGGAAACCAAGGACGACTGTGGACCGTAGCCATCGAGGGGTCAGGAGCACCCAAAAGAAAAAAAAAAAAAAAAAAAATTGTACTTTTCACAGTTGTAAATGTAATATTGTAAGCATATAATGTAAGTGATATGGCCATAACAGGACTTTCTTATACCAACCATTTTTTTTACAGATCATTTTCTCTTACTCTCTGGAGAGGAGGGGGGGAGGGGGAAGTTTAATTAAAAAATAAATACAGTAAATTGAAATAGCCTTTTCAACTGATACTTTATTTTAGAAGAAATTCTTATCTTTATTGGCCTCCATGTAACTCGCCTGACAATGCGGGACCTGAAATTGCGAAATGAGACTGAAAATAGATAAACTACCTGCGTACAGACGATATATATTTTTTTGGAGCTACTTATTATCACACATTGTCGCAAATTTTGATCATTTTTGCTTTTTTATACCTTTCTTACATACAGTATAAGAAAGTATTGTAACGGTTTGCAAATCCGAGATCAAGTTTTTAAAAGATTTTCACGCGTGTGTGTATGTGTGCGTGTAATTGGAACTTTGTTTGCGCTCCAGTATCTACGAATTTGAAATTTGGAATGAAGAAGTCACATGTGCTAACTTAGATCTGATTGTATTTTGGCCGAAATCGGGAGAAAATCGGAACATACGTCAGAATCTAAGTACATTTTACAAGATATCGCTTATATTTATGACCTAATCAAGAATTTTTTCAAATAAAAGTTGTAGAGAAAAGTAAAAGACACATTTTATAAGAAATAAGATTTTTAAAAACAACTTTTTACTTCCCCAGCTATACAAAATATAGGGGAAGTTATGTAATCGGTCAGAAATTCGATGCGGAGTTTTTACTGGAATTTAATGTTTTTCGACCTCTATATTCCAAATCTAAAAAAATTGAAAATTTAGGGTAGAGGCTTAACTCAAAAAATCTAATCTGGCGTTGTAGTAAATCGACACAAAATTTCATATGTGAATTCAATAACCTACAAGTACGACCGATTAATTTTCTGCGGAATTGACAGAGGGGTATCAAAACCCAATGAGGACATAACCTGTCAAATTTCAACGATATCGGCTGAAGGAAAGGAAGTGTTCAGGGGATGGGGCTCAATTTAAAAACCTTATAACTGCCGATGTAATAAATTTATCGGTAGAAAATTATGTATGAGGATTTGGGAGGATTTGTAAGTAATCTGTCTACTATCTCTTCTGAGCTCAAGATCATGGGTTCGAAACCCGACCGAGGCCCTTAGTTTATTTTATCTGGGAGGTAAAATAAACTTAAGCACGCCGTCCTTTGGATGGGACTTAAAGCGATGGTCCCGAGCCTGTACGATGTCAGGTACTCATCAAAGACCCCTACCCTAGGTGAATAAAAATTTAGGTTTGGCAAAATTTAGGATACTCCCACAGTAGAGTCGGGCTCATGTCCACAAGAGTGACGAAAGAGCGCTCTGGTAGTAGACGATATGACCTCGTAGTTAAAGCCCGGGCATGAGTCATAAAACCTAACCTAATCTAACCTCTACACAAAATTTAGTGTGAGGATTCAAGAATCCCTATGTAAGTCAACTGTTGAATATTAGCGCAAACGGTCGACTGGTTTTGGAGGCCGAGCGAAAAGTTAATTGATTAATTCATTCTGGTGAAGTAAATTGCCGGTGATTCACCGAAAAATTTTTCTTCTTAGAAACATACTCAATGATAAAGTGACAGCTTATTGCTAGACCATCGCTTAACGCCCCATCCGAAGGACAGCATGCTCAAGGTTTTTTCACCTCCCCTGCAAAAAATCTCCGGCCACGTTCCTAACCCGCTACCCCTGAGTTACCGGCTCCCATTCAGTATAAATTATGCTACATATCTAAAACACGCCCTATTGTCTCCTACTGTCCTCGTGCAATAAAATTATATTTCACACTCAAACCGAGTGCAATATTTTCACTACTAGGAATAAACAACAAATTGAAAAATGTGAATAATTTTATTTGTCTGTCCATGAGAGAAAATCTATGCCAACATGTAAAAGAAATATGGTGGAATATATGGAAGAAAATATATTTAAATGTCACTGTCTTGTAAGTAGCCGTTTGTATGAATATATAAAGGGATCTACAGAAAATTATATAATAAATAAAATACAAATAATTTATAAGGGGTCCGCAGTATTACCTTATAACTAGACACTGGATTTTTATGCAATTGCATATTTTGTTTACCACCACATACGATCCAGAAGATCAATTATCTTTCCAAGCCATGCATCTAGGATAATATAGACTAAATTTTATACTGCATATTTGAAGAATATTGCATAAAATTCATATTTAAAAAGCGCAAAATATCAAGATTTTAAATGGAAATTTTTGTAGGTAGAATGAAAAAAAAAATGAAGAAAAATAAAACGGGGGCGAAAGTTCAATAATTCAAATTCGAAGAAAACTAAAACAGGCCCAACAGCAGGAAGTGATTCTACGAATGAAAGAAAACGACGTAAACATAACAACAATCCCTGCCTATTGTTATGGTTTCACTGCTGTATACGAAGAACGAAGACTCCTAAAAGTTCGCAAACCTTTTCGTCAAAAGTCAAAGGGTGGCTGGAGGACCCAAACATTTTAAGTTCAAATTTGCGCCCATTACGTCTAAAATCTAAAGAATTTTAAGTAACAACAGACATAACTTCACGGAAGAGAATTTAGAAAAATACTTGTTAACCTAAATTATTCGCAACTGCTATAAAACTTTAAATATTCTTTTATAATTTTTTTTCTACATTTGTATTATTACAATAATAATTATTATTACGTACGTATTAAAGTAAAATGTTAACATAAAAAAAAATTAATAAATCGTGTCTGTTAATAAAAATACTCTTAGTGTTTTGTAATATATTATACTTCATATTACTTGCATATTTCAGCATTTTAAAATGCATATTTTATGGCATATTTTGGTAGTTTTTACTGCATAAAAATTCGGTCTCAACTTATAACCGATCGTCATTATATCAAAAATTTCTTGAAATTTAGTTTCAACGCATCTGTTGGCAATTTATATAGGGAATTTTAATATTTAGAACCAAGTAACAAAATAAGTGAATAATAATCACTTTTATTAAGAAAAAAAAAAATTTAGGTAACTGATGATCATTTGAAATTGACATTAAGTCATAAGAAATTTATACATTAGCGGTTTTTATGTTTTATTGTAGGACAGCGTAATTCTGAGATTTGACTTTCTTATATCCTGTAATGACAGTTTAAAATGAAGTAAAAAGAATTTGAGAAGAGTTAGGGAGTGGATCTGTAAAAAAGTTGATACAACTAAATTATATAATGGTCTCACCAAGATACCAGGCGGTGAAGTATCTAGGGGTGCTCCTAGACACCAAACTGACATTAACTTCAAATTGACACATGCCTACACTAGACTCTCCTCACTCTACCCACTTCTCAACAAGAACACTACACTCCGACATGAATGTGCCACACTACTCTACACCGCACTCATACGCCTGTCCGGTTTGCCTCGGCACAAGCCAGACCAACATTAAGAAAATGGTCAGGTTCGAAAACAAAGTTCTCCGCCTTGCCGTAAACGCGCCTTGGATGGTAAGGAATTCTCAGATACGCAGGGAGCTGGGTGTTCCCGACGTTAGAGACTTCATTTTGGAGTTAGCGACAAGACTCAGGGCTGGGCTGCAGAGTGTTTCTGGAGCCGCTACCTTTGGCATTGGGGAACCTCTGCTACACCGTCGTATGAAGCCCCGGCTTCTACAAGACATTGTTTTTTAACAATATATATATATATATATATATACTTTTTTTTTAAATTGTGTATAGCGCCCCTTGCGAACCGAATAATTTTTTTTTTTTTTTATAATGTAATAATCTCAGATTTTCATTAATAAAATCCATGCGAAAATATGAGATTGATTTTTCAAACGGAATTTGACGTTTCAATTTCCGCAACTGCCTAGGGGCGGCAAATTTCTAAATCCGGGCGTGGACATAGCTTATATGAAATACGATTTTTTTCGCAGATCGCCCGG
Organism: Aradus depressus; assembly: GCA_963662175.1. Taxonomy (NCBI): domain Eukaryota; kingdom Metazoa; phylum Arthropoda; class Insecta; order Hemiptera; family Aradidae; genus Aradus; species Aradus depressus. The sequence goes on from OY759222.1 coordinate 26,909,834, forward strand.
TATGCGAGATAAATGCCAAAAACAGTCCTGACATGTTTTGTAACTATTTTTTTTTTTTTTTTTTGACGTTTGTTAGATTTATTTATTATTATTAGAGAACAGAATTTTATATGTGAACCCAGAGGGCTCTAACGACAACACCTATCTATTTTCAACCAGAGCGGTCAAAGAGGAGGGGGGGGGGGGGGGGGGGGAATAGGGCAGTGGCTCAACTCAATAACCTTAATAACTGCCGATGTAATGAATGTATCTACATGAAATTTAATATTTAAAGTTAAAACCCAATGAGGACATAACGTGTCGAATTTTAGCGATATCGACTGTAGGGAAGGGGTGGTTCAGGGGAGAGGGCTCAACTCAAAAACCTTGATAACTGCCGATATAATGAATTTATCTACATGAAATTTCATATTTAAAGTTAAAACCCAATGAGGACATAACTTGTCGAATTTTAGCGATATCGACTTTAGGGAAGGGGTGGTTCAGAGTTGGGGGCTCAACTCAAAAACCTTGATAACTGCCGATATAATGAATTTATCTACACAAAATTTAATATGAGGATTCAGGAGCTCCTGTAAGTCAACTGTTGAGTGTTAGCGCAAACGGTCGACTGGTTTTGGAGTTAAAGCGAAAAGTTAATTGATTAATTCATTTTGTTGAGTGAGGTATCCATTTCGCGTCTGCTGCTCGTGTTCATTAACGACCCTTCGCGTATTACGTTAAACTGGATCCGCACTAGGTCTGTATCGAAGTTATTCTTCAGTAGCACTTTCACCAAAAAATGGCCCCCACAACCCGTTCAAGACTCCTTTCAACTTTTATATCTTTTCATATAAATTTTTTTAACTTATTACATTTTTTTTTCAACATGATATTTTTATTACCTAGCTTTACGAGCAAGAATATAAATGTCGCTTCTGAAATCTCATTATTTTGATATTTTTCTAAAATAAGATTCTTAACATTAATTACACTATTTTATGGATATTTACATTTTATAACTAATTATGGTTTAATACATTGTGGAGCTTCTAGCTCTAGTGTTAATATTTTCTTACAGTCAGTTAATTATTATGACTCATGCCCGGGCTTTGACTACAAGAGCGCTCTTTCGTCACTCTGGTGAACATGACTCTACTATTGGAGCCTTAAATTTGTATTCACCTAGGATTGGGGTCTCTAACGAGTACCTAGACAAGAAACCTAAGGGCCTCGGCCGAGTTTCGAACCCTCGATCTTGAGCTCAGTTTATATTGATAATAGTTTATATTTATATCTGTTTATATTCATGACTTAACACCCTCTACCCTCTCATAAACAGAAACACGCTACTTACAAGACACTCCTACTGCTATACAAGACACTCCTACTTCCACTTCTAACATACGCCTGTCCAGTCTAAATTGGTACTAGCAACACTAACATGAAACGACTACAAACATTTCAAAATAAAGTACTCCGAATAGCAACAAACGCACCCTGGTTTGTCAGGAATCACAAAATCCACGAAGAACTGGGAGTTCCTCTATTTGCAGCTCACATCGAGAAACTAGTGAACCACGAAGGCCTTGTGCATTGTTCCGGGGCTGTACACTACAGTCCTACTCCTGGGAGGCGACTTAAACAAAGACTGTACTAGGACTTAGAATCTTGCCATTACATGCGCTTTATATTTGAAGCATTATTAGTTAGTTATTATGACTCATGCCCGGGCTTTAACTACGAGGTCATATCGCCTACTACCAGAGCACTCTTCGTCACTCTGGTGGACATGAGCCCGACTCTACTATGGGAATCCTAAATTTTAATTACCATAAATTTTTATTCACCTAGAGTAGGGGTCTTTAGCATACAAGCTCGGGACCATCGCTTAACGTCCCGTACGAAGGACAGCATGCTCAAGGTCCAACACCTAAAGGTATCAATTTCTTCAATGTCCTTCCCCACCTCCAAAAATCACTAGATGCAATGAATAATAAATAATTTGGAAAGTGAATAAAAAATAAAAAATAAACATCATATAAAATTAAGTTATGTAATCGGTCAGAAATTCGAAGTTGGATTTTCACAGAAATAACATAAAAAAACATAAAAATAAAATCTTGTCTGTCTTTGTGTGTGTCTGTGAACATGATATATTTTTTTTGTGTATCCAGATGACGAAACCTGTTGATTGGATAGGCTCAACTCAAAATCTCGAATAACTGCCGATGAAATGAATGGATCAACGTGAAATTTTATATTTAAATTCAAAACCCTTTAGAGAATACACCTCTCAATTTCCCGCGAAATCAATTGAAGGGAATAGGGCTGATTAGTAGAGAGGGGAGGGGCTATTATGAGGATTCAGAAGTCCCTTTAACGAGTACATAGCATCGAGGTTCGAGATCATCCCTTAACTTCCCATTCGAAAGACGGCGTGCTCAAGTTTTTTTTCATCTCTCAGGCCTCGGCCGGGTTACAAACCCGCGGTCTTGAGGTCAGTATGGCATACCCTGACCTTCCTGCGCCCTGACTCTGCTATTCTGTATCGGAAGCTAAGACCGGAATTATACCCTCCGAGGACAGGAAGACGTGTTGAAAGAATCAAATGATAGTTCAGTATTAACTATTGTTCGGGAACATGCGCCATTATTCAATAGATGTTTCTCAATGGGTTACATATATATTTTTATTAATAGCACTATCTTGGTGCAATCACTTTGTCTTCAGTTAATGATATCACACCTCTTTGTCTTCTTACAAGGAAGGTTCATTTTTCTACTACTGATCTATAAATTGTGACCATCACAATGCATTAATTCTACGGTACTGTCTTTAGAAAAAAATCGTCGGTGAATCTCCGAATATGAACTTCCCCAGCAAAAATTAATAAATTAATAGTTAAAAATTAAATCGAATTTCATATCGATACATTCATTACATCGACAGTTTTTTTTATGGTTTTTATGTTGAGCTCCCTCCCCCTCTGATCCCTTTGGCAGATTCCACTGAAAATTAATAATTGTCGTCCTTATGGGGTTTTAAATTTACATAGTTCTAAAATTTTGTGTCGAGATATTCAATACAAAGGTAATTATTAGAGTTTTTGTGTTTAGACCACCTCCCTAATCCCCATTCCCCTTTGACAGATTTGGTTGTAAAACCATAAGTGTCGTCCTTATGTGGATCTGGATATACATATAACATTTTGGGCCCTATTCATTATAGATTTATCTCTAATTTGTTCTGGTGGCAATCAATACTTTGAAATATCAGAAAATCTCATATAGTTGTTATCAAATAACATCTCATAGTTTTTATAATATTTAAAAAAAAATAATAATAACCAATATTAATAACGAATAGTAGAATGTATCGAATAATATTTATTTTACCTATTGACTTTTCGCTTACTCTCCTGAGTTATTATTATTATATTTTTTAAAAATTTTATTACGCTTTATGCATTGTGTTATATAATGATATAATATATATTATTGAATTTGAGTATATAGGTAATATTTGAAGGTTCACGTTATTTTATGATATGATATATTTTTCTACAACAATTATAATATATAATGAATGAAATGCGTTTACTTCAAAAGTTAGCAATTCTATTTTATTACATTGAGATTTGATGCGAATGGGATTATATCTAAAGGTATTTTTTTTGTTGACGTGAAGAGCACGATAGAATTATATTTCTTGTTTAAATTTTGTTTGCCATTATGAAAATATAAAAATCTTACAAATTGTCATTTTCGGCTATATATATGCATTCGCATATCAATTAAATTCTATGTATAGATTAAATTCAATTGAATAAATAATTATGCACTGAATAAAATGTCTAGTTTTGTGATATTATTATTAATGATATTGATACCATGCTGGGAAGTTTGCTGTGTGGACCTGAAGGGCCGCACTTAGTTAGAAATGCCACCTTTGTAGAATCTTAATATACGGCCCAGTAATTTCCTCTGATTTAAGGCGGCTTTACACGATGCTAGTAACTCGTACGAGTCACTAAAACCGAGTACCCACTTTTAGTACTATCCTTGTGTAAATTGGTGTTCTGTATTCCAGTAGAGTACTCGCTGTGAGTGTCCATGCCAGTCGAGTGAATAGAAAGCAATCCTATTTACTGGAACGAGTTGATTCCACAATACTCGACTGTATGATGTACTAGCATCGTTGGAGACCGATTACACGATTCAAGTAACATGTACGAGTGGTTAGTTTAGTGCTACCTACTAAAGTCGTTGATAGTGCGTACCACGTGTTTTCTAATAGTTGATCGTTGCGTGTAGTTTTTTTAAAATGGCTAAGTGGGGTGAAGATACCACTTTAAAATTTGTGGAACTGTTTAGAGACAAAGAATGTTTATGGAATACGAAACCTGAATAATTATAAGAACAAATCGGCCCGTGAATCAGCTTTATTAAGAATTGAAAAAGTAATGAATTTATCTGATTTTGGTGTTGCTAAGGCAAAAAATAAAATTAAGAATTTATGATCAACATATAGTCAAGAGCTTGTTAAAATTAAGAAATCCGAACACTCTGGAATGGGCACCCAACAATTTTACAAGCCAAAAATAACGTGGTTTGTGGTTATGCACTCATTTATGAAAATTATTGACAAAAACGTGAAAGCTACAATAACATGGTAAATAATATATTTATTTTTCGAATTTTACTTTAATTCGGTTCACAAATAACATAATACTTTAATAAATCATTCGAAACTCGACTGGAAATTGCCGCTAAACCGAATGGCGTCTACACTTTAAAAACCGTTGCAGAGAAGCGAAACACTTCCGAGAAGATGCTTGTTTTATTTTATCTGGGAGGTAAAATAAACTTAAGCACGCTGTTCTTCAGAAGGGACGTTAAGATGGTCCCGAGCCTGTACGATGTCAGCTACTTGTTAAAGACCCCTATCCTCAATAAAAATTTAGGGTAGGCTAAATTTTGAACTCCCATAGAAGAGTCGGGCTCATGTCCACCAGAATGAAAGAGCGCTCTGGTAGAAGGCGATATAACCTTGTACTTAAAGCCCGGGCATGAGTCATAATAACTAATTGTATATATACTTAATATATATATTTTTTTAAATAAAATAAGAAAAAATTCTAAAAAAAAGACTTTTTTCCATGTTCTTTTGACACAATTGATGTAATAATTTATAGGAGGTGGTGTGGGAGTTGGGCGTTCGTTGCTCAACATGTTCGTAGGTTTTTACGACATTATGGAAACACATGGAGTCTTGTAGATTTTAATTTATATGGACGATTTTTATTTTGAACAAGGGGCTCAATTTGTATTGTTATCGTTTAACTATCAGTTGTTTGAGTGGGCGAACACCTTCCGCAGAAATATAGTTTTGTTTAAAATTACGAAATTTGGATTCTGATGTTAAATTTATGATAAGTGTCTAGTCTTTATAAGTACAAAAAAAAGGTCTTGGGTAAATCACCGGCAATGTACCCACCCAACTTGAATAAATTAAATACGTTTTCGCTCTTCTTCTAGTATCAAAAAACCGTTTGAGCTAAAAATCAAAGGCGGCCTCACACGGTCAAACTTACTTGACAAGCCAAGTTTGATGAAAAGTTTGTCAAGTAAGTTTGAAGATGTACGTGCCCCACACACGTAAATACAAGTTTGTGAAACTTACTTGTGTTGGCATTCATTTCAGCAGTATAGACTAGTGAATGTGGTTTATTATTTTATTTTTAAACAGAGTGTGGTTTATTAATTTTTTTTTTAAGTCAGCAACAGTAACGCTTGGCTCTTTCTCACGAACCGTCCTGAGTAATTGGACATATGCAGCATTCTTTGTATCCCTGTTGCTGTACTCCTTCGATTTAACTTTCCATAATTCTGGGAAGGATCGATAAAGTTCAATAAATTCAGTGAATTTATCTTTTCTCCAGGTTCTTGTGTCCATTATGTAAACTGGCTTCCAATCTCCAGCGCATCCAATCCCTTCAATCCAAAATCCTTCGTACCATAGCCAATGCTCCTTACTACGTCTCCAACAAAATCCTCCCCACTGACCTTAACGTACCTTTCATCACTGAAGTCGCTAAATCCAAATATAAAAAATTATTTTCCCTTCTTAGTTCTCACAATAATTCTCTAGTCCGTGCCCTCCATTCTGCCATACTTCCCCAACGGCGGCTTAAGCGTCAATGGCCGAGACACAATTGATAATTAACATAACAGTCCACTAATAATACAACTAAACTAACATTCTCAATCAAAACACAAGAAACGCTGATAACACTGGAACAACAACTGATAAAGATGAAACCTTCCCCTATCGGACAGAAGGAGAACTACAAGTTTGAAGGTTAGGTGATTTGATGGCTTGACGACGCCATACGCGATCAAACTTACTTGTCAAACCGTCAGTCTTCAAACTTAATTCCTGACAAAATCAGAAATCCATCAAACTTGCCATCAAGCCTTTGAGCCTTTGGAGGTTTTCGACTTATCGAGGTTCGACTTATCGAGGTTCGACTTAAAGAGGTTCCACTGTATATAAAGCCTAGAAACTTTTGGTTAATTTTCGTGTTCCACTTATTTACTACCTGTTGAAAAATATATATATATTTTTTACTATTATTATTTTTTGTAACTATATAACGTGAGATAAGAGGCCAACGAACAGTGAGAGTTAGCTGAGGAAATTGGTGCCACGTGACCCTCTTGTTTGAAACGTTTTACACAACTAATTAATTATTGCAAAAAATGGATAACTAAAGAAATTTGAGTCGCTCTTTAGCTGAGGCAAAATGCATATTATTTTTCTACTTACAGAATATAGCAAGGAGTGGGAGCCGCGGTAGGTCAGAGGTGAGCTCAAAATCGAGGGTTCGAAAACCGAATGAAGTCTTTAGATTTTTTATCTGAAGGTGAAAAAATCTTGAGCACGCCGTTCTTCAGAACGTTAAGAGATGGTCCCGAGCTCGAGATACTCGAGAAAAACCTCTACTTCAGGTGAATAAAAATTTAGATAAAAATTTAGAACTCCCATAGTAGTCAGGCTCATGTTCATCTGAGTGACAAAAGAGCGCTCTGGTAGTAGGCGATATAACCTTGTCATAGAACTAAAAGACGTCTTCCCACTGTTTTATTTTTGAGCAGAAACCGGTTTTCAACCCAACATTGGTACATCTATGATAGAATAAACTAGCAGTAATACCCGGCGTTGCCCGGGGAACTTTGAATTTTCTCCCAATATCTCCTATAAGGCTATTCAGTTCCTCGACAGTACATTCATGATGTTATAATTTTCAATTATTCATACGGAATAAGGCTTATAGTCCTTCAACTGTAGTAACGCTAGCTTTGGAGCTAAAACTAATTTATTCAAAAAGACTTCTCATTAATCGTTGCAATAGTTACAAAGATTGCGTGAGTGGATGCTGGGATGGACCAGGGGTTGATTAAAAAATAAACCTTAACCTTCCGGTAGATAAAACTTATCTATTCAAAAAGATTCCTCATTAATCATTGCAGTGGTTTTTGAGTTACAAAGATTGCGTGGGTGGATGCTGGGTTGGACCAGATATTGAGGTACTAATACGCCTATAACCTTCCACAGACGATGACGAACAAATTAAAAAAAAAATTAATCAAATCCATCAAGCCGTTCGTGAGTTATAGCGGTACAACGCACAGACATTTTCAGCTTTATATATATGATAACTATAAAATAAATCTCAACATAATATTAAAATCTCTCTGCAACAATATAAAATTCACCATTCAGCCAAAGGAATTTTTTTCATAAAATATAATAAATAAAAATACAAATAAATAAATTAAATTGTTAAAAAAATAAATGAAATACACAAAATAAATTCCTATATAACAACCAGCCAAAAAAACTATTACAATTTATCTGCTACAGGACCTCTACGTTTTTGTTAAGACCCTTGGTACCCTCGTGCAAGAGTCCCACTCTACGGGTACCAGTATGGCCCTCATTTTGACAATGAATATAAGTTTTTTATTCATATTGTCAAAATGAGGGTTCTGGTCAAAAATAAAAACAGTGGGAAGACAACGTCCCACATCTTACTAACACGTATAACCTTGTAGTTGAAGCCCGGGCATGAGTCATAATAACTAACAGAGCAGATGCCCAATGGGTAACAAGATGTCCAGCCAGTGGCGGATCTATAGTTTAGGCCCTCAGGCTTTCCCCACATAGAAATTTCTTAAGAAAAAAATTGTTGATGGATTATGTAGTATTATTTTGTAAACTTATTATTATTAATTTCATTACTTCCCCAGCTATACGAAGTATAGAGGAAGTTATTTAATCGGTCTAAAATTCGATATTGAATTTTCAGCAGAATTTCATGTTTTCCGTTCTCCTGATTCCAGAAATAAAAAAAAAAATCCCCGGCAATATAGTTTCTCACAACCAATTAATCTATTAAGTGTCTGCTCTCCCTTCAAACTAGCCGACCTTTCGAAAAATCTATAGTTGACCTCATAATAAATTTTGTGTCGATACATAATAATATATTTATTTTATCTGAGTGGGAAAAATAAACTTAAGCACGCCGTCCTTCCTAAGTCTCTATGATGTCAAGTATTCATTATAGACCCCTCTCCTAGGTGAATACACCTGGGTTCACAGGATTTAGGACTCCCACAGTAGAGTTGCGCTCATGACTAGGGTTCAATCGATACCACAAAGTTACGATACTTTTACTCAAGAGTAGTATCGAATAAAACTTTCAATACTACTCAAGTATCGAATAAAATGTATCGATACCTACTTGTATCGATTGAATCTAGTAGTTCGTTATAATTATATTAAAAAATGTATAAATCTGTATAGATATTATTAAAAATAGTATCGACTAAATCGAGCACTTTGTTATAATTAATTTTAAACCATATATAATATATATACTTATATAATAATAATAAAAAAACATACAATTTGGAAGGTATAAATGAGATATTGTAGTGGGCATAAGAAACAAATAAATCAAATCGAATAAGATAAAATTATAATTTTAAAAACATACTGAAAATAATAAAAAGCCTTAAAAAATAAACATACAATTTATTTTTACTAAATTATAAAACTACTGGAGACTACTCGTATTCCCACAATATTACACTTCTTTAAATACTTTTTGCAAATCGCTGAGATCGAATCGTTTTTAGTGTAATAAATCCACATTTTCGCCGTAGGACGAGGCATTGTAATTTGTAATTGTCAAAATGGAATGTAAGAATAAAATAAAATGAAAAAAAAAAATCGTAATCACGTTCACGGTTCTGTTCAAAATCAAACTTATACCTTCATAAACGATAAGCCATTTAATGTAAAGAAGGTAAGAAATAAAGACGCATCATGCAGACTGCGTGATGACATCATTTGTCCGTGGACCGTAATGTGAGTTCAGTATTTAATTGTATAACAAATAAAAGAAAAATGCAAGAAATTAAGCGGTGAACGATTTTGATGAAAAAAATTTATAAATTTTTTTTAAATTGTTGAAGTTGAAACGAGTACTTTGAATCGATATAAGTAATATCTATTCGATACCTACTTGGTATATAAAAAAAAAAGTATCGATACCAAAATTACTTGGTATTGACCAAAGGTATCGATACTTTACTTGTATTTACTTGTATCGATAGATCCCTACTCATGACCACCAGAGTGACGATAGAGCCCTCTAGTAGTAGTTGATATGGCATGAGACACGGTAGTCGGGGAATGGAACCTTGAGCCGTCCACGCAGCTATGCTATCCAACAGACCACTAAAGTCCTCTAAACAGTAGATAAATGTTATAAATGAAATAAAGAGAGTGAATGTAGGTTTGGGGCTCTCTTGAACTCATGTTGCTAAACACATTGCATTTCTCAGACCATTGTCTTGACAAGGTCCTTTCCAAAGGAGACTGAGACTTTCCTTATTCTTTCCTCAATTACTATAAGGAAAGAAACTTTTCTATGTGAAGTATAGGGAAAGTTATTTAATCGGTCAGAAATTCAATTTAGTTTTCCCTGGAATTTTATGTTTTCCAGCCCCATAATTTCAAAAATTAATTTCAGTGAAACTTCTTGCTCCCTCCATAAACAGTCTACCGTTTCTTACTAAATTTTGTGTATATAATTTCATTACATCGGCAGTTTTTTTTTTTGATAACTTTCCCCTCCTCCATCCTCTTTTCCTTTCAGCCGATTCCGCTGAAAAGTAATAGTTGTCGTCTTTATTAAATTTTGAAGTCACTTATGAACTTTTGTGCCGATATATTTATTACAATGACAGTTATTAAAGTTTTTGAGTTGTCTTTCCCCCCCCCCCCCCCCCCCCTCCCCTTTGGCCAATTGGATTAAACATTGACAGGACTTGTCCATATGAGCTTTTGGGTGCACATATAAAATTTCGTGTTGATACATTCATTATATCGGCAGTTATTTAGAGGGCGCCGGTAGCTCAATGGTATGCGTGCTTGCCTTCTGAGCTCAAGATAGCGGGTTCATATCCCGACCGAGGCCCTTAGTTTATTTTATCTGTGGAGGTAAAATAAACTTGAGCACGCCGTCCTTCGGATGGGACGTTAAGCGATGGTCCCGAGCCTGTTCGATGTTAGGTACTCGTTAAAGACCATTGCCCTAGGTCGGCTCTGGCACAAATATCCATGGAAGGCGCAATAATATTTTCATTAAAAAAAAAACTTGGTAAGAAAAAAATTACATCTTATTTTGATAAATTAAAATTCTTCTATAAATCGAGAACATGTATTATTTTTTGTTTAAGTTAAAAGATAGATAGGTAATTAAAATTTTTTATTTTAGAAGGAAGACATGATCATTTTCAACGCTTGGAATAGTATTCCTGACTCTTACGATCAGCTGAAAAAGCTCGCGTTTGCTGTTCTTTCCCTTTTCGGTTCTACATATATATGCGAACAATCTTTTTCAAGCATGAACATTATCAAGAGTAAACTGAGAAGTCGTCTTATTGATGAGAACTTGGAATCATGCCTAAAATTAAAAACAACAACATACAAACCTGACTTACTCAAACTCTCCAAGGAGATGCAAGCACATTGTAAGCATTAATAAATATTTATTAAGTATGAAATTTAGTTTTATTTAGTGTAATAAAAGTTTACTAAACAAGCAGATTTGGCTCCCAATTTTTTTAAAAAATTGTTGTAATGTTCATATTTGGCTCTTTGGCTAATAAGTTTGCCGACCATTGCCCTAGGTGAATAAAAAATTTAGGATAGGCAACATTTAGGACTCCCCCAGTAGAGTCGGGCTCATGTCCACCAGCGCTCTGGTAGTAGGCGATATGACCTCGTAGTTAAAGTCCGGGCATGAGTAATAAAACCTAACCTAACCTCGGCAGTTATTTGAGTTTTTCAATTACACCTTCCCTCTTATCCCCCTCTTCGCTTTGGTCGATTTGGCTGAAAAACAATTTTTGACAGATTACATAACTTCCCCTATACTTCGTATAGCTGGGGAAGTAAAAAATCATCATACTAAATTTCGTATTGATCCGTTCCTTGTTATTGTTGGCGGACCTTTACAAAAAAAATATTTTTTGGACATAAGAAAGATTGTAGTTCTTTTCCCGGGAGAATTATCATATGTGTTATCTTATCTTAGAACTTCCTGGAGAACTAATGTGTATCTGCGTTGAATGGAACCTTGGTCACACCATGGTTGTCCGGGCATGATTCTGCATTACATCGAAATGTGTGGGGAGGTAACACCCCTGCGTTATCATCTTATGTGATGATCACAAAACAGTAAGAAAATTATCATTCTTCACAATGTATGGGGGAAGTTATGTAATCAGAAATTTGATGTTAGGTTTTCTCCCAGAAACACATGTTCCAGCTCCAGGAGCCAAAAAAAAAAAAATTGTAAGTGAATCACGAGCCATGTACTTCCCCATGATGAAATAATTTAGTTTTCGTTCTAGCCCCAATAGCAATCAATCTTTTGGGCTAGCTATCAATAGTAAGCAAAATCAGTCTTGGTCTTGCACATTTTGCAAGACCAAGACCAAGACACTGCTATGACTGCAAGACCAAGACTGCTATAGTCTTGGTCTTCGTCTTGCGTTTGCTCACCACTATTCTGAAACTTCATACTTAATTTCGTGTCGATATATTTATTACATCGGTAGTTATTAGAGTTTTTGAGTGTTTTTTAAGCCCAGTGGTGGATACAAGTACGATACAATACCTCTTGCGGTCTTGCGCACATACTTTAATGACGTCATTCGTTTACAGACTCAGACTGTTACTCAACCTGTCAACATTTTGCAAACATTTTATCCCCCCCTGATGAACATCCTGGATAGTTAATAACTTTATAGTTAATTAGTTATTATGACTCATGCCCGGGCTTTAAGTACGAGGTCATATCGCCTACTACCAGAGCGCTCTTTCGTCACTCGGGTGGACATGAGCCCGACTCTTCTGTGGGAGTCCTAAATTTTGCCCACTCTAAATTTTTATTCACCTAGGTTAGGGGTCTTTAACGAGTACCTGACATCGTACAGGCTCGTCCCATCCGAAGGACGGAGTGCTTAAGTTAATTTTACCTCCCTGATAAAATAAAACTAAGGGCCTCGGTCGGGTTTCGAACCCACGACCTTGAGCTCAGAAGGCAAGCACGCATACCACTGAGCTACTGGCGCCTTCTTTGATTTTATATGAATTTTCATGTCGACACATTCATTACAACAACAGTTATTAGAGTTTTTATTTGAACTCCTCACTCCATCAACCCCTCTTTCCTTCAGCCGATTCCGCTGAAAATTAATAGTTGTCGTCCTTATGAGGTATGACATTTCATGTGGAATTTCTGACCGATTACATAACTTCCCTTATACTTTGTATAGCTGGGGAAGAAAAAATTCCTCCTAAGAGATAATATTTATATCGATATAATAATTATATCGACAAATAATCTTATATGAACAATTATTATATCGATAAGATCAAAGAGAACGGGAAGATGAGAGGTGGGCCACCACACAAAAATTATAATAACTACTGATGCTTACTTTAGAATGTATCGACTCGAAATTTTGTTCAAGGAGTCAGAAGTCCTTGACTGAGAGACCCAATGATTGTCAAGCAAATCTGTAAATTGAGTGATTCTAATCAATAAATATAAATATTGAGAAGGCTAGTTGTGTACGCCTAGGGACCTAAGCATTCAATGCTCTTATCTTTTCTCTGTGAGCTCTACTGTGGGAGTCCCATATTTTGATTACCCTGGTTTATTCACCTGGGCTAGGGATCTATCGCACAAGCTCGGGCCTTTGCTTAACGTCCCATTCGAAGGACAGACTCAAGATTTTTCACATCCTAGATTCACCGTTTCCATTGTTCAATCGTCTGCAAACGATGCCGATGGTTCTATTGGACATAGGTGGACGTAAAAGATGTCATTCTATTCAGGGCAACACTATCTACAAAATGACTACCAGCGATTTTTGATTTTAACTTTTTTTCTACAATTTTTCCTATCTGACCATATGACTTATAAAAAAACATTCACAATATTAATTACTTTCCGCATTTCAAAATTTGATTCTTACTCCAATTCATTTTTCAGAAATAAAAATGACAAATCTGGGTAACCAGGTTCTACGATTATAGCACTTATCTGACTGTCGTCTCCTTTCGTCTTAAGGGCCTCGGCCGGGTTGCGAACCCACAATTTTGAGCTCAGTAGGCCTAGCAACCTCTGAGCTACCGATTCACTGAAAAATAATAATGGTGCGCTATCATGTTGAACTTTGAGTAAATGTGCGTACACAGGTTACTCCCCCCTTTATTGTGTGTTGCTATGCTAACAACTTGACCTGAAACATACTGGTCACCTCTTGGTATCTCCTATCGGTACCCAGGTATAGGTTACATAATGTATGTATGTGTGAAACGTGCTCATCAGTACATTTTTATCGACCGGAGCCCCTCAGGGCTGAGATCCTACGATAGTCTCTAGTGTCTTAATTCCTATTGTTCATCCCTCTTCATTGAAACACATTACTTCGGCCTCTCTTCTTATCTGTAGTCTAGATGTCTTAACTTAGATATATTTCTCTTTTGTTTTGTTTTTTTCTTTATTTTGTTTTGTTTTGAATCGAACCTCCTATTCACATGTAATCAATTAGTTTTGCATTTTATAGATAAGAAAGCAGGCGAAGAGAAGGAATAAATTTAACCTCCTGAGGTCTTCTCTTAGCATTCTATTATTACTCTTGTAACGTTACCTGAAATGTTTTGAAAATTACTAATATATTTTTCTGTGTGTGTCTTTAAATACTCTCGATAGAATAAATGTATAAACATGAATCAAACTAAATTGTATATTCAAAACAATTTAAACATTACTTAGAAATTATTCCATGCGGTTTAATGTGCATACTTTGAGGCGCTATAACTCTAGTCATATTTATCCTAACTCACGTCTAAGGGATTTAAGCGATTGGAAATTTAATAAGGAACATTTTTGGTGAAAACCAATTTTTCGATTGGATTTACAGTTTTCTGGTAAAAAAAACTCACGTATAAAAAATGAGTTTCAGAATGACATTTAAGGATGGTTTTGGCAAAATTTGTGATGGTAAGATGTTGTGGGACGAGATTTCTCATAGAAATTTTGACCAGAACCGATTTTCAACGCAACAGCGTCATCAGTGGTTCATCTATGATAGAATAAATAACATATACAATTATGAAAAGTATAAATTTTAAAGCATCAGGATACAGAGTAACAAAATAAAATGACCGTTCAACAACAGCTGAGGAACCAGACATACACTTTACAAAGTCAACTAACTTTATCATTAGGGGCCATGGTGGCCGTGCAGGCTAGAGCGTAGGGCTTTGGTCGCATGGTCTCCCCATGGTTTGCGGGTTCGAATCCCGTCCGGGAGTAAGTTTTATTTCGTAGATAGAACTCCCTCCCGGAGCCATGGATATCGTAAATATAACTAGATTAACACATTGACATGGCTAATATAATTTTTTAAAAATAAGTATAGAAAAAAAAAATAATAATAAAAAAAAATCCTGTTAATATGTTGTCCTGTTTGTGTCGGTGATTGGCCAAGAGTAACACAGGTGATCGACGGACTTGTGTCGCGTGATATAAGTATTAAATATTGGTCAATCTGTCTGCTGACGAGCTTTCGTTACTCAACAACAACAGTACATTTGAAGACTTCAAAGCAGCCGTTTTGACATTTTGTATACAATAGTAAGGAAAAAAAAATGCTTTTCCGTCGTGTACTCTTCAAGATCAATTATTCGGAGTTGATGACATTTAACTTTTTTTTTTCGAGGGCGCCGGTAGCTCAGTGGTATGCGTGCTTGCCTTCTGAGCTCAAGAACGTGGGCTCGAGACCCCGACTGAGGCCCTCAGTTTATTTTATCTGGGAGGTCAAATAAACTTAAGCACGTAGTCCTTCGGATGGGACGTTAAGCGATGGTCCCGAGCCTTTACGATGTCACGTACTCGTTAAATACCCTAGGTGAATAAAAATTCAGGGTAGGCAAAATTTAGGACTCCCATAGTAGAGTCGGGCTCATATCCACCAGAGTGACGAAAGAGCGCTCGTAGTTAAAGCCCGGGCATGAGTCATAAAACCTAACCTAACCTAACATTTTTTGCAGAGATATTGTAAAACAATAAAAGTAGATCCTCCAAATCCATGAAGACCTAAATGTTCACCTCCTACTGGACTGCATAATAAATTTCAGTTAAAACTTTTTACTTAAGTGTGACACAAATCAAAACGTTTTGGTGAAGAAAATGGCGAAACACAAAAATATCCGTTCACGATTTTAAATTATAATCTCTGTTTTTGAATGTTTATTAATTTATTTTCTATTCATTTCAGTTACTTTTTTCTTTTTTTTCTTTTTCTTTAAGAGTTTTTTTCAATTTACTCTTAAGCAGTAGCATTGTTTTTAATTTAACTGATTATTTTTGATCTGTATTTAGTGTATAAGGGACCCCGTTGTTAAGGAACCTGCGACTGTTATAATAAACTCTTCTTCTTCTTAATAAAAGTATATTTATTAAAATTATGGTTTATTTCACAAAATATATATATAAAATATGGGGGTACTTTCGGTATTGCTACCATCTTCAGCCACGACCTAAGCCCATTTAGTATTTGTTAAGTCGTGGCTGAAGATGCAATACCGAAAGTACTCCCATGTATTATAAATATTTTGTGAAATAGACAATATTTTTAAAACATTTTTTTTTTTTTTCAAAGTTGTGTTTTCACCGGAATTGCGTCTTTAAAAAAAAAAGTATCTGTGAACCACGATAACACCTAATAGAATGAATGTATGGACACGAAATTTTATATTCGTGTTTCCACTGTATATAGTGGCGTCTGTATCCATACACCTACTAAATTTGGTGTAGATACATTCATTGAATCGGCAGTTATTAGAGTTTTTGTGTTAAGAAGTTGATTCAAATATATTCTTCCCTGGTCCCCCCCTCCTTTGACCAATTTCGCGATAAATTGATAGGTCCTTATGAGTTTAAATTTAAAATTTCATATCGATACAATAATTAAATCGGCAGTTATTGGAATGTTTAATTTGGGCCCCAATCTGGTTCCACACCTCCCTTCATTCCACTGAAAATTAATGTGTCGTCTTTGTAAGGCTTTGAATTTACACATGAAATTTTGTATCTGCAGTTTTTGTTTTAAGCCTCCCGTCTAATCTCCATTCCCTTTGGCCGATTTGACTGAAAATCAATTTCGTCCTTAGAGGGTTTTGAATATACATATAAAATTTTGCGTAGTATTTTTTTTTTTTCACATTTGGAATCAGGTCGGAAAACATGAAGTTTCATTGGAAATTTTGGATCGAATTTCTGAGCGATTATTAAACTTCCACTTTACTTTATACAGCTCAGAAAGTAAAAAAGTCTGTCTGTATCTCTGTGAAAAATGATAACTCCTGATAGAATGAAAGTAATGTTTTTTGTATTATTGATATGAAATTTTATATGTGTATCCAAAAACATTAAAATTACTAACCTGATGAAGTTACTAACCTGTTTAAAGTTACTAACCTGCTTTAAGTTACTAACCTGTTTAATGTTTCTAACCTGCTTTAAGTTACTCCGGGCGAAGCCTTTCAGACCATTTAATTAAGTGGTACGCCAAACAAGAAGTGCATAAGGGTTTCAACCGATAGCCGCTAAATAAATAAACGCTAACATATGCATAAAATAACTAGAAATTCTATATATGGTGCAAATTCCACTTAATCCTGCCTCCAGACAAGGACATTCTCCATGTACTTATCTTCTTTTTGTAGATGAATTCAATTTTTTTCTAAAAAGAAAAATCTTGTGAGGCCACCACAAGACTTTCTTATACCTCGTCAATTGCTTGAATTTGTGTTTTCATTTAGAAAATAAAACCACTGAACTGATCTTAACCTTATCCGGAATACTTGTATGTATGGTCTGAACACTGAATACACTCAGTCATCTCAGCTAGTGTGTGCTGGGCCGTGGTTGGAACCTCAGCTAGTGTGTGCTAGGCAACGGTAGGCCGTCGCTAGTGTGTGCTAGGCCGTGGTTAGCACCTCAGCTAGTGTGTGGTAGGCCGCGGTTGGCACCTCAGCTAGTGTGTGGTAGGCGCGGTTGGCACCTCAGCTAGTGTGTGGTATGCCGCGGTTGGCACCTCAGCTAGTGTGTGCTAGGCCGCGGTAGGCACCTCAGCTAGTGTGTGCTAGGCAACGATAGGCCCTCGCTAGTGTGTGCTAGGCCCGTGGTTGGCACCTCAGCTAGTGTGTGGTAGGCCGTGGGTGGCATCTCAGCTAGTGTGTGGTAGGCCGCGGTAGGCACCTCAGCTAGTGTGTGCTAGGCAACGAGGCCCTCGCCAGTTTGTGCTGGGCCGTGGCTGGCACCTCAGCTAGTGTGTGCTAGGCCGTGGTTGGCACCTCAGCTAGTGTGTGCTAGGCAACGGTAGGCCCTCGCTAGTGTGTGGTGGGCCGCGGTTGGCACCTCAGCTAGTGTGTGCTAGGCCGCGGTTGGCACCTCAGCTAGTGTGTGCTAGGCAACGGTAGGCCCTCGCTAGTGTGCGCTTGGTCGCGGTTGGCACCTCAGCTATTGTGTGCTAGGAAACGGTAAGCACCTCAGCTAGTGTGTGCTAGGCAACGGTAGGTCCTCGCTAGTGTGCGCTAGGTCGCGGTTGGCACCTCAGCTAGTATATAAGGAACAATGTTTTGAAAAGACAGTTTTTGAAAAATCAATTAATCGTTTTAAAAAAATGGTTTTTGTGTTGTCCTTCTAAGACGGTTTTCTGCTTGCATCTCTTTGACAGAAAGAATTTTACATAATATTCGTCTTTCAGTTTTATCTGCAACTTCTATTTGAAGAGAGAATTTTGAAAATTAGCAGAATTATGTAAACTATAGTTTGTTCCCCAAGTGAAAGTCTCAATTTTCGTTCGATTTTGGTCAAAAACTAATTAAATCTAAGTTAAGACTGTAACATCTTCATCTCAAATTTCTCGCACTCGAGAAGTTCCTATCACAGCCAGACCTCATCGAGAAATGTTCAAATCATATTCAGAAGACCTCTAAACGTGTAATCCTTTGAACGTCGATCTCGAACTTTTGGGCATTTCTTATATTAAAGTAGTATAGTTAGATATAATTTTCACCCGAAACTTTCGATTGGTTTTAGAGGTAGAGCGAAAACCTAATTGACTAATTCGTTCTGGGGAAGTTCCTATATACTGATGGGCTGGTGCTTTGCGCCTAAAAACCTAAGCATCCAATGCTCTTATACCTTCCCTGGAAACACTGCTTCCAATCTTCTAAAATCTTCTTTGTGGAATCTCGTTCCAACATACCCCAGGCGTCTTATCCAGGGAGTGAGCCGCTGTCTCGACACAAGTTGAACTGTCCTTAACTCTTACAGTAGGGAAGTGCCAAGCTGGTGATATAACCACGATTATTATTTTTCTGCCGCTAACTTCTTAAGGATAGCCAGAAGGCAATTTTAAAAATAAACCAAATGAAATGTTCAATTTCAATTTCTTTCAACCAGATAGAAATCAAAATTGCTTTTTTTTTTCATTAAAATAAAGAATATAATACATAAAAAAAAAAAAAAAATTAGAAGAAATCGTATCGCAGTCGGCATATTACTTTTTTTTTTTTTTTCAGTAGTACACTTTCTCCTTAGTAATTGGAAAAGTAATTTTTCTATATGCACTTAAGTACATGGTGACGTATCCGTCATATATTGATTAAAAATTCCTTGAATCCAATATTCCTGTCATCTTAGAGTGCTGCAACATGCGGAACATTTTTTATTTTTCTTCTTCAGCTGTACGAGTTATAGAGTAAGTTATGTAATGGATCAGATATTGAGTTTTTACCGGAATTTGAAATTTTGCGACCCGCTGATTCCTGCTGAATGATTTAAACATTCTTATATGTTTGTGTGTGTGTCTGTGATCATGATAGCTCAGAATGATTGTATCTCGACACAAAATTTTATATCTGCGTCCAGAACTCTATAAGAACGACACATATTGATTTTCAGCCAAATCGGCCAATGGGAGTAGATGGGATTACAGGGGGGGGGGGGGAAGAGGGAGAGAGAGAGAGACAGAGAGAGGATTGATTTTCAGTCAAATTGGCTGTGGCCATAACAGTACTTCCTTACATCTGGCGGGAACTCCGCCCATAGACTTGGTCTTGGACTGAGCTGTCTGTTGCCTCGTACTTTTGTAAACGCAATTTGCCTTTAGCAGCAGATATAAATGAGTCCTTACGGCTAGCCCTGGAGGAAAAGATGGGTGGACAGTCCAGACCAGAGCGTTGCAAGGACTTTGTCCAAGAATGGATTGTGGAGAAATGGCAACAGCGGTGGTTACTACTATTCTTCTTTAAGAGGAAAAACAACCCGAACTGTTCGTAAGGCGGAGTCAAAACTGCAGAACATGTTCTCGAATTTCCACTGTACGATGGGCCTAGGGTGGAGTTGATACGAGGGACAGGATCGTACCTGGGACTCGCGGGACCAGCGAACGCCCCACATTAATTCCGAGCTCTCTCGGCGCGCCCAGGAAACTAAGGTAGGCTAGGTGTGACCGCTAACGTCGCAGATGGTGGATTTTATTTTTTATGACCAATAAAATTGTTAGGCCCTCATTCCCCGACGATTCGGCGATGGGTGTCGTGGCCTCCACTGTAGGTCGGCCACCCTCTCAAAATCATTTCATGCTGGCCTTACTGTATTTAAGAAAGTCACACTCAGAATTCCGCTGCATAATGATACAAAGAAAACCGATAATGCCAACGCATTACTTTTATGCACCCAGTAATGCCAGTATAAAATACATTTTGAGAACAGGATGGGGGAGAGAGGGTGATCTGTACAAAGGTGGTAGGTATAAGAGAGAGCTATACTTTATATTTATAATTATATGCTTACATTTATGTTATAGTTAAGCTAAAAATATATTTTATACCATTTTATTATAATTTTTTTAGGTAAGCGGGTTGTGTATTGCAAGGAATATGAAATTATATTATCTGATATTATCTAAACTTCCTTGGCATGTTGTGGACATCAACTATGGATGACACCTATTAATTTTCCGCGGAATCTGAAGGGGGGATTTGAGGAGGCTAAACACAGAAACTCCAATAACTGTCCCTTGTATATTTGTATCGACACAAAATTTCATATGTAAATTCAAAATCAACATAAAATTTAGTATGAGAAGAGGCGCCTATTATATGTAACTCAACTAATTAATTCATTCTTACTGGGGAAGTTAATTTTTGGTGATCCTCCAGCTTTTTTTTTTTTTACTTTGGAGATATCATATATTAGTTTAACTAATAAGTAATAATTGACCATTTCAAGAGCCCCCTCTATACGAAAACTATATTAGGTTAGTTATTATGACTCATGCCCGGGCTTTAACTACGAGGTCATATCGCCTACTATCAGAGCGCTCTTTCGTCACTCTGGTGGACATGACCCCGACTCTACTGTGGGAGTCCTAACTTTAGCCTACCCTAAATTTTTATTCACCTAGGACAGGGGTCTTTAACGAGTAACTGACATCGTACAGGCTCGGGACCATCGCTTAACGTCCCATCCGAAGGACGGCGTCCTTAAGTTTA
The DNA here is from genome assembly GCA_963662175.1 of Aradus depressus. NCBI lineage: Eukaryota > Metazoa > Arthropoda > Insecta > Hemiptera > Aradidae > Aradus > Aradus depressus. The sequence continues at coordinate 26,931,038 of OY759222.1, forward strand.
TTTCACCTCCCAGATAAAATAAACTAAGGGCCTCGGTCGGGTTTCGAACCCACGTTCTTGAGCTCTGAAGGCTAGCACGCATACCACTGAGCTACCGGCGCCCCTGAAGACTATATAAGAGTGGCCGATTTAAAGAGGGATATCAAATTTCGTTATGGTGTCATTGTTCCTTCACTGGCCTCACGGTCACAGAGACTGACCACGCTACTCAATCCAGACGATATGGTCACGATATTTCGTGACTGTCTCATCTGATGACCCGACCCTAATTAAAACGACAACACACAACCTCCTTAACAGTCTTGGTGTCGTGACACTCTGGTCCATTGTTTCAAAAACTAAATTTTTTTTTGATTGTCCGTTGCTAACTGACTGTTTTTCGTTTTTCAGTAGATATTAACATTGAATGTGTCTAAGGATGCCGGTAGCTCAGGGGTTCGATCACGGGTTCGAGAACCGGCTTTTACAATATCAGGTACTCGTTAAAGATTCTTACCCTAGGTGAATAAACCTGGGTAAACAATATTGTGAATTCCCACTGTAGAGTCGGGCTCATGTCCACCAGAGTATCTGTCTTTTTTATAATTCTAAAAATCTATCTATTATTTGAAAATAATTTTGATAAGGTCATAAATATAAGTACTATCTTGTAATATAGACCCAGAAGAAATGAGGAAAAATCAATTTTTGTCCAATTTCTGCCAAAATCTAATCAGATCTAAGTTAGCACATGTGACATCTTCAATGAAGACACTACACTGAGACGTTTATTTTATTTTTCTGTTAATCTAAATATTGTATTTAAATTGAAAAATTGTTTTATGTTATTAAAAAAATAAAGAAAACTTCTTATAAGTGTTCCTTGCTTTTCTTAAGGTTTTTTCATTCTTTTCGATTTATACGAATTACGGGATGGTTTTTGTGAATAACAGACACGGCTTCAAAGTCGTAGAAAATTAATTCATATGATATTTCAAAAATGGTGAAGTGCTTAACCTTACAGTAAATTTCTTATAAATTAGAAAGACAGAAAAATGCTCTGCAGATCAGATAAGTTATTGAAATTGCCTATGAAATTGTCTATTTAAAAAAAAAATCACATTTTTGCCCAAAATACGGTAAAAAATTAGGAATTCATAATTTTAGCTCATTACCATTTTGGTAGAGCGTAAAAAGACGAGTAATTTGATATATTACAAATTATTGTAGCTTTGCAAAAAATGAAGTTATCGCTGAAAAACCCTCCAGGAACCTACAGAAGAAGAACTTTTGCGCCCCCAGGCGTTTTCAATTCAAAAAAAAAATTTCAAAATCCCCATTTTCACCTTAATTTTCATATCTAATTTAAAATTCATAACTACATATGTATCTGAATTATAGAGCTCAAATGTTCTAATCTCATTTGAAATACTTGAAGCTGAAAGACATTCTTACCATTAAATAACTCGTATTTAAAGCCCGGGCATGAGTCCCAGTAACTAAGTGAGTGTGGTCTAGTTATCTTCATGAAAAATTTAAATTTTTTTTAACTTTTCCCGTGACCTACAATATGAAGGAACACAATATGCAAATTTTCAGGTTTACAGGCCACGGAATTAGATCAGTGTCAATTAGATGACTTTTGCTTTTTATAAATATAAATGTAGATGTATAATTAATAATATAAATTAGGATAATTCAGTATGACACCTTACTAAACCTTGTTATTGGGATCTTCACTTAGGTTGAAAAAGTTGTCGGTGAATCACCGGCAATTTACTTCTTCACCATGAATTTTAATTAATTAAGTTTTCGCTCTCCCGCCAGTTGATTGTTTGAACCAAAAATCAACAGATGACTTTCATAGGGGCTTCTGAAGATGAGCTGATTTACAGTAAAATTTAGTATTCTTAAAAAATTGAAAAACACGCTATGTGAAATTTCAAATTTTTGGACGTGAGGGGGGGTTTGTGACCAGAGAGGGGGAGCTGGAATTAAATACCCTAATAATTGTATGATGTAATGATTGTATCTACACAAAATTTAGTATGAGGATTCAGAAGCCACTATGTAAGTCAAATATTGAGTTTTAGCTCAAACGGTCTATTGGCTTTGGAGGGAGAGCGAAGGCTTCACACAAAATCTCTATTAACTACCGTTGTATTGTATGTATTGGCACGAAATTACATTTATATATTTAAAGCTCTAAAAGGACGATACCTATTAATTTTCAGCAGAATCAAACGAAAGGGAAGGGGGCTCAATTCAAAAAGGCGTAGTCAAGGTCCACGCCGTAGATTTTCCGTGAAAACGTTGGGATAAAATCATTTTTCATTTTCTTCCTGATGCTGCCGTAGCTCTTGCATTTGCTCGGCACTAGACTTTTTAGGTTTTTTAAATTCCTTTTGATGCGAGCTTTCCTCTGATTTGCGTTTTTATAATTCCGCGCATTTTTACGACTCATATGAGACATCTTTAATTTTTTTGCAATTTTAAATTCAATACAGATTTTTACATATATTTCGGCGAATATTTTTATTGTTTCACTTTGAGTCCTAGTAGTGCTCCTCAAGTTCTTTACAATGACACCCGAATCAACGTCCTATCTAAACGCGTTATCACACTACACTAATTTCTAATTGTATACAACGCTAATTCGCAACAATCATCCGCCGGCGCCCACACTAGCCCGATAACGTCACAGGCATAACAAACACGTACAGACATGCTCTATCCATTGTGACCTCAACCGTTGTTATCGCATTATTAGTCTCGAAGTTATTGGCGATTGAAATCTGACGGTATTTTGTAACACAAGAAATTTCGATCGGCTATCACTGTGCTTAACGAGCGAATAGACGTTTTCACGTCAAAATCCCAAAAAACTGTCAATGTAATGAACGTATCGACATACAATTTTATATTTACATTAAAAACCCTATATATTAAATGAAATACCCTAATGCCGATGTAATGAATGTATCGACACAAAATTTAGTATGTCAGAAGGCAGATTTTGACGTGAGAACGAAAACGAAATTGATTAATTCGTCCTGGGAAGGTATATAGCTGGTCATTCACCAAAGGCTTATTTTCTTAAAAACTATAATAATATTTTTTTTTTTTTTTTTTGCATTGGAGGGGGAAATGCTGTGACGCACATCCAGGGAAGGTAGCCCTGGATAGTGTGGGACTCGAGACGATTCACCATCACCATACCCACTAAAACCCCCTCCTTGCCGATCCTGATTCCCTTCCGCGGAACTGACGGTCTGTCATTACTTCGCGGAAGGGAGGAAGGGTGGCTGGTAACGCCCCTTCTTCTGTTTTATTACCTTGTCAGCCCTCTCCTGAAGGGCCAACCCGCCCATGATGAGCGCTGCAAAATCGCAGCCTTCATCCCACGACTCCTGGGAGCGCAGCATAGCGTCCACGTAACTGGTAGCAGTCAGCGGGGCGCCCATGCTGCACTCCAGATTTTTCCTTCCCTCCTCAAATCTGGGGCATTTGAGGAGGACATGCTCCGCCGACTCCGTCTCACCAAGGCACGCGGGGCAGTCTGGTGTTGTTGCTGCTCCGATTTTGTGGAGGTACCCCCGGAACCCACCGTGTCCCGTGAGTACCTGGGTGAGGTGGTAATTCACCTCCCCATGCTTTCTGGTGAGCCAAGGCTCAACTCGAGGGATGAGCCGATGGGTCCACCGTCCCTTTGTGGACTTGTCCCATTCTTCCTGTCACTCCCTAATTGTCCTGGCCCTCTCTGGCTCTGCTGGACCAGGGCTGACCCCGCGTCCTGATAGAAGACCCGGTTTCCCCTATGGTCGAAGCGCTGCACCACCTCTTCCACCTGAACCGGGTCTTGTTTCCTTTTGAAGTGTCGCGTACGTTCCCGTGCCAAGAGGTCAATGGGGGGCAGCCCAGCAATTACATAGGCAGCGTCGTCAGAGACTGTTCGGTAGGCGCATGCGACTCTCAGTGCGCTTCGCCTGTGAGCGGGAGCGATCAGCCTCAGGTATGAGGGAATCCTCGTTGCATCTGCCCATGTCGGGGCCCCGTGCAGAAGGATGGATGTGCTGACTCCTGCCAGCAGTCTTCTCCTGCTCTGCCTAGGGCCACCGACGTTGGGCAGAATTCTCGAAATCGCCGCCGAATAATAATAATAATAATAATAATATTTATTTAGCAATAACATGGTAATAGCATAGATAAGAATTAAGATACCTTATAAATTAGATACATCAACAGATATTAACTCTTAGAGTCTGACACGCATGGATTAAAATTAACGAAACTATAAAAAAATAAAATTAAATGGAAAAATAATTACTTAGAAGTATGTGTAAAAAAAAAAAAAAATAAATACAGTAGATACATTTTTTAATTTAATTAAAATTAAGATAATTTTTTTTAACTCTTCCGCAAATGTGTTTTTCACGACGACATTTTGGGGCGTTCTTGCGCCCCTTCATCAGGTCACAATGGGAGAAATATAGAAAAGAGAAAGAAAACATAATAACAATAATAATTATAAGAAAAAAATCTATATAAATAAATTTAAAAAAAATAATGAAATGATAAGAAAAATACACAAAAGAAATAATCAAGAGAAATAAAATAAAGTATATAAATAATAATTTTAAAACCTTGTCTACTGAGAGAAAAGACAAGTTATGAGGCAGCACACAAAATCATCCATCGCAGCTCTGAACGGATACATCTCGGCTATTGTCCCAGATACCTCTACGAATACTCTAAACCCATCAGAAGACCTCTTCCAGAACTACATTGGAGGAGTTTGGACTGGAGAAATCTTCAATAATCCAAGTATTCTGACTTTCCCTTCTCCAGGAAGATGCCGATCACAGCCTAGATGTACAATACACTTTCATAATGACATGTTATGAAAATAAATATATATTTTCTAGTTCACTTTGAATTATATTTGTTTTTACAAATTGTTGCAATATTATCCCTTCGATAAGTATTGTTGAATCTCGATTGTTCAGGATAGATTAGAGATTAATTCAGGAACGGTTGAAGAAGAGAGTGCTAATATTTATACAATATCTGTAGTAGCACTACTTTTAATACAATAATTCATATTGTTATAATACATTGTCTTAATACTCTATAGATGCCTTAATCTATGGAAGCAATTTTATAATGCACCATCTTAAAAGTACATTATAGTGTATAAAAAGAAGAAAGTCTTAATATAAAGAAGCAATTGTTATATTACGTCTTAATAATACACAGTGAATATATATTTATAATAGAGGGCGCCGGTAGCTCAGTGGTATGCGTGCTTGACTTCTGAGCTCAAGGTCGTGGGTTCGTAGCCCGACCGAGGCCCTTAGTTTATTTTATCTGGGAGGTAAAATAAACTTAAAGCACGCCGTCCTTCGGATGGGACGTTAAGCGATGGTCCCGAGCCTGTACGATGTCAGGTACTCGTTAAAGACCCCTACCCTAGATGAATAAAAATTTAGGGTAGGCAAAATTTAGGACTCCCACAGTAGAGTCGGGCTCATGTTCACCAGAGTGACGAAAGAGCGCTCTGGTAGTAGGCTATATGACCTCGTAGTTAAAGCCCGGGCATGAGTCATAAAACCTAACCTAACCTATATTTATAATACACTTTAATGTATAAAAAGCCATTGTTATATTATATTATTTTAATTTACAAAGCCTTAATGTAATGAAACATTTGTTATAATACAATGCCTTAAAAATACATTATAACGTTTATACGTTAAGATAGAAAACCTTAATTGGCGTAATACATTGTCTACATCAGGCCAAAGAAAAAAAATACATTGACTTAATAATACACAATAAAGTATTTACAAGCTTTGGGAACATTAATGTAGAAATCATTATTACAATATACTGTCTTAGGTTAGGTTTTATGACTCATGCCCGGGCTTTAACTACGAGGTCATATCGCCTACTACCAGAGCGCTCTTTCGTCACTCTGGTGGACATGAGCCCGACTCTACTGTGGGAGTCCTAAATTTTGCCTACCCTAAATTTTTATTCACATAGGGCAGGGGTCTTTAACGAGTACCGGAGATCGTACAGGCTCAGGACCATCGCTTAATCCGAAGGACGGCGTGCTTAAGTTTATTTTACCTCTCAGATAAAATAAACTAAGGGCCCAAGTCGGGTTTCGAACCCACACGTTCTTGAGCTCAGAAGAGAGCTACCGGCGCCCTCTTTTAATTGTAAGTAATTTTTAAATCGTAACTCGGGAACTTTAAAAAGAACCAACTTTATGAATTGGTAGTTTATTTTGAAAAATAAAATAAATTAAGAAAAATATATGTGATGTGGCCATTACAGGATTTTCTTATACCAACAAAGCTTACAGATCTCTCTCTCTCCCCCTCCCCTTTTCAATATCAATTCATTTTGTCTCTTTGTACAGCGTTATCTGGACAGAAGACATTCTTATAACCCAGTAATGCCAGAATGAAATAATTTTGAGAAGGGGGAAAGAGAAAGATCTGAAAGCGTGGTTGGTATAAAAAAAAGTCCTGTAATAGTCACATCACAATTTTGTTTTCTAATTTTTGGAATTAGGGCCTCGGAAAACATAAAATTTTAATGGACACATCGAATTTCAGACCAATCATATAACTTGCCGTATACTCTGAATAGCGGGGGAAGTAGAAACTCGAAGACAGGATTGTTGTTAGGAGAGGGGGATATCTCTGTGAAGCAGGTGACAGGAACTAGAAAGCGATGACTCCACTCCCGTAGTCCCTTTCCACTCTTATCGATATCCGGAAACCTAACTAGATTGTTTTTTCTTGTATTTTTGTTATTTTTTTTTGGGTTTGAAATTTAAAAAAAACAGCTATGAGCAAGTATCGGTTTTCCTCAGGCAACACCTCCATTCCTGTTTTGATTGATTTTTATAGATTCTCTCTCAGAACCGGTTTTTAGGGCAGTGCCAATGGATTAATGTTATTTTGTACAAATTTAGTATAAAAACACGCTCTCCCTCTAAACTCAATTTACCGATTTGGCTGAAACATGATAGGTATCTTACTCAAGGGCTCCTAAATCCTCATACTGAATCTCGTGTCGATACTTTCATTACTTCGGCAGTTATTAGGGTTTTTGTGTTGACACTCCTCTTTGATCAGCTCATTGGTCAAGGGAGAGTGTAAACATAAAAAAAACTCTTTTTCTTTCTCAATTCTTTTTCTCTATTCTCTCGTTCAAAAACCTACATTTCTTATTTCCCTTACCATAGCCTTATTGTCTCTACTTTGGAATCAAATGTAGTAAATTCTGATGTTCCTAATAATGAAAATAATGTTGATTTAACAAATGAATAAATGTTGAGTTAATTGAGAAATCCCATACCACATAAAAATATTAATGTGTTTCTTAAACTTCTCTGGGATGTTCCACTTTTGGTTGTTTCCGGCATTTTTTTTTTCTCCAGAGGTGTCTTCTTATTTTTTCGTTGGACAATATTTCGGGACAATTGCAGGTCCCTTCTTCTGGTCACTATGAACGTTCATAGTGACGAGAAGAAGGGACCTGCAATTGTCCCGAAATATTGTCCAACGAAAAAATAAGAAGACACCTCTGGAGAAAAAAAAATGCCGGAAACAACCAAAAATAAAAATATTATTTATGAATCAAAAAACACTTCTTTCACTTCTGGCGTGTGTTCCAAGCACACGCTATAGGTTAGGTTTTATGACTCATGCCCGGGCTTTAACTTCGAGGTCAAATCGCCTACTACCAGAGCGCTCTTTCGTCACTCTGGTGGACGTGAGCCCGACTCTACTATGGGAATCCTAAATTTTAATTACCATAAATTTTTATTCACCTAGAGTAGGGGTCTTTAACGAGTACTTGACATCGTACCGGGTCAGGACCATCGTTTAACGTCCCATCCGAAAGAGCTACCGGCGCCCTCGCACATTATATATTTTAATATTAATTTTTATTTTATTTATTTATTTATTTATTTTTCACTACGCGTCGTACTCATGTCTCTTCATGAGCAATTGGACAAGAATTACAAGACATTCTTGTCGTTCATAGTTACATATCAGTACAATACTACACTCTCCTTCAGAAGCCAGGACCATTGACAAGTAATGTTTGGGTGCCTCTCACAAAAGTTTCCTGCATCTTGTAACCACTTTTGTAACCGAATAACATTTATTTTCAAAGACGGATAACTAGTCTTTTCAAATACTGCTTTTGTCCAGGTGCCTTTTCCCCAGGTTTAGGGGTAGTTATGTAATCGATGAATTACTGACCATGTACTTAATCACGAATTAGTTGATTAAGTTTTTGATCTTCCACTAAAATCAATTGGTCATTCTAACTGAAAATTTCTCAAATTAAATTTTGTGCCGATACATTTATTAGTTTGGTTGCCGATTGGCGTGTTTGAGTCGAGTCCCTCTCTGAACCACCCCTTCCCTTCGGTCGATTCCTCTGAAAGTTAATAAGTGCCGTCTTTGTGGTGTTTTGAGTGTAGAGCTTGTTTTGAGCTTGCCTTCTGAGCTGAAGACCGAGGCCCTTTAGTTTACATTATCTGAGAGGTAAAATAAACTTAAGCTCGCCGTCCTTCGGATGGGAAGTTAAGCGATGGTCCTGAGCTTGTACGATGTCAGTTACTCGTTAAAGACCCCTGCCCTAGCTGAATAAAAATTTAGGTTAGGCAAAATTTAGGTTTCCCATAGTAGAGTCGGGCTCATGTCCACCAGAGTGACGAAAGAGCGCTCCGGTAGTAGGCGATATGACCTCGTAGTTAAAGCCCGGGCATGAGTCATAAAACCTAGCCTAAACTATCACGTTGGCAAATACGCGTGAGCTGCAGGGCTATTAGTTTTTCCACTTTCGAGTTGACATATAGAAATGGAGGATTTGGGACAAATTTAATGTACTTCATCTGACTACCTTATCTGAGTGATCTCAACGTCAGCCTCCGTTCTAATGCCAACCGTTCTAACTACGTTCAGTCAGGTATACATTCATTAACTATTGATCTCACTAATTTAGTATATCTGAAATATGGGGCCATGGCCGTGTGGGCTAGAGCGTAGGGCATTGGTCGCATGGTCTCACTATGGTTTGCGGGTTCGAATCCCGTCTGGGAGTGAGTTTTATTTCGTAGATAGAACTCCCTCCCTGGGCCATGAATGTCGTAATTAATCAGATATAACACATTGAAATGATTAATATGCATCGTACATAAGACCAAAAAAAAATATATATATATATATATATATATGTCTGGAATACGGATGGCTAATATTAAATATCTCTGTTAATTTTTGATAAAAATTTCATGTATATTGTTGGGGATGTGATGGCGCTGTCGGTATTTTGTCAGCTGTTGGCACTCTTCTATCAGGTGGACTGACTGTGAGAGGGTCTCCACAAGAGATACACCCAGGCTGTAATCCACCGATCAGCAGGTATCCATATGTAACCCTGGTGTGTCCAATGGCAAGTCTTGTCAGGATCAACTTCGGAATCAACAATCCGGAAGGAGGTAGTTATTAGTGTTTTTGAGTTTGAGTTGAGGAACCACCTCATTATTTTGACCGATCCCTCTGAAAATTAATAGTTGTCGTCCTTAGAGCGTTTTGGATGCACATAAAAAATTTCGCGTCGATACATTCGTTCTATTGCGAGTTATCGTGTTCCCACAGACAGACATAGAAGTTTTGACGTGAAAACGTCTATTCGCTCGTTAAGCACAGTGACAGTCGGTCAAACTTTCTTGTGTTACAAAATACCGTCAGATTTCAATCGCTAATAACTACGAGACTAATAATGCAATAACAACGGTTGAGGTCACAATGGATAGAGCATGTCTGTACGTGTTTGTTGTGCAGTGTTTGTTTAATTAGCGTAAAATTAGAAATTAGTGTAGGTTGATAACGCGTTTAGATAGGACGTTGATTCGGGTGTCATTGTAAAGAGCTTGAGGAGCACACTTGAAAATTGCAAAAAAATTAACGATGTCGTCTCATATGAATCGTAAATACGCTCGGAATTATAGAAAACGCTAATCAGAGGAAAGCTCGCATCAAAAGGAATTTAAAAAACCTAAAAAGTCCAAAGAAAATTAAAAATGATTTTATCCCGACGTTTTCACGGAAAATCTACGGCGTGGATCTTGACTACGCCCTTAATGTTTTTTTATTTCAACCACGAAATCAGGGGCCTGAAAACATGAAATTTCGGAGAAATCAACACTGAATTTCTTACCGATGACATAACTTTGAACAGCTGAGGATGTAAACATTTCCTGTGTGTCTGTGATCACGATAACTCCCCATTTGATGAACTTTCAGCCAAATCGACCTAAGGGAAACGGGAAATGAGAGAAGGACTCAACTTAAAGACCATAATATCCTAGAAATCCTTGAATAAGACACCTGCTGATTTTCAACTAAATCGTCGAATTGATTTCAGAGGGAGAGAGAGAGAGAGAGTGTGAGCGGGGGAGTGGGAGGGAGGGAGGGAAAGAGAGTGAGAGAGGGAGACATATATAGAGAGAGGGGGAGGGAGATAGAGAGAGTGGGAGGGAGGGAGATAGATAGATAGAGAGAGGGAGGGAGGGAGATAGATAGATATATAGAGAGAGGGAGGGAGGGAGATAGATAGATAGAGAGAGAGAGAGAGAGAGAGAGAGAGAGTGGGAGGGAGGAAGAGAGATTGAGAGGGAGTGAGAGAGGGGAGAGAGTGGGAGGGAGGGAGATAGAGAGAGAGAGAGGGAGGGATAGAGAGAGGGAAGGAGAGAGAGTGAGAGGGAGAGAGAGAGTGGGTGGGAGGGAGGGAGAGGGCGAGAGTGGGAGGGAGGGAGATAGAGAGAGAGCGAGAGGGAGGGAGAGAGAGAGAGTGGGAGTGAGGGAGGAAGATAGAGAGAGAGAGAGAGAGAGAGAGAGAGAGGGAGAGAGTGAGAAAACTTAATTCGTAATGGGGAAGTACAATGCCGGTGATTCACCAACAACTGTTTTTTCTGTCTTGAATTGCCTCATCCTCCACTCTGCAGATGGCAATGCTAGTCCAGTAAACATGGATATCTCTGCAATCGTGTACCTATGTGTAAGTTTATAAGTATTTTGTATGTGGTAAAAATTAACACTTCTAAAATGAAGGCCAAAACTTTCTTTCTTCGGGACATTGACACTACCTCTCGAACAGAAGTCGTCAGTGATTCACCGGCAATATTCCCCAGAACGAATACATCAATTAACTTTTCGTTTGCGCTAATATTCAATAGTTGACTTATAGGGGCTCCTAAATTTTGCGTCGATAAATTCATTACATCGGCAGTTACTATGGTTTTAGAATTGAGTGCCCTTTTTTTTTTTTATGTAAACTATTATTTTATTATCTCGGTCGTGTTGACCGGCTGCCCCCCAGGCTCCCACAGAGAATAATGCTAGCTACGCCAATTCTTAGGTTTTTATATAGATCTGGGAGATGAAAAAACCTTGGGCCCGCCGTTCTTCGGATGGGACGTAGCTATAGTTCCGAGCCTTTGCCACGTCGGGTACTCGTTAAAGACCCTGTAGCCTATGTACAAATTTAGAGTATTTTAATATTGCCCACTCTAAATTTCTACATAGGATAGAGGGTCTTTAATAAGGTCGAGTGTTTGCGCTAATATTCAATAGATGACTTATATAGGGGCTCCGAAATCCTCATACTGAACTCTGTGTCGATAAATTCATTACTTCGGCAGTTATTAGGGTTTCTGAATTGAGCCTCTCCTCTAATCCTCCCTTTCTTTTGGTCAATTTGGCTGAAAAAGTGTCGTCGTTAGAGGGTTTTGGATTCACATATAAAATTTCATGTCGATATATTTATTATATCCAGAGTTAGGGGGCGTTCAAGTATTACGTAACGCAATTTTTGAGCAATTTTGACCCTCTCTCCCCCCCCCCCCCCCAAGTAACGCGCAGTAACGTTTTGCTTTACGCCCCATCCCCCTCCCTAAACGTTACGTAACACCCAAGTGACCATTTTTACCTAAAAGTCACAATTATGTTGCGCAAAGTACCGGAAAGTCGCTAAAATACCTTTGTTATTGTTTTAATCGCGTTTGCGGTAATAATAAATAAAACAAGAGATTTATAACTCGCAATACATGCGTATGTTGTTTATTTTATTTATTCATATTGTTATTTAATAAACAATCACACATACTGTAATAAACATTTGCTTAAGTTTAAAATATGTTAAAATGGGCTCAAATTTTACAATACAATCGAGGGGATTCCCCGTAAAACATAAACGAAAAGGGTTGCCAACTTGGGAGATTTTAATTCCCTAGTTTCCCCCCTCTCGCCCCTGTAACGCATCTTAACGTTTTATAAGACCCCCCCCCCCCCCTCCCCCCAAATTGCGTTACGTAATACTTGAACGCCCCCTTATCGAATATCACAGACACACACTTAAACAGAAATTTTTTTTTCTTATGTAGAGTCTGGAGGTCGGAAAATATGAAATTCCGGTGAAAAAACGACATCTAATTTTTGGGCGATTACATAACTTCCTTCATATAGCTTGGACAATAAAAAAAAGTCGTCGGTGAATCACCGGCAATGTACTTTCCCAGAACGAATTAACCAAACAATAAGTGTCGTCCTTATTGGTTTTTGGGTACCTACACATAAAAAATTTCGTGAAAATACCGGGAGTTATCGTGTTGACAAACAGCAATTTGTTTTCACATTATTGGAATCAGGTGGTCGGAAGACCGACATATTTTTTATAGTTGGAGAAGCAAAAATACGTTTTGTTTCAACATTTCCTTGTTTAAGAACAATTGCAGAAAACAACCAACAACAATTATTGTACCTACTGGTATTGTTCGTACAGCTCAACCTTGAAGGTCCATTTTATGTGTAATAAATTTTAGCTTTGTGAAATCTGCATGTCACAATAAGTGTATTGTAACATGTTTATGTTAAAAAAATATATGTGTTGTGACCATCATAGGACTTTAATATACCCATCACTTTTTTACAGATCACTCTTCCTATTCCTCCTCCCTCTGAAATTAATTTCATACTGGCTTTATTGGCAGAGAAGAGGGGCTCGACTTAAATGTTATGTAATCGGTCAGAACATCGATGTTGAGACTTCACCGCAATTCGATGTTTTCCGAACCCCTGTTTCCAAAAATGAAAATAAAATTCCCGTCCGTGTGTCTTTCTGTCACGATAACTCCCGACTTATAGACAGACATACAAATTTGTATATTTGTAGAGAATCCCATAAAAATGTGTCTTTTGATTTTCAGCCAACACGAAATTCAGCATTATTCAAAAGTCCCTGAGTAAGGCGGGCATTACACTATAAAAGTTCTTTGACAAAATTCTTTTATGAATGTTGGATCGATTTTTTTAAAAATTTCTTTTATAAAATATCTTTTATGACTACAAAATTTAATATTACACTATGTAAAATATTTTATAAATCTTAGTTTTTTGTTTCAAGACAGTGCTAGTAAGTTGTGTGCAAGTGGACTGTTGTGTCGCAAAAATGGATGACGTTTTAATACCAATTGCCGCAGGTTTTGCGGCTGCTGCAATAGCAATAGCTGTGGCGGAAAAAAATAAACATAAGAATGTAAAGAAACGTTTGTGGGTAAGACCTTGGATTGCGTGGCGCGAGTTTATGAGCATCCATCAGAATTTACTGAAAGAACTGTCCATGGAAGATACAAAAAGTTACTTGAACTATTTGAGGATAAATAAAAAAACCTTGGATTACTTGCTTCTGAAGTTGGGACCAATAATATCTCGGGAGATGACACATTTGCGTAACCCAATACCCTCTGAGGAACGACTTATGGTTACTCTGCGATATGCGCACGCGTACAATGTGAAGAAAGGAAACAGCAGGAGTGGGAGAGACAAAATTTATCAAATATTGGATGAGAATGCAAACTATGATAAAAGAACTTTTATAAAAGACAAATTTTATAAAACTTGAGCTATTACACTATCACATTTATCGTAAACGTTCTTTTATAAAAGATCTTTGTCAAAGAACTTTTATAGTGTAATACCCGCTTAAGACATCTATAGATTTTCAGCCAACACGAAATTCAGTATGATTCAAATGTCCCTGAGAAAAACAACTATTGATTTTCGATGAAATAGCTTAATTGGTTTCAGAGGCAGAGCGACAAGTAGTTGATTCGTACTGGGGTAGTACATTTACGGTGATTTACCGAAGAACTTCCTATTTACCATTGGATTCAATTACATTGACTAGCATTTGAACATTAATATTGGATGGAGTGTGCAATTTATATTCAGGGGGAAAACATTTTTAAAATGGCCTTAAAAGTAACTGACATTTCCGGACAAGGCCGGGTACCACTGCTAGTTACAATATTCCAAACAGAAGGATTCGAACCTTAGTCTTTTTGAGGCAGTGAGTCAAGCGGCAGTGTTCGGTACAGAGGCTGGCCCGTAGAGATGAGTAGAAAGTACAGTGAAAGTGGAGTGTGACATCACTGGAAAGTAGCTCAAGCCCCGGTTCATCCGGCATCTCGTCTCGTCTCGCTCTGTATCGCTCGCCTCGCTCGCCTCGCTGCACTCCATCTACCCCTCTAGTCAGTCAACTAATGTACTTCCCCATCGCGAAATAACAAATCTTCGTCTTTTCTCTGAAATAAATTTACCGATTTCGTTGAAAACCACTTTTTGAGTTGAGTCCCCCACCCTTGATCGCCCACTTCCTTTGGGCGGATTTGACTGAAACTTTATAGGAAACGTTTATATGGGGTTGTGGATTTATCTATTAAATTTTAAGTTCATGGATTCATTACTTCGGGAGTTGGTGGGGTTTTTGTGATAAGACCCCTTAATCTCTCCATTGCCTTTGGCCGATTTGTATCGAAGAAGGAATCGTCCTTATGTGTTTCTAGACAAAATTTTATGTCGATATATTCGCACACAAACATATGAGGAGTCATTGGATCTCAACATCGAATTTTTGACCGATTACATAAATTTCCTCTGTTCTTATTTTACCTGAGGAAGTATAAAATTGAACTTAATTTTTTCTGTTTTTCTTAAACTTCAGAGATGGGTTCCAAAATTGTGTTTTGGCTTATAGGGGGGACCAATCAGAAAATTACCTCGGAAATGTCAAACAGTTAGTTGTTGGAATCTTGGAAGAGAGAGAGAGTGAGCGGGAGGGAGAGACAGAGAGGGAGGGAGGGAGGGAGAGAGAGAGAGAAAGAGAGAGGAGAGAGAGTGAAAGGGAGAAAGGGTGAGAGAGGGTGAGAGCGAGAGGGTTCGAGAAAGAGAGAGGGATGGAGAGGTAGTGAGAGAGGGAAAGAGGGGGGTGGAGAGGGAGAGAGAGTGAGTGAGAGAGAGGGGGATGGAGAGGGAGAAATAGAGGGTGAGGGAGGGAGAGAGAGAGAGAGAGAGAGAGGGATGGAGTTGGAGAGAGAGAGGGGTGGAGTTGGAGAGAGAGAGGGATCGAGAGAGGGAGGGAGGGAGAGAGAGAGGGGTGATTAGGGAGAGTGAGGGAGATAGAGAGAGGAGGGGTGAAGAGGGAGAGAGAGAGAGGGATCGAGAGCGGGAAAAAGAGGGAGGGAGGGAGAGAGGGAGGGAGGGAGAGAGAGAGGGGTGATTAGGGAGAGTGAGGGAGATAGAGAGAGGAGGGGTGAAGAGGGAGAGAGAGAGGGATCGAGAGGGGGAAAAAGAGGGAGGGAGGGAGAGAGGGAGGGAGGGAGAGAGGGAGGGAGGGAGGGAGAGAGAGAGGGGTGGAGAGGGAGAGAGAGAGAAAGGGAGAGGGAGTAAGAGAAAGGGAGGGAGTGAGAGAGGGTGAGGGAGGGAGAGAGAGAAAGAGAGCCACAGTCAAGGTTTTGGCTATAAAAAGGAGGGTCCATAGGAGAAAAATGTTCATAGAGACCAGAAGAAGGGATGTGGAAGTGTCCCGAAATATTTTTAAAAAAATATGACAGAAACCTCAGGCAAAAAAAAACAGTGTGTTGCAGTTAGTACTCACGTTTGAAGTGTAACTTCCGTACCTAACTCTTCTAGTTTCAGTTTCTCTTTGTGCTAATAGACTATATTTTTATTTTTACTATTTTTATTAACTTTGGTACAGGGTAGGAAATAGTTTAATTAAGGCAATTTTTTAGATCATATAATATTTTGGTAACTATTTTTATTTACAGTTAAGGTTGCATTAATTTAGGTTAGGTTAGGTTTTATGACTCATGCCCGGGCTTTAACTACGAGGTCATATCGCCTACTAGAGAGATATTTCGTCGTTCTGGTGGACATGAGCCCGACTCTACTGTGGGAGTCTTAAATTTTGTCTACCCTAAATTTTTATTCACCTAGGGCAGGGGTCTTTAACGAAAACCTGACATCGTACAGGCTTGTGATCATCGCTTAACGTCTCATCCGATGGACGGCGTGCTTAAGTTTATTTTACCTACCAGATAAAATAAAGTAAAGGGCTCGGTCGGGGTTCGAACCCACGTTCTTGAGCTCAGAAGGGAAGCACGCATACCACTGAGCTACCGGTGCCTTTTGTAGTTAAAGCCCGGGCGTGAGTCATAAAACCTAACCTAACTAAGTTACACTTCAAAAAAGGCCCCGGAAAAAAACAATTCAGGTTTTCTCTTTGTCCTTCCTGGAAGAAATATCGACATAATACGAAGACAAATGAAATTGTACGCATATCCTTTCGCCTTAGGGTTTTCGTGCAATAACTTGGTAGATGTTTTGCAGTTGTACCCAAACTAGCCATACATACGTCTTATATCCTGTTTTCGTCCTCTAAGTAACAGACTATGGGCACAGAGGTTCATTTGTAGTCAGACGACGTACGGCCCAGTACCGCTTCTATATGAATATTCAGGTCTCTGTACATTAGCAAGGTTGGCATCAATACATTTTGTTGTCTCTTTTCACAAAAAATAAATAAATAAATAAATACAGACATGTACAATAACTGCAAGTAAAAAAAAAAAAGTCGGTAAATCATTGATAATGTTCTTCCCCAGATTAATTTTCTCCTCCAAAACCAGTCCATTATTATTGCGCTTATATTCAATAGTTACATCTCTCCTACAACCTCATACTAAAATGTTATCGATAAACTCGTTACATCGGCAGTTACGAGAAATTTTGAATTGTCTCTTTACTGAACCCCCCTTTTCTTTGGCCGATTTGACTGAAAATCGTTAGGTGTGTTCCTTATGGGGTTCTGGTCACACATATAAAATTACGTGTTGATACATTTTCTTTCAGGAGTTGACGTTTACACAGACAGACAGACTTTTTTTTTTTTTATATTAGGAATCTGAACGTCGGAAAACATGAAGTTGAGACCTCTTTACTTCGGGGCCTAAGTATATTTCGCAAGATAACATTTATATTTAATGATACTTAACATTTTTTGGAGAGATATTGTGAAAAACTTAATAAAAAATATAAAGAAAAACAAATGTTTTTTAAAAATATTGTCTATTTCACAAGATATATAAATTATATTGGAGTAATTTCGGTATTGCTACCATCTTCAGCCACGACTTAAATACTAAATGGAAGTTCAACCAGTTTACAATCCAAACGGTACCCTTTCTTCAGCCCCCATGGGGTTTTTCCTGTCCCTCCTGTACGTACATGTCTTAAAATATGAAAAATATTAAAAATAAAATTTCATCTCAAATTGAAATCTTAATAATAAAAGAAAATTTTTAAATGTAGTATTTGCTGATTAAAATGCAAATATATATGCATATATGAAATAAATCGAATATGACATATATATATTGTGACGTGTAGAATGGGGGGGTCACAAAGAATAAAAGAAATTGTTATTCTTTATAAAAATAGTAGAAAAAAATAGTAAGTACAAATAAATAAAAATGTACATCTTGGCAAAAGATATTAAAAGTAAAAAAACAAATTTTGATTAACTGTAAAAGAAAAGACAAACCTGATGACATTTGGTGGGGGAAAAGATGGCGAGAAGGGCAGAAGAAGCCAACTCGTGGTAGTAGGGTTTTGTAGGATCGTGGAGGAGGTGTGGTGTGATTTAGAGGATCTTGGAGGAGGTGTAGTCTGTTTTTGGAGGAACTTGGAGGAGGTGTCGTGTGTTTTGGGAAGAGCGTCGAAGGAGGGTGTATGTTTAAGAAGAGCGAGGAAGAAGGTCCTACGGAGAGTATCCTCGAGAAGATGGAAGATAGCACATTTATATGAAGGAGTGTCGTGGAAGAAGAAGAAAGAAAAATCCCGAGAAGGTTAAATTTTATAGATGGAAGGAAGAAAAGGCTGAGAAGAAAGTGACGAAGAAGGAAAGATACAAAAGAGGATATAGGATGCCGTGAGTTGCCAGAAATTTTATAATCCATATTTATAACCATATAGTTTTTTGTCATTTGCCAAGAGTACATTTTTTTGTCTAAATTAACTTATGAGAGGTTTATTTAATCTATTATAAAAAAATTATAATAGTTCACTAACCCATTAACCTTTTTTTTTTTAAACCATTTACAAAAAAAGAAATTAAAAATATATTACTTATAAAACACTGTGATTTAAAAATTTAGTTATCATTTTGCTTTATTTTCACCGAAGCACTCTAAATAAGAACAAGGATGCCGCCCTGTTTTTAGATTTATAGATTAAAGAAGGAAACTATAAATTCAATGAATAATTAGCTGTCTCAATACATATATATATATTTATTCTTCTCATCTTCGATTTATTTCATATACGCATATATATTCTTATTTTAATTCGCACACGCTATTTTTAAAAATTTTCTTTTATTATTTAGATTTCAATTAGAAACGAAATTTGTTTTTCAAGTTTTCCATATTTTAAGACATCACTGTAGGAGGGACAGGAAAAAAAAACCGTGGAGGCTGAAGGAAGGGTACCGTTTGAATTGTAAACTGGTTCAACTTCCATTTAGTATTTGTTAAGTGGCTGAAGTTGATAGCAATACCGAAAGTACTTCAATATAATTTATATTACTTGTGAAATAGGCAATATTTTTAAAAAAACATTCGTTTTTCCTTATATTTAAGACTTAATCAAAATTATTTTCATGTAAAATGTTGTAGAGATATTACATCATAAGTATATTACATGAAATACGTTTTTTCGGAGGTCGCTTGGTTTGCGAGATAGGAGAAAACATTCCTGAAATGTCGTTTTGAAACTATTTTGTTTAGCATTGACTTGATTTACGCGAAAACGGTTAGTGGTATAGAAAAATTGGTTATAACCAAAAATATTCCTTATTAAATTTCCAAATAGAAACTTTATTATTAGTTTTTTTTTTAGACCTTTGGGGCTTCCTAGCAAGTTCAGATACGTATTCAATGTGATAAGAATATACAGTGGTTAGCGGTGTCATCAAGGACGCGACTTTCGTATACGAACTCATTAGAAGTTCCCTCACGAATTCGGGTCGAGAACTCACTTCATTTCTTTTCTATCGTTTCTTTTCACTAACTTTCCCTTGACACATTCCAATGAAATATTTCTGTGTACGTATCTGGAATAATAGATCTAGTTTATTGACAACGAAAATAACCTATTTTTAAAAAATATCTCATATTAATTAGGTCTGGGCGGATGTAGTGGACTTACTTGTTCAATAAGTAATAAAGAGGTATCAGTCCAACAATATATTTTATTTATATCGTAACTAGTTTCGGCAATTAACTGCCATCCTCAGTTAGTGAACCTTTAGTAGTGAAGGGGTAAAGAAGTTATAGACGCATTTCAAGGTCTGACTGATTGACTGCCCAGATATGTGTCTATAACTTCTTTAACCCCTTCTCTGACTGCCCTGATATGTGTCTATAACTTCTTTAACCCCTTCTCTGACTGCCCAGATATGTGTCTATAACTTCTTTAACCCCTTCTCTGACTGCCCTGATATGTGTCTATAACTTCTTTAACCCCTTCTCTGACTGCCCAGATATGTGTCTATAACTTCTTTAACCCCTTCTCTGACTGCCCAGATATGTGTCTATAACTTCTTTAACCCCTTCTCTGACTGCCCAGATATGTGTCTATAACTTCTTTAACCCCTTCTCTGACTGCCCAGATATGTGTCTATAACTTCTTTAACCCCTTCTCTGACTGCCCAGATATGTGTCTATAACTTCTTTAACCCCTTCTCTGACTGCCCAGATATGTGTCTATAACTTCTTTAACCCCTTCTCTGACTGCCCAGATATGTGTCTATAACTTCTTTAACCCCTTCTCTGACTGCCCAGATATGTGTCTATAACTTCTTTAACCCCTTCTCTGACTGCCCAGATATGTGTCTATAACTTCTTTAACCCCTTCTCTGACTGCCCAGATATGTGTCTATAACTTCTTTAACCCCTTCTCTGACTGCCCAGATATGTGTCTATAACTTCTTTAACCCCTTCTCTGACTGCCCAGATATTTGTCTATAACTTCTTTAACCCCTTCTCTGACTGCCCAGATATGTGTCTATAACTTCTTTAACCCCTTCTCTGACTGCCCAGATATGTGTCTATAACTTCTTTAACCCCTTCTCTGACTGCCCAGATATGTGTCTATAACTTCTTTAACCCCTTCTCTGACTGCCCAGATATGTGTCTATAACTTCTTCAACCCCTTCTCTACTTTAAGATTCACTACCTGCTGTCAGTTAATTGCCGAAATTAGTTGTGGTTTTAATAAAAATATATATTGTTGGACTGATACTTCTGTTTTACCTCTTTTAAGCAAACACTTGGTACAAATACCTTATTGACCCGCTATAGCCTTGCTTAACCCTCTCGTACACTCACCGCGGCACTCCGTGCCTCAAATTTACTAAATTTGAATTTTCGCGGTCCCTATATTTAATAACAAGCTAATCCCCACTTCTATTCTTCAATGACATGCCTATAAATGAACACAACAAGTAGCGCATTGATCTGATATTTTATCTGTCGGTAACAACAGGTCAAAGTGGAAGGGACAACAATTGCGACACTGTATACCGGCCTGTGTTAAAATGTAAGTTTTTTTATATTTTATTTCGTATTTGTTTTCTTTATAACTAAGTATATTTTTATGTTATAGTTAATTTTTTACTACTAATTTATAATTAAATAATAATAATTAGCTGTTAATTAATTAATTTTAATTAATTAAAAAATAATTAATTATTAATTTTTTAGTTTTTTCCTTGCACCTTCGACTAATTTATAATAAAAAATAAACTATTTATAATTATATTGTTCTTCATTTGTACTATAATAAGATGTTTTTCTTTACTTCAATATAAGTAATTCTTAAATATTGTTTAAAAGGTTCAATTTTTGTTACGTTTTTTAAAATAATTTTGTATTATTTTTTTCAATAACGTTTTTAAGAACATTGTTTTGCATTCAGTGCGCCTAATAATAACTTTTTGGAGTTGTATGGGGTGCAAAACTGCTGAAAAACTCAATAGTTAAGCATGCGGTACTGAGTGCCGCGCGAGTGTACTAATGTAACAATGAAAGGCGAGTGTACTAGAGGGTTAAGCTCTCTCTACTTTGATCCTGAGCTCTCTAGACACACGAAGGCCAGATGATGTTTTCCTGTGATCAACTCCAGATAAGCAGAAAGTATCTCCCGTTATTTGCAATTTTCCAAGCTATGTATTATCAACGGTAGTTAGATATTATGCCAGAGCTTTAACTACAAGGTCATATCGCCTACTACCAAAGCGCTCTTTCTTGACACTGGTGGACATGAGCCCTACTCTACTATGGGACTCCTAATTTTTATTCACCTAGGGTAGTGTTTTTTACCGAGTACCTAACATCGTACAGGCTCGGAACCATCGTTTAACGTCCCATCCGAAGGACGACGTTCTCGAACCCTCGATCTAGAGCTCAGTAAGCAAGCACTCTACCTATCAGAGGGTAAACATTTTCAACTAGAGAGTTTCCTTGGAGTTTAAATTTATACATAAGATCTTATGAATATTTAAATAAATAAATATCTTTGGCATCGTGGGCGTAGACATTTGCAATACAGATACATTTGATAACCTTCGATTTTGATAACCTGCTCAAATCAAGTATGAAATCTCCAACCTGTCAGGTTATCGTGATCAAAAGTCAGTAAACATTAAAATTTTTATACGATTACTCAATCGAAAATCAAAATATGCACATGAGAGTTATTGCATCAAGCGTGAAAATATAGAAAAATAATACTGGAAAAGCGGATATCGTAGAGCTTTTTTAGCATTAATAGATTATCAAATTGATTTCGAGAAATTTTTCGCGACCGTTGGAATAAATTTGATTATATACTTCTCCAAATATGGCGGATGTTATATAATCAGAGTTGGGTATTCATCTTTCTCGACCCCCTAATGATAAAAATCAATAGTAATGAAGTTTTGAATTTAAAAATGAAATTTAATTTTTCCCCACTAGATTTAACTTTGTCTCCTAAGAAAAGAATTAGAGAATCAAATCCTGTTTAAAAAGCTGTTGAATCACCAGCAATGTACTTCACCATCACGAATTAATCAAGTACGTTTTCGCTCTCCCTAGGATACCAATCGGTCGGTCCCGGTCCTTTCCGAACGGCCTTTCACGACGACTGAATCGCCGTTGGCCGTGTGACCTCTTATTCGAGAAGGACCCCCTGAGGAAACGGTGGTTCTGACGAGCCGACTCATCAAGTGATTCAAGTGTATTTTTTTCTTTTAATTTTCTATTTATCACATTTACACTTCGACGAGAAACATGCCCCTCCGTTTTCATCTACAGCAGGCCCCTCCCTCAAACTAATACTGTACGATACCTAGGACTGACATTGGATCGAAGACTGGATGGAACCGTCACACACGTCTCACACGAAAAACGCTGAAACCGTAGACTCAAAATACACTACGGACTTCTAAATAGACGATCAAAATTAGACATGACTCAAAAACGGAACTGTTACACTTACTTACTTAGACCATTATGGACATACGGATCACAGATATACGGTTCAGCAAAAACATCCAACATCAAACGAATTCAGGCGTTTCAATCAAAAACCCTCAGACTGATAACACAGTGCTCTCCATATATAAACAACAGAACACTTCATAACGATGATGATACACACAGTACCCGACACAATACAAACTACTTACATACGGTTTTTTAGAAAACTTTACACATATACAAACCCAGAAATACGTACTTAATCTTCACAACACTTACCACAAAACCCCCCACGAAGGTTGAAGAGAAGATGGAACCGCGACTTACTGCCACCTTAATTCCTATTCGTTCTTAATATTTTTTTTTACATTATTTTCCTTTATTTTTATTTTCTCTCTTACCCATCCATCAAAATTGTTTTTCAATTCATTTTTATTTATTTATTTAATTTTAATTTTTTTATTTCTTTATCTATTTTGTCCTAATAATTAAGATAAATTCTCGTCCCGAGGACCTACCACTGGGTGGCCTTCCTCTCACATGCCATTCACGCCAAAAAGTCAATACCTACCATCATAGATGCTGGTTGTTGCACCGTTGCTAGTTGCTTCTATATAAATAAAAAAAAAAATATTTTTTATAAATTGCCAAATAAATTGTGAAAAAAAAAAATATATTAGGTTTTAATTAATTCATTTCTGCAATATAGGGGTCTAAAACAGACACATATACTCGTACACATTCGTATCGATACATTCATTATATCGGGACTTATTGTGTTCACAGACACACAGAAATTCCATTGATAACGCCGCATCGAATTTTTCTCTGATTACATAACAACTGCTATACTTTGTATAACTGGGGAAGTATAATTTGAATCAGAGAATGCGCATTTCTATAGTGGCTTGTTAGTAAAAAAATAATGTGTAGAAGGAGTCTAAAAGACAAGCAGGGTATGTGATTTATTTTGCGAAGAACTAAAATTAGTCAACTATTTAATGGTTGTATGAGTATGTCGTCAACATACACAATGTGATAAGTAGTCACTCCATGACTTAGTCCCTTTTGCCTTCTATTCCTATGATTAATTATTTGTTTTTCGTGTTTTTTTTTTCATGTTTGTCTATTCAAGATCGTATGTCATCATCTAGTTCTTTGCGAATAATGAATCTTAAATGTGTATACGTTGGCAAAATGTTGCAAAAACAATGCTGTTTTGATTGATTAATCCTGTGGATGGTTCAACTACGATTAATTATATCTTACTTCCCCAACTTCGGTGATCAGAGAACCGCGGTATAGCAGTTGGCAGTTAGTGCAATAGCCAATGCTCCTAATTGTGTTTCAAAAAATACCCTCCTAACTGACCACAGCATTCCCCTCTTCACAGAAGTAGCTAAATCCACGTACAAAAAAGTTATTTGCCTTCATTCTGTCACACTTCCTCAACGACGCCTTAAGCGCCAATGGCCTAGATACCTTCTTAGTAGCAGCAGTGAGTTGTAAATGAGTGCACCTCCTGTGCCTAGGGAGTTCGGGATACACAAATGAACCTTGAGCACGCCGTCCTTTGGATTGGACGCTAAGCGATGGTCCCGAGCCTATACGATGTCAGATTCGTTAAAGAACATAAACCTTTCATTTGGATTTCTAAAGAGATGCCATATGATTTCTAAATTTTCCAAAAATATTTATATCTACATTATAAAATTAAAAACTAAACATTGAAACAAAAATCAAAAGAAAAATCGTAAAAACTAAATTCTTAAAACTAATTTAGTCTTTTTTTTTCTGTTTTATATTCTGGCCATTCTTCAAATTTAAGTTATATATTTTTGGGCATATATATTTTGTACATATAAATAAATAACAGTACCTTCTTAGCGGATCAATTTTATTGTTAATTCACTCCTATTTAGTTCATCACAACTTAAGCCTAAACACAACTCTCCATCTTCACTCAGACCGTCTCAACTCAACCCAGACCTCGACTCCTCTCTACACTCATTAAAAAACAGCTGATGACCGTGTTTTGTTTTCTACTCATTTGTTTTAAAAGAAAATGCATTCATATTATTTATTTACTAATTCAGTTGCTTTTTAAAGAAAAATAAATATAATTAATTTTTTTTTATTATTATTAATTTAAATGTGTGTTTTTTTTTATACATCACAAGATAGTTATTATATTATCCATCTTGTGAAGCTTTAATATTTCTAACAAACTAATTGGAATGACTTATTAAGCCCTGGTTTAAAAGTTTTTTTCAAACTCATTGGAATGACACAAAAGTTTGAATAAATTAATTGGCTTCGTTAACTATATATTTTTTTGTGTATCACAATTAATTAGGTTCTTAAAAATTTTTTTTTTTTTTTTTTTTTTTTTTTTTTTAAATAAAAATTTATAAATTAGTATAGAATGGTAGAACTGGAGTCCAAAAATTCAAGAGAACGTGTCCTCCATAAATAAACAAATTAATGAGACAAAGGATATATTTAGGATGGCTACCTGTCTTTGGTGGGGATCGTTAGTTTTAATTTAGTGGGGTCCAGTTCTGTGACACCTTGCTTCTGAAAAAAAGAAACAGTTTCAAACGGTATATTTCAATTTTGGGTGAATTGGAAATTGATTTTAATTTTATTTAATATACCTGTCTATCCGTTAGGCACAACTTATCTTTCACAGGGCTAGTTTTTACTTCCCCAGTGTTTCCGAATCCTTGAGTGTGTGTGTGTGTGTCTGTGAATCTTGATAACTACCTATCGATAGAATGAATATATCGACACGAAATTATGCATTTATCGATTTTCAGTCAAATCGGTCAAAATGAAAAAAAAAGGGATTAATGGTATGCTTAATACAAAAACATTAATAACTGCCGTTGTAATGAATGTATTAATACGAAATTTAATTTGTCAATTCAAAGCTCTCTAAGGACGGCACCTGTTGATTTTCAGTTACATTGGCTAATGAGAAGAGGTGAAAAAAAAAAAAAAAATTTGGTACGAGCATTCAGAAGCCACTATGGGTTAGGTTAGGTAGGTTTTATGACTCATGCTCGGGTTTTAACTACGAGGTCATATCGCCTACTACCAGAGCGCTCTTTCGTCACTCTGGTGAGCCCGACTCTACTGTGGGAGTCCTAAATTTTGGCTACCCTAAATTTTTATTCACCTAGAGAGGGGTCTTTAACGAATACCTGACATCGTACAAGCTCGGGACCATCGCTTAACGTCCCATCCGAAGGACGGCGTGCTTAAGTTTATTTTACCTCCCAGATGAAATAAACTAAGGGCCTCGGTCGGGTTACGAACCCACGATCTTTAGCTCAGAAGTCAAGCATGCATACCGCTACCGGCGCCCTTTAATGTAAGTCATAAATTAATTATTAACTTAAATTGTCGATTTGCTTTCGAGGGAAACCGAAAACGTTAAGTAGGTCAATTCCATCTATTCTAGGGGAAGCCTTTGATTCACCAACATTTAATTTTTTTTGTTGTTCTGTACTTTAAAAGTAATTCTTGTTAGTTGTGAAGACAGACCACTTTGATTATAGGCTTGTATTCTTCTCTAGGAACAGTTTAGCTTCAGATTTGAAGGTCTCATAAGGTTTTTCAGTTGCGTCTTTCAAAATTATAGTGTTTTTAATTAGAACATTTCTCATGAAATGTAGCATTTGAGGGTCAGTAGTAAAAAATTCTCACAAAATAATTGAATAATTAGTTTAACTCTTGACCTTAGCAACTTACTAGTCAAGAATTTAAAGAGAAATCACTATTTTAAGTCCTCTAGATTCCAAATATAAAAAAATAATGCTGTGTGCTGTCCTGATATAAAGAATGTATCGAAACGAATTTTTATATGAGGAGTTTGGAGCCAGAGCGGACCAAACCACAATTTTTCGGAAAATGAGTTATTACCATCCTGATGTTGGCATAGGTTCCCTTTTTCAAAACCAGTGTGGATCATTTAGTTTCTTCACTTCATTGATAGACAGCAGCACTTTTGGTTTAGTCCACAAATATTTTGTGCATGTATTTTCAAAGTCACAATGGATCATACGGCCTTCAAAAACTTTATAGAACACAAAAAGGGATCACTCATCCAATACTATTCTAAAATTTCAAATATAAATAAATATTTGGGGCCCATTTATGGAGATAAACAAAATGTACTCAATTTTCAATTGCCATTTTCTTCCTGTTCAGTTTCAACCGGTTGGTCCGCTCTGGCTCCAAACTCCTCATATGTGAGTTCAGAACCCTTTAAGGACGACACCTATCGTTTTTCAGCCAAATCGACCAAAGGAGAACGGGGAGTAGTGGGTAGGATTAACATAAAAGCTTTAATAAATGCCGATAGAGTCTTAGCTCAAAAACATGGGGTTTCGAACCCGTAACTAGGTAGGCTAGCATGCTACCTTTCTGCTATCGGCCCTCTGATATTCTAGTTAGTTATTGTGACTCATGCCCGGGCTTTAACTACGATGTTATATCGCCTACCACCGAAGCACTCTTTCCTCGCTCTGGGGGACATGAGGCCGACACTACTGTGGGAGCCCTAATTTTTACCTACCCATTTTTATTAATCTAGATCTTTAACGAGTACCTGACATCGCACATCCCGGGATTATCGCTTAGCGTCCGATCCGAAACCTACCACCAGAGCGCTCTTTCATCGCTGTGATGGATATGTAGGAGTTCTAATTTTTTTATTCTTTACATACAAGCTTGTGAAAATTACACCAAAAGGTTATTAAGCTTACTGTTGTACCCAATTATTTTAATGACTACATTCCATTAGTAAACAGAAATTTCATAAGTCTTGTGGAATTTAAATATACTTATAAATATACAGCACATTTCTTATGTAAATTGGCCCCCGGTTAAATTGGTTGAAAGTGTTACCTGTGATAGATACTGAGCTCCTGAACAAATGTCTCCATAGACTCGAAGCTAGAAGAATCGAATATTTTGGAAAAAAACGCATTCAA
Source organism: Aradus depressus (assembly GCA_963662175.1). Taxonomy (NCBI): domain Eukaryota; kingdom Metazoa; phylum Arthropoda; class Insecta; order Hemiptera; family Aradidae; genus Aradus; species Aradus depressus. Next base: position 26,958,971 of record OY759222.1, read on the forward strand.
AGTCAACCGTTTTCACAACTGTCTCAAACCTGTGAAGTGCTATTTTTTCGAAAGGAAATTCATTTTTCTGCAAATTGTTTTCTTTTCTTTTTTTAAATATTGTTTATTCTTCCTATATGATATTTTACGAAAAAAAAGGGATTTTTAGACAAAAAATAATAAAATAACCATCGAAAAAATTCATCACTGATATTCAACTCAATTATTTATGACAATTGCAATAATTGTTGTAAGAACGATTGCCGTTATGGCTTAACATTATTTACTCTTTAAATATTGAATACCTCAATTGATTGTATATGATTTTATCGAGTGAATTGAAATAAACATGCAATGTTTTGATTTTAATGCCGATGTAAATACTCAATTTTAGTCGTCGGTTTGTATTCATACAGCACACATCAAGTTAATTCTTGATACATCTCCGATAATAATTCAGTTTGTTTGTTTGATATTAAGGATTTTTTTAGTCACCAAAACGAATAAGGACAAATGCGGTGCTACGTTTGTAATCGTCTAGGTAATGCGCGCAATATGCCTCGGATTGGTCCTAATAATGATAAAATAAAATATCATATAGGAAGAATAAACAATATTTAAAAAAAGAAAAAGAAAAGAAAACAATTTCCTTTCGAAAAAATAGCACTTCACAGGTTTGAGACAGTTGTGAAAACGGTTGACTTTGAATGCGTTTTTTTCCAAAATATTCGATTCTTCTAGCTTCGAGTCTATGGAGACATTTGTTCAGGAGCTCAGTATCTATCACAGGTAACACTTTCAACCAATTTAACCGGGGGCCAATTTACATAAGAAATGTGCGGGGTCCTTTCTATACATTAAATAAATTGTTGTAATCTAAAAAAGCTATTTGTAAACTTTTAAATTTTACTCATTATTATTTTTTTCTTTTTTCTCATCCAATTATAACGAGTAGCATCAATTTGTTAATAGGAAATATGATGAAGAACTTGTGACATTTAACATAAAAAAATAATTTAATACTATTTATCTTAAATATAAATCTTAATAATTCACTTTAAATAAAAATAAATAATAATGTTTGACCTTTATGAGAGAAAGGCACAAAATTGAGAGCTTGAGAGCTTGAGATCTTCTCAAACTTGTCTTTCAAGAACCATTCTATTTCCATATTACATTTACATAATGCCAAATCCAGTTGTTCCTGAAGTTAGTAAATGTGGGGGCGGGGGGAGTGTAAGGAGAAAATGTGTCTACTAGGTATAGGCGAAGTTATGTAGTCGGCCAACAATGGTTGGGATTCGATCTCCTTATTTTAAAAATGAAAAAAAGTACGAATTAATCAACTATTTTTTGCACTCCAACGCCAATCGTTTGGGCTAAAACTCAGTATTTGACTTACATAGCGATTTCTGCCCCCGTTTTCCGGTCTCCCTCTCTTTTTCGACTGATTTCGCTCAAAATTGATAGGTGTTATCCTAATGAGCTTTTGAATTTAAATATAAAATTTCATATAGATACATTCTTTATGTCAGCAGTTATTGGCATTTTTGAGTTGAGCCCCTCTTTCTGATCCCCCTCTCCTTCTGCTGGTTCCGCTGAAATTTAATAGGTGTTGTCCTTGCTGTACATATACAATTTGTGTCGATAAATTCTTTCTATCCGGGTTATCGACAGATTTTTTTTTCCATTTTTGGGATAAAAAAAGTCGGAAAACATGAAATTCCGTTGAAAACTCCGCGTCGAATTTCTGACCGATTACATAATAATAATAATAAATTTATTTCCGATAGACCAATACATGGTAATAGGATACGTCAAAAGAATTTATACATTAAGATGGCTTATAAATTAGATTTATAACTATTTGAGTCTAACACACCTATGATTAGTAGTAAATACAAAACTATTAAAAAAAGTAAAATGAATTTAATAAAAACTGAACAAATAAATACTTAAAAATATATGAGTATATAACTACGTTTATAATAAGTAGACACATTTTTCAATTTTATAAAAATTAAGATAACTATTTTTCAAAAAAAACTCTTCGGAAGTGTTTTTATCCCAACGATGTTTCGGGACGTTCTAACGTCCCATCATCAGGTCCCAATGTGCGATATATAGAAAAGAAAGAAAACAATGTAACTATAACAATATATGAAAAATAATATATATATATATATATATATATATATATATATATATATGAATTATTAATATATATAATATATATACAGATTAATCAATTATTTAAAAAAGTCTAAATAAAAAAAAAATTATAAATGAATAAATAAAACAATAACGAACATTGGACTGACCTTTAAGGTGTGGAGGAACTCTGCCCAAAAAATAAAAATGAAAGCTTTGTATCAACTAGGTAATGTTTTTGTGATAACTTTCTATTTACCTTTTATAGTTTCGCAGTTGTGTCCGTGAACACGATGACTCCCCATTGTATACCCAGAGGTTCATAAGGATAACACCTATTAATTTTTGTATATATCGACACAAACTTTAGCATGATGTCCCCTATGTCTATGTAGATTGTCTGTACACCTTGGGACCTAAGCATCCCATGCTACGTATCCTTTCCCTATTAGCTCTACAGTGAGAGTGCTAAATGTCGCTTACAAGTATCTGACATCGCACAGGGTCGGGAATATCGCTTAACCCCTCATCCAAAGGACGACGTGCTTAAAGTTCTTACCTCCCACATAAAAATTCATATTTTGAGCTCAGAAAGCAAGCACGCTACCTCTGAGCTACCGACGCCTCCAATTCTCAATGTAATTCAACTATTATTTTTTGGCCTAATTCAATTGGTTTTGGAGGGAGAGAGAAAACTTAATTGGTTAATTGGTTTTTGGGAAGTTCATTTTTTTTTTTTTTTTGTTTTATTTAAAGGTGTGTTGATAGTTTGGAGTTTGGCAACCTTCCAACTAAACAGATGACTTCCTACGAGACCTAGACCTCAAATCCCCAACTCCGAGGCGGCTCCATAACGTTGGGAAATGTTTGGTTGCCCAAGGGTGCTTTTGGCGCCGAAGGAGCTTGGAATGTTTTTGAAGGACATGTGCTTTGCGTGGCTCAACTATCCTAATTGAAAAATTTATCTTAATAGAAAAAAAAAACAAAAAAAACTACCATGGAACAAAATGGGCGGTATCTGTTATTTTTTTTTACAATTCTGAACGTAAATGAGCTCTTAGATATTTTGAAGTGAAACTTCTTTAGCGAGACTAGTTTATCGAAATAATCTCGACATAAAAAATCAAACATGAAACGGTAAGGAGAGGGGGATGAATAGCGCATGCGTACAAGTCAACGAGTTTAGGTCGGTGTCGAATGCATCAGCTGTTGTGTGCTATGTGTTCGTATACGGTTAATGCGTTAAAATTATACGTTTGATTATTAATTTAATACGATTAGTTTTATTCTGAGTACAAGAATATTTATCACAAAGCTATGGTAACGTTGTGTATTAGTAACAGTGAAATCCCAGATATTAAATAAATGTTTTAAATATTATTAGGTTTAATATTTTTATTGTCATTTATTAACCTAAATAATTAATCTATTTTAAAATGGTTAATACTATGGATAAAATAAAATGTGTATATATACGAGGTGTGTTCAAAAAGCAACGGGTTTTGTAGTTTCGCGGATTGGTTAGGTTAGGTTTTATGACTCAGGCCCGGGCTTTAACTACGAGGTCATATCGCCTACTACCAGAGCGCTCTTTCGTCACTCTGGTGGACATGAGCCCGACTCTACTGTGGGAGTCCTAAATTTTGTCTAGCCTAAATTTTTATTCACCTAGGGCAGGGGCATTTAACGAGTACCTGACATCGTACAGGCTCGGGAACATCGCTTAACGTCCCATCCGAAGGACGGCGTGCTTGTTTATTTTACCTCCCAGATAAAATAAACTAAGGGCCTCGGTCGGGTTACGAACCCACGACCTTGAGCTCAGAAGGCAAGCACGCATACCACTGAGCTACTGGCGCCCTCTCGCAATTAATATGAAGAGTGTATATTTCTAGAAAAAAATAATTTTTTAGAAATGAAATGACTGTAAACATAATTTAGACTTTCTTATTCTGCAATTTTTTTAAAATTCATAAACAAATACAAAAAATCATTATATTAGTCCGATTCGCGCTTTTTCCTTTGTTGTGTTGATAAACATCTCTGAAAAGTATCTGTACATTGTTAGCTAGTTTTGCTGTTCCCAGAAATAAAGAGAACCTTAAAGGGCCGTCATTTCACAAGCATAGATGAGATTATTATAAGAAGCGTATCGCTGAGAGAACTAAATCCTATCCCGATCGAGTTCGAGAAGTGTTTGGGGGATTGGTAGAAGCGCTGGCATAAGTGTATAATATCGAATGGGGACTATTTTGAAGGGGATAGATAACATTGATGTAGACGAATAAATAAAATTCTTTTCAAAAACCGAAAATTCCCGTTATTTTTTGAACACACCTTATATATATATAATAAATAAAATGCTATTATTATTGTAGACATAACTACTGAATAAATTGCATTTTCACTTATCTTTCATTTATTGGATTCTATTAGAAAGCTCGTTTCCGGTTATATACGACAGATGTAACTCTTATATACCCAAATAAAATTATGTAATATATATATTTTTTTAAACTTATATATATATATATATATATTGTGATGTACACTACGGAACATTTTTTTAATGAATATTTTAATGAAAAGAGGTAATTTTTTTTATTATAATATAATATATCAAGGTGTTTAAGAAAACAAAACAAGAAAACATATAAAAAACAGCTGTGAAATAGTGTAAAATGTAATGGAGTCGTGAGCTAGCTCTTAAACGGTGCAATGTGTTTTGATATGTTTTTTTAAATAAAAATGAAGTTGAACAATTAGATGAAAGTTGACTGGGGTGGAATTAAAGTGAAGAGTTGACGGGGTCTGGTTTTTGTGGTAGAGGCGTCGAGAAGGTACAATTAATAATATATATTTTTCAATATGCCCAAATAAAAAAAGAAATAGTTTTTTAAGTATTAATTTAATGTTTTTGTGCCATTGTAAATTTTTGTTTTGTTTGTTCAAATAAGTTTTTTTTTAATTTAAATATGTAAATATAGATAATAACCCAATTATTTGTCCTCTTCAAATTCTATTCTATTCATCTTCCCTGTTGTCCCAGTAGTATCATTTAAAAAACCTTTGGATTAGAAATTAATATTATTTAAAATTATTTAAAAATTGGTATCTCTTTGTGAATCCAAGTGTAAAGTTTGTTTAATTGAATTTTTTTTTTGTATACGTGTACTTTCTTAAAAATTGCACGTCTTAAATTATTGATAATATTTTTTTTAGGGCAATTTTCGGCAAACTACTGTAGAAATCAAAATTTAAATAAACAAAAGAGATCAAATTTCTACAGGAAATGTGGTAGCAAACAAGTTATTATCACAATATATTATCGGCAGTCTTTCTCTAAATTACATCAATGGTATTTTCACTGTAATTTTAAATAATTAAGATGGAATTATAAATAAGCTCATTTGAAGCGGATACCTTGACACTTGAGCTATGAAGTATCATATATCAGGTTGTGTGAAGTGATTCCAGCAAAATCATGGAACCGTTCCACTACTGGAACCTGTTTTTCACTTTCCCAGCTATCTGAAGAATAGGGGAAGTTATGTCATCTGCCAAAAATTCGATGAGGAGTCCTGTTTTCATACTCTTGATTCCAAAAGTGTACGATAACTCCTGATAGAATGAATGTATTCAGACGAAAATTTATATATGTATCCTGTAATGTCCAAAATTAGGGACATCTATTGTTTCAAATAGGTTCGGAACAAAGGAGTGAAAACCGGTCCTAGAAGAGACAAGACAGTACGGAGAAACCAAGGAGGGGAACTGAGCCACCAATGGGCACCCAGGAGATTTCCGGAGGGCGGGAAAGTTGCTGTGAGCGGACCCCAATATGGATTAATATTCTTCGACTTTTGCCACCTGAGGGGTAGGAACAAGCCCCACTCCGTCAGTTGCCGCCAGGGAGAGAGGATCGGACATGTTCCTCAGATATCTCCAGAGACAGAGGATCACCTTTTTTCACCCACTGGGCAGAGCAGCCAGGATATAACACCAGATCAGCAGAGGGAGAACCGTTGGCGCTTTTATCAACCATTGAAACGGACAGAGGAGGCTGATCATTGTTCAACTCCAGGACCCAATTCTCACCACAACCAACACTAAATCTATAAGGTACCTTATTTCTAAACAATTATAAAGACAAAGCCAGAGAATAATTTCGAGAGGATATATTTTCAATTTTTATTAATCTAGCAAGGATTCTGAGCAATAGTTTTAAGTATTTCACAATTTTTTTTTTATCAAGAATATAGATAATCAAACCAGGTCTAAGTTTATTTCACGTATTTTGCACCTCATGTCATTTCAATTTTTCACAACTGTTAGTTTCGGCGGACCCAGGACCAAAGGAAGGTAAGAAAGAATTAGAATCATTTTTTTTAGAACATTTTATTTCACAATAACAATAATAAGCATTAAATTACAATCCAGTATCCTTTAAGGACGGACACCTATTAATTTTCTGCCAAATCGACCAAAGGGAAGAGAAGGATTAACACAGAACCTCTAATAACTGCCGTAATTAACGTATTGTGAAGATATTGCATATGTAAATTCAAAGTCCTATCAGGACGACACCTACTAATTTTCAGCGGAATTAGCCGTAGGTAATGGGGCATTGAGAAGAGGAGCTGAAAAATCTGGCGAAGGGAAGTGGGGGAAATAGAAATCGGAGGCTCGATTCAAAAACGCGATGTAATGAATGTATCGATGAGGATTCAGATGCCACTATGTAAGTCAAATTCTAGTTTTTAGGCCAATTTCGAGTTTTAGCCCAAACTCCTTTGGATAGAGAGAGAGTGATACCTTTTTTTTTCTCTCTTCCAAGCATGAACATGTTTGATTTCTTATTCGATTCATGTCTTCTGGAATCGTTCAGGTAAATTTTGAAGAACCGAAAAAAACCTAATTGGGAAAAGTACAAGAAAAATGTTTTAAAAAAATATAAGAATAATGCGATTTGAGGAAGGATAACAAATGTTTCGATTCGTATGTCGATGAAAAGCGGATGCTCGGTGGGGATTGTTTATGTTTACGTAGGACAGAGGGCTAATGCCCTTGAGTTTCTCTTGCACTCGTGTTGCAGCTGTACAGAACAAAGCCGAAGACGTAATTGCATTCGCTGCGGTAGGTAGTGGATAGGCGACGATTGCCATTTTACTTCTGGTAAAGTGATATTCTGTCAAGCTTCTCTGCTTTTAAAATAATTCTGAGGGATAATAGAAATAACTTCATATTAGAAATCCTAGAAAAGTACTTGGTTGTGCTGCAATCAAGCAGAAGTATTAAATTATTTTACTAGTCTTTTTTAATATATCTTAATATCATGTTCTATAAAAATAACCTATTGGGCTTTTTCGCAACCTAAAATAACCTAAAACGCATTTTCAAGAAAAAACCTAAAAAACCTATTTCACCTGTTACAAAAATCTAATCAGGGACTTTGTTGTACTAAAAATCCGGTCTCTGGTGATAACGTAATTGGTTAGTTCTCTCTAAGGAACTGCATGGCAACTGTTAGAATTTTGGGCGGGGTGTCAGCGTTGGAAAGCTTACTGATGTAGTCGTGTCGGTCTATATCGAGAGGTCCCGTGCCGTCTGTATGCCATCTGACTACAGTCTGAGATTAGCTTTCTCTCCATTGCTAATGATGTCTGGTCCATCATTATTGAGCGTGAAAAAGCATTATAGTCAGAATGAACGGTATACTCAAAGTGGTAGCAGACCCCCGAATTGGAACAGCTGTTAATCCGTCTAACTTTCTGAAAGTGATACTTATATTTTCAGCCTCCTGTTAAATTTCCTAACCCACGACTAACCCCAAGAGGGGGAGGGGGCCTTTTTTTTAATTTCTTATACCTTCAGTATAAGGAAGTATTGTATTCAAAAAATCCGAGATCGAGTTTGCAACGAACACACAACATGATCTACCAATTTCTCCATTATGTCCGATTATTATGACTCATGCCCGGGCTTCAACTATGAGGTCATATCGCTCTTTCGTCTCTTTAGTGGACTCTTCTGTGGAGGTTCTAAATTTTGCCTACCTTGGTTTCACTTTAACGAGTACCTGACTCGGGACCATCGTCCCATCCGAAGGACGGCGTGCTTAAGTTTATTTTACCAAGAACGCATACCACTGAGCTACTGGCGCTCTCTCTTGTGTTATATATATATATCCTTATTTTTCTTTATGGTCTAAATTTGTTTTTTCACTACTTGTTTCGTGAATAAAGCTAGTCAAAGAACATACATATATGAGCATAAAAAAACTTGAAAATTACGTTAAAAATAAGTGGTAGCTTAATTCTTGAAAAATACGAGATATTTTTTAGGGCCGTTCTCTGCAGTGCAATGCCCCCAGGTATTTGTCCTAGATAAACTTTATGATATTCCATAAAATGTGCAATTTCCAAAAATTGGATCAATTATCTAAAATTACACAACAGTGGTACTTATTCTACATTCAGTAATCGTTTTATTCATCAATAAAATAATTTAAGATATATATTGTGAGTAATACAATTTATTTGGGAGAAAGTTTATTATTATTCAGAGAGAGGGGGTTGAAATAGGTCTCAAATTTATAGTTATATGTATGAAAGTTGAATTAATATAAGTGCATTCTTGGGTGCATACGAAATATGCATTAAGCAAAGAATTGAATAAATTCATGACTAATGTATTTTTACAAATTATAATCTAACAAAGTTTTTGCTCTCCCATCAAAACCTATCGACCATTTGGACTAAAAATTTGTAGTTGACTGACATAGGGAATTCTGAAACCTCATACTAAATTTTGCCGATAAATGCCGATACATTATATCGGGATTTATTGGGTTTTATTGAGTTAAGCTTCCCCCTCTGATGCCCTCTTTCCGTGCAGCTGATTCCGCGAAAAATTCCATGGTGTCGTCTTTATGACGTTTTGAATTTACATATGGAATGTCATGATATATTTATATAATATGTATAAAAAAAAAAAGTGTGATTCAATTAATCTTCTCAGAATTATGTGTAAACATCGTTTGTGTGTGTTCACTAGAAAATAAGGAAGAAATATAATTTCAGCAAAATTTCTAATGTAACAATAATTTAAATCTTCAATTAATTTTTTTCTAAAATTATATGAAAATTTCTCGTTTTGTAATTTTGTGTTCTGTTTAATATGAATCTCCAAATCGAGGATTCATTTGTTATAATTATTTGTGTAACTGCAACATAATCATAATTAGAAAATCTTGAATAATTTTGGAAATATTAAATTATTTTACTGGACACTTATTACTTCAAAATTATTGCTTATAACCTTGAGTGGCATGAGTCTGCATGAGTAACGTAACACGACAACGATGATAAGACGCCGTCAGATCTTGAGTCAGTCGTGATCATTCTATGGAAAAACTCTATCCCCTCCTCAAGTTAGCTCGGGTGTGTATTGCTTGATTCGTTCGCTTTTTCATATTGCAGTTATAAAGAAAGTCTATGCATTTCTAATGATACTTGACAATTTTTTGCAGAGATATTGTGAAATAAAAAGTAAAGAAAAAACCTAAGTTTTTTTTTTTACTTTTTATACATTTCTAGTTTGAAACAATGGCAATTTTATACTATAATATTTAGTTATTATGACTCATGTCCGGGCTTTAACTACTAGGTCATATCGCCTACTACCAGAAAGTTCTCTCGTCCCTCTAGTGGTCATGAGCCCTATTATGGGATTCTTTAAGGGTTTAGCCGGATAAGAGTACGAAAACTGCCCCCAACGATTTTCAAATTGGGCAATTGACAGACACCTTGCACATGTAAAAAGAAAATTTTCTTGAAAATTTCAGCTCCCAACTTCCATTATTCGATGAGAAAAAAAAAAAAAAAAAAAAAATTCAGTTTTCATTCACAAGGAACGGCATGCTTAATTTTATTTTACTTCCCAGATAAAATAAATTAATGGCCTCGATCGGGTTTCGAACCCGCGATCTTGAGCTCAGAAGGCAAGCACGCATACCACTGAGCTATCGGCTCTCTCGGTATATACTATAATATAATATAATGAAATAATAATTAATTCTGTCTGGTGTCATGGAGATTTGAACCCAAAATTCTCCACATTACCTGTCGAGTCCTCACTCTGAGTGTTATTTAAATGAACATTTACCAGTCACACCTCCATTTAGTTTACAACCTGTCAACATATCCGAAGAGTGCCTTTCATATAATAATTTCTCATGCCTAAGAGATTAGTTACACTATAACTCACACCTTTCTCACTTTCTAATTACATTTGTTTATATTGGAGAGAAAGTGTTAATGTAGATAATAGTTTTGTCATTTATTAATTTTTAGTACCCGACACAATACAAACTATTTACATACGTTTTTTTAGAAAATTTTACACACATACAAATCCAGAAATACGTACTTTATCTTCACAACACTTACCACAAAACCCCCCACGAAGGTTGAAGAGGAGGTGGAACCGCGACTTACTGCCACCTTAAATCCTATTCGTTCTTAATATTTTTATTTTTTTTTATTCTTTTACATTATTTCCCTTTACTTTTATCATCTCTCTTACCCATTCCATCAAAGTTGTCTTTCAATTCCTTTTTATTTATTTATTTTTTTTTTTTTAATTATTATTATTTTTTTTTTTTTATTTTTTTTTTTTTTTCCCTTGTCCTTATAATTAATATAAATTTTCGTCCCGAGGACCTACCACTGGGTGGCCTTCCTCTCACATGCCATTCACGCCAACGTCTCCATACCTACCAACATAGATGCTGGTTGTTGCCCCCTAGCAACAGTTGCATCTTTATGAATAAAAGCCAAAAAAAAAAAAAAAAAAAAAAAAATTTATTAATTTTATTTATTGAAATTTTTTTATAAATTTTGAATGAAGTTTTTAAAATAACGCTCCCAAGCTCGAAATGACCTCCTGACTGCATGTATGAATGCATCTTTGCATTCTCAAGCCACATTCTGTCTTAAATTTCTAATAATTTAAATATTTTCAAGTATAATAATATTAATAATAATTTTTATTATTTAAAGGGATCACCCCTATACAGTGGAGTCAGTGACCATTACTTTTACAATATTAACATAATAATGACACATAAAATAATACACATATAAAACAATAATGACATATATAAAGGAACCTTTATCAAACTAAATAAATAATACAAATAAATAAAAAAAAGTATAAATAAAATAAGTAATTACAAATTAATAATAATAATAATACATAGACAGTAAATATGGAGTGGGGATGTAGGTTGTGATGTACACTACGGAACATTTTTTTTTATGAATAAAAAGTAATTTTTTTTTTATTATAATCTAATATCATATATATATTAGATATATATCAAGGTGTTTGAGAAACAAAACAAGAAAACATATAAAAAACAGCTGTGAAATTGTGTTAAATGTAATGGAGTCGTGAGCTAGCTCTTAAACGGTGCATGTGGTTTGATATGTTTTAAATAAAATGAAGTTGAACAATTAGTGAAGAGTTGACGGGGTCTGGTTTTTGTGGTAGAGGCGTCGAGAAGGTACAATTAATAATATATATTTTTCAATATGCCCAAATAAAAAAAGAAATAGTTTTTTAAGTATTAATTTAATGTTTTTATGCCATTGTAAATTTTTGTTTTGTTTGTTCAAATAAGTTTTTTTTAAAATTTAAATATGTAAATATAGATAATAACCCAATTATTTGTCCTCTTCAAATTCTATCCTATTCATCTTCCCTGTAGTCCCAGTAGTATCATTTAAAAAACCTTTGGATTAGAAATTAATATTATTTAAAATTATTAAAAATTGGTATCTCTTTGTGAATCCAAGTGTAAAGTTTGTTTAATTGAATTTTTTTCGTTGTATACGTGTACTTTCTTAAAAATTGCACGTCTTAAATTATTGATTATATTTTTTTAGGGCAATTTTCGGCAAACTACTGTAGAAATCAAAATTTAAATAAACAAAAGAGATCAAATTTCTACAGGAAATGTGGTAGCAAACAAGTTATTATCACATTTTTGGCATATCCCTTGTGTGGACGATTTTCGCCACAAAGCCCCATCAGATTTTGGCCAAACCTTGATGGGAGAATTTTTTTTTATATTAATTAAAGTAGGGAAACAGGTTGAAAAAGATGAAAAGGATAGAATAGAGACAAATAAGGGTTACATTTAATTTTGAGAAATAATATTTTTTTTTGCCAACTTCAAAAGAAGGTTACTATTTTATATAACATTGTTTTTGTTTAGTAATTATATATTTAGTAAAGTAAGAAAATGCCAATTACCAGAGGACAAGCGAGAAGATTAGAGGAGGAAAGTAGAGAGGAAGGGTCGAGTTTGGAGGAAAGATCCGATATGGAGTTATCGGAAGATAGAGAAAGGGAGACTCCAGCCGCAATGGAGTCCATGCAGGGTACAGGTGAGGAGTCGCAAGGGGAGGGGGTAAATAAAGATAAAGAAAAAGAGGGCATTGCTGCTCCTGATATGGAATGGCTCCGTGTTGTGTTAACAAAGTTAACTGGGGATATGAATCAAAAAATGGAAGAGCAAAGTAATAAATTAGGAAATTTAGTAACAAAGTTAACTGGGGAAATGGGGAATATCAATCAAAAAATAGAAGAACAGGGAAAAGAATTAAGGGGGGATATTGGAAATATCAATCAAAAAATAGAAGAACAGGGAAAAGAATTAAGGGGGGATATTGGAAATATCAATCAAAAAATAGAAGAACAGGGAAAAGAATTAAGGGGGGATATTGGAAATATCAATCAAAAAATAGAAGAACAGGGTAGAGATTTAAGGAGGAATATGAAAGAGCAAGGAATAGAATTAAGGGGGGATTTGGAAAATATAAATCAGAGAATAGAAGAACAGGGAAAAGAATTAAAGGGAGAGATGGGAAATTTAAGAGGTAACATCCAATTTTTGGAAGCGAGATTAGATAAAAAGATGGACAATTTGAAGGACCAGATAGAGAATTTGCAGAAAGATAAACAATGTTTAGGAAATCGAATAGATAAAGCAGGAGAAAACTTAGAAAAGCACTTAAATCAAAAAATTAACAAGTTGGATGAAGGGAATTCTGAAGTAGAAAAAGAGGTTCTTATTATTGACAGTCAGTCACAAGTTGATGAGGTAGAAGGAACAGAGAATAACAGTGGGGAGGAACAGACCCAAATTTTAGAGAAAGAGGTGGAGGAAGAGAGTCAAAATGTAGAAAAATTAGTATTAAGTGAAATTCAAGAAAATAGGATGAATGTTGATGTGGATGGACAGAGTGAAAGGAACATTTGGATGTTATTAGACAAAACAAACGAACAGACTGAGGACAACAAACAAAAGACAAATTTTAATTTTAAAGAAAATATAGTTAAAACTTACAGACAAACTGGAAACAGAAAGGAGGTTAATAAAAGACATAAGGACAATTTTAAAAAAGGAGTAAGAGAATTTAAACAGGTATTAAGGAGAAAATTAACACTGAATGAATATTTAGAGAAGGGGGAGGGGATTTTTAAAGACATAATTCGCCGGGGCATCCGGAAAAAGATAAAATTAAATTTGGGCTTTGCAATATAATTGCATTAGCCACTTTTTATAGTGAACCTATTTTTTTTTGCAACTCGGATGAGTTTGAGGAAATGACTGACAGACTAACATGACAGAATTAGGATCAGTTTAAAATATGACGAAGTGACATTGGACTAATATAATAGTATGGATGATAAATTTATTTTTTGGATGAGAGAATTTTGGTATATGAAGAGTATGGATGAATTTTGGTATAGTTCTGCGTTTAAATTAATTAGGATTTAAATTAATTAGGATTTATATTTTTTTTAGGATTAGATTAGATGTTAGGATCAGTATAAAATTAATCTAGAATTATATTTAGGGATTAGTCATCCAAATTTAATATATACAAATTATTTATTTGAGACTTACTTGTTAATAACGATTTTATTGAAAATTAAAACATATATATATACAGCTGATTTTGAACGAACATAATATGGAAGAAGATCGATTTTTTTTTTATTATATTTTTTTATTACAAAAAGTTTGAAAGATAAAATCAGCAGGCTGAGAGATGCCTAGATCTCTTTGGAGACATGACGAACTTCCTGAGGCCGAGTCAAGGGGACAGATTCTCTGTTTCGGAACTGTTCAGCTAGGATACCGGACGTGACTAAATCATAATAATATTATAAATTAGAAAGACGAACGAAACTGTATAGAAGCCTTGAAAGGATAATATATTATATAAATTGTATGTATGCATAGGTTATTAAGTTTTTGTTATTATAAATACTATTATTTAGACAATTTCATTTATTATTTGAGTAACATGTTATTTCTACGTAAATTTGTTTAATAGAGAGAGTAGATGAGAATGGGAAGAGTTGTAGGAGCAAATTATATAACTTTAGGAATAGGAACAAACGAAGGGTAATATTAATTAGAGAAGTTTGAAATTAAATTGCTGACATTCTTTTAGACGTCGGGATTATATAGATTTGTTTTGGGAGAAATTATTTTTTTAATCCTAGTAAGAGCTAGTGATTAATTGGAGATTTATATTTTTTTTTTGATCTGCGAGAGATGATTTTTTTTGTGTCGACTAGAAAGAACTAGCGATATATATATAGGAGATTTATGATGTAGTGTTGGTTGCCTACCTGAGATAGGAGGAACCGTATTTTTGCTACGTCAACGATGAAGTTATTATTATTAGGGAGTTATTAGTAGAGAAGGAAGTTGAAGTAAAAATATATGTGAGATACATTTTTTTTTTAGTTAGGAAGTATGAAGGACGTCTCAAAGAATTTAATACCTCAAAAGACAAGTACTATATATATTAAATAAATTAAATTTGTATTCCTTATTACCCGGCGTGAGGCCTAATTTTGATTGTTAAGTAATATTTTGGAAGTGTGATGAAGTAAAACCGAAGGATTTATTTAATTTTTATTTCAAGTAAATTTTTTATATACAATCTTTTTATATAATTATTTTGAATACATACAATTGTATATTGATGGTAAAGGCGGAAAGTAAAATTAATTGGCAATTTCTTAAATCTATTTCCAACTTGATTATTTCCAAACTTGATTTCATGACTATGACTGATCCTGTAAATATGTAAAAATTTAGTATTATATTTTTTTTATGTTCAATTAGTTCAAATTTTTATAAATTTAAGTTAACATTTTCTTTAGGTTAAGGATTAATTGTAAATTTTTAGATTAAGATTTGTTTTTGTTTATTAGAAATTAAGTACGTATATATATAAGTTTAATAATTGTAAATAGTTATAAAAAAAATAAAAATGGGCATATATGTATAAAAAGAGCGTCGAATTGGGCATATAAAAAATAAAAATAAATCAGTGAGTGTAAGTGAGAGAGAGACTTCGATACATCGTTGAGCAATGAGTTGAAGACACCAAGGAGCCAGCCAACATGTGCGTTTGAGGAGGAAGCTAATCTACCTGTGTATTGGAGGAAGACGTTAATCCATCTGTGTATTGAAGGAGGAAGCTTATCATGTGGATTCGAGGAAGAAGCTAAATCAACCTGTGTATTGGAAGAAATTAAATCTGAAAGAACTTATATAAAAAAAAAAAAAAAATTTTGTGAACAAACATTTTTTTTTAAAAAGAAGGGAAAGGCAAATGTGATGTACACTACGGAACATTTTTTAAATGAATATTTTAATGAAAAGAGGTAATTTTTTTATTATAATCTAATATCATATATATATTAGATATATATCAAGGTGTTTGAGAAACAAAACAAGAAAACATATAAAAAACAGCTGTGAAATTGTGTTAAATGTAATGGAGTCGTGAGCTAGCTCTTAAACGGTGCATGTGGTTTGATATGTTTTAAATAAAATGAAGTTGAACAATTAGTGAAGAGTTGACGGGGTCTGGTTTTTGTGGTAGAGGCGTCGAGAAGGTACAATTAATAATATATATTTTTCAATATGCCCAAATAAAAAAAGAAATAGTTTTTTAAGTATTAATTTAATGTTTTTATGCCATTGTAAATTTTTGTTTTGTTTGTTCAAATAAGTTTTTTTTTAAATTTAAATATGTAAATATAGATAATAACCCAATTATTTGTCCTCTTCAAATTCTATCCTATTCATCTTCCCTGTAGTCCCAGTAGTATCATTTAAAAAACCTTTGGATTAGAAATTAATATTATTTAAAATTATTAAAAATTGGTATCTCTTTGTGAATCCAAGTGTAAAGTTTGTTTAATTGAATTTTTTTCGTTGTATACGTGTACTTTCTTAAAAATTGCACGTCTTAAATTATTGATTATATTTTTTTAGGGCAATTTTCGGCAAACTACTGTAGAAATCAAAATTTAAATAAACAAAAGAGATCAAATTTCTACAGGAAATGTGGTAGCAAACAAGTTATTATCACAAGGTATTGAATATCAATATAATATGTAAGTTGAAATACATTATTCATTAACAATGAATGATTTAAGTTTCAGAGCGCTGATAAAATAATAGAAAATGTTTGAGATATCATTCTTATTATGGGCAAGGAGTAATGTATGAAAGTTGGATCGGTCTATACTGATATTCTGAGGCAGGAAGTGGCTTCTAATGGGGGAGTAGATCGGACAGGATATTAACAGGTGGTATACGTCTTCCAATTCATTTTTATTGAAGATTGTACAAAGTTCCTGGGGATTAAGGGTGTATACATTATTTTTGTAACTGATTTTAAGATAGTACTTGCCAGATAGACGGAATTGAGCCAGTGCTTTGATGTGTGAGAAAGGAGAATTCAGGTTTAGGTATGGTTGGAGTTGATCTGGGTTGTAAATATTGGGATACAATGTGTTGTATCGGCATTCTAAAAGATAATATTTATCTTTATTCTTCAGTTTCCAGGCTATGTGCGTCAAGTTAAATTCAAGTCTTATTATGGAGGATGGGGAGAGAGAGGAGCCTTTTAAAGAAGTTAAGAAGTGCCCTCTCGCACGCTCGTTTGTCTATAAGCAAACATAAACTGAGAAAACATTATTAACACACTATGAACGGTTTTCCACGATGGAAACTACATAAGAAGCGAAGTACCACTTGTACTTTCACACACACTGAGTAACCAATAACACACAATACGGTTTGTAAGACCGTACTTCTGACGAGAGCTATTTAAGCACTGGTTGGAGACGAGAGTGGGGAGAAAATCACTCATATTTATCCGCTAATCCCTAGCAAAAATAGGCCCAAACAGTATCTATGATTATTCTAATTATGAATTTTGTTTCAGGTGAGAAATATTGGATTTTTGCTGAGTTGGATGCAGTAATCTCAAAGTGATGCTGAAAAAGAACAAAAGGAGATACATAAGGAGATTAAAGGTGAGATTTATTATAACTGCAGTGTTCTTTCATTCCCGGTGTACTAAATAAACATTGATCTAAATGTTTTAACAATAATTTTTTTTTTTTTTTTGTATTTATTTATTTAAAGCCACAACTATGTAAAAAATGCACAACCAGCGGCTAGGCTGACATGAGGTACTACACAAAAATAATAAAAATAAAATAAAATAATAAAAATAAATATGACATGAAAGGCTTGAGAGAGGAAAAACACCCAGCGGTGAACCCTCATGACATCACTTCATACCAGGAGATCTCTATGCCAAACTCTCTTTAATCTTCTTGGGGGATTGTGGGGTAAATTTGTACTTAAGATTTTGCGAATTTCCGGATTGGTGTGTAAGTAAATTTAGGTGTAGAAACGTTGGTATAAATGTTTAATGGTTGTGTCTATGGGTGTGATGTTCAAATCGCGGTGTAAAGTCTTGTTGCTAACGTATGGTGGGCATTGCGTGATCAGTCGGAGAGTCTTGGATTGATATACCTGTATTCTTTTGATGTTCGAAGTCTTGGCTGTACCATACATTTGTAAGCCATAGGTCCAGAGAGGTCGGAGAAGATAGGTATAACAATTCAGTTTTTGTCGAGTAGATAATAATAATAATTACAACATTAACAATAATTAACATATTTATTATTAAGACAACTAATTTGACTTGAAAATATGTTCATGACATGCTAAAATCATAGTTTATGTTCATTGTTCTTTAGCTTCTCCATTAGGAAAATAGAAGTGGAAATAAAAGACGTTGTCTTCCCACTGTTTTATTTTATGCCAGAACCGGTTTTCGACGCAACAGCGTCATCATCAGTGGTTCATCCCTCCCACACAGCAACCGCTGTGCTGTGTGGGTGGGATGAACCACTGATGATGACGCTGTTGCGTCGAAAACCGGTTCTGGTATAAAATAAAAACAGTGGGAAGACAACGTCTTTTATTTCTATTAGAAATCTCGTCCCACAACATCTTACTATGACATATGAAAATAGAAGTGGTTCATTCATCACTAGCAATGTACTTCCTCAACACAAATTAATCAGTTAAGTTTTCGCTCTCCCTTCAAAGCCAATTGACTGTTTAGGCAAAACCTCAAGATTTGACTTCCGAATACTCATACTAATTTATATGTATTGTTGGGCTTTGAACTTACATATGAAATTCCGTGCCAATATATTCATAACAACATTTATTAATTTTTGTCTTATGTCTGTCCTCTAATTCCCCCCCCCCCCCCCCCCCCTTCCCTTTGGCTGATTTGACTGGAAATTAATAGGTGTTGTCCTGAGAGGGTTTTGAATACACATATACACTTTCGTGTCGATATATTCATTCTATCGGGAGTCATCGTATTCACAGTTACACAGAAATACACAGACCTTTTTTTTTTTAATTTTTGAATGAGGAGGTCGGTAAATATGTAAATTAGGAACTTCTGAATCTTCATCACTAAATTTCATTTTTAGTTTGATCCCCTCTCTTCTCCTCGGACAATTACACTGAGAATCGACAGATGTCGTCCTGATTCGATTCATGGATCCATGTATTAATAATTTTGTCGATTCGTCATTAAACTCTATGTAAGACCCGTATGTATATAATATGGATATATATTAGAGTGGCCCTTATTTTGAAAAAAGTTTAAATTTCTCAGACTTCCACCAGGAATTTTGTTTAAAATGTTGAAAAAATGACCCCTGAATTTTTTCAGATTTTTTTGACTATATTAACCCGTGCCTGTAAGGTGTTAAAGTTTAACATTGAGCTTCGTATTCGTATTCTTACGTTTTGGGTGTCGCTGAATTCAAATTTGATGTCAAAAATCAAGTTTTGGCAGTTACACTTGGCAAAAAACTGTCATTAATTTTAACTAATAAACAATTTTCACAAAAATACATCCATGATGTGATTTGATAAGTTTTAGAGGTAGCTGATTTCAAATTTGATGTCAAAAACTGTCAATAATTCAAATTTATACACAATTTAATGAATAAATTTTTCAATGATTTGATTATATATGATTTAGGGGCCGCTGAATTCAATTTTAATATCAAAAATTGATTTTTGACATTTCCGGTTGTCAAAAAACTGTCAATAATTCAAAATTAAAAGCATTATTCTGAATCTATTAATTAGTTCTTCCAATGGTATAATTTGATGTTTGGAATTTGAATTCAGTGACCCCTAAAACATATATAATCACATCATTGAAAAATTTATTCATTTAATTGTATATAAATTTGAATTTTTGACAGTTTTTTGACATCAAATTTGAATTCAGCGACCTCTAAAACTTATAAAATCACATCACGGATGGATTTTTTGAGAAAATTGTTTATTAATTAAAATTAATGACAGTTTTTTGACAAGTCACTGTCAAACATGATTTTTGACATCAAATTTTAATTCAGCGACCCCCAAAACGTAAGAATACGAAATTTCAGAACAATCCATTCGAGGCATCAAAAGTTACGCTCTAAAGTCTCTCGAATCGCAAAATCCCCATTTAAACTCAATGTTAAACTTTAACACCTTACAGGCACAGGTTAATATGGTCAAAAAAATCTGAAAAAATTCAGGGGTCATTTTTTCAACATTCGAAACAAAATTCCTGGTGGAATTATGTTCGCAGACACATAAACAGATTGGAAATTTTTTTTCCCCCTTTTTCAAATTAGGGGTAGAAAAACCTCAAATTCCGGTAAAAACTCAATATATAATTTCTGATTGTTTGTATATCCTCCCCTATTATATTTTAGAGCCAGAACTCTAACGAATGAGACAAGTAGGCTAGAAATGATTCAGTCTATTGAATGTTTTGAGGTGAAGGTAATATTAATGATAAAAATGATTTATACATTTTAATTTATTCATGTCCTTATCACAGGCGTGCAAACTAACTTCATAATGGAGCTACGAGTGTGTAATAGTCATTTGAGCACGTAACCATGCATTTCTTGGTGAAGTATGTAGAACAAAGTGCATGTTGTAATAGATATCTCATGGTCTTCATTTGTTGATGCATGCATGCTTCTGTTGAAAGACAAAATTAGCGGAAGTAATTTCATCAGTGCTCTAACCGTTTCGACAATTGGAGTTCCCATATTTTTCCAAATTGTTAAACACAGTTTTATATGTTTCCGATGATCAGAATTGGTTACCGTGGTTCCTGCCCGGGCTTTTTTTTCTCATCTTAAGGTATTTGGATCACGAGGGTCGGATTCCTGATGGATGTCTGTGGGGATCCTAGCGGGCTAATTTGGATAGTCGCAGATTAATAATAATAAAGGTCGAGATTGCTGTATACGGAATAGAAAGGCTATGTGATGAAGAAAATTTTGTTTTATAATTTAGATAGGAAGGAAGTGTAAAAAATGAAAAAAATGTGTAATTTGGGAGTTATTATTAGATAGAATTTCGAAAATATCTACCGCAAGGTTGACATTCTCACGATGGGGGCTATATGCCATGCATTCAGTTAGAATGTGTCTGACAGACAGTCCGACCTCACAGAGGAGGGGGGGGGGGGGGTTCCTGAGCCATCAGATATCCATGGGTCAGCCTCGTGTTACGAATTACTTCTTCTATCCTTTTTTCTCTTATTGAGATGTTCCAGACTCGGGTGGAGCTTTTGATGATCCTTAACTTATTATCGGTCATACCGAGCCACCGAATCTGCCATTTGATCCAGACTCTTTCCTTGCAACGTAGTCACTTACAGCGACTTTGGATGTGGGGTAGTCCTTCTAGTATTGGCGCGCCTGGCATACTTATCTGGTGACTCGTTACCCGCAATGCCACTGCGACCTGGGATCCATAGGAAAGTAGCTGAGATCTGGTTTCTTCTTAATGATCCAAGAGCTATCAGTACGTCTTGGACAAGGAGATGTCCAGTGTACTGATTTCCCATGGCCAATGGAGCCGACAGGGAGTGGGGCTAAGCTTGAAAATCCCAATAACTGCCGTCTTAATGAAGGTATCGACATGAAATTTCATATTTAAAGTCAAAACCCAACAAATTGTAACGATATCGGCTAAAGAAAAGGAGAGATTTAGAGGAGGTGGCTCAATTCAAAAACCCTAAAAACTGCCGATGTAATGCATTTACCTGTACAACTTTAGTATGAAGATTTAGGAGCCCCTATGTAAGTCAACTGTTGAATATTAGCACAATCGGTCAACTAGTTTTGAAGCGGGAGCGAAAAGTTAATAAATTAATACATTCTGGGGAAGTACATAGCTAGTAATTCACCAGAGAGATTTGAGGGAATTTAAAATATACTTTTTGCGTGAGACCTTGATGAGACGTATCATGAGGTATTCCAGACTTGTTAAGTTGGATGAGGCAGCTGGTTCCAGTGGTATTTAGTGATAAGTTCCAGAGAGGTTAGTGATGTAACTCTAGTGTCCAGTCCTTGTGTAACATGATCCTCTTTGTCACTTGCTGTACCCACATGGCAGAGTGGTCTTTACCTCTCTCTTCTCTTCAAACCCGCTTTGTTACTTCCCCAGATAAAACAAGTGGGGCGGAAATTCGATGTTGAATTTTCATCGAAAATTCATATTTTTCCATCCTGATTCCAAAAATAAAAAAAAAATAAAATAAAAAAAAAACGTTAACATTCTTAGCGTTTGCGCTACTATTCTATGTGTGTGTGTGGTGGGCTGGTGTTTTACCCCTAGGGACCTAAGCATCCAGTGCTCTTATTCCTTCCCTGGAAGCGCTGAGCTTCCCCCTTATTTTGTTACCTGTTTGTTTATAATACCTGAACCAAGCCCTTTATGAAGTACTGAGTCTCCCAGTTTCCTTAATAAATCTGAGAATGCTCCCGTGGTCCAATCTTCTAAAATGACGTATTTTATGGGGTTAATTGTAAATCATTTTATTTTGTTTTATATTATATACCTTTTTCTTGTGTAATAATAGGCTTTGCCTGTAGAAATAAATAAATAAACTCCAGTCAGTTGCCGAAGCTCGTTCCTTTTGAGGTTCAGGATCCCATCTTCAACAGACTTTACACACAGGCTCCTAATCCCTCATTCTAAATTTTGTATCGATAATCTCATTACAACGGCAGTTTTTCGAGTTTTTGCGTTAAGCCTCTCCTCTAATCCTCCATTTCTCTTTGTACGATTTGGCTAGAAATGTATAGGCCTATATCGTATGGGGTTCAGGTCAAACATATAAAATTTTGTGTTGATACAATAATTGTATCGGAAGTTACATATTGTGTTCACAGACCCACTGACAGATTAACATTTTTTTTTTTCAAATTTGGAATCTAGAGGTCAGAAAATATGAAAAATCTGCATCGAATTTTTGACCGATTACATAACATCCCTTATACTTTGTAGATCTGGGAAAGTAACTTTTTCTTTTATCTTGAATCTTTTAAAACGATAACTCCATATAAAATAAATCTTCCAACACCAAATTTTATATGATTATTCAGAACCCTCTAAGGACGACTGCCAAAGGAAAGTAGGGATTAGAGGAAAAAATTTTTATTTTTATTTTTTTGTCTTTTATTTATAAAGATGCATGTATTGCTGGGAGCAACAACCCCCATATGATGATACATATAGATATGGTGGCGTGAATGGCCTGTGAGAGGTAGGCCACCCAAGTGGTAGGTCCTCGGGACGAAAATTTATCTGAAACATCAAGACACTGCAAGTGTCAGCATATTACATTAAGAAAAAATAAAATAAATAAAAAAATAATTGAAAGACAATTATTTGATGGATGGGTAGTAAGAGAGGTGATAAAAGCTAGCAAGTTGTTGTTGAGAAATATTAAGAAGGAATATGATTCAAGGTGGCAATAAGTGGCGGTTCTACCTTCTCTTCAAACATTGTGGGGGTTTTGTGGTAAGTGTTGTGAAGATAAAGTACGTATTTCTGGTTTTGTATTAGTGTAAAGCTGCTAAAATATCGTATGTACTTACATTTGTAAATTTTCGTGCACTGCATTTACCATGAGATAGTTATGAAG
This sequence comes from Aradus depressus, assembly GCA_963662175.1. NCBI lineage: Eukaryota > Metazoa > Arthropoda > Insecta > Hemiptera > Aradidae > Aradus > Aradus depressus. The sequence continues at coordinate 26,982,544 of OY759222.1, forward strand.
TGTTCTGTTGTTTATGTATGGATGGAGGGTACTGTGTAATCAATCTGAGGGTTTTTGATTGAAACGGCTGAATTAGTTTTATGTTGGATGTTTTTGCTGAACCGTATATAAAGTATATTGTTCCTATGACAATTTTTTTCGTAAATGATCGGTTATCCGAAAAATCAATTATCAGAACTCCCCCTGTCAACAACCTAAAAATCTAACAAACTCCTTATAAAGGTTTTTTTATAATCTTAAAATGAAATAAATATACTAGAATTTCTGTTAGAATTCGGCCTTGTTGAGGTCGATTTTTACATAACTAGAAACTGGATGGTTTTCACTTGGAAATTCGTGATACGCCTGGAGCCAAATGAAACTTTAGACATGTATTTATCATCTGAAAGGATCACATTTCGGGAGCAAAATTTATTGTTCACGGTTGGCTTGGAGAGGGGGCTCCCACACTCACTCAAAACTTGATTATCTCCTGCCAATGTTTTTAGATCAGCTCTCAAAAGAACAACAGCTTCAAATATATATATATATATATATATATATATATATATATATATATATAAACTGCTAAAACCCTTATCCTAGGTGAACAAAAATTTAGACTAGGCAAAATTTAGGACTTCTCATAGTAGAGTCGGGCTTATCTCCACCAGAGCGACAATAGAGCTCTGGTGGCAGGAATAGTTAAAGCCCAGGCATGAGTCACATTAACTAATTATCTTAGTGGCATATTTTTTCAGAAATTCCTTATCATTGTACCAGGTGTTATAAAACTTTATAAAAAACCGGTTATAAAAAACCGAAATGTTATCATTGAAAGCTACATTGTTTTTTAGTTTAAAAGATAATTTTTTTCTCTATCGAAAACGTTCAAATCACGCTCAAATTTAAGTACATTTTTGGGGGCCATGGTGGCTGTGCGGGCTAAAGCGTAGTGCTCTGGTCGCATGGTCTCACCATGGTTTGCGGATTCGAATCTCGATCGGGCGTGAGTTTTATTTCGTAGATAGAACTCCCTCCCGAATAACTAGATATAACACATTGACATGGCTAATATGAACCGTATATAAGGCAAAAAAAAAAATAATAAATATTTATATATAAAATGAAAGGCGGAATAGGGGGTGGCTTATCACTTATAGGGGGTGGCTTATCACTTATAGGGGGTGGCTTATCACTTATAGGGGGTGGCTTATCACTTATAGGGGGTGGCTTATCACTTATACTCTAATGACTGCCGATGTAGTGAATGTTTTGTCACAATTTTTCATATGTAACTTCAAAACCCCAAAGGAAAATATGTCCTATGAATTTTCAGAGGAGTTGGTCGAATGGAAGAAGGGGCTCCTTCTGTAATTTTAATTTGGCCCGATCTCTCTTCAGGTGAGGACTTGAAATATTTTGAAGGAAGTGAGAGTGAAGAACGGCTAATGTATATACAATTATATTGTGGAGATAGCAACGTCAGCGCGTGACTTGAAAGAAACCAAGTTAAGTGTTTTACGAAAAGATTTAAAACATGTGTTATTCAATCAATTTACATGGTTAGGTTAGGTTAGGTTTTATGACTCATGCCCGGGCTTAAACTACGAGGTCATATCGCCTACTACCAGAGCGCTCTTTCGTCACTCTGGTGGACATGAGCCCGACTCTACTGTGGGAGTCCTAAATTTTGCCTACCCTAAATTTTTATTCATCTAGGGTAGGGGTCTTTAACGAGTACCTGACACCGTACAGGCTCGGGACCATCGCTTAACGTCCCATCCGAAGGACGGCGTGCTTAAGTTTATTTTACCTCCCAGATAAAATAAATTAAGGGCCTCGGTCGGGTTTCGAACCCACAATCTTGAGCTCAGAAGGCAAGCACGCATACCATTGAGCTACCGGCGCCCTCAAAGTCAATAGTTGACATGAAGGATTCTGAATCCTCGTATTAAATTTTCGATACATTCATAACATCGGCAGTTATTGGAGTTTTTGAGTTGAGTCCTCCCTTTGATCCCTCCCCCCCCCCCCCCCCCCCCCCTCCTTGCCTTTGGCCAATTTAGTTGTCCTCATGGGGTTTCGGAAACCATTATAAAATTTCGTCTCGATACATTCATTATATGGGATAGTAAGGATGTTGTGGGACGAGATTTCTCTTCAGTGGCATATTCCACCCATACAATGTAGAGTCTAAGTGTTTCATTAGAATGGGATGTGCCACTGATGATGACGCAATTGCGTTAAAAAACACTTCTGGTCGAAAATAGTACATTAATTACATCGGCACTTCTTGGAATTTTCGAGTCTCGTTTTGAATTTACATATAAAATTTTTGTGACAATGGAACTTACTATAGTTTTTGTGGTGAGTTTCCTCCCTAACCCCCCCCCCCCCCCCCCCCCATTTTATTTGCCAAATGTCTCTAAAAATCAATAGGTCCTCTTACTTAGGGTGTTCTGGATATACACATAAAATTTCTTTTCAACATAATATCGGGAGTTAAAGTGCTCACAGACACATACACACAGATTTTTTTTTTCCGGTATTCCGGATTCCGGTAAAAACTCAACAACAAATTTCTAACCAATTTCATAACTTCGTCTATACTTCGTGTAGCTTGGTAATTTCATTTAAAAAGGAGATGAAAAACATAAAAGATGTGTTCAGAATAATTTAGTGAGAAATATATATAATTTAAAGTGGCAGTAAATCGCGATTCCATCTTAAACTCGTAGTGGCTTTATGTGTTAAGAGAGAAAAGTATTAGATAAATCTTAGGAGTGTTATACTGGTTAGTATATTGTTTAAATGAAGGCTATTTTGTATTTGTGTAATTATTACTTGGTCAGTTGAGGTGAGGGAGCCGAGCTAGCTTGTCTACTGAGCTCAAAATAGCGAATTCAAAACTCGGTCGAGGCTCTTAGTATATATTTTATCTGGGAGGTAAAATAAACTTAAGCACGCCATCCTTTGGGTGGGACGTTAAGCGAATTGAGTACAATGTTAGGTACTCAAGGTGAATAAACCTAGATAGGCAAAATTTAGTACTCCCATAGTAGAGTCGGGTTCATGTCTACTAGAGTGACGAAAGAGCACTCTAGTAGATAGAGTATATATACGTGTAGTTAAAGCCCGGGCATGTTACAATAACTAAATAACTTACCCAGTTATATGTTGTGATGTTCATCGTATCTCCTGAAAATTTATACAGTAGAACCTCGATTATCCGGTGTAATGGGAGGGAGAGGTCGCACAGATAAATGAAAACCACGGTTAATCGAGACACTTTTTATTTAAGGAATTACATATGTGTGTACAATGTTATATTGTACATATGTGTGAACATTGTCATGTTAACGTTAACAGGGCTTGAAATATGAAGTAATCCTTCTTTGTTTTTTGCGGTTTGAAATGATTTTCCTTACTTCAGTTCTAACTTTTCTAGGAAGTACCTAGCTGAGGGTCTCTGTCTCTACTCTCTACTCTGTCTCTAAGTTTTTAGGAACCTATACTTACTGCTTACACACCACGGTTAATCGCGAACATGAATAATCGAGACACAGTTAATCGAGGTTCTACTGTATGTGAATTCAGAAGTCACATTGTTTTTCAGACAAAGGAGTTGTGCTTAGAGGAAGAATGGAACTTAATTTTATACAAAATAATTGGAGCTTTTTTGTCCTAGATGGATTAGAACCCTGGACTCTGTTGTTGGTAGCTTGCTACTCTGACCACTCAGCCGCTGATCCCCCCCCCCCCCTCACTTCCCAAAAGACAGGTTATGTTCTGGTCTAGTTATGATCCAGTCAAGGTGAAGGCTCATGTATACTCAAACATCACGGATGGCTGCCTCTGTAGCCATGAACTGTATCACACGTTTAGTCAGGCCGACTTAATAGTTCAACTCACCGTTCACCGTTCACTTAGTTTAAAACTCGCCATGGTGAGAGTGTTGAAATGTATTATTGTAAATGTTATTTCTTGGGCCATTAATTTAATATATAAGAATATGTTGTCAGGAATTATTGCTGTGGAGTGAAATGCTTTCGATGTACGCACCCCAAAATGATAATAATAATAATAAAAATATCTGAGATCAACTCTACAAAAATGGCACAATTAAGCCTTTTCTAATACAATAAAAAAAAATATATATATATATATATATTTGGCAGGTGCAATATTCTGCCATTTTTTTTTTAGTTCAAAACATACCCAGACATTAGGGCGCCTCGCGCTCAGAGGCAGCATACTTATTTACTGAGCTGAAGATCGCGAGTTCGAAACCCGGCCGAGGCCCTTGGCTTCATTATAAGGGAGAAGAAAAGACTTTAAGCACGCCATCCGTCGGATGGGACGTTAAGCGATGGTTCGTTGTCAGATACTCGTTAAAGAACCCAACTTTTGATAACATCACCTTGGTAGGCAACATTTAGGACTCCCACGGTAGAGTCGGTCTCATATCATGGTAGTAGACGATATTACCTCGTAGTGAAAGTCCGGGCATGAATCACAATAATTAAGTTACTAAAGACGTTTTTGCATTCTCATTATTGGGTTTTGGATTAACATAAACATTTTGTGTAGATATATTCATTCTGTGGGAGTTATCTTGTTCATGGAGATAGTATTTATATTATTTTTATTTTTGAAATCAGTATTCGGAAAATATAACATTTCGGTGAAAACTGACCGATAATATAACTTTCCCTATAATTTCTTAAATCTGGGGAAGTAAAAAAAAAACAACATTGTTTTGATTTGGCAACCTTTCTCATGAAATTCGGTGTAACTGTTGAACTAAAATGAAATGTCAGGAATGTTAATTGGATTAGTTATTGTGAAGAGGAGTAATGTAACTGCGAAAGTTGCAATGGTGAAACTGCAAAACTCTCTCAAGTATTTTCCAATTTTGTTAAGTACTTTAAAGTTTAAACATCACTTAGAGCATCAACACTCTCTCTAAACTTGACTTATAATGGAATTATCCACTTGAGTTCGCAAAACTTTAGAATCTTAATTTACATTTAAATTTAAAGTATGAATAATAAATTAAGAAGAATTTATATACAATTTTAATAATAAATATATAGGTTAGGTTAGGTTTTATGACTCATGCCGGGGCTTTAACTATGAGGTCGTATCCCCTACTACCAGAGCGCTCTTTCGTCACTCTGGTGGACATGAGCCCTACTCTACTGTGGAAGTCCTAAATTTTGCCTACCCCAAATTTTTATTCACCTAGGGCAAGGCCTTTAACGAGTACCTCGTACAGGCTCGGTACCATCGCTTAACGTCCCATCCGAAGGCCAATTTTGGCCTTGTAAAATTTAGAGCTCAAACAAAGGCTCTCATGAATCCTGAATATTTTGGAGACGGCATACCCGATTCACCAACGAAAAAGCTTTGAAGTCGGTTCAGCCTTCTTGGAGCTACAATGCCACAGACAGACCCACAAACACGCACATTAAAAAAAACTGTTATTCAGTGAAACTTAAATTTGTTTAAAGGTGTTTTGTAAAATGAATTATCAGAATTTTCAGGATGTCAAATTCTTGTGGTATCTCCATTGGCAACGGACCCTGAAGTGCATCTTTTTGTAAATATAAATTGCAGTTATAATAATTTTTATTGACCATATATCTCTTTTAATGGTTAAACAATTTAAAACATTTATTATTCAACCGTTGTTTGTATCTCCGCCTGTTGGGAGTCGATTACAATTGAGTACCTTTTGATTATGTTCGTCGAAATTCATTTATATTATATTTGGCTGTATATATTCTTCTTGAAAGCAATATATACAATACTTAGACATTTCCTTCTTTGGCGACTGACCCTCAAGATCCTCCTCCGCCGCGATCTGTCATGCGCCACCTGTCGCCAGTCCACCCACATGGAGTTCCACGGCAGGTCAGTCTACTTCAGTATGCAGTTCTGAAAGCTAGTTTACATTTCTCAACGTCGCGGCGCCAACAAGAAGCCCAGAAAGTTCAATGTCAAATTTTACAATATATTTGTAAATTTTTAAGTTGAAGAAGAGCCATTATCAAGGATGACCCCATAAAATTGTCTTGGGGCCTCGACATTTCCCCTTAAATGTCATCCCAGTTTTTAAATTGCTCATATATCTTTTTTTTTTTTTTACATTTATAAATACAACACTGTTATCCTGATTGTCAACCTTTCTTCTGGTATATTTTGAATATTTGCATTTTAATTTCCATTTTGGGGCTCGAGTTTACTAAAAGCTAAGAAGAGCTAACATAATTGAAACATTTATGTCCACAATAACTTTTTTTTATTATTTATTTATTTCAAACTATAACTATACAAACAAAACTGCACTGGGTTGACATACGTACATAGTGAAAAAGGACTTACAGTTTTAGAGTAAATCAAGGAAACATTCTAAAAATTGGTTTCAAAACTACTTTTCAGGACGGTTTTCAACATGTATCTCGAAAACTTTTTTTTTTTTTTTTTTTTTATTCTGCAATCTGTACAAAATTCACAATAGGTAGAAGTGAATAGGAAATAAATATGTACAATTGATGGGAGAAGCCAGCCAGTGCTGACACTCCCTTAGATAGTCTCGTTATTTATTCAAAGAAGATCGCGGCGAGGCCAGCGTCGTTTTAGGCGGCGTGGAGGGTTGTCGGGATGGGACTGATTGGACATGCGCTGAGCGACAGGATTGGGATGGGTATTTAATTGGAATGGATTTCCTTGAAGCAGAGTTGGATTAGGTTTTGGACATAAGGAATGTTGAGGTCTTTGTATACTACTTTGTTGGTGACATAAAAGGGAGCATTGACAATTTGTCGTAGGACTTTTGACTGAAAAGTTTGTATTCTGTTGATGTTGGAACTCTTGGTTGAGCCAGTTCTAGTCCGTATGTCCATATTGGTCGTATGATTGTTTTGTAAATTGTAAGTTTGTTCTCAACAGATAGTTTCGATTTTGATCCAAGTAGTCGTCTTAAAAGACCATATCGTCTGTTGATTTCTTGTCGTTTGAGTCTTGTGTGGGGATTCCAGTTTGCTGTCTTAGTAAAACCCAAGGTACCGTACGTTGTTGAAGGTTGGAATGAGAGCTGTTCATAGATATAGGTGGACAGATTTGCCTTCGAAGATTGAAGGTAACTTGAATGTGGTTTTTAGCGACAGTTAAGTCCCCCTCACTTCGGGGCCTAAGTACATTTTACAAGTTATGAAAAAAGTCTCTTCAAATAAACGTTGTACACAATACTAAGAGGTACATTTGCCAAGTTTTTTCTACACCTTTTGTTAGTTAACTGTTATTTTATTTACGCAAAAATAGTTGGTCTGTCAAAAAATTACTTCATACCAAAAATGTTCCTTATTAAATTTCCAGTATAAATTAGTTACTGTGACTAATGTCCGGCTTCAACTACGAGGACATATCGCCTACTACCAGAGCACTCTTTCGTCACTCTGGTGGACATGAGCCCGACTCTACTGTGAGTGTCCTAAATTTTGCCTACAACAAAACCACTGTTGTCCAGGATAGGAGTCATTAACGAGTATATAACATCATACAGGCTCGGGACCATACCACAACGTCCAATCCAAAGGACGGCGAGCTTATGTTCATTTCACCTCCCAGATAAAATAAACTAAGGGCCTCGGTCGGGTTTTGAACCCACGATCTTGAGCTCAGGAGGCAAGCACGCATACCACTGAGCTACCGGCGCCCTCTCACAATTAATATGAAGAGTGTATATTTCTAGAAAAAATTACTTTTTTAGAAATGAAATGAGTAATTGTAAACATAATTTAAACTTTCTTATTCTTCAATTTTTTAAAAATTCATAAACAAATACAAAAAATCATTGTATTAGTCCGATTCGCGCGATTTAAAAAAAAATTAAAACCTACGATCTTGAACTTGATAGGTTACTATGCTACAGGCGCCCTCTCTTTATTTTTATCCTTTTTATTCATTTTTTTTATTACGAGCACACAAAATAAAAAAATAATATATCGATCATTTGCGTCCTGATATTGCGTATAGATGCCATGACCCGATATTTTTTTAAATACGAAATATCGATATATTCTCTTCAATTTAGAACTTTCTCACAGCGTTATAACGTTTTGTATGTATGAATTCATGGTAAACAAAATGAATCGCACTTTATTCTACGAAAATGATGATACCAATTACAAAATTATAAATATAATATCAATAATTATTATCAAATGAACATTAATAAATCATCTGTTAATATCACGTTCGTATATCAATCTAGAAGTCCCTGGTTGGAATCTGGATCTGCCACCTTGACCCGGACTCCAATCCTTCCTTCTGGAAATTAACCAATTGCATAATTTTCTTGATACTTGTGTCATGTCATTTGAAAGTTATGTGTATGTTTTTATACATTCATTTTTGTATCCATATCTTATACATATATAAGTCATGATATAGGCATTCATTTTTTTTGTTTGGGGAAGGAGGGGTTGAATGAGTTGCAGAATAGATATAAGAATGATTGAATGGGCCGTAATTGTTTTCGTAATTAGTAGAGAAAAAAGTCGTCGGTGAATCAGCGGCAGGGTACTTCCCTGCACGAATTAATCAATTACGTTTTTATTCTTATTTCGAAACCATTTTGGGCTTAAAATCAATAGTTATAGAAGAATTCTGAAACCTCATATAAATCTGTGTCAAAACATTCATTAGATTGGCAGTTATTATGGTTTTTAATTTCCCCTTCTCGCTTAACGTCCCATCCGAAGGAGGGCGTGCTTAAGTTTATTTTACCTCCCAGATAAAATAAAGTAAGAGCCTCAACCGGGTTTCAAACCCGCGATCTCGTGCTCAATAAGCAAGCACGCATACCACTGAGCTACCGGGTCCCTAACATTTTTAATTATAAACATTGAAGGCGCCGGTAGCTCAAGATCGCGGGTTCGAAACCCGCCCGAGGAGGCCTTCAGCCGGTCCCGAGCATGTACGATGTCAGGTACTCCCAGAGTAGAGTCGGGCTCATGTCCACCAGAGCGACGAAAGAGCGCTCTAGTAGTATGCGTTAAGATCTACTAGGCTCAGGCATGGATCCATCATCTCAAATTTCAAGTACATAGCTACAGTCTTTTAAGGAGCGAATTATAAAGTTTTAACCACATACACATAGACAGACAACACGATCGATCAAAACCCTTCTGATATGAGAATTTACCGAAAGATTGTTAACTGTGATGAAATGTGAGTTTATTGGCGAAACCCTGATTTTTAAATTATAATCTCTGTTTTTGAATGTTTATTAATTTGTTTTCTATTCATTTCAGTTACTTTGTATTTGTATTTTATTTATTTATTTTTCTTCTTTAAGAGTTTCTTAAAATTTACTCTTAAGCAGTAGCATTGTTTTTAATTTAACTGATTATTTGTGATTTGTATTTATGAATGAATAACTTTATTGCTCATAAAGAATTATCTTACAGCAAGGAGTTCGACACATAAACATAAGTACAACAATTTCTGAATTAAAATAAAACAAAGCAGATAATTTTAACTAGCAAAACAATGATTTCTTAATACTAAAATAAAATATAATTATATACTAATAAAAGGTTATATTAAAATAAAGCCACAGGTAACTTTAATCTTTCAGAATTTTTCTTAACTTCAAGCTTGTTAGGGTAAACAAATAAATATGATGAAGCTTCTGTTCATCTGAGACTAATATTAAGTTGTGGAGATATGCCTGTTTATTAAGTGTATAAGAGTAATGGTTATGGAATAAACTCTTCTTCATCTCCGAATTTGGCCTGTTTATTTAGTGTATAAGGGTAATGGTTATGGAATAAACTCTTCTTCATCTCCGCATGTGCCTGTTTATTTGGTGTACAAGTTTATTTAGTGTAAAGGTTATAATGGGTTATGGAATAATTATTCATCTTCTATAAATATATTTAAGAAAAACAAACAAATCTTTAAAAATATTATAATTATCTTTATAAAATTAATGAGTTCCATTGATTTGTAATTTGGTAAACACATTTCGTAAACGAGATATTATATCTTATTCGCTCGGTCGAGGATTTGAGAGGTATGCCTAAACAGTGAAGAAGAAAAAACAGTGACGAAGTAGGGGACATATGCAAATTTGTTTTGAATATATTAATTGAGCGCCTGGGGATTGTGTAAGATTGGCAGTATCCAAAGGGAAGCTACGTGGAGGGGTCAAGGGGACTTGATTCACACAGTGGCCTTTCTTGGACAATACCATCCTATAGCGTTGGACAATACCATCCTATACCATTGGACAATACCATCCTATACCATTGAGACCAGATGGATATTTTAAAAAGGACCCTGTCTTTCATCTGCGGCAAAGTCAACAAAATATGAACGAGTCGATGAGTACTTCCCCAGCACGATTTAATAATTTAAATTTTTAACCCGCCTTCTCTGGTTCTTCCCTTCGACCTATTTTGCGGAAAATTATTATGTGTCATTCGTATAGGTCTTTGGATATACATATAAAATATTGTGTTGATACATTAATTACAACGACAGTTATTAGAGATTTTGTGCATTTTTTAAAAAATTTTGGCATTAGGAGGTTGGAAAACATGAAATTCCGCTGAAAACTCCTCCGCATTTCTGACCGATTACGTAACTTACCCTATTCCAAAAATGACATAAAAAATCGCGATAGAATGGATATATTCACAAATAATTTTTTATATGTCTTCAGAACCCAATAACTGAACACACATTAATTTTCAGCTCCATATTACAAACGGAAGAGGTGCGGGGGATTTAGACACCCCCAATTACGGTGTAATGAATGTAGTGGGGGATCAAAAGGGGGACTCAATTCAAAAACCATTCTAATTTAATTAATATATCGGTATGAAATTTTATAAGAAATATTTTTTTCGTAACTAAAGAGACCCATTGCCATGGGAGACCAGAACTGTTCTTTCCATCAGTCTGTTCATCCAGACCGCAGTTCAGCAGTGGAGGAAGACTAGGGGAGAATCTGGTCATCACCAGCACTCTTAAGAAAAATGACAAAACCAGAAATTTAAATTTAATACAAAGTTGCTGCCTCAGCCGTTTAGGTTTTTTTTTTTTTTTTTCTCGGATGCATGCTAATCATTGAGTCTTATTATTAACAAAATGAATATAATTTATTAATATAAAGTCTGCTGTTTTCATACTTTTGTGGCCTACAAACTAAAAATAATTGAATCCTTTAAAATGTTTGTAGACGATATTGCTTGACGGTGTTTTAACGTTCCTTTCTTGGCAAAGTTCCAAAAAGCCTTCTCCATAAATATTTGAACTTTTAACGATGGAAAATAAAAACATGTTTTCACTATTTATATATTCGTAATATTTACACAGTTATAAGTCGTTGTATACTCGTATACAGTGTGGCCCAAATTCAATGCGACATCCTATTTTCATCCAGATGTTTGCAGTTACAAACATGAAACAAATACTATTTTTCACCTGCCTTTAAATCCATCATTGGACATCCCTGTCGGGGGGATGCTACGACCCAACCCTCATTTTTTTTCAATGGTGTTTTTTTAATCAAATTCTGAAATTTGAATCAGATCTTTTAATTACGATAATTGTCTTTCAGATCATTTAATTAGACGTTCTTGTCTTTCAGATCATTTAATTAGACGTTCTTGTCTTTCAGATCATTTAATTAAATGGTACTTGTCTTTCAGATCATTTAATTAGGTGGTACTTGTCTTTCAGATTATTTAATTATTTGGTATTCAAAATAAAGATTTGGGTACCGTTTCTTTGTAGTATTCTTTATAAAAATGTCCTAGTTTCAACATTTGTGTCTAGCTTTGAGCAATTGTCTCTGGAGAAGATTTTTTTTGTGAAATATAATGCTAGTATTTCAAATCAGTCGTCTTTGGCTTTTAAATCAGATTGTCTCTTACGGACAATACGAGGCTGGTGAAAGGAACAAGACATGTACACTTGACAGTAGGAGCTAGTACCGTACGTTCACTCATCCGCCGCTATATATTCAGAAGCAACGTTTTGCAATGACCGTATCTTGCAACTTGATGAGAATAGCAAGGGTCATTTTCTACCAGGGAGCACAATACTGTAAACTTTAACCAACCATTCGCAACAAAATCTCCCCATACCTTCTTTACTTCTCCAAAGGTCTGAAGTAATGTGATGTAATGTAATGTAAGTAATGTAATCTGTCAAAAATTCGATGTTGTCTTTTCACTGGAATTTTATACTTCCGACACCCCGAATCCAAAAATAAAAAAAAAAAAAAATCGTCGATGAATCACGGCAATGTACTTCCCCAGAATGAAACAATCAATTAATTTTTCGCGCTCTCTCCGAAACCAATGATGGGAAAAATTCTTTTTAAAATAATGAATAATTAATAATAAATAAAAAATCTTTTTCATTCAAAGCTGTTGAATAATGATTATTCATTATTCAGTTATTCACATAATAAATTGATACATTTTGTTTTATTCATTATTTGAATAAACAATAAATTATTAAATAAAAATACATTTATTCAATAAAAATCAGTTATTGAATAAAAATCAGTTATTGAATAAACATAAAATTCAAGAGGGCGCAGGTAGCTCAGTGGTATGCGTGCTTGTCTTCTGAGCTCAAGATCATGGGTTCAAATCCGACCGAGACCCTTAGTTTATTTCATCTGGGAGGTAAAATAAACGCCGTCCTTTGATGGGACGTTAAGCAATGGTCTCGAGCCTGTACGATGTCAGGTACTCGTTAAAGACTCCTGCCCTAGGTGAATAAAAAATTAGGGTAGGCAAAATTTAGGACTCCCATAGTAGAGTCGGTCTCATGTCCACCAGAGTGACAAAAGAGCGCTCTGGTAGTAGGCGATATGACCTTATAGTTAAAGCCCGGGCATGAGTCATAATAACTAACTATATTAGACTCATAGCAAAAACAGAGATTCACAGACAATTTATTTTTTTCTATTGCATAATGGGATGATAGTTATAAAGGAGGAGATGCATGCAAAATTGTTTTGCAAGCTCCCTTTCTTCAGAATTCCTTATATGCCCCGGGATAACGTACCTTGCAGAGAATATAAATCAGACAAGATTTTCACAAATGTTGACACGTAGCAGATTAAATTTAAGATACCCCACTATATAATAGGGATTTTATTCAGATAAAAAAAAATTAATATATTATAAAAAAATAGAAAGGAAGAAATGGTGCACAAAAAAAAAAAATAATAAAAAAATGAGGAAAGGAAATCTATAATTCATTCCCAACTGTTATGTTATTTGATACCCGATCTCCGTATAATATCCCGCGACCTGCCTTATTTTTGTATTTATATAGAACGAATATTTATTTATTTCTTAATTAAAATTTTAATAAATAACTAAATGAAATGAAATATTTTTAAATGGCTTAATTTATGTATTTACATTTAAGGGAAAAATTTGTAATTTTCAATAACATTTTCCTTGACTGTATTTTATATTATAAATGTTTATTTTATTGTATATATTATATATTGTAATTTTGAGTACTGTGTACATACATAAATTTATTCTGCTAATGTTCTATATGACTAACAGCTTGGATACAGCGATATTGTGGGTATAACGATTCCGAGCAATGGTTTGGTTGGTATCCTGATCTATGTAGAGTAATTTGTTTGGATACAACGATAATTCGGGAATAGCGATCTTACTTTGAGACAGAAATGGTCCATTCATTCGCCTATAACGATTTTCTTCCTTTTTTTCAATTTTCCAAGTATTTACTTATAAATTGAATTCGTGGAATCTCCTACCGGGTCTACAAGCCAGGATGTATATTATTTTTCCATTTTAACTCAGTCGCTATTTTGATCTCTATTCGTGTTGACGTACATCTTAAAATGAAAAGCGCCGTTCTTTTTCTATCGATGAAAATATGAAAATTATTGAACATTTGGAAAGTGGTGTGTCTAATAAAGATCTCATTTATCAATTTTATTTCCTAATCTTTTTAAAGGGCGCCGGTAGCTCAGTGCTTGTCTTCTGAGCTCAAGATTGTGGGTTCGAAACCCGACCGAGGCCCTTAATTTATTTTATCTGGGAGGTAAAATAAACTTAAGCACGCCGTCCTTCGGATGGGACGTTAAGCGATGGTCCCGAGCCTGTACGATGGTTAAAGACCCCTACCCCAGGTGAATAAAAATTTAGGGTAGACAAAATGTAGGACTCCCACAGGTAGAGTCGGGCTCATGTCCACCAGAGTGACGAAAGAGCGCTCTGGTAGTAGGCGATATGACCTCGTAGTTAAAGCCCGGGCATGAGTCATAAAACCTAACCAAACCTAACCTAACTATTTTTATATTTTTTTTATACTATTTTTTCACTATACTATTTTTTCACTTATACTATTTTTTTATTCTATTTTTTCACTATACTATGTTTTCACTTATACTATTTTTTTATTCTATTTTTTCACTATACTATGTTTTCACTTATACTATTTTTTTATTCTATTTTTTCACTATACTATTTTTTCACTTAAACTATTTTTTTATTCTATTTTTTCACTATACTATGTTTTCACTTATACTATTTTTTCACTATTTTTCTACTCATTCATCATAATTTTTAGAAAAACAATAATGACGATTGAAGAATTCAGGTTCTTTGGTAAGAATCAATTACTTAGTTATAGTCTTTATAGACATTTAGTTTACATTCTTCGGGCCGCTATAACTTTTGTCGTATTGATCCTAACTCATATCTGAGGACTTCTAAGCTTTTGGAAATTGTATAAGGAACATTTTTGGTAAGAATTAATTTTTCGATAGAACTAACTGTTTTCCGGTAAACCAAGGATCACCTTAGACATAGCCCCTACCGAGAGCTAAGATGTTTACACATCAAAAATAAAAATATAATGATAAATCGATGTGAACTTGTAATATTGTGTAAAGATTGAGGTTGAGATAATAGCAGGCTCATTGACATTCAAATTTTATTCATAATGAGTTTAGATGTTAATTAGCAAATGATGACAGTCGAGAGTAGTTGATTTCTTCTGAGAGGGGTGTGCGCTCTCAACTAAGGTCAAGTTAGTAGATGTAGGGCGAGGTCGCCCGGAAGTCCGTTCCAAGCCGGAAACTTACCTTTCACCACATCCTTCGAAGGGAGAGCTTCATCCCACCCGACCGGAAGACGGGGGCCGATCACGGAAATCAGACCCGTCCGCCTTCTCACCGATAACGGAATCGGACAATTAGCAACAATATAGGACACCACCGACATGTTGATATTACACCAAGGGATTAAAAAAAAAAAAAAATATTTCGGTGAATCACCGGCAACGTACTTCCCCAGAATTAATCAATTTATCGACAAAAAATTTTGTATGAGGATTTAGGAGCCCATATGTAAGTAAATTATTGATTATTGAATGAAATGAAGAAAAAACATTATTCTGAGATCGAGGTCCCCAAAGAATAAATACATACAGAGTCAAAACTATAAGGAAACAAATAAATAAATACAAAAATAAATAAATTAGTGCTACAGTGGAGAATAACTAGACAATAATAAATATATTGAGGGCGCCGGTAGCTCAGTGGTATGCGTGCTTGACTTCTGAGCTCAAGGTTGTGGGTTCGTAGCCCGACCGAGGCCCTTAGTTTATTTTATCTGGGAGGTGAAATAAACTTAAGCACGCCGTCCTTCGGATAGGACGTTAAGCGATGGTCCCGAGCCTGTACGATGTCAGGTACTCGTTAAAGACCCGTACCCTAGATGAATAAAAATTTAGGACTCCCAGAGTAGAGTCGGGCTCATGTCCACCAGAGTGACGAAAGAGCGCTCTGGTAGTGGGCGATATGACCTCGTTGTTAAAGCCCGGGCATGAGTCATAAAACCAAACCAAACCAATAATAAATATAGATAAAAAATAAAATTAACAGCATAATTATGAAAAAATAAGTGAATCTATATAAATAGAAGGATTTATAAGTCGCAGTATAATTGTAGAATCAGCCTTTTTGTAAAAAACCTAGTATTTTTTACAAAACGACGCATTTTTATTGAAAAAACGAGTCTATATCAATTATGCTGGTGATTAATTTTGTGTAGATACATTCTCCATCCCCCTCCTTTCGTGTTCTCGATGCACATACAAATGTTTGTGTTGATATCATTGTATCGACAGTTATCGTGTTACACACACAGATTTCTTTTTTTTATTTTTGGAATCAGTAGAAAAATATGAAATTCTGGTGATCTCAACATTGAATTTCTGACAGATTACATAACTTCCCCTATACTTTGTATTGCTTATGCCCCCCTCTGTGCCTAGACAGTTTCCATGGAACATGTGTCGTCTTTATGGCGTTCTGGATACACATTCAATTTAATTATATGGGAAGATATTTTTATTACATTTTGGTGAGGGGGTTGGAATACATAAACATCCGGTGAAAACTGAATAATCTCAAATTTCTGATAGATTACATAACTCTATATACTCCGTATAACCAGAGAAGTAATAGCTTCATCATGTCGGAGCCTCCTGCTCATTTAGAAACCAAAAAAATATTAGTAACAATCACAAGGGGGCCGTGGTGGCTAGAGCATAAGGTTTTGGTGGTCTCACCATGGTTTGCGGGTTCGAATCCTGTCCAAGAATGAGTTTTATTAGATAGAGGTCTCTCCCGGGGCCATGGATGTCGTAAATAACTAGATTATCACATTGACATGGCTAATATGCACTGTACATAAAGCCAAAAAAAAAAAAATAATAAAAAAATAAATAAATTTTGCCTTTTTACAAAAGGGCGAAAGTATTTAAGCCTTATTGTAATTTGATATGTCCATTACAGAAAACCTGTCCTTAAATTAGCTGTTTTTTAAAAAGTTATTGTAAACTGTCACAGCAGGCCGCAGCGCTACTAGTACTAGTGCACAATCCAGACAGGGTATCCAAAATTGTAATTGCAAACCGGCAAAAACACAATGTTGCACAAAAAGATGCGCTTGTTATAAAAATCAAGTAAAATATGGTTCCAGGTGCCATTCGAAAATGTGCAAATAAATAATGTTTCCAAAGATATGTACCTACATAACCAATTTACCATTTTTTAAAAATATTTTGTACTTAAAAAAAAAATGTAGGTACTGAATTTTATGTTTATTATATCTTTCGATAAAGTGTATATTTTGTTTTTTATTTTGTATTTTATGTTCATGAAAATATTTCTATTTCGTTCAATAAAGACTTTTTGTCTATGTACCCCTCCCTAGTTGTTATATGTTTTAGGGATGGTTGGTATAAGAAAGTCCTGTAATGGCCACATCACATATATTTTTCCTAATTTTTCAAAAAAACTACCAATCCATGAAGTTTAAAGTTCGTTATACAGACATTTAGCTTACATTTGGTGGGCTTTAACGTTTGTGGTATATTTTTTTTATTTTTTATTTTTAAGGAGCAGTTCAACCCTGAAGGGTCATGGGTGCTCCATGCTACATTTGGGTGTCTCCCCCAGCTTTTGTCGTATTGATCCTATCTCAAATATGAGGACTTATTAGGATTGAAAATTTTATAAGTAACATTTCTGGTAAGAATACATTTTTCGATAGGACTAATAGTTTCTTGGTAAATCAAGGAAACGTCTAAAAATATTTGTTTGAAAACTACATTTCAAGATGGTTTTTGGCATGTAACTCGAAAACTGGACGACCTGTAAAAAATTATATTTCATATAAATTATGTATTGATAATTTTGGATTGATTTCGGTCAAAATCTTATCAGAACTATATTAGAACATTTGACCCTTTCATTCTAAATTTCAAGTTCATGGCTAGAATCGTTTTTGCGGTAGAGAGCTTACAACTTTCCAATCACATATACACACACACGGACAGACAGACATCATCGCGAAAATGATCAAAACGTATTCAGAGGACCTTGAAACGTGAAAATCCGGAAGTATCGATCTCAATGCACGATTAAAATGCTTCCTTATAAAATAGGTAAAGATAGTAAATATTTATTCATATATATAAATATATATATATGAAAATAA